>OU343220.1:147729581-147864061 GCA_910596185.1 Chrysanthemum makinoi
AAACTACAAAGAATGATTCTTTTGTCATATTTTAAAAATCATTATATTGTTTATTGTTGACAAATGATAGAATGCTCTAAATATAAGCATTATCCATACTTGATTTAGAGTTTCAAGTAGATTCATGAAGAATCTATCTAAATATTGCAAAAAGAATGTTTGTTTCACCAAAGCAAATCTGAGATTTGAAGATCACAAAACATCTTTTCTTAAAATAATATTTAGCAAAATGTATGATCGTTCATTTACTTTTATTTTTATTATTAAAATCTTAGTTACATGATTTATCAGTAAATTGTTCATGTTATCCATATTATAGTCATCAAAATAGTATTCTTCTAATTAATTTGTATAGACTACATTACCAACCTCAGAAAATGATATCTTGGTTATTCGATAGCCTCAATCATTATTCATCACAAAGGATTTATTGACACTTCCATTTATGTCAACAAATATCCATGTGAAACTTCTTATATTATGATAAAATGGGATTTTATTATAATGTTTGACAAACTTCCCAAGAATTATTATAATCTCTTAAAAGAGAACCTCGCCTAATAGAATAGTATTAAATCTTCAAAACCTCAAACCACAAGTTTTAGAGCCTTAACATCAAAACACTAGGCCTTTTAAAATTCCCAAACCAAAGTTATCAAGGAATGTTTGAGCTGATTTTTGCTGTTATGCCGGATCCCTTCGTTTATACTAGCCAGATCCCAAATGAGAGGGATCCGCGGGATCCGTGCAACAGAAGACAGTATAAGCTAAAGAATGATCACTGTGGATGTTCCACCATTGCAGCCAACCATGAAGCACCTTCGGAAGAATCACTCCTGCATATTACTGGTGACATGGGAAGCTTTATTAAATGGTACTGTGAAAAGCAGGGAATTCTCATCACCTCCAAAGGATCTTGAAGGCCCAGCTTATGAAATTGTCAAAGTCTTCCATTCTGATGCCACTCATCTGCAATACCAAATGGAAGAATGCCACAAGTTGTTGACAGATCAAGTAGATAAGAATATCAGTCGATTCAATGTCAATAATTCTCTTCCTCTTGGTGGTGAACCCGACGTAAGACTATTAAGTCGATTTCTTCTTCAACAGATCTGATTATCTACGTGCGGGTACTCAAGGAGAAGACCAGCCTTATCTATTTCTAAGATGAAGGCTGCAACTTATTCAGATCCAGGTCTTGAGTAGATGGTACCAGATCAATTTTGGACAAACAAGGAATACGTGTATGACATTGCTGCCTCATACGACATCTCTCATTGGTGGTTCAAAAAGAAGAAATTCTACATTGAAAGACATGGTGCAGAAAAGAAGCGCAGAGCAGTTCGTTCCAAACTGCGTATTCTAAGTGTGGTCAGTGGAAATCTTTTTAATATATGGATACGATTATCTCAAGAAGATCGTCCCTAAGAGCCGATCTGAAAGACCATGTAATGAAGAAAATGACTTCAAACATCTGCTTCCAAGTGATTTTGAAGATCAAGTATTATTGAACCTCCAAGGCCACCTTGATCACCGCCAACCGACGCAAAAGAAGTCCCTTGTCTGTTAGCTCAATCTATGGATAAGAGGGTTAGTGATATACGAAAAGTGGGTGACTTTCAAGCATGGAAAGCTATCGATTCAAGTCAATCTCACCAAGCCTCAATGGGAAGCCACAGGTATGAATTCGAAATGACTACTCGTGATTTACACTCCAAGAGAAGTTATCTTTACGCAAATATGGATCAAGGATGCTATTGAGACGTGGTGAGCTATACAAGTTCGGGATGGTAAAAGTTGTTGAAAAAGAATTGGATTCAAGGGTCAAGGAGTTTAAGCTCGAGATGAGACCGGGGAACAATACAAGGTTTTGGATGGAACATGGCGTAAAAAGGTGTGAAGATTTCATTGCTGCTATCGGACGAAAACTCAAGTCTAGAAAGATATTCCGTAGCCTTGAAAGTTTTGTGGGAGGAAGAGTTCGTGAAGGTCATTACAAGCTACGAGAGAACATAATGATGATATCTTCTCATAGTAGTTGTTTAACTCTCTTGTGGTGATTGTAATCTAAACAATAATAACTATAATGTATATAGTAGTGATAGGTTTATGGCTTGTAGCTTCCCTCTCGCCTAAGAGGGAGCATTGTAGTGTTTCTTTTCAGATCAAATAAAACATGACACATTTTTCTCTAAAAGGTTTTATACATATTTAAATCACTTGAGATCCAAAATCTCAAAGGATTTGAAATTTTTGATCGGGGGAGAAAATGTGATATAAATATGCAATCTGAAAAAATGTGATCTTGAAGTCTCAATAAATAGGCATCTCTCCCCATATGTGCTAAACCTTTTCGTATATTGAAGCACATATTGAGGGAGAGCATTTCAAAAAATCATCCTAAAATTATCAAAGTACTAAAGCAACATTATTCTTTTTCAAGAAGTACCTAGATTGAAATTTTAAATGGTTTCTTTGGCTACTGTGATCGTGTAATTTGCTTCAAAACACCCCCTAGTATGCTCTAAACAATCTTCAAAACTCTTTCAAATATCGATGCACATATTAAGGGGGAGCAATCAAAAGAAAACCTCATCCTTTCCCAAAATACTTTATCCGAAGTATTTAAAATACTAGATTTGATCGGGAAAGTGATGATGATAATTTTAGAAAATGTTAATCAAAGATTGGATCTTTTATTCTCAATATAAGATTTCAAAAGTCCTCTTGCCTCCATGTGCTAAAACAATTTCTAACACTTGAAGCACATGTTGAGGGGGAGCATTTCTAAAATATCAAAAACAATTAAGGTACAAAACGCTTTGATTTTATATCACAAGTACCTTGATTGATTTTTCAAATGGTTTTCAATTGGTTTCGAGGCGGAATGAACAATACCAAAAGACCGACCAATTTATTTTATGCATGGAGATATAAGGATGGTTAGGTTAGGTATTCGTTCCCACGATCCCACCAGAGACGGAGGGATCTACCCAGGGACAATCCACTGGATAGTGTAGAAGTCCTTAGGTATGATGAAAAAAGGAGAAAAATGAGAATATGGGAAGAGTGCGGACTGAGGCAGAGCTAGTGCTGGAATAAACCCAACAAGGTTCTAGTTATGAAGTCTCGGTAAGCACTGAAGGGGTTGAAGAATAAAAAAGAATTGAATGTGAAAAGGGTGAAAAGAAATATCCCTCCATTAATTCAACCTTAGGGCGTAAACCGGGTTCAATTCATATGATACTGGTTGTTACCAAGGTAACACCGGTATTGAAGAAAAGACGTCATGGACCCAGTGACGCACTGCACTAAACTTCCCAAGCTACTCAAGTTCCTCTTAAAAGGACTTGTTTCACTCTCACGGGGAACCTACATAATCTATCGACTTTCTCTTAGAGATTGTTGATATTGAAGAAGGAGATCCTCTCCCTAGTCTCCGGCATAGGAAACCAAAAGTGCGCTATTGAGTCTAGAGCCAAGAGATAATCAATAAATCTCATTAGGACACACAATTAATGAAGACTTACTGTTTTACACAATGTGGAAAGTAAGAAATTATATATTAAGAGTCCTACGCATTATCCTTGTGGTATTGCCAGAACATCTGAGTGATATGTTAACATATTCACAATGAAGATGGAAAGCCCTCTAGAGCCAACATCAAACAAGATCTTGGTGGGTGGCATGTGAGATCTATCCAATAGATCAATCATGTGACAAGTGGACAGAAACGATGGGGCGATTCACATTTTGAATCAATCCTGGTTCAGGAAATAGATTGACGGATACCTTTGAAAAACCGATCGTTTTGCTCAAAACTCTTTTATATAGCACATCGACTGTGTATTAAGTTTTTCAAAACTAAAAGGGTACTTATGATTGAAAATTGATTTTTCTTATAAAACCTTCATCGTGTTGCAAAACTCTTTCTTCAAGCAATACGCGATTGTTTTCAAATCATTTTTAATCAATCAAGAATCTCAACGGGTTCACTCACCGCGTTGTCTTTGAGACGTTCCGGTTTGAGAACGGCTAGAGCAGCTGCGAAACCCTGTCAAGGAAATTCTTCGGCATTATACCTGATCACAGGCAGTACCTGTTCTGATCAATGGGGAACCGTGGTTCTTGCAACCTATTCAACGAAGGTGATCAAAGACAATTTTTGTGCGCTTTATCGCTAACTGTTGTTTGCAGGGACACTAGACGGTTGCACCAGACGTTCATTTCCAAAGAACTCATGATAAGTGCAAATCTTCATCAAATGGCTCTGATATTTTCAATCCATGCTTCTGCTACGTTGCTGCAAATATCATGAATCAACAAAAGCTTCCGCAACTCTGATAAGAAGACATCATGATTCAAAATGTGAGCATGTCGGTCCTAAAGTCACAACATCACATGGTGGCAATTCTACAAATAGATGATCCAGAGATTTATGTATTGCAGATGATCTCAATGAAATCTCCTGATCACTTATCAAAGAAACACTCAAAGCCAAAGAATCACTACTACAATACAAAGTTAAAGTTTATGAAGCTTCAAAGTCTACGAGCTCGAGCATTAATGATTATTGATAAAGTGCTAGGATTTTCAATGTAACTCTTGGGGTGACCTCCCCTTGGGGAGATTGTTAGATTTTAAAAATGTAGAAGTAAGGTGTCCACACCCCAAAAATTATTTAGCATATTATGGCTCGTAGACATAACGTTATATTAGTTAGTTTATTAGTAGTGTAAGTAATACCGTGGAAGAAGCATGTGTCTTTACCCACTGCAGATGCCCTGATCCACAACCCGAAGGAGGGCATAGTCATTTGTATAAATAGCCCTCTTCTCACAAGGGAGAGGGTTGGATGTTCACTTGCTAATCTAACCTTTCATTTGGATTTTATCTCTCTAGAACATCTCATCTTTCTATCTCTAAAACTTACTCCATTCGACCCAACTTGTGTTTATGTGTGTGATTGTGAAAATCAATATGTCTCAGTAAGAATGAATTAAAAGCCGAGTTGACCATATTTCAAATGACGTTGCTCAAATTGTACCATCTGTTAGGATTTCATTTTATATACATCACTTTATAAGTTAATGTTAACCGCATAGAACAAGTGCTTTTCGCGTTTAATAAATACCGACCCGACCCGACCCATGTTAAATTTCACTATAAAAAGAAAATCAACCCATTGCCGATCATTTTTATCGCTCGTCGCCCCCTTTGATTAGATTTCCTGGCTCCGCCACTGCCTCCAAGCGCCTCCCAAAATAACTGCCCTAGCCTAAACATATCAAATACCTGAGAAAGACATGCTAAAGAGGTCAGCAAAAAGCTGGTGAGTTCATAGGTTTAAGTAAATAACATAGTATATGGACCAAATAGTGAAAATATCTTATTACTAAAGTGTAAACATAAATCATCATATCCAAAACTCAAAACCAAACAAAGATGTTATACGTCATGGCAAATTTTGCAACCACAAATCCAGGTGCCACCCTGGCAAGTCGGGCAAACAAGTCCAAGACGGGGCGGTCAACCACGATAGATCTACCTACAACATGAATAAAAGACCTAACAATTGGCAAGATATAGTGAGGCTAAACCTTAGCCTAGACTTCGTAATAAGCGAAAACAAAGCATAGTTTTATAAAAAGGTCCAGTCAAACAAGAGCATGCTTCTCACCCTAAGAATTAATAAACAAAGTGCGAATACAAGTGGGGCTATGAAACTCACCTTAGTCCAACAAAAAGCATAAGAATCAACAGGAACAAGAAGAGTATCGATTATCAAAAATTAGCAACTACTAACTCAGCATCACCTAAAACCATAGACTTGCTTAGATTATTAATCCATTCAATAGTTCCCAATCCCGAATATAATCCAGTTTTTATTTCCAAAAACTCTTTCTTAAAACAATTTTCTAGTGTTTGGTATCCGCGTGTGCGTGGTGTCGACTCATCAAGATACATGTATACTCACGCTACTCAAGTACTCAACAAAGAAAGATAACAACAAATCTATGTGTCAAGTCGTAGTCTAATAAGTCTCTTAAATATATTGTCAAGACTTATCGAATTCGTCAATTCGATAAACCTTACGATATGTTCTCTTTGCTTATTATTCCGAAACTATACCACGTCCTAGGGTGTCGTAGGATAAGTGGTCATTACTAAACTCTTCCGACATAACTAGCGAGGTCTTACTTGATTCATCAACCCAATAAGTTCGTTAGTTAAGTAAGTTAAGTTTATTAACTCCAAATATCCGTGACTAGCAATTAATGATATTCAATTAATGTTCATGGCATTTCTAGTTTTGCGTGCCCTCGAAACATTAAGTAACTCCCTCGTTATTTATCATATTCCTCTTTTTCCGTTTTATAATAAAAGAGTTTATAACAAGTATTATATACTTGTTTCTATTAGGAAAACCATTTATTATTTATAGCTATCGTCATAGTTATTGTTGAGTTTGAAGTCAATAAGTCCCAACTCCTTATCAAATTGTATCAAGTCCAATAGTCAAATAAAGTCCATGTCACGGCCTTGTCGGGGTCAAAGAAGACTAAAAAGTCAACATGACACCAAACTTGGCGCAAAGTTCACAAGTATATTATAAGTCAATAACGTCAAGTCCCAATATCACAACTTCAACTTCACGTGGTCGTCTACGACTCACGTCTAACCTGTCCTCCGTCATATCTAAAACAAATCTCATTTCTAGTCCAAAAACATCAAACCAAGTGTAGTCGCAACCTTTCGGTCTCGACTCCCATGCCCAACACCTTTACAACAACAACTACAACATATCAACCTCCAACAAATATGTGTAGACCTCGAGGGTCTCGACCCACAACTCCTCGATAGCCAACAACCAAACTCCCTTCGAGGGCTTGTCCCACTCGACAACATCAAAGACCAAACCATTATCATCCTCCATATACCAAGTTATCTCCACCAAACGGGTTTTCATCCGAAACCCGAAACAACAATAACAACAAGGAAAGTAACATCAAAAATCAAGAATCAAACAAGCAAAATGAGCCCTCACCGAGAGCCAAGGCTCTCGGCTTGGCTGCCACGACACACACTACACGACACATAACCCGAGCACGGATACCAACAAGTTAATACACGTTTTTATTTAACAAGAAATTGTGACAACTCGTAATTTCAGGTCATTTTACAAACTTTAAAAGTTTCACTATTTCATCATTTATCGTAAACTACGTTTACGAGTATTAAATTCGCGTAACCTTAATGGTTTAGCTGCGAATTCATGAACATATCATCAAGGACATTTCATATAGACTAGATTTAGTCTACACAACATTAATAACATCATTTCATATCGGTTCATGCATGGATTTGCATTTATTCATTAAACGTTTATTTTCCTATTAAATAAACGCTATCGCGTAAACATTATTCTGAAACATTTGATCCTACTTCAAAAATATTCCTAATATATTTTTATACCCATTTTAAGACTATAAAAATTATATTATTATTTTACCCGATGTTTTCAATTTATTTCGTATATAAATTGTTATATTTATATTATTATGACGGTTTTCGTATATATGCAATCGATATTTTTATTTCACTCAACTCATGTAAGAAATGTATTTTTATAATTTTTATGACCTCAATATATTTTATCTTGACCCGTTAAAAGTTATTTTTATCTAACGCTACCCTAAATACTCAAATGTGTATTAAACTTACCACAAGTCTTCAAGTAACTTACATCTAATTATACTTATACATGTTTTTAAAAAAAAAAAAGATATTAAGTAATGACTAACACCCCTTGTCGACACAAGGGGTGAGTCATGTGTTGAATTTGCAAATATCTCTTCAAGTAAATGTATTTTACTTCACAACTTAACACATACACATAAAAAGATCTAAAGTGAAAAACATCTCTCCTCTCTTCTCTCCAAAACCGGCAACCTCAAGGGACTAAGAAGAAATCATCCAAAAATTTTCAAGACAAGGTTTTAACACTCTAGTCTCACTCTTTATTAAGGTTTTGCAATAAAAACCTAGGGTGATTAGGAAAAATCCATTGTCCATAAACCTCATCAAGTTACTAGTAAGCATCCATATTCATCATCATATCTCATATTTATTTTTATGATCATTTCATTTTATTTGAGAAAACATGCAAATCTCATGAGGTTTATACCACTTTTTCATTGATTTTAAGAGTTATATATATATTTGTCATCCTATAATTACTCCTTGTTATAAATCACTCTTGGTGATGTCTAGGAACCCATGACACCCTAAGAAGGTGTATGGTAGGATTTGAATAGCTCCGGAGTTGTTTTGGATTGGTTAGAATAGGTTTTGCTTAAAAACTCATTTCGACAAGTTTTCTAAAGGGTCTGTCCTTATTTTCAAAATCTGGAAAATTCGACAGTAAGTAAAAATTTTTGGCCTAGATATTTAGAAAATATACTTTAAAACAAAAACGTGGCCGCTTGAACGGGTTAAAACGGAGCTATAACGAAGAAGTTATGAATTTTTGAAGTTTGACAACGAAAACTAATTATTTCAGAAAATTCAGCATGCTGTCTCGACTTTTTACGAGTAAAAAATGAGTCTTAAGCGTTGTTAAATGTGTCGACTTATCAAAAATATATTAGTATATGTTATCACGATTCCGTGGATATAAAGAACGTAGAAAACGGACTTATAACGACTAAGTTATACACATTTTAAACAAGTTGCCGTAACTTTTATTATAAGTACAATTATATATTTCTATTAGGCAAATATTACGGCCAACAATGACCATATTAAGGGTCGTTTTTAACATTGATGGAGTAATTTTTATAACATGATGTCTTCTAGTAAAAGTAAGTTCGCCAAACATATTTTCCAAAATGTCCAACCGTTCGTCAAGCGGAGTTGTAAACTTGTAATGAATAAAATACGGTCACTTAAACTTTGCCGAAAACCATCCTTAAACAAATATTTTGGAGAACATATTTTGGAGAACAAATATTTTGGACACAAGTACCATACTTAACCTATAATTATCTCCATGATCGAGACCTCTAGGATAAAAACTTAAATACTAAAACTTTGAGATATTGATACAAGCTTCCCAAAACCGTTGAGAGTGTTTCCTAACACTCGACGTGCAACATTTTACGACTAGCTTTTCGAGGCCATTTTAGTCACTTTCATGAAATTTCCGACGACATTATTTTACTTAAGAAGTTATAATTTCAATAAATCATTAAATGATTATCGTAAGATATCATTTCAACGTAAATACTTGTAAAGTATTTTATAACATGACGCGATGTCATAAACATATATTTCGACGATAAATTCTATTTTCAAAAGCGTACAAGTGGTATAGATTTCATATGAGTTTGCATGCACGACATTACATCATAACTTATCATAGAGCATATCATTCATAATAGGTCACGTTCAGAGGTTGCGCCTCATTTCAGTATTGCCTTTACATCATTATTATCATTGCAAAAGGTGAGTTTTCATAGCCCCGATTTATTCAAGTTTTTACTTTATTTCAAACCCACGGGGAGAATACATTGTACATCATTTTTTTTATTACGATACCTAGTATATCAAATTCATTACATTGCTTAAGTTACCTCATGCCAATTGAATGTCCCCATTATATAACATGAACCGTTAATTTCATAGAAGCGAGGGTGAGTGGATAGATCTATCGAGGGTGACTCCTCCATCCGGGTTGGTGGATTCCAACTCGTTAAACGGATGCATTTCATTTAATATCATTATTTGAGTTGTTTGGCAAACACTGTTGGGGCGAACATCATGATCAGTCTAGTTTCGGTGTCATGGGCTTATAGCAATTGTATCATTTTTGTGACATCATTGTCATACAAACTTATACTTGTGGTAGTCGTAATATGCATATACATAAACTCTATGAACTCACTCAACCTTTGTGTTGACACTTTTAGCAATGTATTTTCAGGTAACTAAGGCATTCACTTCATGGCATGCATGTGGACATAACATAGAGTCGCGGTGACGACGCGTCTCACATGGGATTTATACATTTTAAAACATCGTTTGACTTGTACCAAACTTATTTTCCGCACATGTTGATTTTCATTTGGGACCTATAATTGTGAACTCTGGTTATTTATTTAAATCAAGCGATGTATTTTCCAAACGACACTTTAGGTCGTTCAATATAATTGTGGTTGTGATGCTATGACAAATCCCAATTCCATTCCGCAAAACGTAATTTGGGGTGTGACAGATTGGTGTCAGAGCTTCAGTTATAGAGAACTAGGTTGCATCATTGACCCTAGACTATAACTACATCATCATAGCATCTCATCTTTTCATCATAAGTGCGTATCACGCGGTTTCATAACGCACATTTACGAAGTTATTTACTTTCATTTCAAAGTCGATTGTCACATAGATGCCTTCAAATACCCATCCCATCATACTCACATCAATTTGACATGGAGAATGCCCTGTCATTCCCTATTACAATTTTAACATTAGTTGACTCAACACCGATAACATCAGATGATGAGACTGAACCTTTTAGGAGGACGAAGTTGCACCTACACCATCGCGATCACTATTGATTCACCGTAGGATCAGGACAATTTTATCATTTGGTTGGGACAGATTATACTATTTGGTAGAACTTATAGGTTTAGTCCTAATGAACCTATTTTCTTAACTCACCACAAGGATTTTCATTATCATCATTGTCATCATTTTTCATCATCATTGTCATCTAGAGTACCATCCGTGCCATCACGTCTCATAAACACTACTCATACACCGACTTTGTACTGGGAAGCGTGCATGATTTGACACACCATTATCATTTATCACTAAGACTATAGACACTACACCGTCTCATAGGTTTGAGGACTGTGAGAGTTCTAGGGCCATTGCCACTAGACCGTCTACTGCTCCTACACTTGAAACACGGTTTGACCATCAACAGGAACAGATAATAGGTACCTTTCAATCTTATGTAATCTTTATCCCTTATTATCTCCACAATAATCACAACCTTTGTTTATTTCATTCCCTATTCCAATTGCCCAATTTTCAATCATTTCGCGACAATACATCACTATCTTACAAGGGGTTAGACCAACTTTATTCTTGACCAATTAAGAGACTATTACCATTTTATGAGGTTCTCCCATGTATCCTACAAATCATTCAACAAATTATATTTCAAGTTACTTTGCTACTATTTCATAACATTATTTCACTTAATTTTATTTCAAGCTATTCTACATTATCTTAGAAACATTGTTTCATAAAGTTTTAAAACAAAGTTGTTTTCTACCACCCTATCAATTGACTTTCAGTTATTTCATCAATTATTTAATACTATCATTATGTGAAACGATTTTCATGTTACTCTAAAAAATCATTGAGCCATTATCTTACAAAACAAAACGTTGAATACCATCTAAAACTTCGGAGAAACATAACACCATTTCAACAGAAACCAAGCATCACATCATTTGTCCTCGATTATACATGGCCTGATCACCTATGTATAATTCAGGAAGAATTATGTCATGAAAGTAACAAGCATCATTTCAAATCTCTTAAAAACAATCTTCATTCAAAAGTAAGGCTTTGTAATCATATAAATTGTTCATAAATATTTCTTTTGATAACACTCTATAGATGCTCACGCCATTCATCCCTCACTCAACCGATAAGTTAGAATTTGATGAGTTACTTTTTTTAGGAAAGGCTTTCTATACCACCTGTGAGGAGGATTCTTCGATACAAGAAAACAATGAAAGCATTCTAGGACTACCAACAAGGACTAGAAGTATGTAGTAAGATGATTCAAAACTCAACAAAATCTTAAGCCATCACGAGACAATCCGAACCACTATCTTTGGATTAAAAGCCAAATTATATCATTTCAAAAGTACTAGCTAGACCGAGTTACGAGATTTAGTACGAGTATAATACCACTACACTATGGGAGAAACCAAGTCTTCTAAATGAGACTACAGAACATTTCACTAAACATGGCTTCAACAATATGTGAACTTCCTACAATGACTTTAAAGGAAAACTTGGTTAAATTTAGGTTACCGATATAAACTTTCCCTAAGGCATTGTGTTCTCTAGAAATTACATATAGCCTCACTTTCATATCAAGAGATACAACAGGTTTGAACATATCGGACAATCAATGACTCTCCATCTACAAGTGAAATTAGAACAAACATTCCTTGGTATAGTATAAACTGATATCTACTTTCTGGCTAGCATGATAACAATCTAAGTGATGAAATATTTTAGAAGCACTCAATATCAGAACAAATCTTGAAAATCAATCACTACACCACATCACTTAAATATTTAATGTTTTGTGACTTTACAACATAGAGCATGGAAACACTTCGATAATCAAACAATAAACATTTTAGTCATGGAGACTAAACACCTTAGGCAAGTAAGATTCAAGTAATGACATTCGCTAGAACGAGAAACGCGAGGAATCATAATTGTTACCCCATAATCTATTCCTTTCTATAAGGTCCTTTCGACACTTAACATTTTGAAATTTGGCATGAGTCACGTGGTATCAATTCCAGTTGTACCTATTATAAGCTATTTGATTCACCTTAGGCTCCTGATAACCATTTCAATCTTTCCATGGAACCTACTAGGACATGATTATCACCTATTATCCTCAGCTCAATGGTCAGAGCGAGAGAACAATTCCAACATTTCAAGATATACTCAAGGCATGTGTGATTTCTAGAAATGATTAGGCAAATCATCCTTCATCGACAAGTTCCCTCACAACAATAGTCAACACATGAACATATTGACTACACCAATTGAGGCACTCTATGGTCGAAGTGTCAATCACTTATTCACGGGTCAAAACCAGGAAAGTTTAACTCACTAGTCCATAAGTCATTCATGAAACAACAAAGTGATCGAACATGTCAAAAATCAGTTACAAGTAACAACATATAGCTAGATAAGCTATGTCGATATACGACGAAAAATATTGGAAGTATGTGCCATAAGTCGCAAACCATTAGAATTTCAAGTTGGCAACAAATATATGTTCAACGTCCCGTCTTGGAAAGGCGCGGTACGATTCAGAAAACATTGGACGACCCGATGCGACCTAAATATCTCACCTTTCACCGTAACACCGTAGGACCCAACATGGACTGAATTCAGGGACTGAATTCCTTTTTGGTTGGGCGAATGTGACAACTCATAATTTCGGTCATTTTACAAACTTTAAAAGTTTCACTATTTCATCATTTATCGTAAACTACGCTATTTAGTATTAAATTGCACCTTAATGGTTTAGCTGCGAATTCATGAACCTATCATCAAGGACATTTCATATAGACTAGATTTAGTCTACACAACATTAATAACATCATTTCATATCGGTTCATGCATGGATTTGCATTTATTCATTAAACGTTTATTTTCCTTTTAAATAAACGCTATCGCTAGAAACATTATTTTGAAACATTTGATCCGTTACTTCCAAAAATATTCCTAATATATTTTTATACCCATTTTAAGACTATAAAAATTATATTATTATTTTACCCGATGTTTTCAATTTATTTCGTATATAAATTGTTATATTTATATTATTACGACGGTTTTCGTATATGCAACTCGATAAATTTTTATTTCACTCAACTCATGTAAGAAATGTATTTTTATAATTTTTATGACCTCAATATATTTTATCTTGACCCGTTAAAAGTTATTTTTATCTAACGCTACCCTAAATACTCAAATGTGTATTAAACTTACCACAAGTCTTCAAGTAACTTACATCTAATTATACTTATACATGTTTAAAAAAAAAAAGATATTAAGTAATGACTAACACCCCTTGTCGACACAAGGGGTGAGTCATGTGTTGAATTTGCAAATATCTCTTCAAGTAAATGTATTTTACTTCACAACTTAACACATACACATAAAAAGATCTAAAGTGAAAAACCATCTCCTTCCTCTCTTCCTCTCCAAAACCGGCAACCTCAAGGGACTAAGAAGAAATCATCCAAAAATTTTCAAGACAAGGTTTTAACACTCTAGTCTCACTCTTTATTAAGGTTTTGCAATAAAAACCTAGGGTGATTAGGAAAAATCCATTGTCCATAAACCTCATCAAGTTACTAGTAAGCATCCATATTCATCATCATATCTCATATTTATTTTTATGATCATTTCATTTTATTTGAGAAAACATGCAAGTCTCATGAGGTTTATACCACTTTTTCATTGATTTTAAGAGTTATATATATATTTGTCATCCTATAATTACTCCTTGTTATAAATCACTCTTGGTGATGTCTAGGAACCCATGACACCCTAAGAAGGTGTATGGTAGGATTTGAATAGCTTCGGAGTTGTTTTGAATTGGTTAGAATAGGTTTGGCGCGAGAAAAACTCATTTCGACAAGTTTTCTAAAGGGTCTGTCCTTATTTTCAAAATCTGGAAAATTCGACAGTAAGTAAAAATTTTTGGCCCAGATATTTAGAAAATATACTTTAAAACAAAAACGTGGCCGCTTGAACGGGTTAAAACGGAGCTATAACGAAGAAGTTATGAATTTTTGAAGTTTGACAACGAAAACTAATTATTTCAGAAAATTCAGCATGCTGTCTCGACTTTTTACGAGTCAAAAATGAGTCTTAAGCGTTGTTAAATGTGTTGACTTATCAAAAATATATTAGTATATGTTATCACGATTCCGTGGATATAAAGAACGTAGAAAACGGACTTATAACGACTAAGTTATACACATTTTAAACAAGTTGCCGTAACTTTTATTATAAGTACAATTATATATTTCTATTAGGCAAATATTACGGCCAACAATGACCATGTTAAGAGTCGTTTTTAACATTGATGGAGTAATTTTTATAACATGATGTCTTCTAGTAAAAGTAAGTTCGCCAAACATATTTTCCAAAATGTCCAACCGTTCGTCAAGCGGAGTTGTAATGAAATAATGTCACTTAAACTTTGCCGAAAACCATCCTTAAACAAATATTTTGGAGAACATATTTTGGAGAACAAATAATTTGGAGAACATATTTTGGAGAACAAATATTTTGGACACAAGTACCATACTTAACCTATAATTATCTCCATGATCGAGACCTCTAGGATAAAAACTTAAATACTAAAACTTTGAGATATTGATACAAGCTTCCCAAAACCGTTGAGAGTGTTTCCTAACACTCGACGTGCAATATTTTACGACTAGCTTTTCGAGGCCATTTTAGTCACTTTCATGAAATTTCAACGACATTATTTTACGACGAAAAGTTATAATTTCACAATAAATCATTAAATGATTATCGTAAGATATCTTTTCAACGTAAATACTAAAGTATTTTATAACATGACGAGATGTCATAAACATATATTTCGACGATAAAGTCTATTTTCAAAAGCGCATAGTGGTATAGATTTCATATGAGTTTGCATGCACGACATTACATCATAACTTATCATAGAGCATATCATTGATAATAGGTCACGTTCGAGGTTAGCCTCATCCTTATTGCCTTTACATCATTAATATTGCAAAGTGAGTTTTCATAGCCCCGATTTATTCAAGTTTTTACTTTATTTCAAACCTACGGGGAAGAATACATTGTACATCATTTTTTATTTATACCTAGTATATCAAATTCATTACATTGCTTAAGTTACCTCATGCCAATTGAATGTCCCCATTATATAACATGAACCGTTAATTTCATAGAAGCGAGGGTGAGTGGATAGATCTATCGAGGGTGACTCCTCCATCCGGGTTGGTGGATTCCAACTGGTTAAACGGATGCATTTCATTTAATATAATTATTTGAGTTGTTTGGCAAACACTCTGTTGGGGCGAACATCATGATCAGTCTAGTTTCGGTGTCATGGGCTTATAGCAATTGTATCATTTTTGTTGTAAAACCTGAAAATCTAAAATCTGATTAAAGACTAAAATACCCTTGGAATCGAAATTTATAAAATACGTAAAATATATTTATAACATTTAATGAAATTAAAAGTTAACTTGTGAATAATTAAAACCTAACTAAAATATATTACGTGATCGATTTTGGTACGACGAAGATTTAACGTTTCAAATGATTTGGTCGTCGGGTTTTTGTTCGATGAACCTTAGGCCAAAGCCCATATGGTGTGCGTGGGTTTTGTGTGTTCGGTTGGGCCAAACCGAAACCCAAGCTAGTCCTCAAAGCCCTAAACTAAAATGTTACCACTATATATACAACACATAATCACAAGATTGGAACCCTAGTTTTATTTGCCTCTCCTTTTCTTTTGTTCCATTCGGCCGAGATATCAACCCCTTGGTGTCGAGATTTTTGCTCAACCAAGCTAAGGTATAATGCTTATTTGTCTTCCTTGTTATACCATGCGTTTGTATAATGTATCATGTTTCGTTTGGTCGAATTATGTTTCTTCTTTTCTTGTGTCGAGTAAAATGTAAAAAAAAACAAGGAAACCCTAATGATTTAAACCTTACAAGTATTAAAGAGTTACGTATGTAATATGTAATATTGAATCGGGTAATGGTTGTGTCGATTTATATAGAGCCGAACCATATGAATGAGAACCGAACCATGCATGACTTTCGAATAAGGTGTAAAACATGATAACTTGAATGAGATAAGTATATAGATGAGTTATAACTTGTTAATTGAAACCCTAAGTTGAACCGAGTCACATATGAGTTTTTAAAAGTATATTAATTAAGTAAAGGTTATGTAAACGTAAACCCTAGTTTTGATATGTTAACCGAATAAGGTATGCTAAACCCTAATGGTTGTGAATCGTGTCTCATATGCGTGTGTAATTAATACGAGTAATAAGTAATTTGTATGTCACATAAAATCATAAAATGTATATGGTGAAACATAAAAGGAAAGATTATTTTATGACGGTTAAGTAACGAGTCATTAAAAGACGTAACATGTAAGTTCATGCATATTAATGAGATATTAAAGAATAGAAACCCTAGAACATAAATGAGAGTCGATTAGGGTTTTGAAGCTAAATATATTGTTATTTTATGTGTGAGTTATGACGTTTAAACTATTTTCACATTTAACCCTAAACTTTAATTAATGACATAATGAACCCTAATCTACGATATTAATTATAAAACACTTAAGTCTCATTTGATTATAAAACCCTAAAATATTAAAAGATCATTTCGACGATTATGGAATCATTAATAATATATACGACCGTTAATGTGTTTAGGTTCTGTGAAGAAGGAGTAATTCTTTGCTTTCCCTGTGTCTTCTTTTCGATCATTTGCTTTGGAATAAGGTACGATATTCGACCTTTCAGAAAGGTTTCTTATAATGTTTTCTTTTCGTTCGCTTTCATATTAGGATTTCCTAAGCCTTTGCTATGAACCCTAATGTGTCTATTTGAGTGTTGCTTATCTCGAACTTTGATTTTGAATTATAAAACATTGATTTTGAACTATATGATATGAAGACTTTGATTTTGAAAACATGATTAAACATTTGATAAAATATGATCTATGTCAGTTATGACATTCTATTTGACCTAAGATAGTTTGACACCCGAGCCAATTATTAACTAGTCATGGGGTTCCATGTCCGTGTCAGTAATGCACTTCTGACATGACTCTAGAGGCAGAATAGAGTGAAGTTCTGCTACGTCCCTTATCTGTTATTTGTTATGAGCTCAAGTTATATTATATTATCAATGTATGTTTGTGGGGCATATGGGTGCATCCTAGATCTGTTATATGTTATATATTATAAGTTATATGCTATATGTGTTATCATGATTGATGCCGTGCATGCACGTCCTTCATAACTCTGGTAGGTCTCCCCTACAAATGTTGCCTTATGTGAATATGATTATGTTTATGATATGGCATATGTATTTGGGCTCGAGGTAGTTATCTATAAAACTTATTCGTTATCTGATTTATCTTTTGAGATGATTATGATTTTGCTATCTTTCTTTCACTATATTTCGTTAGACGCTCTTGTTTAGTATTCGCTTTGCTTGTATATCCGTTCACATGGGCTTTTGAAGCTCAAAGCACTTTTCTTTTTCCGCGGCAGGTATCTAAGCATTGGAGCTGGGTATTGCTTTGGGATGAGTGCTGTGTGGACTTACCTTAGAGATTTTAGCTTTGATCTTATGATGCCATTTAGACTTTATATCTTAGACTTTTCTTTTGGAGTTTATTTTTCCGCTGGGACCTATGTATTGAAGTCATTTTGACTTGGATTATTTCAATATTATGTTGAGATTTCTTTTGGATATATATGTTTGCTTTGATATGACACCATTACTTGTGAGTCCTTTACCCTTGTCGGGTCGGGGCATTACAATTTATGGCATCGAGCCCGGTGTTTACGACTTGTAGTCAGGACCTGTGACATATGGAGCCTAGGTTTTGAGACCTTAGAGCTTAGGATTTGACCTGTGAGGATTTGGGTAGACTTTAGGTTTCCCTCTGCGAACTTCCATTTCGTATCTCACCTTTGTTCATTTTGCTAATCGTTTGAATATCGTTCAGATGGTTCAAACTCGTCGCACCAGTAGCGTGGATGGAGACGATGATGCTACTAACATGGATAATGCGATTGCTAATGCTCTCAATTCTCTTTTCCCGGGTCTTAATACACCTGAGATGATGGAACAGGTGATCAGCAACATTCGTAATCGGAATGGTGCCGGGTAGTGGTGGAGGAAATCAAATCGATTATTCACACTTGGCTCGGCGTTTCGGTAGCTCAAGCCTCTTTCATTTAGCACTGCTACTCCTACTGAGGCCGAGGACCGGATCACTCATATTGAGAAGCTGTTTGAAAGCATCGGGTTGTGGAGACGAGTTTAAGACTCGTTTGGCTGCATTCAAATTGGAAGGTGATGCTTTAAATTGGTGGAAGGCACTCAAACAAGCAAGAGGAGGAGATGCTTTTGCTGTGACTTGTACCGGGACGAGTTTCGGACTATCTTCTATAACCGTTACTTCCCTCGATCTTTGAGCAGCAAAGGTATGAGAGGGATTATCAGGCAATCTACCAGTTTGATTATGAGAATTCCAATGAGTACATGAGTAGGTTTATAAGGCTGGTGAGTTTTGTGGGAGCGATTGCTGGAGATGGTAGGCGTCAAGCTAAGCACTTCAAGTGGGGGCTGAAGAAGTGGGTGTTGGACCGACTGCTTAATATTGAGTATGAGAATGTGTCGGGCCGCAATGACGCGCTCGTAACATTGAGATCTTTCATGAGGTTTCGGGTTCCAACAAGCGTAATCGCGATGGTGATCGGATTCAAGGTAGGACTCAAGGCAATGACTATAAGGGAAACTCTGGTAGGAGTTATGATTCGAGGAGTCAAGAGGATAGGAGTTATGATCAGAACGGGTCAGTCAGGAAGGAATGTTGACACTGGATGCCCGAGACGAGGGGTTAAGAAAATAGAAATCTTGGTAAGAATGAAGTGATCGTCGTAACCAAGGTAACAATAACCAGCGTTACAACAAGGATCAGTCAGTTCGAGGATCGATCGGGTCGTGCTCGGGATCTTCTAGTCAACAGAGGACAGCTGAGGTTTTGCCTTCCCCACCTATTTGTACTACTTGTGGAAAGGCTCATCCGGGGCAGTGTTTCAAGGCTACTGGTGGTTGTTTTGCTTGTGGTTCCACTGCTCACAAGATTAAAGATTGTCCTAAGAAGAACCCGACGATTCCTGGCCGCCGACTTCTACTGGACGTGTCTATGCTACTACTCGTAACCAGGCGGAGCGCACTTCAGGTACCATTACGGGCACTCTTTTCATTGATGATTATGCTGTCTTCGTTTTATTTGATACCGGTGCCACACACTCCATTATATCTATCACATTTGCTAAGAAACTTAATATGAAGCCCAAGCTGTTAACAAATCACTTATCGATTCTCGCCTATGAAGAACCACGTGATCATTGATCATAAATACGTTAAGTGTCCTCTTCGTTGTGATGATCGTATTCGCTTGCAAATCGTATCCTCTCGATATGGTCGACTTTGATATCATTCTAGGCATGGATTGGTTGGCTTATCATAGAGCTTCAATTGATTGCCATGCTAGAACGGTGATCTTTGGAGACGTAAAACATCCCGAATTCGTTTATCATGGTTCTCAACCTCTCAAATCTGTTAAGATCATTTCCGCTATGAAGGCACGGACCATGATTGCTCATGGGTGCCAAGGTTTTCTAGCATCTGTTAAGGACATATCTTTGGAGAGTCCTAACATTGAAAATCTTTCGGTTGTTTGCGAATTTACTGACGTTTTTCCCGATGAACTCCATGGTCTTCCCCGGCTAGAGAAGTTGAGTTTAGCATTGAGTTAATTCCTGGTGCTGAACCGATTTCGAAGGCTCCGTATCGCATGGCACCGAACGAAGGAGTTGAAGGAACAGCTGCAAGAGATGATAGAAAGTGGATTTATTCGCCCCAGTGTTTCTCCATGGGGTGCACCTGCTCTTGTTTTGAAGAAGAAGGATGGAAGCATGCGTCTATGTATCGACTACCGTGAACTTAATCGTATTACCATTCGTAACCGTTATCCTTTGCTACGTATTGATGATTTGTTTGATCAACTGCAAGGAGCTAAGTTCTTTTCGAAGATTGAACTGAGGTCTGGTTATCATCAGTTACGTGTGAAGGAGCAAGATGTTCCTAAGACCGCGTTTCATACCAGATATGGTCATTACGAATTCCTCGTTATGCCTTTTGGTTTGACCAATGCGCCTACTGTGTTTATGGACCTGATGAATCGTGTTTTCCATGAGTTTCTCGACAAGTTCGTTATTGTTTTCATCGATGACATTTTAGTTTACTCCAAGTCTGAAGAAGAGCATGAAGAACATCTCCGGATAGTTTTAGAGATTTTGAGGAAGAAGAAGTTGTACGCCAAATTTTTGAAGTGCGAATTTTGGTTAAGACAAGTCGCTTTCCTTGGTCATATTGTATCAGCTGATGGTATCACCATGGATCCGTCTAAAGTTGAGGCTATCACTAAATGGCCAAGACCTACGCCCGACATGGCTGGATGAGGTCAGGAGTTTTCTTGGACTTGCTGGCTACTACAGACGTTTTGTTGAAGGTTTCTCTCGCTTAGCTCTACCCTTAACCCAACTGATGAGGAAAGGTGAAAAGTTTGTATGGACGGATGAACGAGAGAAGAGTTTTGAAGAGTTGAAACGGAGATTGGTGTCAGCTCCTATTTTGACTCTCCCAACTAGTTCTGGAGGATTTCAAATCTACAGTGATGCATCTAAGAAAGGATTAGGCTGTGTTTTGATGCAACATGGAAGAGTAATAGCTTATGCTTGGAGGCAGCTAAAACCTTATGAGGAGAATTACCCAACTCATGACCTTGAGTTAGCTGCAGTGGTGTTCGCGTTGAAGATTTGGAGACATTACTTGTATGGAGAGGCGTGTGATATATTCACCGATCATAAGAGTCTCAAGTATATTTTCACTCAGAAGGAACTTAACATGAGACAAAGAAGATGGTTAGAACTTCTTAAAGATTATGACACCAACATTCAGTACAATCCAGGTAAGGCTAACGTAGTTCGACGCACTTAGCCGAAATCGGGGCATTCTTGCAGTATCAAGATTGAGCCTAGGATTTTGCGTGACTTAGAGAGTTTCGATGTTGAGTTATGTGTACGAGGTTTGATGGATACTGGGCTAGTATGAAGGTGGAGTCGAACCTTATACTGCAAATTAAAGAAGCTCAGAAAGATGACGACGAGCTGTGGGCCGTGGTGAAAAATGTTGAAGAAGGTAAGCAGACGGAGTTTAAGGTTGATAATGACGGTATTGTATGGTATGGAGATAGGCTTTGTGTTCCCAATGATCAAGTACTTCGTGAGAAAGTTATGACTGAAGCTCATAGTTCTCCTTTCACTATCCATCCTGGTTCTACCAAGATGTATAGGGATTTGAAGCAGTACTTTTGGTGGAATGGCATGAAGCAAGATGTGGCGACGTTTGTGTCGAAGTGTATGATTTGTCAGCAGGTTAAGATCGAACATCAAAGGGCTAGTGGATTGTGACAGCCATTGGATATTCCAACATGGAAGTGGGATAAGATATCTATGGATTTTGTGACTGGACTACCTCTTACTAAGAAGAAGCATGATGCGATTTGGGTAGTTGTTGATCGATTAACCAAATCTGCTCATTTCTTGCCAATCAGAAAGGATTATGGTATTGGTAAATTGGCGGAGATTTTTCAGCAAGAGATCGTTAGACTTCATGGTACTACGGCATCTATTGTGTCCGATAGAGATCCGCGTTTTACTTCTCGTTTCTGGAAAGGTTTGCAAAAGCTTGGGGTACTCGACTTAATTTTAGTACGGCATTTCATCCTCAAACAGATGGTCAGTCAGAGAGGACTATACAGACCTTAGAGGATATGCTCTGGGCTTGTGCTTTAGAATGGACTGGCAGTTGGGATGAATATTTATGTTTAGTAGAGTTTGCATACAACAACAGTTGGCATGCTAGCATTAAGGCGGCACCGTTTGAACTTCTTTATGGAAGGAAATGTAGATCACCTATTTGCTGGGATGAAGTAGGTGAACGTTTGATTGAAGGTCCGGAAATGATCGAGATCACTAATGAGAAAGTAGCCGTTGCTAGAGAAAAGCTGAAGGAGCTAGGTCTCGTCAGAAAAGTTATGCCGACAAGCATCGTCGTGATTTAGAATTTCGGGTTGGAGATCGTGTATTTTTGAAAGTTTCGCCGTTTAGAGGTGTGAAACGTTTTGGAATCAAGGGCAAGCTCAGTCCTCGATTTATCGGACCGTTTGAAATTCTAGAACGTATAGGAGAAGTTTCGTATCGATTAGCACTTCCGCCTCAGTTATCGCATGTTCATGACGTTTTCCATGTATCACTCCTAAGGGGATACAACTATCATCCGTTACACGTTGCTTCTTATCCGTTTGATCAAATTCAATCCGATATGTCTTTATCTGAAGAACCGGAAGCTATTCTGGAAAGACAAGAAAGAGTTATGAGGAATAAAGTCATTCCATTCGTTAAGATTCTTTGGAAAAATCATCCTGAACGTGAGGCTACTGGGGAAACCGAGGAGTCGATGCGAGCTAGTTATCCTCATTTCTTTGAATAGTTTGGTATGTTCTCATTTCGTTTTCGTTCTCATTTTCGTTTTCGTTTTCATTTCGTTTCATTTCAATTTTCGAGTACGAAAATTTTTATTTAGAGGGGAAGAATTGTAAAACCTGAAAATCTAAAGTCTGATTAAAGACTAAAATACCCTTGGAATCGAAATTTATAAAATACGTAAAATATATTTATAACATTTAATGAAATTAAAAGTTAACTTGTGAATAATTAAAAACCTAACTAAAATATATTACGTGATCGATTTTGGTACGACGAAGATTTAACATTTCGTAAATGATTTGGGTCGTGTTTGTTTTGTTCGATGAACCTTAGGCCGAAGCCCATATGGTGTGCGTGGGTTTTGTGTGTTCGATGAACCTGCTTGTGCGTCAACTGCTCCCTAGAATGTCAAGAAGGTCTATTTTGTGTTAAAATGCTTTTTGGGCCTCAAGCCCATATCTCCTTTAGAATCCACCTAGTCGTTCCATTTGGGTTAGTAGATGGCAGCCCAGGTTATACAAGGGTCCGCTTGATTGTTCTTCTGTTGGGCCACAACTCAACAACTCGAGTCCGTTGGTTTTGTCGCAGCCCACACCGGGCATTAATCCCTTCCAAGTCCGCGACTTATTGGTATCAAGTCGAGCAATCATTTCTCGCTCATCACAACTCGCACGACTTGTTTTCCATTCTCATCACAAACATAAATGAATCGACATACTACTCACGTCAACATTAATGAATGACAAGCTAACAATTGAAAATGAAATTACAACTAGACTTGTAAACTATATGAGACGTAAACACACAAATATACATGTTCACTTGATAAAAACCGGATATAAAACTCAATGAGATCAATTATATAATTTTTGACAAAACCAATTAAATAGAAGGATCACACACGGGTCATACCTATTTTTCAATAAACTATTTTACGATTCATAAACAAAATATATTACTTGAAAACTTGTATTGTGATATATTTATTAGTCGGGGATATATACAACTTTTTGAAACATATTGGTATTTGAACTATAATTATTAAAAACCTACATTGTATTTTTCTAATACAATTTACACATGAATTAAATTAAGGTTTAAATTCCTTTATAATAAATTTATAAATGTTCCAAATATATATATATATATATATATACCCTTAATATATATATCTTTTTCATTTACATCGACAATGTCTTATTATAAGCATACTATTCTTCTGTATATTATCATTTGGTCATCATTGAACTAAAGTCGCAATTCCTTCTTCGAGATTCCTTCCATGTGATACCCTCATGAGCCGAAATCCACCCAAATCCTTGTAAATTGTTCTAAGATAATTGATGCCACACAAACAACAACAACAACAACACAAACATTTAAAAATTTATAAAGTTAGTTAAACTTTATCAAGTCTTAAACATGAATAAAGACTAAGTTTGCCATACTAAATTAGGTTTCGTGTCGGAGCAGTGCACTATCACCACTGATTTATTACAGTTCATACTGCTAATTGTTAAGGCGAGTTTCATAGCCCCTACTTTTACCTGTTTTATACTTGTTTTGGAGGAAAATACATGCTCGTTTTACTTAAATGAATTTATTTACAGAAATTATGCACTTCCATGCATACTATGCTTTATGATTGATATATTTACCTACTATACTATTGAATGTTTTCTTGTTAAAGTTACATCACACATAGATGTTTTATGGACCATACCAAAATGTCTGACTTAGAATATTACGCAGCTTAGCCTAAGTCCTTAGATCCCAAATTGCCCTTTTTCATGAACCGTCAATTCCTGCTGGGAAGCGCGAATGTTATAAATAGATCTATTGGGGGTAACTCCCCCGTTCGGTTGGCCCCGCATTGGTCAAGGTGAAATGTATAGCATGTCGGAATCGAGTGTATTGGGATAAACACTCGCCATGGGCCCTTATTTGTATGACTACATTTTGCATACAGAAATCGTCGTAGCTTCGGTTGCATGAACTTAGTGCTAGCGTAATAGATTTAATATATGAAATTATATTCATTGTAATGTACATATACCCTACTTATGGTCCACTAATAAAATTCTTTTATCTAAGGTAAACACAAATTTTTATGACATTATGCAAGACGTAATGATCATCAAATCTGAATGTTAAATGGTATACTGAAGTGGCATTTAAATAAACCTATGAACTCACCAACCTTGTGTTGACACTTTTTAGAATGTATTTTCAGGTTTTGAGGTGATAGTTTATCTTTAGAGGCGCAAGGCAAAGGCATGGCATGGTCATAGACGCCTCTGATTTATGTATGGGGACCACATTTTGATAATGGGCCATTTTTCGCACTAATCAATAATGTAAACATTGTTTTCAAGAATGAATAAAAGTTTCTTTATGAAAATCAGTTGTTCTATGCTTATGTTGTGATATCAATTTAGTAGCATCCCAAATACTTGTGTGCTTCCGCTAAGTTATTTTGGGGGTGTTACACTTGGCCTTGGGGATCGTGTAGAGGGGAGTAAGGGAGTTTTGATGTGGGTGGTGTAGTTGGGGGAGCGGCGGTATGGCGGTGGTGGCGGCGTGTATGGTGGCCGGCGGCTAGGGTTGAAAGGGAGAGAGAGAAAGGTGAAAATGGTGTGTTTTTATGTTTGGGTGTGTTTGTGTGGGTGGTGATGAGTGTGATATACCACATGGACGAATTTATGCAATTTATTCTTTAAAATTGATACATTTTTCAAAATGGTGTGAGTGTGGTGCGCAGCCAACCAAAACCACGAGGGCTAATCCGGAGTTTTTCTAAAGTTCCCGATTCCTCTAATCCCGAGCTCAATATTTCAATTAAAAGTCTGACGAGTTCCTCTCGAGTGCGCCAATAGATTTAATTACGTTTTTCCAATAAAACCGGTCACAAATATGCTTATGGAACTAAACGAGTGGTTTTATCAAGTTTATCAAGTTTTCTCAATTTAATGGTTTTTCCTAGTGCCGAGGTCTAGTAGTGCCTAGTCTAAAGTCACAAACAAGGTCTAACACAGAATGTTTCGCAAAATATCAAGAGTTTATATTCGATAGATTAACTTGCTAAAATTTGAAATAGTGTGGTATTTAAAAATAGTTTTTGAAATTTACCAGTTGTCACAGTCACCCCGCCTAAGAAGAAACCCGTCTCGGGTTTCCTTTCGAATCGATCACAGAGGTAGGAAAGAGATGAGTGTATTTTCGCTTGAATTCGTCTTCACATTCCCACGTGAATTCAGGACCTCTTCGAGAATTCCATCGGACTCTAACGATAGGAATACGACTTTGCCTAAGTCGCTTGACTTCATAGTACATGATCTCGACAGGTTCCTCGATAAAGTTCAGATGATCGTCGATCTGGATCTCTTCCAGAGGAATGACAGCTGATTTGTCCGCAAGACACTTCTTCAGATTACACACGTGGAAGACATTGTGGACGCTGCTAAGTTCTGGCGGTAGCTCGAGTCTATAAGCCACCGGGCCAATCCTAGCAAGGATTTTGAACGGACCGATATAACGAGGGTTAAGTTTTCCACGCTTACCGAAACGGATTACACCTTTCCATGGTGAGACCTTCAACATGACTTTGTCTTCCACTTGGAATTCGAGAGGTTTTCTCCGCTTATCGGCGTAGATCTTCTGGTGATCGCGAGCAGCTTGCATTCTACTCTTGATTTGAACGATCTTCTCATTAGTTTCGTGGATAAGTTCAGAACCAGTAAGTTGTGAATCCCCAACTTCTACCCAACAGATCGGTGATCGACACTTGCGACCATAGAGTGCCTCATATGGTGCAGCCTTGATGCTCACGTGATAACTGTTGTTATAAGAAAATTCCACCAATGGAAGGTGTCTAGCCCAACCATTGCCAAAATCGATGACGCATGCACGTAGCATGTCCTCCAGCGTTTGAATGGTTCTTTCACTTTAGCCATCTGTCTAGGGATGATAGGCAGTACTCATGTCTAGATCTGTCCTCAGGGCCCTTTGAAGTGATTTCCAGAAATTTGAAGTGAAACGACTATCACGATCGGAGATTATAGAAATAGGTACTCCATGACGCGCAACGATCTCCTTCACATACATACGAGTAACTATCGGTTTCTTTGATCGGTAGGAAATGAGCTGATTTTGTGAGACGCTCGAAAATGACCCAGATAGTGTCATAACCGCTAGAAGTTTTCAGAAGCTTAGTGGTGAAATCCATGGTTATACGTTCCCATTTCCACTCCGGGATTTCAGGTTGAGTAAGTAGACCAGAGAGTCTTTAATGCTCGGCTTTAACCTTGGCACGGGTTAAACACTTGTTGACATAAGTGGCGATCTCTGCCTTTATGTTCGACCACCAATACAGCTTCTTTAGATTGTAGTACATCTTATCGGAACTAGGATGAATGGAATACTTTGACTTATGCGACTCATGCATAGTCAACTCTCGTATATATCCATAACGCGGAATCCAACTCCTTCCTTGATAGCATAAAGTGCCATCGAAATGATTCACCAAACCGTTCTCACTCTCGATCATACCGTAGAGGTTTTCGTAAGGTCGGTTATCTTCTTTGACGGCTTCGGCTTGCGCCGCAAGAATTTGGGCAGGTAACGGAGAATTGATAGTCATTCCTAAAGCTCTGACTCTAAGCGGTTGTGCTCTTTCCTTCCGGCTAAGAGCATCTACAACAACATTCGCCTTACCGGGATGGTAGCGTATCTCACAGTCGTAATCGCTCAACAGTTCCAACCAACGACGCTGTCTCATGTTTAGCTCCTTCTGATCCAGGATATGCTGAAGACTCTTATGATCAGTGTACACTGTACACTTTGTGCCATAAAGGTAATGTCTCCAAATCCTCAATGCAAACACGACAGCTCCCAACTCCAAATCGTGGGTTGTGTAGTTCTTCTCATGGGTTTTGAGTTGTTGAGAGGAATAGGCAATGACCCTCTCTCTCTGCATCAACACAGCTCCTAAACCCTTATGTGAGGCATCACAATACACCACAAAATCTTGGAACCCCTCATGCAGAGCCAATATAGGTGCACTACACAATCTCTCCTTCAACAGTCAAAACGCTTCTTCTTCGTCTTTTCTCCAAGTATACTACACCATTTTCTGAGTCAACGTGGTCAGGGGCTTTGCTATCTTGGAGAAACCTTCGATAAATCGACGGTAATATCCAGCAAGTCCTAAGAATTGACGTATCTCAGTCGGGGTCGTAGGAGTAGCCCAATCTCTAATGGACTCAATCTTGGCGGGATCTATGTGAATACCCTGACTATTAGAGAAGAGATGCTGAGAAGATTTCATCCACTCTGTGTGTTTTGCTGGGGCATCGAGTCCATGATTATCCTGAGAATGGTGGGAGATAGAGTTTCCACGATTCGTTTTTCTTTCATGTGTTTCGTTATGCATTTGGAGACAGTTGATATTCGTTATGTGGTTTTGATCATTAGTATGTTCTTCGATTTGTTCATAACTCAGTTTAAATTTGTGAAATTTTATGATTTGGCATTTTCAGTAATACTTCAGCTTCGTATCATATCTCGTATGTATTTGAGAGATATCGATTATCATCTATTTTTTTCTATGTGATTCGTATCTGCAAGATCAGATTTGTGATATTTTGGCACCTTTTGTGAGCCTGAGGCTATCTTAGACCGTCAGGATCAGGACATGAGAAATAAAACCATTCTGCTTGAGGAGAATCTTTTGGAAGAACCTCTTCGGGCGTGAGGCTATTTATCATCATTTCTTTTCGTGAATTGATATGTCTCCATCTAACCTTGCGACTTCAATTTCGAGGATGAAATTTTCTTTTTAGAGAGGAAGAATTATAACGACCTAAAAATCCAAGAATAACTTTTATCGATCGATACGACTTAAATTAACATAAAAAAGTAACGTTATGAATTTAATTTTTGAAAACGTGAAAACCTAAACTTACTTAATAAGAAAATGACTAAACCTAAGTTTTAAGAAAAATATATGTATTTTCTTTATATATCACACGTTTGAAAATCATGTGTTGGGGCCAATTTTCTTTTGTAAAAGGTGACATGCATCTCATTGAATTTATGTAAACTACATTGGATAATCACTCCTTAATTCCTCCTAATTACATCCCATGAATCTCGGATCAATATCCCTTAAATTACTCAATCACAATCAATCCAATATGTTATTTATAACTTGCCTCATTGAGAATCCCCCTCTACTCGGTTGATTTAAATGACCCACACCTCACATCTCCAATTATCCTCCATACGCATGCTTAGAGAAACCCACACATACCCTCACCCATTTTTTTTTCTCTTTTTCTTCTTCCATACGTGATCATTAAAAAAAAACACACAACAACATCAATAACAATCCGACCCATTGTCCTTGTTAAACTGAGGAATCGACTAAGGCTTGGAAGGTTTAGTTCGTGGTTAAGTTTGAAGGGTTTTGGTTCGTAGAATATATTGGCTCGAAAGGTATTGATATTCATGGCCTGATCCTCATCTCGTTCTTGTGTTCCTCTCGTACAACCGATCGTAAGTTACCCTAAGAACTTGTTTGCTATTCTTTATAATTCGTATAAGTATGTGTAACGTTAACATGTCACTTGTTCATTTTCGTTTCGTTTAAATAAAAGTCAATACGAAGATAAATAAACCTTGTCACGATAACATGACACACGACCGATATGTTTTGATCACTAGATCATTTATGTTTCGTTAATAAGAAGAGTTTATACGAAGAGTAGATACGTTTTTCATGTATAAGAAACTTGGTCGAGTCATACGTATAACATAATGTGTTTGTGCATGATAGTATGTGAATACCAGTGTATTTCTGAAGTTTAAAACATGTGCAAATGCGTAATTACGAATGGATATATATACGAACAACATCCTAAGAAGCTATATAAAAATGAAATGTGTTATAAGATATAAACACACACACACACACACACACACACACACACACATATATATATATATATATATATATATATATATATATATATATATATATATATATATATATATATATATATATATATATATATATATATATATATATATATATATATATATATATATATATATATATATATATATATATATATATATATATATATATAGTTAATATGAGATCAAACTTAAAGTTGTAAAAATAAGATCTAGTCTAAAAAACCACTAAAACATTTATAAATAACAATTTTAACAATAATACACAAAAAAATAATATTTTAATACAAATTAACATTTTATCAACTAATAACCAAATGATACATGATTTTGGATTATTGATACACTTGATACATATTACACTAATAAATATTCTAAAACTTGATACACATACAAAAACCTGATACACATTACACTTCTAATCAAAGTGTATCAGCTAGGTTTCGTAAATTTTAAAAAAAAATCTATCGAAACTTTAATAATTTTAGTTGTAGTTAATAAACAATTTATTTTTGTCGTTAGGAGAGTGTCACTTGTCAAATTTTAGTTGGATCTCATTTTAACAACTTTAAGTTTGATCTTATATATATATATATATATATATATATATATACAGTATATAACAGGAGGCATGACACATAGATTAATCAAGATATGTCCACCTCATTGGCATGTAATTGTTTTTATGTCATGCCATCTTAATTTAAAGCCATGTCATCAGTATTTGTCCACCTAAGCAATTATTGTAAGCAATATATTTCGTGTATAATTATTTAAGCATCTAAATTTTGGAATTAATAAAAAATGACCATGGTGAGATTCGAACTTGGGTTGTTTGTAAGATTAGCAGATGAGATTACCACTAGAACAACATATTTTTGGATTATATCTTGCAAAACCAAATTTATAAATCTCTACAACCAATCATTGACCATTTTGATTAGTTTGAAAATGAATGTATTTATCTACAAAAATTATATTTGTTAGGAATTAGAAATTCCAGGTATTAAAGAGTCGGTCACCTCATGTATATGTTATCGTTAGAAAGCTCGTAGTCGTAGTTATTTCTAGCTAAGTAGTATTTAGTTATGTAACACCGTGGAGGACGGACGGGTCTTTACCCACTGTATGCCTGATCCACAGCCCGTTGTGTGGCGTTTTATGTAAGACTATAAATACTCTCTACCTCCCAAGGTAGAGAGTTGGAGCTCATAATAATATCTTTCACTTTCTCTCACTAAGTTCCCTAAACCTCTAACTTTCTCTCTCTAGAACTCACCTTTATACGCCCACTTTGAGTTATGATATGATGTGTATGTGAAATCCAATATCCAACAATATTTTACATATCCATTCCTTAATTATAGTTAAGGAAATATAAACTTTAACCTAATCTTATATCACGTTTTATGTTTTTTTTATTTGACAGATCAAGTGAAAAAGGTACGACTCTTTTCCCTCAAAACCCTAAGAAACTTTGTTACATGATATTATAGTATTCCATGATGATATACGTATTCCATGATGATAGTATTCCATGATTTTACCTAATAACATGATGATATCATGCATGATGGATAATAACATGATGTTATGATGGATAAAACCGGAAATTTTATATCACGTACTCTTTAGATTCTTATTTTAACCATTATTTCAATTCGGTTTATGAATATTGTTAGGGTTTGTGGAATGCGTATTGTTTCATATTGTAAGTAGTTGTTTGCGGAATGTGTTATGTGTTAATGTTTAGTTTTAAAAGTATGTTTTGATAATTAAATAAATTTGGGATTGCAGATTTTGTTTACACTTTTTTGGTGTATTGGAATTCCTTGGTTTTATTTGAATTCGATTTTGCAATTTTATTGCACTCAAAGTAGTTACTAACTTTTTTCGTGTTTGGTTGTAGGTTAATGTTATGTTACTGGAACATGAGCCTTTTACAAAGATTCATGAAATCCTTCAAATCTAATACCTACGGGCTACTGATGTATATCACAGGTAATCAATCTTTAGTTGTGCTCCTTTATTAACAAAAATTCCTGATTGAAAAGTATACGTTCAATACGATATATCAAACTATATGTCGAATTCGATATAAATGTGTTTCGAGTCTGCGGTCATGTCTGAGGTAGATATTGACATTTGATATATTATTAGGTAATAGGTATTAATAATTTGATACACTTCAGTGGTTCATACCTGTGTGCGTTGCAGATTGAGTGATTTACACAGTACATATTCAAAACACACTTTTTTGTTTTGTGACTTTGAAGGGGTGTTTGTTTAACCATTTGGGCCATCATATATTAATGATATTTTATAATTTGGACTCTTGATAAAGCTTATTTGGTTTCCTCTTATATATCTACTATCATATTTGACTTGCATAACCTTGGGCCTTATCATCAAATCCTGTAATTGAGTGCTTGGCATGTTCTTTTTTGTATTGAATAAGCAAATTCAACATAGTTAATGTTCCATCAAGGTGCTAACATAAAGTTTAATATGTGTATTAACCACAATGCTTTTGTCCTACGATCACAGGTCGCGCTATATGCAGAGTGTGATCAAAAGATGTGGTTGACCAAGTTTTTGAGATAAAAGTTCAAGAATTTATCAAGCTTCTCAACAAGAATCTGAAGCTTAAAGGTGTAACAGCAGGTACGTGTTATTTCATAGTATTGTTCCTTAATTCAAATGGACGATAGCCGAATGGGTAAAACATACTGTAAAATGGGCAATAAGAAGTGCATGAATTTTATTGTGATATAAAACAAACTGTAAACTGGGCAATAAAGTCACAGTGAGTAACTATAAAATACGTGTTTGTGCATTTTCAAGAAAAGAAACAAATATATACAGTTAATTTAAATATATAAACTGGATTAAAGAAAAGAGTAATTATAAAGTGCGGTTCTAATTGAAATATATACAATTTATGGATGGGCTCATCTAATGAGCTTTTATATATCCTTCATTAGGCTAGCTGTTTTTGTGTATGTATACATAACTGATTTCCCAACAGGTTACTGAACTTTGTTTTTGGATATTAGGACTATGCCGCATCTATCGAATTCTACTGAATCTTGCCTGAAGAGAACCAAAGCGAGTAACCAACATCTGTATACCGACCTATTCTACATGCTAGAGCCACTTCTGACGTGTTTTAATTATGTTGGCTGTAAAACATGCTATATAAGTAGAACTGGCTAAATGGGTGATGGTAGTAACAAAACAATGGTTAATATACTCAAACCCTAACATATTTTGTTAAATACTAAACCATCTGCGTTGTTAAGTTTTATTTATAATAACAGAACAATTTTTTTCCGTTTGGTTTTGGTTAAGAAGCGAACTGAACCACGCACATTCCTGTGTTTAGATTCTGTGGTAACTAATAAGGTGTTGATGTGACTGACAAAGTAACCGAAGTTAGGTTTTTTTGAACGGTTTTGGGTTTCTGAAATTCATGCTTTTTACATACTTAAAGTATGATGGTGTTTTATGCAAAGTAAGTCATGGTGAAGCGTAACGAAAAAGATAAAGAGGTGAGACTTTTGATATGTTTTAAGAGCTTCATGCTTCGATATCCGCCACCCCCACCCCAAGAGGTTTTTTGGAAATCTTTTAATAATGGTGGTTATAGAAGCTCAAAATAACAAGCATTGGCAAAAACCAAATCTTTTGTTGGAGATCCCATCAAGCTCAAACTAGAAGGGGGGGGGTTGAATAGTTTTACCAATTAAAACTTGTTTTAAACTATTCAGATCGACTTATGTCAATCTATTTGGATGTGTGTTGGATGTTGATAAACAAACATATAGAAATATAAATATGTAATGAAAAGATAAAGAGTAAGAAGCACAAAACCACAACGCGAGTATTTATAGTGGTTCAGCTACAAGGACACCTTCCTTGCCTTACTCCACTCCCTGAGTCACCTACTCGAGAGTTCGTAATCACTACACGACACCAACTCCTTATGGTGGAGAAACCTTCACAACGTTGCCTACACTTTATCCGGTACAAGGCTAGATACCGAGTCCTTTTCACCAAGGAGAACCAATCCTATCACAACGTCGCCTACCCTTTATCCAGTACTAGGCTAGATACCTAGTTCCATTACAATGGAGGAACTACTACCCAACACTACACCAATCACCTAACCCCAAAGGAGATCTACTCCTTATAATATCAACAAGGATAACAATACCCTTTGACCCAATACTAATCTATCTTGTACATCGAATCACACCATATCGAATGTACATCTTAGGCACCTATCACTAATGCCTTTGATTAGATCTTCAAGACACCCTTCACTAATGTCTTGTGACTTGACTTCTAAGAACCCTTCACTAATGCCTACAATACGGACGATCGACATCCTTCACTAATGTCTTTGTCTTGACACTTGAGACATCTTTCACTAATGTCTTCAACACTACACTTCTTAGAAAAAGAACCATCAACAAGATAACTTCAGTAGTCTTGATGATGAGGAAGCATGGCAACTCATGGACTTGAGCTTGCTTGACTTCAAAGGTGGTGATCTCGCCTTTAAGAGGAACCTAGAGAATCACACAAAAACAAAACTACATACATAGATCACTTGGATCTGGGGTTAGAGAGTTTTTAACTCAAGGAGAAAGTATGTAAGAAAGGGGTGAGAAACAATGAAGAAATGGCTCACTATTTATAGAGAGAAAATGTCTACTGTTCCACGGATCCCTCCCTTAAGGATCCGTCTAGTGTAAAGCTAGGGATCCGTGGGACGCTCCTCTTTGCCCATGGGTTTTTTGGTTATGGGTCATGGGTTGATCCAAGGGTATTTCATTAGATATAATGTACCTAGTGGGTGCAATGCATCTAGTCAAATGGTTATGGGTCAATACCATGAGTTGTATTTTTTACCCATTTATAATACATACTAGTTATGTATAAATTTGCCCAATATGTAAACACTAGTTGTTGTACATATGTATTACTAAATCATAAAATCACTTATACTTGTTTTAGTGTTTTATGTGAAAACGTAAGTGTGTTAGAAAACTATTGACTCAAACCATTTACGTATTTTATTTGTTTCGTTAAAATGATTTTGCGTTTGTTATCGACAAAACATTAGAAGATCGTAAAATATAAATAAACGTTTTTACGGCTTATTTGTATTAACAATCTCCCCTTTTTTGTTGATGACAAAACATAAAATTATTTTAAGGAAAAGCTAAAATTCTTAAAAGTTTGAATTTGTAGTTTTTACTTTCTTCTCCCCCTTTTTGTCGAAACAAAAAGAGCTTCGAAAATAAACTAACACATTGTTTTAAGAAAAACATGTGAGAAAAATAAAAGAAAAAATAATATAGAGAGCAAGTAACGGGAAAAGTTCTCGTCTTAACTCCCCCTTGATGAGTCCATCCCTATGTGAGGGCGTCAAGAAAAGTAATACTAAGGTAGTTCATTTGCAACTAAGTTTGCAAAAGATTTCGTCTATGCGACGAATATGCTCCCCCTTGTTGATTGCAACTTTGCAAAGGGACGTCATGAAATATAATCCTAATATTGCAAGTGATTTGCCATGTATTGCTTTGACACAAAGCTCCCCCTAGCTTAGAGTGTCAAAGTCTTCATGTGTAAATTGAACAACTACAAAACAGAGGTTAGAAAAATAAGTATATAATAATTTCCTGCAAATATGACTCAAGTTAGTAGAGAACTAGTTTTCTGTTGCACGGATCCCACGGTTCCCTCCTTGGGGGGATCCGTCTAGGCAGATATCAGGGATCCGTCTGGCTGATGACTAAATTCAGCATTGGTGATATAACAAATAGTGTTAACATCAAAGTGAGATATGTATTATACAACATAATCATATACTCAGAAATATAGCAAGTATCATGTAATTTCATTTAATAAAACTAGAGATATGATATACATGACTCTAAAAACTAAGAAAATGAACGATACATGACTTGGAATTACTAGACTTATCTAAGTAACGCTTGATACTAGGACACCACTAAAATCCTCTAGCTCAAGTTTGTTTAGGTTTAATCTCGTCAAAACGTTCGAGGAGGTGATAAAACATGAAACATTGATCTTCCCGTACTTCTTGTATCAAGCTTTCAACATGTTGACAATGATAACAATCTTTGTCATGGCTAGGTAGTGGTGGTGGAAGAAAAGAAATTCCTTGATGCGAAGGATCAAGTGAAGTGGGTTGGGGAGCCTCAAACGATGGAGGGATTGGTGGAGGCGCATTTGAAGATGGCTCGACCAAGAATGATGGTGGTGGTAGAGAAGTGTCAACTTCCATGTGGTCGGGTGGTTGACTTTGATAATTTCTCATAATCCAAATGGGATTATTTGATGGTGATGGTGAGAAAGAAGCCGGAGCTAGTGTTGACTCAACACCTTGATTTTGTACCATTATTCCTCCTAATGAGGTGAATGTTGCCGGTGGAGGAGGATGAGATGGCCTAGGAGGAAAATCCTCTAGATTGTAGAGGTGTGGTGATGAGAGTGGAGTCGTGAATGAGATAGCTCTAGGCACCAATGGTGATGGTTTAGTGGAAATGGGATTGTTTGGTTTAGGAGGTATGGTGGTGCTTGGCATAGGTAGTTTTGTGGGAACTATCCTTTTAGTGATTGGTTTGATTAGTTGAGTTGGTGGAGGAGAAATCCTTGCATTTGTGGATTTGACCGGAGATGATTCGGTTGAAGAAATTTCGTGTACAATACGAGCAATTTTCTTGGGTGGTCCTTTGGTGGATGAGTTACCACTTGGAGCTTTCCTCATGATGAGATGATTCAAAGAGGTTGGTAAATGTTTCTAAGTGCTGAAAATGAGGATGAAGATGATGACTTTAGGAGTCCTAATAAGGTAGTTTATAAAGCAAGGGATTTGGCAAGTGCATTAAAGACTTAAGCCACTAAAATTCCTTGGAATGTGATGATTAGCATGCACAAGAGTCAACTTCAGAGTTGTACTGATCTAGGAACTTATTTAAGAAGAGATGGAGTGTTCAAGTTAGTAAGATGAGCTTGAAATGATTGTTTTAGCTAGAGTTAACATAAATCTGTCATACGGATCCCACAGTTCCCTTCAATGAGGGATCCGTCTAGGCTAATCCTAGGGATCCGTCTCTCAGCAGCTAAGAAAGGATAACAATGATGTTTGTAAGATCTAATGCCTATTTCTTCTTGAGTGTTTCAGTCCATCTAAGTGTCTTAAATGAAGAGGTACTTAAATACTTAAGGGGAATGAGTGATGTAGCTAATGATTACCTTTTATGGAAGAAGTTGGAACTTTTAAGAGTACCAATGAGTGACCAAAGATGACACTAAAGATTTTTAAAGTGTCAAATGGAACTAAATGATCCTAGAGATCAGATAGTAACTTAGGATAATGTCTTGGAGGATATCCTAAGAGTTTAAAATGGAAAAAACTAGAATTTGATCAATTTCGACCAATTTTGAGGTAAGGATGATTAGTTTTGAGAGATTTCCAAAGCTAGATGTTTTAACATGTGAGGGATCATGTATGAGTATAAGAGCGGAAGAGTAATGAGTTTTGGTGAGACGATAGATCTACGGGTGTTTCGAGTGTGATCAAATGAGTTATGTGTGAGTACGAAAAATCTACTTAACTTGATAAGGACTCAATTTGTGTTGGAAACGCTCCTAGCTGGGAAATGGAACGACATTTACGGGATTACATTATCTATCATAGTTAGCCAAAACACATGGACTTATTATGTCATATTGTAATAGATGTATGTGCTAGGCTATAAATACCCCTCCATACTTCCATGGAGGGGTGAGACTCCTAGTGTAATTTTCCTTTCATTATCAATAAAACACACTAGTTTCTCTTCTCTCTTTACTTTCTCTCTCTAACCATGAAGATGGTGTTCTTCCATCTTCCTCGACCTCCTGAATCACCAAATAATCCATATAATCGGTCCTAACGTTGGTATCAAGAGCCCAGTCGGTTTTAGTTATAGTTGATTTTGGTGATGTTTTTCTTGTCGAGAACTTGTTTTAAAAATCTGTTTTTTTAACAAAGTTGTCAACTTTTCATATATTTTTTGTGTTTAACAGATTTTTTTTACAAGTTTCTAAAATGTATCTTATGGTCAATTCCGTCAAAAGTTCGCAATATTATTGTATTGTGTCATTATTGTGTCCAAACAGCAACAATAGCAACTTTCCTGACTTTTGAGTTTTTGTCCATCTCGTGACTGTTTAGTGGGTCAATACCTGGTCAATAATCATGGTCAAATGGGTATTTCTGCATGTATTTCTGGGTATAACTATGCTGAACGGAGAATCTTTGGTCAGAAACATCACCGGAAAAAAGTCAACACGGGTCAAAACCCTATTTTTACGCCTAAGGGTCATCTTCAGTCCAGTTATGAGTAACTTGGAAAGTTACTCGTAAAAACCTCAGCTTACGAATAAGCTTACGCGTAAGTTTACCTTATGAGTAAGATTTTCTACGCATAAGCCTGGTTTACGCATAAGGTTTTCATGTTACGCGTAAGTCATGGGTTACGCATAAGGTTGTTTACGCGTAAGCATCCTTTACTCTTATTGGTTTACGTATAAGACTTTGACAGAAATAGTGGAAGAAGATGAAGACCAAGACTGTTTGACCTTTGACCAAACCAAATACAAAAAGTACTCACGACCTCAGGTCAACACCATCATCAGTCCATGCTCAAATGAAAATGAGCTTGACACTTGTCGCACATCACCATATCCAAACCAATCAGCACCTTAAGACTCGATAACACATCCATGTACGGGTATAACATCAACAACATCAGACATTAACTTCCATCAACACCTTAAGACTCGACACACACGAAATATAAAATCATCTAAAGATCTCTAATACGGTTAACGTTTTTATATTTACAAAGATATATTTTCGTTAAACTCATATCATCATCATCGATCAACTTGTGAAGCCTTGCTTCTTACTACTATCCGATTTCTTCAAAGAAAAAATCCATAACAAATCTGTTATAATTTTTTCTTTCAATCGGTTCAGACTCTCAAAAAAAACGGGAAAAACAAATCGAAATCACATCATACCATCTTACCCGAGACCAGTTGTTAATTGATCTTGAAGCCTTAAATCGTTCACACTTTGTGGGTTAGATGGAACAAACACAATCAACACCATGTGTATTTTGTTTGTTTAAGTACATGTTTGATTATTTGAGATACGACTTGAAGAGATAAGGCAAATCTGTTGAGGAGATGAATTTAGATCTGGAGTTCAAAAGTTTGGTGGGAGAAACCGTTTCCATGTCGTAGGCGTTATTTAACATGTGAGTATGTTTAGGGTTAGGGTATAAATAATAAGTGTATTACTTATTTATTACCGGTTATGCAATGTGAGATGGATAGGATTAATGGGCCGGGTAATTCATTTCTTTTGATATTCACTTGAATCCGGAAATTGGGCTGGGGATTTCAAGTGTATTGGGCCTGTATACGGAATGGTAAGGGCTGCTATTATTTGATTCGAACTTTGTTTGGATTAGGGCTTGGGATCCGAAAATAGTTATGTGATGGGCTATTACAAGCATTTAACAATGTATTTTTTAATACATTGTGTAAATCTTGACATATGTGTTGGCAAAGGAGTGGTATTTTGGTTCATACAAATTTTCACGTGGATACAATTTTTGACAAGATTGGGAAACCATTATCAAAGTTTCATTTAAACCGTTAACAAAGGCTAACATTTGGGAATTTAACCGTAAGATGTGACTACGGCGAGAATTCTTTATTATTTATTTGAGGTTGAAGTGGGATATCACGGGTGCGTGTACTTAGTATCTAAAGATATCGGGGTTGGTTGGATGCATGATTCTTCGAGATCCTTGTTCAAGCTTTTAACCGTTACGAATGACAAAGACTTGAGTTGTCTAGTTATACCTGATGTAAGGAGTTACGTTGTTGTGCTCACTGCGTATAGCTATCACTTTTAAGGAGTTACGTTGTTGTGCTCAAGTGTCACACAAAGCTGTGTTTAATTTGAGAAATTTTACGTTTACCTTTTTTCGATGGTTGTAAGAAAAAGGGTTCTTCGTCTGACAATATTGCAAGTTTAAGTCACAAGTTCGGGTTATACTACTTCAGTCTCAAGTTCGTCATATTGGGTTTTCTCCATCAGTAATCACTACAAAAAGCCGTCTGAATGATAATGGGGTCGGTAAAGAGTTAGCTGAGAAGAGTATACATAAGTAGAGAAGTCTTATCAGCAATTGATTCTCACATGATATTTATGGTACTTCACAATTGTTCGATTACTTGGACATACATGGTTTCGCTGTCTCCAATTCATCATCAACATACGTGGTGTATGATTCTGATTCATTGAAAACATCGGGGGGAAGAGAGTATAGGTGTTCATTGCCTCTTTGATGTTTTTGGATTTTTTTTCGAAAACCCTCTCCTTTCATGAATTTCTTCAATCAGGGGGAAGAAATGAGACGATCAGTGGTTAAAATTTCTCAAGTTGGTGTTATCGTCTCACTTTCATAGAGTTATCGTGTGTGAAGTTACCTAAATATGATGTTATGATGCCTCACACACGGTCATTTTATCGAGTAATTGCATATTCACAAGTAACTATTATTCCGATAGACCGCAACATTCAGGGGGAAGTCGTTTCATCTCGTCTTTCGCGGATTGTTTGGTGTGAAGCATCTACATATGTGAGAATCTTGTTGATTTCTTGCATGTTACCCCCGAACGGATTTTCCGCAATAAGGCAGATTTACCTTGTGTGGATTACTGCTCATCTACAAATTCCGCTGCGTACTGAAAACTTCAAAAGTTAGAAGAAATGTTTACTACATCAAAGTTTCGAATCTGCTGAAGACGGTTGTCAGTTTGGGGGGAAGCTGATTCAGAAACTTCGACAAAAAGAAGTGTACAAAGAAGTTGCTAAAGACATGCAGTATGATTTGGGGGGAAGTTAATCCAATTCATGCATATTACATCATTTGCCTACAAGTGAAGAAAACGGTTCTCAAGTCGAGGTACAAGAAGAAGAAAAAGAGCGTAAACTTTCATCATCCTCAACACTTGAAGAGTTTATGAAGACCTTTCTTTATTTGTTTTCTATATTTGTAGTAAATGTTGTAAGTAATCCCTTATGTCGTCTCATTGGGGGAAGATTGTTGGAATCGCTCCTAGCTGGGAAATGGAACGACATTTACGGGATTACATTATCTATCCTAGTTAGCCAGAACACATGGACTTATTATGTCATATTGTAATAGATGTATGTGCTAGGCTATAAATAATTAAATACCCCTCCATACTTCCATGGAGGGGTGAGACTCCTAGTGTAATTTTCCTTTCATTATCAATAAAACACACTAGTTTCTCTTCTCTCTTTACTTTCTCTCTCTAACCATGAAGATGGTGTTCTTCCATCTTCCCCGACCTCTCGAATCACCAAATCATCCATATAATCGGTCCTAACGTTAAGAGTATAGGTGTTCATTGCCTCTTTGATGTTTTTAGGTTCAGATTGGCAGACAGTGAGAGCATAAATGCAATGTTCACCGTCTGTGTGAAGACGTTGTCTAGTTACGACTGGTTGATTCGGGTTACCAATAATGTTTACAAGAGGATGGTTTTTCGTCTAACGATGTGTGGAAGGTTGATGTTGATATACATTCTGCAGATTGGGAGGATTCAAATGGCTTGTGGATGATTCCGCAACATCAGGTGTGGCAGTTTCATTAGCAAACGGATTAAAGAACACATTTGGATCATAATCTGCATGTGGGGGTACTTCATTGTTCAGAATATCATCAGCTGGTTTAGCGTTGTTGGATGCGGTTTGATCGACTGTTGTTGTAGAATCAACTGGTGGTGCTTCCTCAACAGTAGTTGTTGTAGCAGGTGTATCAGGTATTGGATTATGATCAGGTTGAGCAGCGGAAACATTTGATACATCTGGAGCACGTTCATCAATATCATCACTAAACAGAGGAGCAAATAGCTGTTCCATTTGACGTCGAGTAAGTTGTAAACTAGGTTCAACTGATGATGGGGTTTGAGGGAAGTTTAAACGGTTATGACCGGGGTTCCAAGCTGTTATGCTTAGAAGCCATTTCAGTAAGCTCATCGAAATTTGCATGAATCGTTTCCATAATCTCCCTTGTACGACGATTCTAGATCCGGTAACCCTTAGAGTTGTCACAATATCCAACAAAGACTCCAATGTCAGCTTTGGCTTTGAGCTTACCAAAGTCATCACGATCATTATTCGGATAACAAAGGGATCCAGATATATGAAAGTGTTTGAGATTCGGTTTACGGTTGTGGATAAGCTCATAGGGTGTTTTGTTGTGGCGTTTGGTAATCATTGAGCGATTCTGAGTGTAGCATGCAGTTGACAGGACTTCAGCCCACAAGTAATCTGGAAGTTTAGCATTAATTAACATTGTTCTTGCAGCTTCCACTAACGTACGGTTTCGTCTTTCAACTACTCCATTTTTTTCTGGTGTTCGTGCAATAGATGTTTGATGCTCAAGTCCCACTTTCTCATAAAATGCATGAAGAGTTTGATTCACAAATTCAGTTCCTTTTTCTGTTCTGATTTGTCTGACTGTGTTCTGGAGCTGAACTTGAATTTTCATAAGAAAGGTGATGATCATCTGTGGAGCTTGATCTTTACTTCGAAGAAAATAAACCCAAGTCCATCTTGAGTAGTCATCTACAATTACCAGTATGTAGCTTGATCTTCACAAAACTTTTTCAAACTCAAAAACCACCTAAAAACCACTAGAAATCCAAAGATGTGCAAGATATGATCCAACAATTGGTATCAAGAGCCATGGTTAGATCATATCTTGCACATCTTTGGATTTCTAGTGGTTTTTAGGTGGTTTTTGAGTTTGAAAAAGTTTTGTGGTTTGTGCATCATTTGGTTGATTTCTTGTGTTAAAGCTTGGATTTTGTTTGTACTTTTATGTTTAGAATCATCACAAGTGTTTAGGTTTTCATTTGGTAAGCTTGAATCATCTTGGTTGGGTTGTTTTGGATTGAAAAGTGATGTTTGTGAAGTTTTCTTGCTAGCGACTTGACCTACGGATTTTTTCTTAGTAGCGACTTGCTTTACAATTTTGTAGCGAGTTGCAGTTATTGGAGCTAGCGACTTAGGCCTAGCGACTAACAGTACAAGTAGTGGACTCTCCACTACGGGTAGCGACTTGGTGTTAGCGACTTGGTAAGTAGCGAGTTGCTATTTAGCGACTTGATTCCTTAGCGACTTGTATCTTAGCGAATTGCTGCCAAAATTTCGCTAGCGACTAGAGGCTTAGCGAGTTGCTATTTAGCGACTTGTATTTTGTTTAGCGACTTGGGACTTTAGCGACTTAGTGGAATAGCGAATTAGAAGATAGCGACTTGGTGCATAATTTTCTAGCGACTTGAGTGATTTCTTTACGGTTTTCTATTGATTTAGTAAAATCCCGTGAAAGAATCTATTTCCCGGTTTAATCATAGAGTTATAAAATCCCGTTTAATTTATCATCATGTCTACCAACGTTTCTACAATCATCTCCACTGTTGCCGAGGATGTTCAAGCAGCTGGTTCAGATACTCGTCCACCCATGCTTGACAGAACTGACTACGATTCTTGGGCTCAACGAATCAGATTGTACCGTCTTGGAAAGGAAAATGGTGTCAACATTCTCAAATCCATTGATGAAGGACCGTATCGAGTTGAGACAACTAGAGATGTACTTGATACTGCTGAAGATGGAACTCTGATTTACGGAATGGACAGACCAAAGATGTATGATGAGCTTGATGATAAGGAGAAAAAGAGATTCGATGCTGATATCAGGGCTTCTAACATTGTTCTTCAAGGTCTTCCTAAAGACATCTACAAGCTGATCAATCACAACACCGAAGCAAAGGAAGTATGGGATAATGTCAAGATGCTTCTCTCGGTTCTCGAATTAACTATGGAAGACAGAGAATCACAACTCTATGACGAATTTGAACACTTCAAGATGAAAACAGATGAGAGTGTCTATGAGTACTATGTGAGATTTCATAAGTTGGTGAATGATATGAGGAACATCAGAATGACTATGCCTAACATTCAGCTGAACTCAAAATTTGTGAACAACATGAATCCCGAATGGCACAAGTTTGTCACCTCTGTGAAGCTCACTAAAGGATTGAAGAATACAAACTATGAGCAACTCTATGCCTTCCTCCTTCAGAATGAGAGACATGCTATGTTTGAAAAAATGATTCTTAATCAGTTCAAAACCAACCAGGGAGAGACAAGCTCATCTAATGACTCAACTTCCTTCTACTCAAACATCAGAATCTCAACCAAAGCCTCACAAGTCATACCCATGGGCAATGGTAATCACAAACTCATTCCTGATCCCATGTTCAAACAAGCTGATGTTGATGCACACGTGGGTAACATCATTAATCAACTAGCTCTTCTGATTAGTCAAAACATGAATTCTCTCCCACAAACCAACAACAACCTCAGAACAGCATCTAACCCACACAATCAAGCTAATGTTAAAGATGGGAGGATCGTGGTGCAACCAGTTCAGGAAAGACAGTATGATCAGGGAAGAGGTGGAGCTGGTAGAGGTTATGTTGGTAATCCGAATCGAGGAAGGAATGGTAATCCAGGTCAATCTAAGCCGATCAAATGTTATAACTGTGGAGGTGAGGGACACATTGCAAGGAACTGCACATCTCCTAAACGTCCACAGAATCGATTACTTGAGATAAGATCTGCTTGTACAAGCTCAGGATAATGGTGTTGCTTTGGATGAGGAGGAATTGTTGTTTCTTGCTGAGGGCAATGCCAAGACCTATGATGCAGATGTGGATGAGTAGCCTACTCAGGAGATAGGTCACAATCATCAGAATGCCTTTCAAGTCGCTGATTGTGATGCATACGACTCAGATGTGGATGATGGACCTCTCGCACACACAATTTTTATGGCTAGCATTTCTCCAATGGTTTCTCCCAAGGTCTCTTCTTCAACACAAGCTGGCCCATCCAAAGACACACTCATCTCAGAGGTACTAAAACTATACGATGATCCTGATGTGCAAAAGATGCATGACAAAGTACCATCAACTGAAACTATTGAATCAAATATTGAAAATATGGGTAATATCAATGTTGTCCCATATGATCAATATGTGAAACAAAGTGAAAGTGAAGTTGTACCAAGTGATGCATCTTCTGAACAATGACTATGTTTTTGATGAATACACTGCATGTGCCCTGATGATTTGTAAGTTCGAACTAAATGCCTATAAAGAACGTGTTGCTATTTATGAACAACGTGCAAAATTTGAGTTGACCACTCGTGAGCAGGAAATGGATGACCAAGTGCGTACAATCATTAGAAAAGTAATTTTAGAGAAGAAGTATTAAAACAAGAGTTAAATTCCTTGCAAGAAAAGCTTTCTAAAACTGCTAAACAAAAACAAGAACTTCAAGAAAATTTGAAAATGCTTAAGCAAGAATTTAATGCAAAGGAATCAAAACTCTTGAAAGACTTTTCTAATCTGAAAACTTTGAAAAACAAACTTGAAAACAAGTTGTACATACAAGGGAACACCATTCAGATTGCTCACATGATCACTAAGCATAGAGTTCTAAGCGATAAGCATAGTGTTCCCATTATAGATAAACCCAACCCTAGTTGCTTTGAGTGCACAGAGGAAGATAAGAAATTAGATGTAATCACTAGGGAGAAAATGAATAAGAAACTAAATGATCCTAAATGCAAAGAGAAGAAAGTAATTATCACTCCCCATGACTACAAAAAGGAGAATTGGATCTCCTTGAACATGTTTAAGCCTCAAACATTGTTGACTCCCGAACAAGTGTTCTGGAAAATGGACTTAGATAAGCAGAAAATATTGTTGAAACAAACCCTCCCCTTAGGAAAATGCCTAAAGCAACTGTGTATCCTCCCAATACACCAATGCATCTTGTTCCTAGAACAATTGCCACTAAAAGCAAGACCTTAATTAGCCAATATGTTATATTTCAACTATTTGTTGATTTTGAGAAAACTTGCAAGAAAAGGATCACACCCACTGGTATAACTGAAGGAGAAAGGGGTTTTGAGAAAATAAAAGAATGTTATTTAACTGAGGTCATGCCTTTCTTTAAACTTCTAAAAGATCACTTTGAGAGTCTTAAAAGGGGATAGAAACTGATATTAAGGGAATGGAAAAAGAATTTGATGCAATGATAGTTGAAGTTAGTGACTATGAGCGAGCACTAAAATATAATGAGATTGAAAGGAAGAACTTGCATACACTGAATGAGAATATGATATCTGAATGTGTTGCTCAAGATGTGTTTTTCACTGCTACAAATTGTTCTATTAATGCTTCCCAATTTCATGAATTATCTGTTGCCACGAAAGTCTCCCATGATCGAGTCATTGAGCTTGAAAAAACTAATTCCAAACTATCTGAGAAAATTGAACTGGATGATCATGACAATTTGGTTAAACATTTGTCTAAACTAGAGGCTGAGCATTTTAATTTACAATTAAAATATCAACATCTTAAAGAAAATTTCAAAACTTCAAATATCAAGACATACTCAGATGCTCCAGAGTTTGATGTAGTTTTTCAAATTAACAAACGTGATGAATAGATTCAAGCTCATTGCAACACGATCAGAAAGTTGAAAGCCCAAATCTCTCAATTAAAGGGTCAAAAGAACCATATGACAGGCTCCCAAATGCCTCCTCCTTTAGATTCTCAGAATTCTCAAACTTTTCATCTTCAAAACTTAGTTAATGCCTTACAAAAGGAAAACGAGAGTTTTCTAGAAGAAAATGAAAAAGTTAAAAGACATTTTAAAGAGTTATATGATTCAACAAAAGTCACCCGTGACCAAAACAACGAAAAAGTAACGTCTTTACAAAAGGAAATTGAGAATCTGAGAAGTCAGGGAAATGGGAAACTACCACTTGTTTTCAATAAGAATGTTGTCTCAAAGTCACCCTTAGATTGCAAATACACTGTGACAGTTAAATATATTCCTCCTCATCTTAGGAATAATGAACATGCTTTTCATGACTATTGTGCTCACCTTAAGGATAGTCTAGAATGTCTCCGTGATATTGTCGAAGAGGACTTGATTAACAAACCTCTTGATAGTGAAATTAGGTTTGCTTGCCTCCAGGCCAAACGATCTCAAGAGCTGCTTGAATGTGTAATTGCAACATGTTCAAAATCCTTAGGTGAAAAAGGCAAAGCTGTGAAGCCTTGTTCTATGCCTTGTGCCAAGCAGAAATCCGTTCTATGCCCAGTCTTAAGAAAGTAAACACTAATGTGCCTTCAAGTAGTTCAGATTCGGATATGTTAGTGCTAAGAAAGTGGAACTTTAGTGTGCCGCAAATAGCTCAAATCACAGTCTTAAGAAAGTAAACGTAATGTGCCTTCTAGTAGGTCGATCCTTGCACATCAAAGTTCAGAATGCAAAAATTAGATCAACCAACTAATATTCCCATTCCCTCTACAGGAGTAATTAGTGACATTAAAGCGGCGGTCAAAGTCTCAAGACAATACAAGGAATGATAGGACCTTGCAAGCTAAAATGTGCATTGGAAGAGAGTAGAAGACCAATCTAGGAACTTTAAGCTTGAGTTGAATAAAACGAATCGTGTTGATTCTAGTATTAGCCTTATGTACTGTAATTAATTCAATTCGATACTATTTGCAAACCTTGTAATGATGTCCGCTTGAATTCGTTGCTAATCATGAATGTGGTGTGAATGCTTTGTCTAATGCTGTCAAATGCCCAGTTAAAATTGTTTACGCTAATAATCGTGCAAAGAAGGCAAAAAGGCAAAAACGAAAGATTGTTAGAAAACTGTGGAAACCCACAGGAAGAACATTTATAAAGATAGGTTATTATTGGATACCTTTTGGCCATAAGAATAATTAGCTTTGCTCTCAAACTGCTAAGATTATGCCCTCTAGAAAATGGATGCCTACTTGTAGAACTATTCCCTTAAGAAGTGAACATACTTTGAATAGGTCAAATACGACACCAAAGCATTGCATCTATTCCCAATGATTCCATTGCTTCTACTTCTGATATGGATGTTTCTATTTATGATGTGGGTGTTCCAATTCTGCATTACTAACCAAGTGGAACCCATTCTTGCATGGGGATCCCAATTATCCAGTTATCCATTCTTGTATGTGTTCAACTGCAGTTCGTTCAAATCGTTCGTGGTACACGGACTCAGGCAGTTCCAAGCATATGACTGGAGACCGGTCACGGCTCATGAACTTCGTGAGAAAATTCATCGGGACAGTCAGATTCGGTAATGATCATTTCGGTGCAATTATGGGTTATGGTGATTATGTTGTTGGTGATAGTGTTATCTCTAGAGTATACTATGTGGAAGGTATTGGTCATAATCTATTCTCTTGGTCAATTCGTGATTACGATCTAGAAGTAGCCTTGAGAAAACATACTTGTTTTGTTAGAGAACTTGATGGTAAGGAACTTTTAAGAGGAACTCGTGGTTCAAATCTTTACACCATCTCTATCGATGATATGATGAAGTCTTCTCCAATTTGCTTGTTGTCAAAGGCTTCGAAAACAAAGTCATGGTTATGGCATCGTCGTCTCAATCACTTGAACTTCGGCACCATCAATGATCTCTCGAGAAAGGACTTAGTTGTAGGTTTACCTCGACTAAAGTATGAAAAGGATCATCTTTGTTCAGCATGTCAATTGGGAAAAAGCAAGAAGTATGCCCATAAACCCAAACCTACTAACTCTGTCACCGAAGTTCTTCATATGATTCATATGGATTTATGTGGACCAATGAGGGTGCAGAATATCTTTGGGAAGAAATATGTGTTAGTTGTGGTTGATGATTACTCTAGATTCACCTGGGTCAAGTTCTTAAGGACAAAGGATGAAACTCTTGATATCATCATCAAACTCATCAAACAGCTGCAGGTTCGACTTAACAAACGTCGGAATAATCGAGCAGACAATGGAACTGAGTTTGTCAACAAACAACTTAGTGAATTTTATGAAAGCGTTGGAATCAGCCATCAAAGAAGTGTTCCACGAACTCCTCAACAGAACGGTGTAGTTGAAAGGCGAAATTGAACTCTTGTAGAAGCCGCTAGAACAATGCTGATTTACTCAAAGGTTCCAATGTTTCTTTGGGCTGAAGCTATTGCCACTGCATGCTACACACAAAATCGTTCCCTGATTCACCCTGTTCATGGAAAAACTCCATATGAACTTGTCCACAACAAAAAACCTAATCTCTCTTTCCTTCGTGTGTTTGGTGCATTGTGTTATCCAACTAATGAGGGTCAAGACTTAGGCAAACTTAGAGCTAAAGCAGACATTGGAGTATTTGTAGGGTATGCACCAAACAAAAGGGATACCGAATCTACAACAAAAGAACCCGAAATATCATGGAAACAATTCCTGTTACGTTTGATGAGTGTCGGTCAAATGGCTCTGGACAATCCAGTTCGGACCCGCACTTCAAAACAGCCCCATTGGTTCATCCCTTGTTCCAAACTCTTCTCAAGAAACTCCATATGTACCTCCATCCGAAGATGATTTAAAGAAATTGTTTGATCCTATGTTTGATGAACTTTATGATCCTAGTACTAATGAGGTGTTCGATCCCTACAAGTAGCTCATATTCCGTGAATGAAGTCAATCCCTCAGTCTCAATATCTTTAAGTCAAGCACCTGCGATCCTTGATCTCATCAACAAATCATCATTCTTCAAATGTACATCATGGAAATGTTTCGGCATCAATGATGAAGTTAATCCCTTTGCTACTCCTGAAGATGCTCCATTTGAAAACATATTTGCTCTTGAATCTTCATCAGAACCATCTTCTTCAGGAGACATCGACTCTGCTACTTCAGTTCCTCAACAACTACCACATGAACACCTTAGAAAATGGACTCACGATCATCCATTAGACAACATCATTGGAAACCCTTCTCGTCCGGTATCCACTCGGAAACAACTTGCAACCGATGCCTTATGGTGCTTCTTCAACTCTGTACTCTCTTAAGATCGAACCAAAGATGTTAAAACGCCATGAATGAAGACAATTGGTTCAATGCCATGCAAGATGAAATTCATGAGTTTGATCGATTAGATGTATGGGAATTAGTACCGCTCAGTTGTGCTATGATTATTGCTCTTAAATGGATCTTCAAAGTGAAACTTGATGAGCATGGTGATGTGTTGAAAAACAAGGCTAGGTTAGTGGCTAAAGGATATCGTCAAGAAGAAGGTATTGACTTTGAAGAATCTTTTGCCCGTTGCTCGTATCGAGGCAATCGAATCTTCTTGGCTAATGCTTTGTAGTAAGAACATGGTAGTTTATCGGATGGACGTGAAAACCGCATTTCTTAATGGAGATCTTAAAGAAGTGGTTTACGTCGACCAACCAGAGGGATTTGTGAATCAAGAGCATCCTACTCATGTTTATCGCGAAGAAGGCCCTATATGGTTTAAAGCAAGCTCCAAGGGCATGGTATGATACGTTGTCAAAGTTTCTTCTATCTCGGATTCACAAAGGAGCGATTGATCCTACATTGTTCACCAGAAAGTCAGGCAAACACTTAATTCATGTTCAAATTTATGTTGATGATATTATTTTTGCCTCGACAGACCCAATGGAATGTGATCATTTTTCAAATGAAAGGAGTTCAAAATTTCAAATGTCAATGATGGGACAAATGTCATTTTTCTTGGGATTACAAATTTCACAAAGTCCCGGAGGCATTTTCATAAATCAATCTAAATATGCTACTGAGATCTTAAAGAAATTTGGATTTGATTCAAGTGACCCTGTTGACACTCCCATGATTGATCGAACCAAACTAGATGAGGACCACTCAGGGATCATGATTGACCAAACGAAATATCGTAGTATGATTGGATCCCCGATGTACCTCACGCTAGTAGACCGGACATCTTGTTCGTTTGCATGTGTGCTAGATACCAGGCTAAGCCTACTAAAAAGCACCTTGAAGCGGTTAAGCGGGTCTTTCGGTATCTCCAAGGAACCATCAATATGGGACTTTGGTACCCGAAGGACACCGGTATGTCACTAAAAGCCTATGCAGATGCTTGATCATGCAGGATGTCAAGATACTCGTCGAAGTACGTCTGGAGGTGCTCAGTTTTTGGGTGATAAGCTTGTGAGCTGGTCTTCAAAGAAGCAAATGAGTAATTCTATTTCCTCTACAGAGGCTGAATACATAGCCATGTCATCTTGTTGTGCTCAAATCTTATGGATGAGATCTCAATTATCTACTATGGCTTTGAATTCAACAAAATCCCTCTGTCTTTGTGATAATAAAAGTGCTATTGCTCTCTCATGCAACAACGTTCAACACTCAAGAGCAAAGCATATCGACATTCGACATCATTTCATCAAGGAACAAGTGGAAAAGGGTGTGGTGGAACTCTATTTTGTGAGGTTTGAATATCAGTTAGCGACATCTTCACCAAAGCTCTTCCAAGAGAGCGTTTTGAGTTCATACTTCCTCGACTAGGCTTGAAAAGCTTTCAACCAGAAACACTCAAACGTCTTCAGGAAGAAGACGAGGAGTAAAGGTCTATGCTCATCTATCTCTTGTAAATATTTTTTTCGAAAAACAAAATACAAAATTATAAAAATTTCAAAAAAAAAAAAATCTAAAAATTGAAAAATCTTCAAAAATATTGTCAATTTGTCATGTTTTTCTCGGTTCGATTATATCTACGGTCTTTGTGCTGTCATTCAAAGAATGACACGGGACTTTAGATGTTGTTCGAATTTAAAAAAAAAAAAAAAAATCAAAAAAATATTTTTGGGAGAAAGAGAAACAATGGTTTATTGTCATTTCAGGAAGTAACCCGCTTTTCAAAGAAAGAACAGAGCCATGGTTTACCATGTTTTCAAATTCCATGCTCTGATTCTATAAACATTTATCTGCCGAAAACTAAATGCTTTGAAAAATAACTCGGTCTCTATTTTTGATAATCATCTGGACTTATTTGTCAAAATATCTATCTCTCAATCAACAACCTATGTCATTGATTGAGGGAGAATGATTTCAATTAAATTAAAAAGTTATTTGGCATTCAATTGTTTTCAAAAGATAATCATGCATGGTTAATCAATGGAGTTTAAATCTCATAATCGATCCTTATCGGTTAACGCTTTCATAATCAAGTCACAATTCTCCTCAAAAGCTTTCAAAATCAATTTAAATCTATAAGAGATCACAAATCTCAAATGATTTGATAATTGTGATCGGGGAGAATGTGTGATTTAAATTGGATTTAACCTGATAATTCGGTAAATGGTTTTATAAGGATGTACAAGCTCTCCTTCCCACATGTGACAAACGATTTCAAATTTTCCATGCACATGTTGAGGGGGAGCATCTATCTTAAACCACAATGATTTGAAACGTGATCATTTATGTCAATGTGCAGGTTCCCTCTAGTATGTGCAAAACTCTTTTCAAACCTCGAGGCACATATTGAGGGGAGCAAAATCATGAAAACCTCATCCTTCCCCAAAATGCTTTATCTACTTGATTTGATTAGGGAAGTGATGTTGATATCTTTTAGAAAATGGTAATCAAAGAATTAAATTCTTCCTCTTGCCTCCGTGTGCAAAACGATTTCAAACATTTGATGCACATGTTGAGGGGGAGCTCTTATTCTAAAAATATCAAAAACAATTCAGGTACAAAATGCTTTGATAATATATCACAAGTATCTGGATTGATTTTCAAATGGTTTTCAATTGGTTCCAAATGGCAGATGAACAATACCAAATAGACCGACCAACTTTACTTTATGTACGGTGATATAAGGATGATAAGGTTAGGTATTTGTTCCCATGATCCGCCAGAACCGGAGGGATCTACCCAGGGACTATCCACTAGTTAGTGTAGAGTTCTTAGGTATGATGATAAAAGGAGAAAAATGAGATATGGGAAGAGTGCGGACTGAGTCTGAGCTAGTCTTGGAATAAACCCAACAAGGTTCTAGCTATGAAGTCTCGGTAAGCACTGAAGGGGTTGAAGAATTAAAAGAATTGAATGAGAAAAGGGTGAAAACAAATAGCCCTCCATTTATTCAACCTTAGGCCAGAAACCGGGTTCAATTCATATGCTACTGATGGTAACATCGGTATTGAAGACAAAACGTCATGGACCCAGGACGGACCTTGCACTTCAACTTTCCAAACCACTCAAGTTCCTCTTAAAAGGACTTGTTTCATTCTCACGGGGAACCGACATTATCTATCGACTTTCTCTTAGAGATTGTTGATATTGAAGAAGGAGACCCTCTCCCTAGTCTCCGATATAGGATCCAAATATGCACAAATTGAGTCTAGTGCCACGAGATCATCAATAAATCTCATTAGGACACTTTCAATGAAGACTCTCTGTTTCACACAATGTGGAAAGAAAGATTATATCTTGAGTCCTACGCTTTATCCTTGTGGTATTGCGGAACATCCGAGTGATATAATAAAAATATTCACAATGAAGATGGAAAGCCTTCAGGAGCCAACATCAAACAAGCTCCTGGTAGGTGGCATGTGAGATCTATCCAATAGATCAACCATGTGACAACTGGATAGAAACAATGGAGAGATTCAATCTTTTGAATCAATCCTGGTTCAGGTTATGGATTGACGGATACCTTTGAAAAACCGGTTGTTGTGCTTAAAACTCTTTTCTTTAGCACATCGATTGTGCCTATTTTCAAATAAAAGGTGTTTATGATTGATAATTGATTTTCATTAAAACCTTCGTTGTATTGCAAAACAATTTCTATTGAGCAATACACGATTGTTTTTCAAATCTCTTTTCATCAATCATTGAATCTCATTTATTTGGTTCACTCACTCCGTGTTGTCTTCTTTGAGACGTTCGGTTTGAGAACGGCTAGAACATTGCGAAACCTGTCAAGGAGATTCTTAGGAATTACCTACGATCACAGGCGTACTTATCTTGATCAAGCGGGAACCGTGGGCGTGTACCTCAATTCGATGAAAGTGATCAAAGACACTTTCGTGCGCTTTATTGCTAAGCTGTCTTATGCGGTACACCCGACGTTTGCGGTGATCGAATGGAGCGGTCAATCCATAGCCGCATGCTCACACAACACATTCATATCGAAAGAAATCATGATTAGTGCATCAATGACTCTGATATTATCACTCCATGCTTCTCGCTGCGCCAATATCATGAATCAACGAAAGCTTCCGCTACTCCGATGAGAAGATATCATGATCCAGAATGTGAGCATGTCGGTCCGAAAGTCACAACATCACATAATACTAACACCACAATGGATGTCTCGAGATTTTTTTTTGATGATCTCAAAAGATGGCATAATGTTATTATCACGTGGATCAGGAAAAGACCTCCACTTGGATTAACCAAACATGCAATGAGTGGAATCAATGACTACGAGCTTAGGAGCAAAGCACTACATCAAGAATGCAAGAACAATTGTTAATGTAATATCTGTTTGTATTCAATGTAATTTTAGTATATGTTTGAGGTGACCTCCCTTAGGGGAGATTGTTAGGAATTAGAAATTCCGGTATTAAAGAGTCGGTCACCTCAAGTATATGTAATCGTTAGAAAGCTCGTAGTCGTAGTTATTTCTAGCTAAGTAGTATTTAGTTATGTAACACCGTGGAGGACGGACGGGTCTTTACCCACTGTATGCCCGATCCACAGCCCGTTGTGTGGCGTTTTATGTAAGACTATAAATACTCTCTACCTCCCAAGGTAGAGAGTTGGAGCTCATAATAATATCTTTCACTTTCTCTCACTAAGTTCCCTAAACCTCTAACTTTCTCTCTCTAGAACTCACCTTTATACGCCCACTTTGAGTTATGATATGATGTGTATGTGAAATCCAATATCCAACAATATTTTACATATCCATTCCTTAATTATAGTTAAGGAAATATAAACTTTAACCTAATCTTATATCACGTTTTATGTTTTTTTTATTTGACAGATCAAGTGAAAAAGGTACGACTCTTTTCCCTCAAAACCCTAAGAAACTTTGTTACATGATATTATAGTATTCCATGATGATATACGTATTCCATGATGATAGTATTCCATGATTTTACCTAATAACATGATGATATCATGCATGATGGATAATAACATGATGTTATGATGGATAAAACCGGAAATTTTATATCACGTACTCTTTAGATTCTTATTTTAACCATTATTTCAATTCGGTTTATGAATATTGTTAGGGTTTGTGGAATGCGTATTGTTTCATATTGTAAGTAGTTGTTTGCGGAATGTGTTATGTGTTAATGTTTAGTTTTAAAAGTATGTTTTGATAATTAAATAAATTTGGGATTGCAGATTTTGTTTACACTTTTTTGGTGTATTGGAATTCCTTGGTTTTATTTGAATTCGATTTTGCAATTTTATTGCACTCAAAGTAGTTACTAACTTTTTTCGTGTTTGGTTGTAGGTTAATGTTATGTTACTGGAACATGAGCCTTTTACAAAGATTCATGAAATCCTTCAAATCTAATACCTACGGGCTACTGATGTATATCACAGGTAATCAATCTTTAGTTGTGCTCCTTTATTAACAAAAATTCCTGATTGAAAAGTATACGTTCAATACGATATATCAAACTATATGTCGAATTCGATATAAATGTGTTTCGAGTCTGCGGTCATGTCTGAGGTAGATATTGACATTTGATATATTATTAGGTAATAGGTATTAATAATTTGATACACTTCAGTGGTTCATACCTGTGTGCGTTGCAGATTGAGTGATTTACACAGTACATATTCAAAACACACTTTTTTGTTTTGTGACTTTGAAGGGGTGTTTGTTTAACCATTTGGGCCATCATATATTAATGATATTTTATAATTTGGACTCTTGATAAAGCTTATTTGGTTTCCTCTTATATATCTACTATCATATTTGACTTGCATAACCTTGGGCCTTATCATCAAATCCTGTAATTGAGTGCTTGGCATGTTCTTTTTTGTATTGAATAAGCAAATTCAACATAGTTAATGTTCCATCAAGGTGCTAACATAAAGTTTAATATGTGTATTAACCACAATGCTTTTGTCCCTACGATCACAGTGCGCTATATGCGAGTGTGATCAAAAGATGTGGTTGACCAAGTTTTTGAGATAAAAGTTCAAGAATTTATCAAGCTTCTCAACAAGAATCTGAAGCTTAAAGGTGTAACAGCAGTGCGTGTTATTTCATAGTATTGTTCCTTAATTCAAATGGACGATAGCCGAATGGGTAAAACATACTGTAAAATGGGCAATAAGAAGTGCATGAATTTTATTGTGATATAAAACAAACTGTAAACTGGGCAATAAAGTCACAGTGAGTAACTATAAAATACGTGTTTGTGCATTTTCAAGAAAAGAAACAAATATATACAGTTAATTTAAATATATAAACTGGATTAAAGAAAAGGGTAATTATAAAGTGCGGTGCTAATTGAAATATATACAATTTATGGATGGGCTCATCTAATGAGCTTTTATATATCCTTCATTAGGCTAGCTGTTTTTGTGTATGTATACATAACTGATTTCCCAACAAGTTATGAACTTTGTTTTGGATATTAGGACTATGCCGCATCTATCGAATTCTACTTGAATCTTGCACTGAAGAGAACCAAGCGAGTAACCAACATCTGTATACCGACCTATTCTACATGCTAGAGCCACTTCGGCGTGTTTTAATTATGTTGGCTGTAAAACATGCTATATAAGTAGAACTGGCTAAATGGGTGATGGTAGTAACAAAACAATGGTTAATATACTCAAACCCTAACATATTTTGTTAAATACTAAACCGTCTGCGTTGTTAAGTTTTATTTATAATATAGAACAATTTTTTCCGTTTGGTTTTGGTTAGAAGCGTTTAACCTGAACCACGCACATTCCCGTGTTTAGATTACGTGGTAACTAATAAGGTGTTGATGTGACTGACAAAGTAACCGAAGTTAGGTTTTTTTGAACGGTTTTGGGTTTCTGAAATTCATGCTTTTACATACTTAAAGTATGATGGTGTTTTATGCAAAGTAAGTCATGGTGAAGCGTAACGAAAAAGATAAAGAGGTGAGACTTTTGATATGTTTTAAGAGCTTCATGCTTCGATATCCGCCACCCCCACCCCAAGAGGTTTTTTGGAAATCTTTTAATAATGGTGGTTATAGAAGCTCAAAATAACAAGCATTGGCAAAAACCAAATCTTTTGTTGGAGATCCCATCAAGCTCAAACTAGAAGGGGGGGGGTTGAATAGTTTTACCAATTAAAACTTGTTTTAAACTATTCAGATCGACTTATGTCAATCTATTTGGATGTGTGTTGGATGTTGATAAACAAACATATAGAAATATAAATATGTAATGAAAAGATAAAGAGTAAGGAGCACAAAACCACAACGCAGTATTTATAGTGGTTCGGCTACAAGGACACCTTCCTTGCCCTACTCCACTCCTGAGTCACCTACTCGAGAGTTCGTAATCACTACACGACACCAACTCCTTATGGTGGAGAAACCTTCACAACGTTGCCTACACTTTATCCGGTACAAGGCTAGATACCGAGTCCTTTTCACCAAGGAGAACCAATCCTATCACAACGTCGCCTACCCTTTATCCAGTACTAGGCTAGATACCTAGTTCCATTACAATGGAGGAACTACTACCCAACACTACACCAATCACCTAACCCCAAAGGAGATCTACTCCTTATAATATCAACAAGGATAACAATACCCTTTGACCCAATACTAATCTATCTTGTACATCGAATCACACCATATCGAATGTACATCTTAGGCACCTATCACTAATGCCTTTGATTAGATCTTCAAGACACCCTTCACTAATGTCTTGTGACTTGACTTCTAAGAACCCTTCACTAATGCCTACAATACGGACGATCGACATCCTTCACTAATGTCTTTGTCTTGACACTTGAGACATCTTTCACTAATGTCTTCAACACTACACTTCTTAGAAAAAGAACCATCAACAAGATAACTTCAGTAGTCTTGATGATGAGGAAGCATGGCAACTCATGGACTTGACTTCAAAGGTGGTGATCTCGCCTTTAAGAGGAACCTAGAGAATCACACAAAAACAAAACTACATACATAGATCACTTGGATCTGGGGTTAGAGAGTTTTTAACTCAAGGAGAAAGTATGTAAGAAAGGGGTGAGAAACAATGAAGAAATGGCTCACTATTTATAGAGAGAAAATGTCTACTGTTCCACGGATCCCTCCCTTAAGGATCCGTCTAGTGTAAAGCTAGGGATCCGGTGGGGCTCCTCTTTGCCCATGGGTTTTTTGGTTATGGGTCATGGGTTGATCCAAGGGTATTTCATTAGATATAATGTACCTAGTGGGTGCAATGCATCTAGTCAAATGGTTATGGGTCAATACCATGAGTTGTATTTTTTACCCATTTATAATACATACTAGTTATGTATAAATTTGCCCAATATGTAAACACTAGTTGTTGTACATATGTATTACTAAATCATAAAATCACTTATACTTGTTTTAGTGTTTTATGTGAAAACGTAAGTGTGTTAGAAAACTATTGACTCAAACCATTTACGTATTTTATTTGTTTCGTTAAAATGATTTTGCGTTTGTTATCGACAAAACATTAGAAGATCGTAAAATATAAATAAACGTTTTTACGGCTTATTTGTATTAACAATCTCTCCCTTTTGTTGATGACAAAACATAAAATTATTTTAAGGAAAAGCTAAAATTCTTAAAAGTTTGAATTTGTAGTTTTACTTTCTTCTCCCCCTTTTTTCGAAACAAAAAGAGCTTCGAAAATAAACTAACACATTGTTTTAAGAAAAACATGTGAGAAAAATAAAAGAAAAAATAATATAGAGAGCAAGTAACGGGAAAAGTTCTCGTCTTAACTCCCCCTTGATGAGTCCATCCCTATGTGAGGGCGTCAAGAAAAGTAATACTAAGGTAGTTCATTTGCAACTAAGTTTGCAAAAGATTTCGTCTATGCGACGAATATGCTCCCCCTTGTTGATTGCAACTTTGCAAAGGGACGTCATGAAATATAATCCTAATATTGCAAGTGATTTTGCAATGTATTGCTTTGACACAAAGCTCCCCTAGCTTAGAGTGTCAAAGTCTTCATGTGTAAATTGAACAACTACAAAACAGAGGTTAGAAAAATAAGTATATAATAATTTCCTGCAAATATGACTCAAGTTAGTAGAGAACTAGTTTTACTTTGCCACGGATCCCACGGTTCCTCCTTGGGGGATCCGTCTAGGCGAATATCAGGGATCCGTCTGGCTGATGACTAAATTCAGCATTGGTGATATAACAAATAGTGTTAACATCAAAGTGAGATATGTATTATACAACATAATCATATACTCAGAAATATAGCAAGTATCATGTAATTTCATTTAATAAAACTAGAGATATGATATACATGTCTCTAAAAACTAAGAAAATGAACGATACATGACTTGGAATTACTAGACTTATCTAAGTAACGCTTGATACTAGGACACCACTAAAATCCTCTAGCTCAAGTTTGTTTAGGTTTAATCTCGTCAAAACGTTCGAGGAGGTGATAAAACATGAAACATTGATCTTCCCGTACTTCTTGTATCAAGCTTTCAACATGTTGACAATGATAACAATCTTTGTCATGGCTAGGTAGTGGTGGTGGAAGAAAAGAAATTCCTTGATCACGAAGGATCAAGTGAAGTGGGTTGGGGAGCCTCAAACGATGGAGGGATTGGTGGAGGCGCATTTGAAGATGGCTCGACCAAGAATGATGGTGGTGGTAGAGAAGTGTCAACTTCCATGTGGTCGGGTGGTTGACTTTGATAATTTCTCATAATCCAAATGGGATTATTTGATGGTGATGGTGAGAAAGAAGCGAAGCTAGTGTTGACTCAACACCTTGATTTTGTACCATTATTCCTCCTAATGAGGAGAATGTTGCTGGTGGAGGAGGATGAGATGGCCTAGGAGGCAAATCCTCTAGATTGTAGAGGTGTGGTGATGAGAGTGGAGTCGTGAATGAGATAGCTCTAGGCACCAATGGTGATGGTTTAGTGGAAATGGGATTGTTTGGTTTAGGAGGTATGGTGGTGCTTGGCATAGGTAGTTTTGTGGGAACTATCCTTTTAGTGATTGGTTTGATTGGTTGAGTTGGTGGAGGAGAAATCCTTGCATTTGTGGATTTGACCGGAGATGATTCGGTTGAAGAAATTCCGTGTACAATACGAGCAATTTTCTTGGGTGGTCCTTTGGTGGATGAGTTACCACTTGGAGCTTTCCTCATGATGAGATGATTCAAAGAGGTTGGTAAATGTTTCTAAGTGCTGAAAATGAGGATGAAGATGATGACTTTAGGAGTCCTAATAAGGTAGTTTATAAAGCAAGGGATTTGGCAAGTGCATTAAAGACTTAAGCCACTAAAATTCCTTGGAATGTGATGATTAGCATGCACAAGAGTCAACTTCAGAGTTGTATTGATCTAGGAACTTATTTAAGAAGAGATGGAGTGTTCAAGTTAGTAAGATGAGCTTGAAATGATTGTTTTAGCTAGAGTTAACATAAATCTGTCATACGGATCCCACAGTTCCCTTCAATGAGGGATCCGTCTAGGCTAATCCTAGGATCCGTCTCTCAGCTGACTAAGAAAGGATAACAATGATGTTTGTAAGATCTAATGCCTATTTCTTCTTGAGTGTTTCAGTCCATCTAAGTGTCTTAAATGAAGAGGTACTTAAATACTTAAGGGGAATGAGTGATGTAGCTAATGATTACCTTTTATGGAAGAAGTTGGAACTTTTAAGAGTACCAATGAGTGACCAAAGATGACACTAAAGATTTTTAAAGTGTCAAATGGAACTAAATGATCCTAGAGATCAGATAGTAACTTAGGATAATGTCTTGGAGGATATCCTAAGAGTTTAAAATGGAAAAACTAGAATTTGATCAATTTCGACCAATTTTGAGGTAAGGATGATTAGTTTTGAGAGATTTCCAAAGCTAGATTTTTTAACATGTGAGGGATCATGTATGAGTATAAGAGCGGAAGAGTAATGAGTTTTGGTGAGACGATAGATCTACGGGTGTTTCGAGTGTGATCAAATGAGTTATGTGTGAGTACGAAAAATCTACTTAACTTGATAAGGACTCAATTTGTGTTGGAAACGCCCTAGTGGAAATGGAGCGACATTTACGGGATTACATTATCTATCATAGTTAGCCAAAACACATGGACTTATTATGTCATATTGTAATAGATGTATGTGCTAGGCTATAAATACCCCTCCATACTTCCATAGAGGGGTGAGACTCTTAGTGTAATTTTCCTTTCATTATCAATAAAACACACTAGTTCTCTTCTTCTTTACTTTCTCTCTAACCATGAAGATGGTGTTCTTCCATCTTCCTCGACCTCCTGAATCACCAAATAATCCATATAATCGGTCCTAACGTTGGTATCAAGAGCCCGACCGGTTTTAGTTATAGTTGATTTTGGTGATGTTTTTCTTGTCGAGAACTTGTTTTAAAAAATGTCTTTTTAACAAAGTTGTCAACTTTTCATATATTTTTGTGTTTACAGTGATTTTTTACAAGTTTCTAAAATGTATCTTATGGTCAATTCATTCAAAGTTCAGAATATTATTGTATTGTGTCATTATTGTGTCCAAACAAGAACAATAGCAACTTTCCGACTTTTGAGTTTTGTCCATCGTGATCTGTTTAGTGGGTCAATACCGGTCAATAATCATGGTCAAATGGGTATTTTCGCATGTATTTCGGGTATAACTATCTTTGAACGGAGAATCTTTGGTCGAAACATCACCGAAAAGTCAACACGGTCAAAACCCTATTTTACTAAGGGTCATCTTCGCCCAGTTATGAGTAACTTGAAAGTTACTCGTAAAACCTCACCATTTACGAATAAGCTTACGCGTAAGTTTACCTTATGAGTAAGATTTTCTACGCATAAGCCTGGTTTACGCATAAGGTTTTCATGTTACGCGTAAGTCATGGGTTACGCATAAGGTTGTTTACGCGTAAGCATCCTTTACTCTTATTGGTTTACGATAAGACTTTGATGAAATAGTGGAAGAAGATGAAGACCAAGACTGTTTGACCTTTGACCAAACCAAATACAAAAGTACTCACGACCTCAGGTCAACACCATCATCAGTCCATGCTCAAATGAAAATGAGCTTGACACTTGTCGCACATCACCATATCCAAACCAATCAGCACCTTAAGACTCGATAACACATCCATGTACGGGCATAATATCTACAACATCAGACATTAACTTCCATCAAACCTTAAGACTCGACACACACGAAATATAAAATCATCTAAAGATCTTTGATACGTTAACGCGTTTTTATATTTACAAAGATATATTTTCATTAAACTCATATCATCATCATCGATCAACTTGTGAAGCCTTGCTTCTTTCTACTATCCGATTTCTTCAAAGAAAAAAATCCATAACAAATCATATAATTTTTTCTTTCAATCGTTCGAGACTCTCAAAAACGGAAAAACAAATCGAAATCACATCATACCATCTTACCCGAGACCAGTTGTTAATTGATCTTGAAGCCTTAAATCGTTCACACTTTGTGGGTTAGATGGAACAAACACAATCAACACCATGTGTATTTTGTTTGTTTAAGTACATGTTTGATTATTTGAGATACGACTTGAAGAGATAAGGCAAATCTGTTGAGGAGATGAATTTAGATCCGAGTTCAAAAGTTTGGTGGGAGAAACCGTTTCCATGTCGTAGGCGTTATTTAACATGTGAGTATGTTTAGGGTTAGGGTATAAATAATAAGTGTATTACTTATTTATTACCGGTTATGCAATGTGAGATGGATAGGATTAATGGGCCGGGTAATTCATTTCTTTTGATATTCACTTGAATCCGAAATTGGGGATTTCAAGTGTATTGGGCCCTCAGATACACGGAATGGTAAGGGTGCTATTATTTGATTGAACTTTGTTTGGATTAGGGCTTGGGATCCGAAAATAGTTATGTGATGGGCTATTACAAGCATTTAACAATGTATTTTTTAATACATTGTGTAAATCTTGACATATGTGTTGGCAAAGGAGTGGTATTTTGGTTCATACAAATTTTCACGTGGATACAATTTTTGACAAGATTGGGAAACCATTATCAAAGTTTCATTTAAACCGTTAACAAAGGCTAACATTTGGGAATTTAACCGTAAGATGTGACTACGGCGAGAATTCTTTATTATTTATTTGAGGTTGAAGTGGGATATCACGGGTGCGTGTACTTAGTATCTAAAGATATCGGGGTTGGTTGGATGCATGATTCTTCGAGATCCTTGTTCAAGCTTTTAACCGTTACGAATGACAAAGACTTGAGTTGTCTAGTTATACCTGATGTAAGGAGTTACGTTGTTGTGCTCACTGCGTATAGCTATCACTTTTAAGGAGTTACGTTGTTGTGCTCAAGTGTCACACAAAGCTGTGTTTAATTTGAGAAATTTTACGTTTACCTTTTTTTGATGGTTGTAAGAAAAAGGGTTCTTCGTCTGACAATATTGCAAGTTTAAGTCACAAGTTCGGGTTATACTACTTCAGTCTCAAGTTCGTCATATTGGGTTTTCTCCATCAGTAATCACTACAAAAAGCCGTCTGAATGATAATGGGGTCGGTAAAGAGTTAGCTGAGAAGAGTATACATAAATAGAGAAGTCTTATCAGCAATTGATTCTCACATGATATTTATGGTACTTCACAATTGTTCGATTACTTGGACATACATGGTTTCACTGTCTCCAATTCATCATCAACATACGTGGTGTATGATTCTGATTCATTGAAAACATCGTGGGGAAGAGAGTATAGGTGTTCATTGCCTCTTTGATGTTTTTGGATTTTTTCGAAAACCCTCTCCTTTCATGAATTTCTTCAATCAGGGGGAAGAAATGAGACGATCGGTGGTTAAAATTTCTCAAGTTGGTGTTATCGTCTCACTTTCATAGAGTTATCGTGTGTAAAGTTACCAAAATATGATGTTATGATGCCTCACACACGGTCATTTTATCGAGTAATTGCATATTCACAAGTAACTATTATTCCGATAGACCGCAAAATTCAGGGGGAAGTCGTTTCATCTCGTCTTTCGCGGATTGTTTGGTGTGAAGCATCTACATATGTGAGAATCTTGTTGATTTCTTGCATGTTACCCCCGAACGGATTTTCCGCAATAAGGCAGATTTACCTTGTGTGGTTTACTGCTCATCTACAAATTCTGCTCGAAAACTTCAAAAGTTAGAAGAAATGTTTACTACATCAAAGTTTTTCGAATCTGCTGAAGACGGTTGTCATTGGGGAAGGCGATTCGAAACTTCGACAAAAAGAAGTGTACAAAGAAGTTGCTAAAGACATGCAAGATGATTTGGGGAAGTTAATCCAATTCATGCATATTACATCATTTGCCTACAAGTGAAGAAAACGGTTCTCAAGTCGAGGTACAAGAAGAAGAAAAAGAGCGTAAACTTTCATCATCCTCAACACTTGAAGAGTTTATGAAGACCTTTCTTTATTTGTTTTCTATATTTGTAGTAAATGTTGTAAGTAATCCCTTATGTCGTCTCATTGGGGGAAGATTGTTGGAATCGCTCCTAGCTGGGAAATGGAACGACATTTACGGGATTACATTATATATCCTAGTTAGCCAGAACACATGGACTTATTATGTCATATTGTAATAGATGTATGTGCTAGGCTATAAATAATTAAATACCCCTCCATACTTCCATGGAGGGGTGAGACCTCTAGTGTAATTTTCCTTTCATTATCAATAAAACACACTAGTTTCTCTCTTTACTTTCTCTCTAACCATGAAGATGGCTCTCTTCCATCTTCCCCGACCTCTCGAATCACCAAATCATCCATATAATCGGTCCTAACGTTAAGAGTATAGGTGTTCATTGCCTCTTTGATGTTTTTAGGTTCGATTGGCGTGACAAAGTGAGAGCATAAATGCAATGTTCACCGTCAGTGAAGACGTTGTCTAGTTACGACTGGTTGATTCGGGTTACCAATAATGTTTACAAGAGGATGGTTTTTCGTCTAACGATGTGTGGAAGGTTGATGTTGATATACATTCTGCAGATTGGGAGGATTCAAATGGCTTGTGCATGATTCCGCAACATCGTGTGGCGTTTCATTAGCAAACGGATTAAAGAACACATTTGGATCATAATGCATGTGGGGTACTTCATTGTTCGAATATCATCACCTGGTTTAGCGTTGTTGGATGCGGTTTGATCGATGTTGTTGTAGAATCAACGGTGGTGCTTCCTCAACAAAGAGTTGTTGTAGGTGTATCGGTATGGATTATGATCGGGTTGAGCAGCGGAAACATTTGATACATCTGGAGCACGTTCATCAATATCATCACTAAACAGAGGAGCAAATTGCTGTTCCATTTGACGCCGAAAGTGTTGTAAACTAGGTTCATCCGATGATGGGGTTTGAGGGAAGTTTAAACGGTTATGACCGGGTTCCAAGCTATTATGCTTAGAAGCCATTTCAGTAAGCTCATCGAAATTTGCATGAATCGTTTCCATAATCTCCCTTGTACGACGATTCTAGATCCGGTAACCCTTAGAGTTGTCACAATATCCAACAAAGACTCCAATGTCAACTTTGGCTTTGAGCTTACCAAAGTCATCACGATCATTATTCGGATAACAAAGGGATCCAGATATATGAAAGTGTTTGAGATTCGGTTTACGGTTGTGGATAAGCTCATAGGGTGTTTTGTTGTGGCGTTTGGTAATCATTGAGCGACGAGTGTAGCATGCAGCTTGACAGGACTTCACCCACAAGTAACTGAAGTTTAGCATTAATTAACATTGTTCTTGCAGCTTCCACTAACGTACGGTTTCGTCTTTCAACTACTCCATTTTTTTCTGGTGTTCGTGCAATAGATGTTTGATGCTCAAGTCCCACTTTCTCATAAAATGCATGAAGAGTTTGATTCACAAATTCAGTTCCTTTTTCTGCTCGATTTGTCCGACCGTGTTCGAGTGAACTTGAATTTTCATAAGAAAGGTGATGATCATCTGTGGAGCTTGATCTTTACTTCAAGAAAATAAACCCAAGTCCATCTTGAGTAGTCATCTACAATTACCAATATGTAGTGTTTGCCATTAATCGCCTCGCACGCAAGATCGCCACACAAATCCATGTGAAGAAGATGAAGCACATGCTGTGAGTTGTGTTCCACCTTTGAAGGAAAGTGAGCACGAGTGCTTTTCCCTTGTTCACAAGCTGAGCATAGGTGATCTTTAGAATACCGAAATCTTGGGAGACCTTCAACAAGTTTGTACCGTGCAAGATTGGTTATGGTTTGAAAGTTTAAATGTGAGAGACGACGGTGCCATAGCCAAGATTTTGTAGATGTTGCCTTTGAAAGTAGACATATGGGAGATGAAGCAATCATGTGTTGCATTGAGATTCTATAAATACTTGAATTGCGGGTACCAGACATTAGATCGTTTACTTGTAGATCACGAATGAAACAAGTTTTCTCCCGAAAAGCAACTGATAAACCCTGCTAATTTCGATATTGCCATTGATGACCGAGGCCTTCCACATAATAAACCCTGCTAATTTCGATATTGCCATTGATGTAATCTCCGTAGCCCATGATAGCTGCGAAGTGATCATTCCCGAATCTGACAGTGCCAATGAACTTTGCAACAAAGTTTGATAACAGTTTGAGATTGCCTGTCATGTGTCGGGAACATCCGCTATCAACAATCCAAAGGATGATCTATATCACCTACATTACACAATGCACAGATGGAATAGAAGTAGATGTGGAACCCGAAGAGTTAGAGGGTTCCGAAGCAGTTATAGTAGAAACATACATATTAATGATTTTAGGTATCCATTTAAATCCAAGTGTATTGTGTAACCATTTCTGCCATCTCCAACTAGTCTTAGCTTTGGTCTTAGTGAATGCACTAGGTGATAAGTTCTTCCTAGGAGGTGAAGGGGATTCTATGGGTACATCAATGATCGTAGTTGGAACATTAGAGGGTGGTTTACCTAGCACAGACTTAGAAGCATTAGTGGGCCTAGAGGTATTCCGTTTTCTATTATTCCGCCTACGATTCAAGATAGCCTTAGCAACACATTTATCATGACAACCAGAAAACATGCTTTTACGACAACCAACACAAGAGGCTTCAAACAAATCATTAAGAGTACTTAAAGATTCAAAGATTCGTTACATCACTTTGTTCATTACATTTGTCAGACGCAATATCTAAAGTGGGTGCAACTTGAGTTTTATTCAAAGTCCTAAGGTGTTCTTCTACTTCAACATTCTTTATTGTTCTTTTCTTACATCGCAACTTCCTATTCTTCCTTGTATTGCTCCTAGGCGGTGAAGTGCGGCGCTTGGGAAAAGAGGCAACTATTCTGTTCAAGAGAGGGAAGCACATTAGTTTCTTGTGATTTGTCATTAGATGTTCTAGAGTCATTTTGAATGTAGGTGCATTACTACAGTGTTACTATCCCTATCTTGCTTAAGTTTCACCAACTCTGCTTTTAGATCATGGATTTTGTGTAATAAATCTAGATTTTCAGAACGAGTGAGTCCATCTCGTCGTAAAACATCTTTGGTTTATGCAAGATGATCATCAAGGTCTTTTGACGCTTTAGCACGAGTCTTTTTGAGTAAATAAAATATGACACCATATTCCTTTTTAACTTTTGAAATTTCTTGTTCATATTTTGAGATTTGACACTTCAAAGACACATTTTCATCATCCAGTTGCTCAAGTTTTGGACTAAGAGTTTTGGTGTGCAACTGGTTGATTTTATTTTGCAAAGCGAGTTCACGATTTTGACAATCTTTTTGACACCATTGAAGATGACGTTTTGCATTTGAAAGCTCGTTTAACAATCGTTCATTTTCAACTTTTAAAGACTTGATTTGTGACACACTATCAGTATTCTCAACATTTTCAACATAATCAACAGAATCAGCAGAGATATAATCAAATGCATATGCAACAGAATGTAGTAATACAACATTATGGATATCAGTATAGATAACATCTTCCAAGAGTCGATCAACATCTATTCTTAACATTTTCTTTTTGCGTTTTGTATTTGAAATCAATGTTTCTGTTTGTTCGAAAACTCTTTTCATAAGTCCAAGCTCCTTGTGAAAATCCCTTTCCCAATATAATGCACACATTTTCAAATTTCGGACATGAGGTAAAATTCTTTTCTGAAAAATATCTCATTGTTCTCTCGCATGAGGCGATTGAAAATGTTCAACTTTAATTTCAGAGTGGAATTCAATTTCACGTTCCAAAAGTTTGATGTCCGAAATGAATGTTTCAAAATATTTAATAATTTGACATTTTTTGGTATTGATTTTACTTCACTGAGTGAAGGTAAAGGACCATTAATTTGTGCAGAATTGGGTTGGGGACCAACATTAGAAGACTCAGAAATAGGTGTGATAACCCAAGGTGTGTTAGAATTATCCTATTGTGCAACGAAAGTGATGGCTTTTGAATAGTTAAATGGTTTGTTATAAACAACATTTTCTAATTTTGATCGACTCTCGTCTTCTGCATCTAATTCCTCTTGACGATTATATTCAACAACACTCATAATGCAATCATCAATTCTATGTTCTGCACTGTAAACTTAAGGATTTGGTTTGAATGCTCTATTTGAAAACTTTGGTTTGTAATGAGGAAGATTCGGTCCATATCCATTTGGATTTGGTTTAAAAGTAAACTTTTGAATAGTTGTGATTGACTCACCATGTTTATAAACAACATTTCGAAACTCTTTGATTTTGTTTTGTAAGTCAACAATTTCTTCAAGATAGTCATCTATTCATTTCGTTGAATGCTTTTTGTACTCAGAGAACTGTTTTTGACAAGTTAACAACTCAGACTTGGCTTTTTGAGTTTCCAAAGTGAGAGCATTAAGTTGTTGTTTATGATCATATTTCAGTTGTTCTATTTGAGACAAAAAAGCATTCTTAGATGCGACTAGATCAATGATCTGTTGTTCTAATGATTTTTCGTTTTGGTAAGATTTAGCAAAAGCGACTTCAAAACCTTTTTCACGTTTTTCTTGAGTTTGAAAAATGTTGAGTTGATACTTTAAGCATTCATTGTCCTTAGTTAACAGTGCATTTTTATCTTTTAGTTGCTGATTGAGGTTACGGCATATTTCCATTTGAGATTTTTGGTCGTTAAGTAAGGTCATGAGCTCAATATCTAGATTAGATGAAAGATCAGCTTGTTCAACGTGAGTCTCCACATGATCATTATTTAGATCCTCAAATATAACCAAGGAGTCAACTTGATGATCAGTGTTAACCATAAGGTCATCTTGATCGTCAAATATAACTACGGGATCTATTTGATTATCATCGGAATGAGATGTAGACGGCCCATGTTGAACACTCTGATCCTTGTTAGATGCAGATGTTGGCGGAGATATCAGATCATTAATGACTATAGTTTGATCGGTACCGAGACAAGCCGTCGTGTCATATATATCTGTATCACTCATGTGGAGTTCGTACATGTTTGCCATCAACATAACTGCTGCATTAGCCTGCAAGTCTTCCATATCATCATCAGAATCTGCATTTGCCATGAAGCTCTGTTCCTTGTTGGTAAGAGTTCCACCAGCTTCATCCTTAAGGGCCAAGAGAGGCAGTGCAGGAAGTGTTGCAAGCACTGGAAGTCCCCTCAAGTGTCCAAAGAGGAATCCTTCTCGTAAAAGGAAAGTTCCATCAAAAGATGCTATCCCTATTCCTAAACCAGAACCAAACCGATGGACGAGGACTCGGAGGACACTGAAATGGATGAAGAGGTTATCTACTCGAATCGCAAATGATGATACACTAGTTGAAAAACCTCTAAGTCCCAAATCGATAAAGGGAAAACTCCAAAGGCGAGAGCAGAAGAAGAGAGCTCCTATGAAGAGCCACTGGATGAAGACAGAGACTACAGAAAGAAGCTAAAGAACCTCAGACTCCAACATGTTGCTAAAGAGTTCGAACAACAACAAACTCGTGGCCTGGTGGTGCACTAACTACACCAGTTTCCGATGCGGTTAATCAACCCAATAAGGGAACTGGTACCACCACCTACGAACAACAACAAAAGCAACTAGAGGATTCTATCATCTATGACTTTGAGGAACCGGAAATGGAGAAGTCTGAGAAAGTTCCTGATGAAGATGTTGAGGCTACAACTAAAGAAAAAGCAGAAAAAGAAGCTCAAGCTCAAGCAGATGAAGAAGCTAGGGTCCAGGCACAAGAAAAGGCTCAAGCGGAAAAGGAAGCCAATGATTACATTCTTGATAGTCCCGTATGAAGCAAGGAATAAACTTCTGAGCCACCAAAGGACCCTGAGCCTCCTCATGTCTCATCATCATCAGAATCATCTTCTCACTCATCACCACCACCATCCAAAGGCACCACCTGATCCGCATCCAGATCGATAAAGAAGCCAACAGACACTTGGGCATCCCGTGCAAAGACAAAGATTGTTAAAGTTGTCAAGCAAGTAAGGAAGAAAAACCTAGTCAACAAGAAACTCAATCAACTCACTGACAGAGTCAATTTTATTCTAAATGGGATAAACGAGATGTTGAGTGAACAGGAACAGATCCAGAAGTTTCTCGATCGAGACATACAGGGTGAAATGAACAAGACGATCATGGAATACACTCATAAGTTCCTTCTCGACACTGTTCCAGGAGTGACAAGAGAGATGTTCACCAGAAAACTCTATCCGAATCTCATGCAGTTGGTCAAGCAAACAATAAAATCAATGCCTTTATCAATAACAATCAACCCAAAGAGTCCAAGTCGTCTCGATGCATGCGAAATGGTTTCCAAGCTGGTATTACAAATGTCAAAATGATCGCAACGTTTACTCGACAAAGGTAAACTGTTTGACGCATTGTTGGAGTACCAACTTAAAACGTCATGCAAAGCGGTACCGAAAGGCCAAAGCGCCCAAGAGACGATGATGATCAGGATAAGGATAAAGAGTCCAAATGCAAGAAGAAGTCTGATGACTCCTCCTCTATGCCACTTCCACCCCAAAGGACCTCCACCGAAAGAAGATCTCCTCCACGTTCTACTCCTACTGAGAAACCTCAGGACTCTGAGTTACCACCCCAAACAGAAAAAACCGGTGATCATTTCAAATACACTGGTGGTGACGATGAAGATGTCCCTGAGCCCCAAAAACAACCCACCTCTTCTGCTACAATAAAGAAACCAGAATCATCATCAAAGCCAAAGAAAAGGAAGAAGAAGACCGCTGTTATCTCATGGCTAGATGAAGACACAACCGAAGAATATGACTGGTTTTCTAGACTTGTTGATGCCACCCCTTCTTTACCAGAAGGTCAAGAAATGGTAGATGGCCGAACAATGGAGCATGTGAAGCTTATTCAGGAATAGTTTAACGTGAAGAAGATGACTAAGGCAGAGTTGAGGCGAATCAAGAATGATGCATTTCAACTACTTAAAGACAGCTCAGAAAGTGCAATTGAAGTCGAATATCATCTTGATAACATTGCATGAGCCATGTCTAACAACATTGATTGGCTCAATCCTGAATCAAACATAGACTTCACCGGACTGCACAAAGCTCCATACTACACCCTATCGACCGACCAAACCTCTACCTACCATTGGCCGACCGGATCAACCCAAGATTCCATTCTGCTATTTCTTCAACAACGACCTAGAGTTTCTTCTACACGGTAGCGATGTCTCCAAGAAATACGCTACATCACTCCAACAATATAGCCATCGAGGAAGACGCCACACACATGTTTGCTGACAAAGTGGAAAAGTATGACCTCGATGCATTGAATGGGATTCATCATTGGCCTGAACGCCGAAGAATCTACTACAAAAGCTGCCAGGTTCTAAAGTCAAAGAAGGAAGTGTTCATGATAAACGGATCGTTGCTATTCAGCATGTTACCCTATCGTCGAAGTGGGACTACACATTCCTTAAGAAGATAGTGGTCAAACGACAAGACGAAGAGGAATATGACTTCTGTGAAGCGGATTTTCCGAGATTGTCACTAAATGACATTGAAGATATGTATCTCGCCAAGGTACAAGGACGAATGCGACATTTCTCTACAAATATCCAACGCGAGTACATCAAGTCATTACTTATCTTCATCAGAAGCATCGTGATCCAAGAACGTGTAGAAGACATTCAACTAGCCGTGGAATCTTATCAGAAACGTGTTAATCTCACAAAACCACAGCTCGACCTTCCTGACATAAACCAAATTGCTCAGTACACCCTTATCAAGAAACCATTTGGGGTAGTCTACAGAAGTGAACTACACCATAATTGCTTCATGGCATGCAAAGAGCTACACAAGTTTGGGGATCACACATTGAAGAAAGTCAGGGACGGTTTAGCTTATCGGTTAAAGGAGATACATGACGGCATTGGGTCACCGAAGAGATGGAATTCGAGGGATAGAAGGGATGTTAAGAAGATCATCACGCGGATTGATGAAAGGTTGTTTAGGCGGATCGATCGAACATTGAGAGTTTCGTTGGTGATCGCCCAAGCATATCTCTCACAGGCTATCAACGTCCAGAACGCATTCTCGGAGTTATTACTGAAATACCTGAATCTCCTGGTACCCCTTGATTTGTTTCTCTTATCATATTTTGGATGTGTGATTTATATTTGACTATGGCTTGTGCAAACATAACAGTGTACAACCCGTACTTGTCATGAAAGGACCCTGTGGTACGCTTCAGTGCCACAATCCTTATAAAAGGAGCGAAAGCTTCTTACTTTTGAGTAAAACTAATCAAAACTTTCATTTTCAAAGTTTTGCTCAAAAGAACAAGTACTTCCCCTTATGATTTTCAAAACCTCAAAATTTATATCACTTGTTGAGGGGGAGTATTTGCTTAAAAACTTTGTTCACAAAAATGTTCTTCGTGGTAATCTTCCTACAAAACTCGAAATGGTCATATTCGATATCAAAATTTTGATATAAAAAATTTCATCAAAAATTTCATCAAAAATAACACTTCAAGAGTATAGGTGTTCATTGCCTCTTTGTGATAAGCGCTGCCTCTTGTCCTCTACTTTGGGCATCTTTGCAAACCAATACGGTTCCTTCATAGTATTCCTGGATGGATGTTGATTGTGAAAGTTTGTGTAAGGTTGTACTTGAAGACTAGGGGGTGGTTGAATTGCTCCTGGAGGAAATTTTTGTTGAAGTTGTTGTTGTTGTTGTTGTTGTTGTAGTTGTTGATAAAATTGTTGTTGTTGATGGAGTTGTTGTTGTTGTTGTTGAGGATACACATGAGGGAAGTAGCTAGAGTATGGTGGTTGAGACATCTTGAAACTTGTGTTGATGATGGATCTTTGTAGTCGAATGAAACTTAGTTGATGAGGTAACCTTATGCGTAGAAAACCAGCATAGGCAAAGAAATCACCTTATGAGTAAACCACTAACTTACGCGTAAGAATAGTTTACGCGTAGGAATAGTTTACGCGTAGGAATGAAAAACACTTAGCTTAGGCATAGACTAAGGGATTAGTAGTAGAATGCTTATGCGTAAGATTAGCTTAGGCGTAAGAAAATGCTTAGGCAGAAGGATTCTACGCGTAAGTACTTAGGCTTAGGCGTAAAACTAGGGTTTTTGCCCAAAAATCCTTTACACTTATTCCAGTGTAAGAGATATCCAAAGTCGAAGTGTTTTCAGGCTTATCCAAGCAAGAAAACACTGAGTAACCAATAGCACTAAAGATCAAGCCTTGTATAGCTTATGCGTAACTTTAGGGTTTTACTTATGCGTAGGAAATGCCAACTTTTATCAAAAACTGATTTTAAGCATAACGATGTTTCTAAACCAGATTTTTATGATGAAAGAGCTTCAATATCACTAAAGTATCACAAAAGTATGAAACTTGATGATCCAAAACTCTTATACACCTTACGCGTAGAAGTAACTACACGACTTAAACCAAGCTTAAAAACAAAGAAATACACGTAAAGTTTCAAACTTTTTGCTAAAAACTTAAACTTTAACACCAAATAACCTTGAAAGGACAAGAATCTTAAGTTTTAAAGTGTAAAAATGAAAGCTTTTATGCGTATGAAAGTGTAATACCGAAACCCACGCGTATGAAAGAAAACCTCCAAAACAAAATCGTTCACCCAACTATTTGGCGAATGATACCACTGTTAGGTTCCAATTTATGTAACACAAGCATCAATATGAAGAAATGAGGAAAGAAAGGATCAGATGAACACACACACACACTTATACGAATGACTATGTGAAATGATAAGCTTAGGATAAATGTGAAAGTGAACCACCAACTCTCAAATGAGAGTTACAAGATTATTTATAGGGAGGGAGCTAGGGCAACACACAAGCTCCCTTCCTTTCCTTATTGGGCTTTGGCATAGGGTCATGGGCTTTCTACATGAGCCTAGCCTTGATTACTAACATAAAAGCCATAATTAAGCTAACTATTACAATATTAATTACTAACACTTGTAATCTAGTTTAGGAGTGATTCCAACAATTTGCCTTAAGGCACTATGTCTAGCTTAGTGTGAAGTGATCTAAAGACATGTTTGAAATACAATGATTGCAATTGCATTTTATGTTTGCCAGATCCCACGGTTCCCTAAGAGTAGGGATCCGTCTAGCACAAACTTTGGGATCCGTCTATTCATAAGCGAACCTTTACAAAAGGTATGCAATGATTTTGACAATGCATCATATTTCAAGGTTAGTTTAAGAGGTTCTAACACTAAGATATCAAATGTAAAATGTTTTATTTCATGAAAGAAATTGGATTACATTGATAAAGCATGGATACTAAGGAATGAACCTATTTAGAAAGAAGACTAAGTTCCTTGAGCATTTTCTCTAGATGGGTCATCAAATGGTTGATGAGTGTTTGCCGATTCAGGAATGAAGAAAGTCTTTATGAGAGATGCGTTTAGAGGTTCCATCATCTTGTTCACAAGTACGTACAACGGACTTTGAAATTGAGGATGAAAGTACACGATGTTATGATAAAGGCGCGTCAAGAACATTCCATAAGGGATGATTTTATTCTTGGAGCCTTGAAGATTTACAATTCTCCTTGCGAAGAAGTAGGCGAGATTGTATGGTTGTTGTGTTAGCAAACAATACATTATGTGAGCACAACAAGCGGGAAGGATTTCTCGATTTCCCCTAAGGCTCCAAACATTTTCACGTAGGATGAGTGCAAGAGGCTTGTACTCTTCTCGGATATCTCGTGTATGGATAATGTTTGGATTGGAGTAATGGGGTTTGCATATTATGCGATTCAAGTCTTCCGGGGAAGGTATGTGTGAATAATATGGACTATTTTCTTCACGAAAGTTGAAGAGAGAATCAAGAGACCAATCTTCAGTGAAGGCACATTGTCCATGATTTGGAATCCTGAGGATGTGAGTAAATTGCCCAAGGGTTAAAACAAACTTTTGGTTTTTGATCCAAAACCAAAGAGATAGAGAGTGATCCTCGTTACGAACGAGTTCAACTTGACGGAAGAATTCCAATATAAACCTTGGACATATTTTCTCTTTAATTTCGAGAAGACATTCTAGTCCTATGGCTCGGAAGGAAGTATCGATACCTTCTTCAAATTGTAGAGGGGTGTTGACAATACGTCCTTCGTGGAAGTGACGGTTTTCGAGATTATTGAACCCACGGACATGATTGCCAGGTGTGCTGGGCTCAAGGGAGATGTTAGGAGTGTAGACGCTAGTGAGTGAAAAATCAAACTCATATTCATGCGACATAGCGAAACCTATAGGAAAGAGAAGTTAATAGGATGTGACGTATTACGGGTAAAACAATGATTACCTAACGTTTTTACAGGATGTTTATTAACAATGACATTTAACTCACTTAATGTTTGACATTCTAGTAGAACATTTCTTTTAGGAAGAAAGCGGTTTTTATTCTGCATGGAAAATCTGTTATCCAGAAGAACAGTTCCCACGGTTCCCTTCTATCAGGGATCCGGCTAGTATACCTACAGGGATCCGTGGATCTGTAGTAACAGAAACATATTTTTGATAAAAACATAGGTTTTTAGATCTTATAGTTTTATACCAAGATTTGTGTATAAGCCTACATTTTCTTTTAGCATGCATTAATGGTTTCTAATGTATCTCGAAAGAACACGAAAGATATAAATCAAAAGAAATGACAAACACATTATGATAATAATAACCTAGATAAACTAGAATATTAGTAATATTTCATTTCAATGCTAAGAATGATACAAAGGATTGGGTATATAACCCCAATGTAGATTAACAACACAAAGTATATGTCTCCGTATGAGAACTTCATCATAGGGAACACAAGAGCGATGAACGTTAAGGCGATGAGCATGAGAGCGATGTAAACCATGTTGATGACGAACCTTCTTGGTTTTGGTTTGAGATGAGATGAGATGAAGAGGAAGATGAAGTTTTGAATGAGAGGTAATTTTTGAAAGTGGAAGATTTGAAAAAGTGGGGATTTGATAGAGTGGACGACGGAAGGTTTATTTATGGGGAAGGAGGAATTTTTGAGATTTGTGTTTTGTTTTATTATTAGAAGGATATGATTTTTGGATTAAATAAAATAAAACACAAGTTTTATAAACCACGACTTTAGACGAAAAAGTAACACGTATGTGAGAAAGGCCTCCTAATGAAGCTACATGTAATACATGAATATGCACAAAAGATAATCATATAAATACCTATGTAAGTATACTTATTTATCAAGCTAATGTTGTTTAGAGATAAATGGAAAGTCATACCTCTAATACACTTAGGAATGTCTTTACAAATGACACAACAAATGTCAGTAGACAATTCCGGCTCCTTTGTGTTTGAGATACCTTCTTAGGGAAGGTATTCTTGTTACCAAGCGATTCCTGTGGCTTGGTAGGTATGAGCTTTAACTAAGCAACATGAAAAAGAAGATTAGTGCAATTAAATGAATAGTAAGTAATAAACAATGTTGTCATCTAATCAACATCCAAACAACGAGTTTTAAAAGACATGGTGTTTGTTTTTATGAAAGACATTCTTTGTAGTTTTCAATTAACCACGGATCGTATCAAGTTTTTAAAGTACAATATACTTTAAGAAACTTGGTAACAAAGCTCTGATACCAATTGTGGAAAACTAGAAGGGGGGGGGGGGTTGAATAGTTTTACCAATTAAAACTTGTTTTAAACTATTCAGATCGACTTATGTCAATCTATTTGGATGTGTGTTGGATGTTGATAAACAAACATATAGAAATATAAATATGTAATGAAAAGATAAAGAGTAAGAAGCACAAAACCATAATGCGAGTATTTATAGTGGTTCAGCTACAAGGACACCTTCCTTGCCCTACTCCACTCCCCGAGTCACCTACTCGAGAGTTCGTAATCACTACACGACACCAACTCCTTATGGTGGAGAAACCTTCACAACGTTGCCTACACTTTATCCGGTACAAGCCTAGATATCGGGTCCTTTTCACCAAGGAGAACCAATCCTATCACAACGTCTCCTACCCTTTATCCGGTACTAAGCTATATACCGAGTTCCATTACAATGGAGGAACTACTACCCAACACTACACCAATCACCTAACCCCAAAGGAGATCTACTCCTTATAATATCAACAAGGATAACAATATCCTTTGACCCAATACTAATCTATCTTGTACATCAAATCACACCATATCTAATGTACATCTTAGGCACCTTTTACTAATGCCTTTGACTAGATCTTCAAGACACTCTTCACTAATGTCTTGTGAATTGACTTCTAGGCACCCTTCACTAATGCCTACAATACGGACGATCGAAACCCTTCACTAATGTCTTCGTCTTGACACTTGAGACATCTTTCACTAATGTCTTCAACACTACACTTCTTATAAAAAGAACCATCAACAAGATAACTTCAGGAGTCTTGATGATGAGGAAGCATGGCAACTCATGGACTTGAGCTTGCTTGACTTTAAAGGTGGTGATCTCGCCTTTAAAAGGAACCTAGAGAATCACACAAAAACAAAAATACATACATAGATCACTTGGATATGGGGTTAGAGAGTTTTTAACTCAAGGAGAAAGTATGTAAGAAAGGGGTGAGAAACAATGAAGAAATGACTCACTATTTATAAAGAGAAAATGTGTACTGTTCCACGGATCCGTCCCTTAAGGGATCCGTCTAGTGTAAAGCTAGGGATCCATGGGACACTCCTCTTTGCCCATGGGTTTTTTGGTTATGGGTCATGGGTTATGGGTTGATCCATGGGTATTTCATTAGATACAATGCACCTAATGGGTGCAATGCATCTAGTCAAATGGGTATGGGTCAATACCATGGGTTGTAGTTTTTACCCATTTATAATACATACTAGTTATGTATAAATTTGCCCAATATGTAAACACTAGTTGTTGTACATATATATTACTAAATCATAAAATCACTTATATTTGTTTTAGTGTTTTATGTGAAAACGTAAGTGTGTTAGAAAACTATTGACTCAAACCATTTACGTATTTTATTTGTTTCGTTAAAATGATTTTATGTTTGTTATCGACAAAACATTAGAAGATCGTAAAATATAAATAAACGTTTTTACGGCTTATTTGTATTAAAAATGATTAAGAGTCTTACAATGCTTGGAATAAGATTACAAATGGTGAAGTAATGATTCCCAAAGTATTGGGGTAGACTCCTTAGGGGTTTGATCTCCAAATGTGGTACTTCTGGAACTCCAAACTTTCCTGGACTTCTAAGGACGAATTTGAGAGCTAAGAGCTTTGTGTTTGATGAGTAGAGAGTTGTATTGAAGTGTGTGTCTCATATGCTCACAAGATGTCTCTATTTATACTAGTTCCAAGGCTTAGGGTATTAATTGTTGAACTTGGCCTCCAAGGGGTTAGGAAGGGACTAGAATACACTAAGAGAAGGACCTAGAATCGTTTGGATACAATGGGGAAGCTTAATGATGAAGAAATGGCATAAACAGGTCTTCCAACCGGATCGGTTGCTTGTCCAGGCGATCCGGTTGGTCTTCTTGCGAATACCCAGCCGAATCGGTTGCGGGTGGCAACCGATCGGCTGGTCCGACTTCAGGGGCACTTTTTGACCTCTTTTCAGCCGATCCGGCTGCGGGTGCGACCGATTCGGCTGGTCTTCCTGAGTGATGAAAAATCGACATTTTTCTTGATTCTGACTTGTAGAGCTTGGTTCTTCAATCATCTTGGTCTTCTATGATACTTGAAATGCTGATTTGTGCTTGACATGCTTCACTGAAACGAGAATCGTCCTTTTATTGAACATTCTTTAACTTTTCCTTCCGTTTCCCTGCACTTGGTTATAAGTACTAGACAAACAGCTTTTGATGCGATTAAGCACTAAAATCATAAAAATATAACCAAATAACATATATAAAAGCACACATAACGCTACTGAAAACATGTACAATCTGAGCGTTTTCAAATTCCGCCATACTTAAACTTTGCTTGCCCTCAAGCAAATCTAGAAAATAAATATCCATTGGTACAAAATTATGATTACGAAAAATATGATGCAAATCCACCAAGTACAAGTATGAGAGAAGATTCATCAATTTAGCTTTTAAGGGTGAAACTTCAAGATGTTTGACAATATCCAATGATTTTCTTGCATGATTAACATTTCAAAACACCTCACGAAAAAGGAACGAAACATAATTCACTCAATCACTCAATTTTAGTAGAGTAATAAGATAAATCACACTCATTGCTCAGTCATGATTAGATTATTACCATAGGCTTGTACAAGAAACAAAACTCCACCGACGTGGCGTGAGCACCAAGCCAAAACATCGAAAGAGGACTTTTATTCGGGTTGAAATGTTAGGCTTAGGGTTAAGGGTATGGATAAGGCATAGGAATGTTAATGAAATTGGTGTTAAAAGAAAAATAAAATCAAGTCTAATACCAATGTTGCTAGCCACCAAACAATTTGCAAACCAATAAATGATTATAGCTCCATTTTTTCTTCTTTGGATTTCCACAATTCTTCGCTTTGATTTGCCATAACAACTTTTCTTCGAATATAGCACATTGGCATATTATATATATATATATATATATATATATATATATATATATATATATATATATATATATATATATATATATATATATATATATATATATATATATATATATATATATATATATATAGAGTTAGGATCAAATAAAAAGATTACTTAAAATAAGAAGGAATAAGAAGAACTATAACCGCAAATTCGAGATGCACCGACCTAAATTAGATGCATCCCTATAATCTTAGATGCATTATAACGCATCATATTGTGTTTTCTAGCTTTTAATCAGATGCATATACGTATATTAGATGCATTTCATGATTTCTCTTGTTTTTTGTTCTTCTGCACGTGCCGAAATCATGAAAATCAATTTGCACCTTCTATACATCAAATTACCTTTCGAAACTCAAGATGTTGCATCTATATGAATAGAAATGCATCTAATGCAAGTCGTTGTATCTCAAATGCGTGGGTTTGGTCACTTCTCACCACTTCTTATTTTAATTTACTTCTCACTGGATCCCTACTACATATATATATATATATACATATATATATATATATATATATATATATATATATATATATATATATATATATATATATATATATATATATATATATATATATATATATTATATAACAGGAGGCATTTTCCACAAATGCCACCTCAATGCCATGTAACCCAATTTCATGCCATGTAATCATAAGTTGTCCACCTAAGCAATATATTTTTTTAATTTAATTAGCTATTATTTAATTTTTGGATTTTTTTTTATTAATTTTCGGAATTCCTAAGCAATTATTTAAGTATGTAAAATTCGAATTTAATAAAAAATGACCATGGTGAGATTCGAACTTGGGTTGTTTGTAGGATTAGTAGACGAGATTACCACTAGACCAACATATTTTTTTTATTATATCTTGCAAAATCAAATTTATAAACCCAACCAAATATTGACCATCTTAATGAGATAAGTATCAAATCTTTTACAATAATAATCTCATACAAAACATTTTATCCATTATTAAAAAATCCGGACGTATATTTTTTCACAAAATAAAAAAACCCTAATCATCAAAATTCTCTCGAAAACTCCATCACGATTTTAAGGTTTTAATGATTTTAATGTGATTTTTGCAGGTTATAATAAAAATAGCTGTTTGTTTTGCAGTTCTTGAAGCTTTGATAACGTATGTTTTTATTTTACTGAAGCTTTGTTATTCTCATGCAAAAACTCTATTTGAGTTTAATAGGTCCCTTTTTTTTACAGGCACCTTAATCCCTAATCATCAAAACTCTCACCATGAAGAAAACCTAATCTTGCATGGCTAAAGGTAATAGCACTGAACAAAAGAAACCAATGGACCTGAGGTATGCTTTTGATATCATTTTTTCTTAATTGATGGTTGAGATAACCGAGCAACATCAGCAACTGATTTTGTATCTAGAACTACATCGCATTTTTTGTCATCATAAATCATGCTTCACTCTCACCACATAAAGTTTTCAAAACACATTCAAGTTTGAGTGTTATATGTTTTAATCTCCTTTGTATATGTTAGTTCTTCACATTCATCTTCATTCGATAATGTTTTGATATAGATACATGGCTCAGACGCGTATTCACCAGACTCAAGTTGTCTACTTCACATTCATCTTCATAAGAACAAGTTTGTTTAGAACATAAGAACATTTGGTATGTGGTTTTATGAAATTGTGACAAGGCCTTTAATGAATGGTGCTTTGGACACATTTGATAAATATTCAGCTAGAGAAGAAGATATTGATGTATGCATTATCATAGTTTTTATAAATATTTATTACTGATAGCAATTTAATTATTACCTCTATTTTGGTTTACCATTGGCGTTATAAGCTAACGTCATTTGTTTAAACTTATAAAGTCATAGGGGTTCCTGGTGCTTTTAAGATCGGGTTGGCTGCTGAAAAGCGTGGAAAGTTCTATCTTCAATATTGCGTTAGTAATAATATATAAGAACTTTAGTATGCATTTTCAGGAGATAATCGATGCGTGAGTCAAGTGAAAAAATCATTTAAAGTCCGCATTATTGTTGGGTGTTTAGTTTTCTCCTGTGTCAACAATATGCTGGTAACTTGAGCCAACCCATGGCAGTTAAAAGGCAGAGGTTTGACCACAGAGAAAAGGAACATATGACAAACCGAGTTGTGCTAGCTACATTCTTAGTTGAGAATCCACTTAATAATTAGGCAAAACAAACTTCTCGGTTTGATAAAAGGGACATGTAAATGGCATTGCTGTTAAGATGCCTACCCAACAATCATGAAATATTTACAGGTAATACATACATACGTGTATGTATCCATGTATATGTGATCGATCATGACATGTATATCTTATGTTAACAATTCGGGCCGTGACCAATTATTGTACGCCTCAATTATTTTCCTCTGTTAAATATCATGTTCATATGTGAACAATATGAATCTTCCTAATCAAAATTGATTAGGAAGAAAGATAAATTCACTAACCATTATTTCATGTTTGAGGTGTAATGAATTGGATGCGAGAAAAACAGTCTGGAATGGCATTCTTGCAGGTAATATAGAAGCTTTTATGTGTTTTAATATTTATAAACAAAATATGAACTCATATATGTTGCATTGATAGATTACATGGGATGTGTTCAACGAGTTGGGAGCCTTATAGAGTTTGGAAATAATAACACAAAGAGGACTATAAGAAGGGTGTCTAAGATTGAAAAATTCAAGTAAGTTTTTATATATAAATCATGATTATCATACAACTATATAATCCTTTACCGATGTACTTATTCTCTGTGCAACGGTAATTGAATTAAGTTCTCGATATGGAGTGACATGGCGATGGAGTTTGACATAAAAGGCTTTAAAGCAATGGTAAGAGGCAAATCACTTTGATTTAGCAGAAATGCTTTGGTCTCAAAGACATTCAACAAAGACTGTTATAGCAACATAATCTTTTATCTGCTCCCTACCTGTATGAACCCATACTCTATAACAAATGCTACTAAAGGACCAGCAGTCTCAACAACAAATGATGCTTCAACTGTTTATTCAAAATCAGATGTTAGATGGGCGTGGGAGATCACGTAATGATGATGTGAGGTCCTATTACGGGCTTGATGAAACGCTTCTGAAGCATCAAATTTTTACTGAACTGCAACATCGTTCACAACTTCAGTAAAGACATGTTGATCCATCAATAAAGCATCCGATTCAAGCCAAATATGGCCAAATACCTCATAAAGGATAGAAAAATGAGCTCTTTGAGTTGATGACACGTGCTAAACATGGACATATGTCATCTTTAGATAATCAGATGCTTCAGCGTGAACAATTGCAAGGTAGGCAGTTGCCTATTGCCTTGAAATAAAGGGTCGAAATAGAGGAAGAACGGCAACTTGCTTCTTCCTGGTCTCTAGATGGAGGAAGAAGTAATGTTGGTTTTCATAGAGCTAACTCTGGTTTAGAATTCTATCAGCAGCAAAAAAGACCGTCTCATGAGGATTTGAGTCATATGGAGTGGAATCCCTCAATGAACGAACTACTTCAGCGGGGCTTATGATCCTAACATGCTACCATACGAGAAGTCATTGTCAATGCCTAGCGGTGGTCCAGGAATGAATGTTGATGTTCTAAATTCCTTAGCTCTAGCCGACTGGATTGAGCCTAGGATTCAACAACTGCATATTGATGAGAGGTAGAAAAGGGATATGTGTGACAACTGGCGAACATCAAAAGCGTCTTGATATAAGTTGCTTTCAGGAAGTGTATTCCTTCTGAAAGCAGAATCAGATACAACATCAAAAGGAGCAGCGCCTCTACCAACAGGATTAGTAAGTTGCTACTGAATACCACCAGTAAAAGGTGTCTTAGAATCTTGATCATTCCGTAAAACTTCCATATAATGCCAGATGTTTTCTATGTTTGCCGTTTGGGTCTCGGCCAGCTACTGAAGTTGAGCAACCAACATCTGGTAAATTTCTGCTTCATCATTTTTTCTTCATCGTAATTGTTCTCTTTTGTTTATACCATGTGACATATCTTGATACCTTGGATAATCAAAAAGTTTACTAATTCCTCCTCTCAAATTCTTTTATTTCAAGACAAGTAAGAGACGAAGGAAGAAGTTTGGACAATTTACTTAAATTATTCACATGTTCGCCAATTAACTCCAGTTCCACTAGGGAAGTTGGAAAATTCTGAGGGCCCCACTTTGAGATCAGCTTCTTCAGCCCCCTTATTTAAAGAGTACACAAACTGGGAGGCCAAAGTCCTTGAGGAAAGGAAGCATTCATACTTGGACAATTTCTGATTCTCATATGTTTCAATGAGGAAAGGTAGGGAACCTGGTGGTCAGGAATGTTTTGTGTGAATTTTGGGTGCATATGCTTCAGATGAACTTCGAATGGCTATTAAAGAGGTCTTATGTGACAATGACAAAGAAAGGCATCAGTACGAAGAAGCATTAATAGCAATTACTTTGAAGAGTCCTTGAAACGGTTAGAATAGTTGGGCTGAACTAGCTAAATATGTCAGAAGTCACGTAATGTGTATGCAAATGCTTACAATGTCGGATTGTTTAATATCAGATTTTTTTAGTATGTATCTTTACCATTTTTAACACATTGAAAATTTTTAATAACATGGACCAAAACTCCAAAGGTTGTGGGTTAGTCCAAGCCTCAGCCAGCCCATTTTGAATTTTTGAACCGTTATCATCTGATTTTCACCTCTAATTCTGATCATTCTAAGGGTTATTCAAGATCTATGTTGTTGTATTCTCTACCAACTATGCTTCTTCTGTAAGGTCACTCGATGAGTTGGTCGACATAATGTGCCTTGGCAAGCTTGATCAAAGGAAAGTTCTTCCTATATTTTATAAAGCCGGGCCATCTGATGTTAGAAGTTAAGAAGGTTCTTTTAAGGAAGCTTTCCAGACTCTCGAGGCCGATGACGACATTAATCCAAAGAGAGTTCAGAAATGGAAGCAAGCCTTAAGAGATGCAGGTCAACTATCTGGTCTAACCTTGCAAACTGGGTAACTTTTAACTCTCATCTTTGTTACATGTCTTTGTTTTATATATATATATATATATATATATATATATATATATATATATATATATATATATATATATATATATATATATATATATATATATATATATATATATATTTGTAGGATGTATTGAATTTATCATTTCAATTTGGCAGGGAAGAGGGGAAGTTCGTAATGAAAATTGTTAAACAACTTGAAAAGATGCAAAGTCCACAAGAGCTGCATGTTGCAGACCTGTTGTGATAGGATCTCGGGCTGACGAACTAATTTCAGCACTAAGGTTAGATCGCGATGATGTTTTGGTCGTAGCAGTTTTTGGAATTAGCGGGATAGGTAAACACTATTGTCAAAGCAACGTACAATAAAACTTCTTCATAATACAGGAATGTAAGAGGAGATTCTTCAAGTGGCCAAATTTTACGTCAACTATGGCAGCTCCTGATGTAAGTCTATCAATAGCGTACATACTATCTGGGCTAATCAACAAAACAGTTAATCGAAACAAACAAAATAGTTAAAAAAAATGATATATACATTTAGCAATTAAAATCAAGTTACCTAAACATACATAATACATAAGCAAACAATAAATGTACACAAAACTACAACCTCAAAAAACAGCATTGCAAACTACACTATAAACATATTTTTATAACTTCAAAATCAGACCTGGAAAAAAAACCTGACCTGCCACAAAACTATTATGTCCAAAGAGCTAAATTATTAGAGATAATACAAAATAAATATTCATAATTGCACTATAACCATATTAGCAATAAACAAGCCTATATCAAAGTCATATTACAGGCCTAACTATTAGTAAAATACTAATATAGTGTAATTATACCATATTTGAGAAATTATTAATCAGTAAGCCATATCATATTCGTTTATAATTATGGTTCGTATCAAATTATGCACCAATGTGATGACTTATTTAACAATAGCATCGTGTATTATTAGTTATTACTTACTCTATGCATATTTAATCATTTGAGCCTTATTTTTTTATTTTTGTTGTGGGTTACAGGTACAAAACACATACTACTTGGTGAGCTTAGTTGATAACGATTACATCAACGGTAACCTATTCAATGTTTTCAAGGGCTTTTAGACCGTGTATGCTGATAATTCCTGTTCACGTTCTTCCTAATGAATCTATAGAGGAAATGTCGCTCTTATAAATTATGTAGAGTAGCAAATGGTGGTCATTTTTAATTGTTAAATTATATATCAGCTTGTGAGGATATCATGCCTAATCATTATGTGGCGTTGAAAATGCAGCAAGACTTTAAGTGGAAGCACTCGGAATATGAAATTCCGCCACCACTGAGAGTATTAGAAATCTTCAATCAGACATACATGGGAAGTAAGAGAAAATAGATACTCAGTGAAAGTAAATTGTCAAGCATGAAGAGCATGCAAATTCATTGGATAAACAATTAAGACACCTTCATAGCTCACTTCATGAAAAGGAGCAGATTGTTTTGGAATTCAAGGAAAGAGGGAAACAACTATAAGATAAAATAACAAAGGTTTTGTTTTCTATCCATGTCTATAGTTGTTATCATGTTATTTATTGTAATACATACAACAATTATGTGATATTGAATGACCAATAGAATCAGAAGTTGCTATTAGAAATTAATCATTTATAAATTTCAACAAACTTGAAGAAACTATATCAGAGGATCTGTGATTTTGAATGACAAATAGGCTCAGAAGTTGCGCGATATTAGCTAATATATTTATTTTTCCTTTTTCAGGGGATCTGTGATCCGGGTCATGGTTGTAGCCATGGTTGGTATTTGGTAGCGCAATTTACCGAGGCCATTATCTTGGCCAGGCAGCCTCATCTGAATTGTGTTTGCAACTCATCGCTGCTATTTGGTTTTTGTGACTATGCTTGCAGCCCCGTATCTTGGCTGGGCAGTCACACTGAGAGTGTGATTGCAGCCATGGCGGGTGTTTGCTACCGTTGTGGTTGCAGCCCATGACAAGAGCCAAAGTGATTAATAATTCAGATGGTTGCTGCACGAAACAACACCAAAATGATTAATAATTCAGATGACATCAACAGCCAAGAGATGGAAAAATTAGATGAAGAGCAAGACGTTATGTGGAGACGGCTTATTCATGGAACATCATATTTGTGTCTAAAACAATTAGGTATGGGTCTCCACCTTAAGGTTGGTTGTCTCCTATAATTTCAATACATGTGTTTACTGAACATCATTTCTATATGTCAGTTACTTTTAAAAATATGTGACTAATGTTGGTTGACAGCACCAATGTCACAAAATGGGCTGGTCAGGCAGGATGTTTAACATGTCAAAACGGGATGGTTTAAACACATCATTATTTTAGTTAGGGTTCATACGGGTTGGGTAGAGATAACTAGAAAACACTTTTTTAAAGAATTATTATTCTTACGAAATTTATGTTTAAAACCATATTGACCCATTTTTAAGCAAATGAGTATTTGGTTGAAGTTATGGCACAACATTTCTACGGTGTATGCATATCTGTAATAGTGTGCGGTTTTGATATTTGTAGTGCTATAAGATGTACGTGTATCCATATCTGTAGCCCAATTTAGTTATATTAAACCAATTCATTATATGTGTCACTAACCCGTTTAACCCAAGCATATTTAATTTCGAATTGCAGTGTCAAAAGGTGTAAAGCACCAAAAGTATATTTTTAATGCATAAAACATTCTAAATATTTTATGTGCGTTCTAATTTATTACTATTATTAATAGGATTTGAATAATTGTTAATTAAATTGGTGATTGTTTCTACACTTTATTAAATTGCATGTGATTGTTGTGTCTTTGCAATTGGAAAGCTCTTCTAAGAATAGCGCACCAACTACATCTATGCCAGAACCCTTGAAGAAAAAGAAAGTAGCAGATACCTCTAATAATGCTCTTAGAAGGAGTGTGCCAACTAAAATTAAGAAGCCCAACTCGAACGATGGCCAACCATCCTTGGGGATTAGATTGTATGAGTATCAGAAATGGTTAGAGTCAAATAACTCAGAGGAGGATGACACTCCTACAACTGACAGCAAAAAAAAGACGTGAGGAGGGTGACAGAGAAGTAGTCCAACAACCCATGACTCAGGTTATAATAGTGATATTATTGTTTGCTTAATATGAAGAATCAGTAGTTTTGTATATCATTCATTTGTCTATGTCTATGTTGTTTTATCCGTACATATATTTCTTACAGTTAAAAACCTGATGTCGGGCCGTTGTACATAAAGGGATGCTTGGTGTTTACCAATGGTATATGTTACTTCTGATATATGTGTCATTTTACTTCCTTTCTTAGCTATGATATATACATTTAGTTTTTCTTTTTGAATGTTGACATCGAAAATGCCTTGTGGATATAGCCTAAGTTAAGTAACAGCCGTGCATATATGTCTTTGCTTATGATTGTGTATGTCAAATATGGACATAAACTATGTAAAGAGTACTCATATTTATATTTTTAATGATCTCGAATTAGGTGGCTATGCTTACTGTTGGAGTAGATGTGTCATTTGGCGTAGGACGATTCAATTAACAATGATAAAACACAAGTGAGAGTCGCAAAAGCATTATCTGCTGTGGGCATGTATAATTATTTAAAGGTAACAAACGGGTGACAGGATATGTGTATGGAATTAATCGTACACTGAACCCCTTACAACTTACAAAAGTACAATATATAGTTATGTAACTGTAGTTGTTAATCCCTTTAAACATGAGCTTGGAAAATTCAATGGGCGGGTTGATTATTTCTATAACTTGGCGCAATCATTATGGTATGATATATGTTATATTGTTGTAATCTCTCAGCTATTGTGGCTGTATATATTTATTTTAAATGACGAAACATCCTACTCGTCAATAGCACTTATATATATCTAGAACTATATGTGATGTCTTTTAGTAAATTTTTATGCTACAAATTTTATTGAGGGAAGGACATTGAAAGCATCTATAACATTTTTCACAAGATAATGGAACAAATATTCAAGCAGTTAGAATGTAGATATTGACCCACCAATACAGACCACAAATAGCCAAACCCATTAACTAGAGGGGTCTCGGATGGGTGTGCAACAGGTGCCGTCGCACAGGGCCTTCACTTAAACGGGGCCACATTTTTATTAGTTTTGCATATAAGTACGCATAATATCAAATATATATGATTCATATAATTTAAGTTTATATCAATTTTATCTTTAGATTAACATTGTAATAGGGCCATTTTATTGTTATTGCATAGGGCCACCGAAAAGTACGAGACGGCCCTCATTAACACAACGATACTCATCATGTATTTCAATGAAATCTCTTTCTTTCAACATGTACACTTTCCAACCATTTTTTACCACCCTTCTTTTGTTATAGAAAAATATGCCAACAATATTAATAAGTCATGCCACCATTGCGGGTTTAAAGTATATATATATATATATATATATATATATATATATATATATATATATATATATATATATATATATATATATATATAGAATCTGGATCCATTGAGAAGGATTAAGTCCTTCTCAATTGAGAAGGATTTTAAAAACGCTAGATTTGGAACATCGATTCAAGTTTTTCAAGTGTAGAACTCTTTTTAATGTGATTATAATCCAAAATATGTAAAAAGAAATTTAATCAATGTTGAAAATTTCACAATTTTACGATATATGTACAATTCTGAATCATATGTACGTATTTAGTGAATCGTTATCATAACTCGATTTTTATAAAGATTTGTGAATCAAATTTGCGATTTATAAATTCGATTCACTATTAATTGATGTATACAAGTGAATCAAATGAAAAATTATGAACCAATAGCTCAAACGAAGCCTTCTCAATTTCCTTCTCAATATAACTTTTCTCAATGGAACCAAAGCCTATATATATATATATATATATATATATATATATATATATATATATATATATATATATATATATATATATATATATATATATATATATATATATATAGGGAGATGTTATTGTGGTATACACTTTAAAGTAAAACATAATAGGCACACTTGTGGACCGTTGGATCAAGCTTAAGGCTAGTCGCATTCGATAGGTTCACATCGGTCGGGCAACCCCAAAAACTCCACCATGACCGATGTGAGATCGGTCGACACCCAATGTGGTGATTCGGTTGGTAGATCGGTCGAGAACCAAAAACAAGTAAATCGGTTGAAATCTCACCCGATTTCAAACACAACTTACCCTTCGATTAAATAAAAAAAAACCTTTTTTTTTAAACTTTACCACTTTTCACATCCTATAAATACCAATCTCAAACACACTTCTTAACATACAATTGCAAACACAATTCAACCTCAAAATACTTCTCAACACAAGATTTATTATGGCTTGCCGTCTCCCCCATTCCGCTGAAGATATGAAAATGTACGTTAACAAACAATGCGTAGAAGATGATGAGGCTCGAAAAAACGCTATTATAGATGTTATCCATCTGTTTGAGCAGGCAAGGGCAGAGAAGCAACTGATGAGAGAAAACTACAAGAGTTGCAACGACATTACGCCTGAACGAAAAGTTGTGATCGACAAGTTTTTGAAAGATCAAGCCCGCAAAGACGGCGAGATTGCTGACAAGTTGTGGCGGTGTGTTCAAAAGGTAACGGACAACGTCAGGACCAAAATCAATTGGAGCTACCGAGAACGAAAAGATGGTGTAGGTGCATCAACTTTGACTACCAATTGTTTTGGGGAACCTCTGCTAGACGAGGAAGATTTGGCTCGCATCGAGGAATTTGCCGGTTATATATCTCCCTCGTATGACTCTCATCCGGGAGCATTGATTAGATTTATGATTTATGTATTTCGTATCGTTTTTATATTTAATATATTATTGTTTTTATTTAGTATTGTAACATTTTAATTATTAATGAAATTTTAGTTTATGTTAAAAATGTTTAAAAAAAAAAAAAAAAAAAAAAAAAAAAAAAAAAAAGCTTGGGTCATCGACTGAGGCATCCGGGTCATGTCAGGTCGCTGGAGAGAGAAAGATGACGTGGCGCTGGATGACCCAGGTCACGACTGGGACCAGCCTAATAGATCAAGATTAAATTTAATTAAATGAGTGGCTAAATTGTAATAAAATAGAAAACTAGTGGCATTATGTATCAATTTAATAAAACTAACTTTTCCATTTAATACGTCATTTTTGCTATTTGTTTTTGCAGATTTTCTTTTGACTTTCATTTAAATATTTTAATAGCCTTTGACTAATTCTCAATGACTTTAATGAGTTCTTCGTATTTTATTTTATTTGTCTAAACCAAACTGATACATTCTTCCATATATTTTGGGTTCCAAACTTTCTCCTACAAATTTTATTAGACATTATTTCACACTGATTAAAACAATATACTATATATATACACAAACAAATAAAAAAAGTAACCACAACTATCAACTGATACAATAAAAAACACATTAACAACAAGGGTATGTTCACATATTACAACTAGTACATAGTTAAGTACGCAAACTCAACAAACTGATATAGAAGCTTACAAAAACTGATGCACATTATAATTAAAAAAAACTCGATTAATATACACTATAATCTAAAAAAACTAATACACACTATAGTCTATAAACTGATACTCAACTCATATCACTTATTTTCCATCCCTATAATAAAAAAAAAACTCAACTGAAAATCGTGAAAGCATCGATGGTTGACCCAAAAAAAATCAGCTGGCAGCTTGTATCACCTTCTTGGTAGCTGGGTAGGAACCTTTTTACATATCTAGCAGCCGGATAGTCGAAACAGCTCATCGGTGCCGTCATAGACCGAGCGGTGGCAGATTGCTATATATAAATGTGACAGATCAATTTTTTGTTCCCGTGTGGTTGTTTGCTATGATTCACAAAATATTACTATGATCCTGAGAGGGTTTTTTATGGAGATTTAAGAAAATTAGATGCTTCACTCATAACCACTTGACATACATAACACCATGAACCTTCAACAATATTCAAGTGGATCAACACCCTTCTTTATATCGACAAATACTAATGTAACATATTGCTGCAAATATTTGATACCAGGTTAGGATATAAGAATGTAAAATCATATGTGTCAACGTGCATTTTCATTAATCTAAATAATTATACTTTTGAATTGACATCTAATATACCTTGCCATTAGTTCTGGTATCCTTTGGTGCATGAAGAAGGTCCATAAGATGGCTTCTCGTGTCACTTTCTTGGACATATTCCACCCTTTGGACAATCAAAATCCATACTTAAAACCCTATCCTGCTCCACTAGTACCCTGTTTGACAGACAACATAAGAGCATCATCAACTTTTGCATGTTGTATAGCAAGTAAGTACGCTAAAAAACATATCCATCACTTACTTCATTGCGGCTCCAGTAACTGTATCATTAGCTTCGCTATCTTAGCCTTGAGCTGACCCAAACGATACTTTGCGTTCCAAAAGAGATGAGCTGATACATGGGTAATTCAAAACAACTAAAAGCTGATACAGTTTGAAGAACCAGAAGGATAAAATGGTGGAGAAGCAGAATTCAAGTTTGACGCCACAATATTATTCCTAACTAGAACATGAGAATATGCTCTTCCTGAACTTGCATGTGAGGTTTTATCCATTGGCTTTGCAGGCCTAGAAAACTTAATCGTATCAATTACCGAACACGTCATAAAAGTAATAATGAAGAAACAAAATAAATATATACAGTCTACTTTGTTCTGGAGCCCCAAAGTAGTTATCTGTAGAAGGTTGATACCTTCTAGGCCCTCGGCCTCTCATAGAAATGGGTGCATTGGTTTGATTATTATTGTTTTGTGCTTTTGGCATGTTTTCACGTGCAAATTGACGATCTTCTCCCCGATTTCTATTGCGGGCTCGATTACGACCCCAGGGAATCCTCCTACCCTGACTATACAAACATATATGTTATACAAAAAGATATATAGAGAAATAGAGAATAGCTTACAACATATATGCATCTTTGAGATGTAACTAGTTACCTCATCATAGTGTCTTTCGTGCATAATCAATTCTTCAAACTCGTCATGCCCCTATTTCTTTTCATCTCTCAACTCCCACAATTTCCTATCGCCAATAGTTGGCTAGAAACATATTAATAAAACTTGTCATATGAGTATCAGCATCAAATGACTAAGAAAGATCATCCATAGACTGAAACTGAAGAAGTGGAAAGTAGCTAAGATTAAAATATGCTTTTACAACCTAAAATAGGATACTACAATGACATAACTGCAACATAAGCAAAAATTTTCTAACTTGCAACTTTACCCTACAACACAAAAAAATCGCAGTTGCAGTTTTAAGTTCAGTTTTGCATCCAATTTCAGGATAACAATCATCATGAAGATACACCAAACAAAGGAATTTAACTTATGACCATTAAAATTTTAGTACATTTTTAGTTGATACACTAGCGGTATACCATTTGTAATTAATTGCTATAACACCATGAACATTAGAATTTTAGTACATTTTTAGTGACACAATACCAAATTTTTGTACATTTTTAGTAACACACTATAAATTTTAGTACATTTGAAGTGACACACTATGTTTATCACAAAAATTTTCTTGACACATATGTAGTGACACACTAGTTTTTATGACAAATTTTTAGTTACAAACTATGTCTTTTGACACACTTAATTTCATAATAGTATAATACATTTGTAGTGACACAATAAGTTTTTTGTGGCACACTTAGTATTTTGATACATTTGTAGTGACACACTAATTTCTTAACACACTTTTATTGACAAACTAAGTTTGTGAAACACTTATTTGCATGATAGTTTTGTAGTGGCACACTACCATTTTTGCTACATTTCAAATTAACAAACTTTTAGTGACACGCCTATTTTTTTTACACAATTGTAGTATCAAGCTATCAAAACCATACAAAATACCCAAATAATAATAACTATTTCGTTGACACATATATTTTTAGTGTCACGCTATCTTCTTTAGATACTTATATCAAAAAAAAAAATTTTGACACAAATATTCCATTGATACCAATATCATCTACAAATACTTAAATCAAAACCATAAACAATACCCAAATAATACTAAATTATTGATACGCATCACTAATTTGCATAATCTAAAAAATAAAAACAAAACCCATTTGAATTCATATGTTATTATACTATACAAATAATTTTTTGATAAGCATGTCCTTGAAAGTCTTCTTTCAATCTACATGTATTGAATTTTTGGTAATCATAAGTCAGCAAGTTATATTAAGTTGAAGTTCAAACTAAATCATTTAAACTAAAAAGTCAAAAAAGGTATTTGATTTTAAGAATGTAAATACATTGGCTCTCGTATCCCAATGTTATTGACTAAAAAGTGATTTAGATGACCAATTGCTACACAAATAGCGGTAGTAGCGACAACCAAATTAGTAGTGGTTGGGGTTTTCAAACCCAGATTCGTACATCCATCTTCGTCAGCAGAGAGGCTGTGGATGTCTTTTTCCCAATCCACCATCTTGGTCAAGAGATTGATTGATAGGGTTTCGATTCGAAGAACTTGCAGTGTTTAATTTTTTTTTATCGATTTTGTTTATTATGTGAGAAAAGGGAAGATGCTAGTTTGGTGGTTATGATAAGAAGAGAAATGGCTGGTGTTAGGTTATATGAAATAACGAGAAAGATAAGAAAACACAAAATTACCTAAATGCCCTTATCTTAATTTACAGTTTTAGGTTTGAATTAAATACTGAAATGCCACATGTTACCTCCTCATTGGTGCCTATTGTTACTTACTTTAAAGTGTTCACCATATGAACATATATATATATATATATATATATATATACTAGTTGCAAAACCCGTCCGATGGACGGGTATTTCTTGTGGTTTTTATTTTTATGATTTTGTGGATCAAATATATACTAAAAAGTAAATAAAAGTTAAATGAAACGGTTAAGATATATAATTGATGTTACCATAATCCATTAATCGACTAAAAGCAGGTAATTACTTTGATTTGTGGTTTTTATTTTTAGGATTTAATTGAACAAATATATAGTAAAAAGTTATTAAAAGTAAAATGAAACGGTTAAGATCTTGATGTTACCATAATCCATAAAACGCTAAAAGGTGTAAGTACTTTGATTACGAACTTGTTTTTCTTTTTCTTAAAAGGAGGTAAGTACTTTCTAACCTTTGGTTCTAAACAATATTAATCATGAACATCTTTTACATTTGATAATATTATTAACATTTATTATTAGTTTTTTGTTTTTCTTAATTATGTTTATTTAGTTATTGTATATAGGAGCTTCCAATGTTATTTTACCAAATTTAGACATATGTAAAATACAGATCTCACATTATCTGTCTCTTACATCATACACAAAAGTAGAAATAGATCTCAAATATAATATTGGTTCATAGTTTGACATTGCAGAGACCCAAATTTATTGTTGACGAAGGTTTATCTTTCTGATGGAGTTGCTAATTAAGGGTCGCTAAGGGTTTGTAGATGTTCATATTTGTTTTTTTTTAAAAACCGCTATGAAAAGAGCATATATTTTAAGGCAAAGACTATGAAAAGAGCATGAAAATTGAATGTCAACATAACAAACATAGATAAAAAATTTAGACGCGTGAATACCTTTAGAGATGCAAATGATAGGAGAAGCATGGATCACCAGGATCCTACTCACCACTTGTCCAAATGTTGTCTTCATCACCCATCTTCATCAAATGATTCACAAGAACGCCAATCTAAAGTAAAAATTATCCATACTAAACTAAATATATTGTCATACCAAAAATCATCTCATTCAAGTAGTAAACCAATAACAAAAAATTATGTATACCTCATCGTGTAATATCACGTATGCACTTTCACCGTCTTCATAGACACCATATTTCGCTTTAACGGTCACTATGGTACTGGAAATAATCAAATCGAAACGTAAAAAAATGCAATAAAGATGCAACCTTCGGACCACATTCAAATTCACAACATACGTAAGCAACCTTCGAAACGTAAGATATCAGTCATGTTTTCCACAACATATGTAAAATGAAATAAATGCAATAAAGATGCAACCTTCGAAACGCAAGTTATCAGTCATGTTTTCCACAACATACGTGAAGCTGGTAATCGTCAATAGGAAAGCATGTCAGATCACATTCAAATTAATTTATTACTACCATTAGTTTTTTAGTATGTTTTGTCATTAAATCATGTGATCCAGGTATAAAAGATCTATTTATTATATACCTCATTTTCATGGTACCACTGTAACCACAAAAGCCTTTATAGGATAGGAAGCTTTATCTTATTTTCATTGTACCTTGAGCATGTGACCCGTCTCACTCCATCAACGTCCCCACTGAATTTATAGGTACAATTAGTTTACCTAATGCATGGTTAAACTCCTACAATATGAAATATAGAACGAACGCAGTGAAATGATCACCCCTAACATTGACTTATATACTAAGAAAGCATAGAATCAACCAAAACAAATGGTAATTAGCTCGTGAACTAAATAAATGGGGACACATATATACATATTGTGAGGGTGAGGGTTAAGGGAAGTGTAAACAGAGGCTAAAAAATAAAAAAAGCCAAGTTGCAGAATATATGTAGTATTTAAATAGGAAAATGATATAGCATCACACATTTAAATATGTTGGCTATAGGATTTGAGTAAGATAGAATTTAAACAAAGTAGTATAAATGAAGGTGTCAGTCCTCTGGTCAATATAATATCGTTACTACACTCCATATGTTATTTCCACACTGAAAATTTGCCATTTGTCTTGGTTGTTTCTATTCACATATCAAACTTAATGGTAATCACTTCACTAAACTCTGGTCAAGATAATATCGTTACTACACTCCATAGCATTTTTCCACATAACTGCATGCATCTCTTAAGCTCATCCTTGTCCAAGCTATACTCGTGCATGACTAACCGGTGAGTAGACATGCCAGTGCACAAAGTTGCCAATTAATAAGGGATTTGATGAACTTAATTTGTCAGCTCAATTTGACCTTTTTAGTTAATAATCTGCGCCTACATATTGAGTAAAATGAGAGATTTTATATGTAACTTTTTCAAACATAACAATCATGTTATATTAGAATAAGAAGACGAACGAAATAAGGGGTCTCAAGTAAGAATTCACTCATGAAGAAAACACATTTAAATACCTTTTTTTCAAGTCTATCAGTCTTCTCAACTTATGTCTAAATGTATTTCCTCTAAATAGCTGATACAAAAACCTATTTCCTCAAAATATCCATACTTGTTTAAGTGAATCCAAACACCCTATGACAGACCCATTTTTAAAAATTGAATCCAAACACCCCTTTCATTAGTCACATAATCAAAAAATAAAAACTGACTCCAAAGACCCCTATCAGTTTCTACTTCCTATTTCAAAGGAAAATGAAATATATAGTATTTAAGTGAATCAAAACACCCCCATGACAGACCCATTTTTAAAAATTGAATCCAAACCATAGTCACATGGAACGGGGATCGCTCTAGTACGGGATAGCGGATCGGGATCGTGGTTCGCTAGGCACCTAAAATTCGGTTCGATGGGGGGTAGGTTCATTTGGGATCGCTTCCGTACGATATATCAAGTAATGTGATACGATGTACCCATGTAGCAATTAATACATTATTATTGATTTGAAATCCAAACATTCATAAAATAATACTCATAATACATTTAAAAAAAACATATGGAAAAATTTTTATCACTAACATAACTAAAAAAAGCATTATCAACACCATTTTTACAAGTTTGTTCTAATGACAATAAGTTATTTCAGTGGAATTTTTATCGATGATATGAACTATGAAGGCCTCATCTATAAATAATATTCCCCATAACTATTTAACAAATGAGAGGATCTCGTTAAAAAAAATTCACCATCTCAAATCTTCAAATATCTTCAAATTATATACTCTATAATAACTAAAATTTGAAGTAAATATTTAAAATCTTGAAAATCATAAGGAAATCAAAATTAATGTAACTGAATCGTGAATCGAATAATCGAACGCAATCGAAACATTTGGAACGCCGAATTGCTCTGTCCGATTCGGATATCAATTAAATTCTGGAACGCCATCGTCACCGATCCAAGTCGCGATCCCGATCGATCCCGATCGATTTTGTACCACGTTTTGGATCGAACGAACTGGATCGCAATTCGTGGGTACTGTAGCGAATTATGTGACTATGATCCAAACACCCCTTTTCATCATACAGATACATAATCAAAAAATTAAAACTGACTCCAAATACCCCTATCAGTTACTCTCATATAAATATAAGCTGCGTAAAGTTGATAATCGATTCTTGAAAGGTTCATGGTAGCCCCACGTGCTGATATATGACCCAGCATTTTAATGGGTGCCCTTTTCACAAATGGAGTAACAACTACAAAAAAAATATCTTCCAAATAATTACCTCTTGTGCTCTACGGTGGCTGTCTTGCAATCTTGCCGGGTTAGGGTTAGCACGAATGGTAGCATGAACTTTCTTGTAAAGCTCTTCAATGTTGTCCGGTTCAACCCCAAGCTTGATGTATTAAAAAGTGGTCTGGTACTTCTCTGGATCATCTTCAATCAAAGCCTGTTTTACATTCATGAAAATTATTAGAAAATGATGAAAGAACATAACCTGCAGAATATTACTCCAACCGACTATAGATAGTTAGCATAAATAATGTTAACAGATTGTTCTCACCTTCATGTAAGCAGGTGGCCACGTTTATGTTTATAAGAATTGTGTTAAATGGTACCAAGCCACATTCAACATATGGTAATATATTTGCATAAACCTAATTCATTTACAAAAGCAGTTGATACAGTTACAGATTGGACAAAATTACGAATGCAAAAAAATTATGGTTTACTTTGCAAGAAGCATCCCCAGCTTGGAAGTCCATTTTCCAAAAGTAGCAATCATTCCCTCGAGGTTAGCATCCGTTTTACAATTCGTAGGTTGTTCTCTAAGGTTGGAGATCGTGAAATATTGCAACCCTTGATCGGCATCACAAAGACCTTTACTTTAGAACCATGGATCCAACATGATGTTCGGAAAAACCAAAGCTGCTAGGTTGTTATGATCGATATAAAATCAGATATGATTATGAGAATAAAAATAGTAACAGTGTACTAAATTCTTACGGTTGCAACTGGACACTATATCTCTTAGCCACAGGTACCAAAGCTCAAATCAAGACAAAACATTTTTGCAGTTCAAGTTCCAAGAAAAGAAACCACCAAACTACTCTAAAGTCTAGACCAAATACTAACATTTATGTGTCAAAATTTTAATAATCATCTAACCAAGTATTAGCATAATCAAACAATAGTAGATTTTAAAAATCAACGCGGGTGACACTTGATGGGTATGGAATGTGGCTACTATCAACTTATTTTTAAACATAAGTCGTGCAAGTTGCAACATTAGGTTGTATTTTGTATAAGTCAATTGAATGTGCAGAAGGTGGCCAACTTGCATCTCATCTATTTACTTAAGTGTTTGAGATTGCTTACTATATCACATTAGAGGAAACTGAAAGCAATGGGTTGAACTCAATGGGCATCGCGCACAGTCGTTTGCATATGCAGCACCAAATTCGATTCCTAGAATGCTATTAGAGTAAACTATGATTCTTTAAAGGCCACTCCTAATACACCACACTTTAGAAGCTAATAATACGTCACTATTATATGTTTTAAAACCGTCTTACTATTTTAAACATAAAATAAAATGGCCAGTTTAATGACATACTTATAGGCTACTCCTAAACATAAAATGTATACAAAATGCACGTATGATAACTGAACTCATTGAAGGGGTGTTTGGGCATGCCTATTACTTGTGCATTTGTTATCTTTCTCAAAGGTGAACTACCTCCAATGGAGGCATACGCTTCTTTTCTCTACGGAACCCACCCATTCTTTACTATACGGAACCCACCCAAAGGAACTTTACTTATATCAGTTACAACTAAAGCGTAAATGCTTCAGCAACTCAATTACTATACTACTATGCATTATGAACAAAAACACAGTGATAGTGCAAAATAGGTAACCTAACAGATACTAAACTAACTGATCATATCTTGATATGCCAATGTAGCAACAATGTGATTATACTACACAATAACTATAGAATCATCAAACCAATCAATTAAAAGAACTAAACCTTAGTAATAAAATAAAAAAAAATAAAAAATACTTGATTTAAACTTTGTGTAATCTATGTAAAGTAGTTACCTGCATGATTCACATTCTTCAAAATCCAATATTTTGCTTCATGGTTGACCTTGTAAGCTTGTAAATCCATTGTTCCATCCTCGATTAGACCATTAGATGAAGCAAAATCTCGCATTTTTCATCCACTTAATCCTGAACCCAAAAAAAACAATGCTCTGTATTAATATAAAAAAGTATTTCTAGCTTCATCTTCATGACCATTTATCATTCTCGTAATCTCACTAAAAAATAAATAAATAAATAAATAAAAAATAATAAAAAATTATAGACTTGACCTTTAGCATTCTATAATCAATCTCATCGTTTTTCTCATCTTCATCTTCATCCCCATGTTTCATTCTCCACACACGTAGACCCTACTTCAAAATGAAATTAGCAAATTTTTTCAAAACCATTTGAATACCATCAAAACCTTAATTAGAAACATACCTTTGGGATAGAAGCTCGATTAGTAATCTCAATGGAAGATGATTTATAGCCCAATTCTCGTTCTAGTGCACCACGAACAGCAACATGATCTTGTAATCTTTTCGCTAGCTGCAATATCTGATTATAAAAATATAAAGTTCTTATATATCATTAATTGGGTAAACTAATGTAAATAGTCACATACCCGAGTCTGGTAAATCCATACGTACACCGTCATTGTATACAAATTTGCTAGAACCCTGTACAAAACAACAGAATAATAAGCATAAAAAACTAATTTGCATATACATACCAAATAACTATGTAACAATGTATTTAGCATTACATCGGATATGCACATCAAGGCATTCGGGCATTCAAGAAGTTGTAACGCTATTTGAATATTTTATCAAAGCCACTTTGTGTATTCACAGTAAACACTAATTCATATCCAACTAATTTTGGTTGCATCGTAATTACTATTAAATATTTCTCAAGATGTTGATTTCATGCTAATTAAAAATAAATACTCTAAAACATTAATCAATAATTAAATAAATATTGTTAACTTACCCCGCAAACCAACTGCGATGAAGTATTTTTGATGGCATTACCTTGGTGGATTGAGAGTATGCCGGCTTGAGCACTCCCCTTGCTACAGAACCCAATGCACCAAAGATCACAAAGAAATTCTCGCTCTTGAGCACTCGCCAAGACCTGAAATTTGAACCGTGAGCTACTGCGACCGGTAACTTGGATAATGCATAGAAATATTCGCATAAGGAGGCTTTGTCAATAACTTCAAAGATTCATTCTCTACTACCTCTAGTTCTTTATAATGTTTTGCAACATTCTTGAAACCTAGTGTGTTCAAGAAGCAAGAAAATGACACACCCTCGAAGTTTATAGTTTTCAGCAGCACGCGCGGTACTTAGGTTTACATTCTTGTCAAGAACCTACAAAATAAATTTTGTTAGCCGACTTTTATGTTAGGTCAGTGTATAGGTTAATTCACATTTGTCAAACGATGGGGTGCGTCCATTATTTATGCTAAAATGCCATATACACTGTCCACTGGTTTATTTATAGCTGCAGAAACGATATAATGTCAAAGGTTAATATGACATGAAGAATTATTCATCAATATGCATTATAATCCATCTTCAAAGATATATCATCCAATCACTGAGGCTTAAATCCATGACTAATATGTGAGACTACCACCTCACAGTAAGAAATGGCAACGCAGACATCAAATCATTGTTGCACTAACCTGCGCGAACAAATGTCGGTGTGGACCCTGAAAGCGGTGTCTGCGTGCATAGCCACGCCTAGTCAATGTGGGCTCCGCATCGGTTGGTCCCGAACTTTTGGGATGAGACTCGATGCTCTACACCAACAGAAGGCAAGAGACATGATAAGCATTCATTTGATAGGGGGCAAACATTTTGCAAGCTAAGTTACACTGATATCGATGGACAATTAGTTTGTAAACATGCAGCTTAAAAGGTGTCGATGTACACTATACTTACTACCAAGCCGTAAAGGGGTTGCGATTACTTGTTTGACTAACAATGTTTCTAACTAAATGAAACAATCTTAGAGCACATATGTTGGATTCATAAAGATGGAAAGGGGCGTTACTAATGCTGTGTTCGAGTGTTGGAACGTCTGATGTCCCAACATCTGGTCGTGAACCCCAGGCTTGTGAACCATATGAGCCAACAATGATAATCAGATAAGATGATTAAGAAAATTTTAACCGCTGTTATGCAAAAAATGTAAAGCTGCACTCTCTTAATATTTGAACCAACCTGCACGTATTTCATCAAATCTCCTTTTGCTAGCTGTATACGCGTTCATGTGAGTGGCTGTAATTTGAAACTTACACCCATCATGAATTGAAAGTGCCTCAAATTGCCAATGCCTAAAGTAGACGTACATGATGTTGAGATGTCAGTCATTTGTGTCTTTTTATACGACCCGCACATGGAATCTCTAGAGTGCACTGCTGCAACTTTAACGCATACAATAAAGTTACTGTTAGGCCCTCACACATAAAAAGCGCACCAACATATCCTAACGTTTGAATCGATCCAAAGTATCGGACACATGTTACCTTGGTGGGCATACTTCTGCGTGGATGTTGTTCTGTGCATATGGTTGGGAGCAGCATAACTGTTTTCAAAGATAACTTTTCAAAGATAACTGTTTTCATATTAGTAGCTGCTAATACGTAGAAGAAAAGCGATACATAGAAAGTCAGTTAGATATGTAATCAAGATGTGTTGGAATATATTATAATGAATTCAAATACTCCCACTTAACCTAACCTTGCATTGATAATCTGATAAGAGAATGACTTTGTAAGCCAATAAGACAAGGGTGATAGCCAATAAGCCCACTCCCACCAGTTTGTAATTTGTGTTTTGGGTAGAATGAAACCCTCCAACAGAAATATAAGTATTAGTACAACATATCCTCCTGTGTTTGCCATGTTATTTGTCTTACAAACTCCTGCAATCAACCTAAACAATCCACCAAATATAAAAATTGATATATAGATCGAGAGTGATTGCAAAGTAATTGCTTGTGGTTTTCCAAAGGCAATAAGTAATTAACAAAAGAATAATAAAAGGTTATTAGTTACTGACAAAAATTTAAGTTTAAAATTCTCTGAAACTTACCTTCTAAATACGTGAGAGCCACAGTGAAGAGAATTGCAAAACCAAGAAGAACAGCTCCACCGATCCAATATGAGCTTTCTGACGTTGGGACATCCAGGTTCTTTAGCACAACTGAGAAAAAGAAGAAATTAGGGTTTTAAGAAAAAGTATATTATGAATGAAGATGAGATTTTTTTTTACCGAGATAGGGTTATAAGTTGTAGAGATTGTCAAACTTATCTCCTTAAATCGGTGAATAATTTGTTGTATAAGTTTATATATTTGGATTTGCAAGATATAATCAAAAAATGTGTTGGTCTAGTGGTTATTATGTTTGATAATATTACCAACACCCTAGGTTCAATCCTTGCAAGTGGCAAAATTTAAAAAAAATCCAAATTTTTTAGTAAAATAATTATTCCGAATTAATTTATAAATTAAAAAAAAATCCGAATCTTTTAGTAAAATAATTATTCCAAATTAAATTAATAAATACTTGCTTATGTGGACAAAATGCGATGACATGGAAATATGACTTGGCATTATGGGATGCCAAGTTGCATTTTATGTGGCATGCCTCCTCTTATATATAATGTATATATATATATATATATATATATAGTAGGGATCTAATGAGAAGTAAATTAAAATAAGAAGTGGTAAGAAGTGACCAAAATCACGCATTTGAGATGCAACGACTTACATTAGATGCATTTCTATTCATATAGATGCAAAATTTTGAGTTTCGAAAGTTAATTAGATGTATAGATGGTGCAAATTGATTTTCATGATTTCGGCACGTGCAGAGGAACAAAAAACAAGAGAAATCATGAAATGCATCTAATATACGTATATGCATATGATTAAAAGGTAGAAAACACACTATGGCGTGTTATAATGCATCTAAGATTATAGGAATGCATCTAATTTAGGTCGGTGCATCTCGGATTTGCGGTTATAGTTCTTCTTATTCCTTCTTATTTTAAGTAATCTTCTTATTTGATCCTAACTCTCTCTCTCTCTCTCTCTCTCTCTATATATATATATATATATATATATATATATATATATATATATATATATATATATATATATATATATATATATATATATTGAACTTCTTTCTTTTGGAACGGCTCATACAACTGACAAGGTGCGGTCACTCATAATCATCTAAACAATCTTCTCATACCAGGTGACTAGCAACCAACCGTTTAGACGTTGATAAGCGATAGGCTAAGGCTTAAAGTGTAAAATATTTTTGTACTTTCTGGATTTATCAAAAACGAAAAGAATGGCTCAGAGGGTGTAACTAGGGGTATCTAGCGCTAAAGATGAGCGCTACAAATGGGTCCATGTGGGTGGTTAACTAACCGATGTGGCTAGCTAATATATCATAACATGAAAAATGGAAGGCCATTTGGGTTAAATCCTAAGGTGCCTCTTTATCACACGAATTCACTTATATCGCACGAATGCGATCTCAATGCGGTCTGGAAATGATTTACAAGTACAAGTTATAGAATAAATAAAATCACCGGCACACTCATAGCAAAAAGATTCAAGCATAAAAGATGTATGCTTTATATAGAACAGGCTCAAATCCTCACACTTTTAGTGGAAATGGCTATAATTTGTGCTAGCAAATGTTATCGATCCCAGAATGGATTGCAATATTAATTGGAACACATATCAATTTTCAAATATTACCAGTTTTACCAGTGGTTTGATACAGTTATTCTAATATGTTATCCTAAAAGCGTGAAAATAACTAGATCACAAGGGCAAACAAAATTTAAATTTAAGCTTAAAACTCTAATTTTCCTATTCACCCCCCACACTTAAGTTAAACATTGTCCTCAATGTGAAAAACGAACTTCACAGTATAGAAATAGGGAAATAGAGATAAAACCAGATATTCGAATGAGTTTGTCAACTTAATTTTCTTTGATCCAAGCGTCCACTGGAGTAATCATTACCTGCACAAAATCTTATATACAAACAAAAAGAGTTTTATTAAGATGTGGCACCCCCCACACTTAAGTTCAACCAAAGGTTTAAACTTTGGGGCGTGACCACAGAAAATCAAATCTGAAACACACGGGTTGCCTCCCGAGAAGCGCTTGTTTTATTATCGAGTCATCAGCATGACTCAAATCTTCCCGAATTTACTTGGCCGTAGTTGCAGCCTTGAACATCTTGAAGAGTTCGGGGACATACATGAATTCTTCACCAGTTGCATCAATATCGCTCCAGATGAACTCAGCAGATGGTTTCCAAGGAACACTTTATGGGAATCTTCCTGGAAAAGGTGCTACGAAGGTGATGGTTTCAATTCATTTTCAGTGAAACTGTCTCAACTGATATTTCATTCATTTGCTCCTTATCGTAGTATAATTTGATTCGGTGCCCATTAACGATAAAACTTCCACCCTGTTTGTCATAAAGTTTGACATATCCGGATGGATATCCATGTTTAACGATATACGGGCCAAACCATCTCGGTTGTAGTTTAGGAGCTTTGAATTTAAATTTCATGTTGAAAAGCAGAGCTTTATCTCCGGCTTTGAATTCTTTTCGAATTCGCAGCTTTTTGTCGTAATAAGCTTTTGTTCTGGCTTTATACAGTTTGGAATTTTCATAAGCTTGGAGTCTCAATTCTTCGAGTTCATGAAATTGCAGAAATCTCTTCTCTCCAGCTATTTTGAGATCGGTGTTACAGTTTCTAAGAGCCAAGTAAGCACGATGTTCAACTTTGAACGACAAATGACAAGTTTTCCTATACAGAAGTCTGTAAGGAGTTGTGCCAATAGGAGTTTCTTAAGCCGTACGAAATACCCACAGAGCATCGTCAAGTTTCTTCGACCACACTGAAGGATTGTCCTTCACTGTTTTTTTAGTATTCTTTTAAGAGCTCTGTTGGTATTTTCAACTTGGCCACTGGTTTCTGGGTGATAAGTTGTCGCAAATCGATGATGAACTCCATATCGTTTCATGGTTTTCTCCATTTTTCGGTTACAGAAATGGGTTACTCGATCGCTTATCAAGGCTTTGGGGATTCCATAACGAGCGAAAGCTTTTTGAGAAAATTAATGACAACATGAGCATCGTTTGTTGGTAAAGCTTCGGCTTCTGCCCATTTGGACACATAATCTACAGCAACGAGAATGTATTCGTATTTGTGGGATTTAGGAAATGGTCCCATGAAATCAATTCCTCAAATATGGAATATTTCACACACTTGAATGCTTGTCAATGGCATTTCGTCTCTGCGTGAAAGGTTGGTGGTTCTTTGGCAAGCATCACAGTTTTGGACAAGTGTATGTGCTTCTTTGAATATTGTTGGCCAATTGAATCCAACATCAAAAACTTTTTTAGCTGTGGTGGAAGGACCATAATGTCCTCCAGTAGGGCCATGATGACATTCATCAAGAATTTTACGGGTTTCGGAACCAGAAACACATCTTCGGATCATTCCATCAGGGCACATTTTGAAAAGATAAGGTTCTTCCCAAAAGTAGTGTTTAAGTTCCGAAAAGAATTTTCTCCTTTGAGCGTAAGTTAATCCTTTTCTGAGAATTCCTCCAACGAGATAGTTCGCAAAGTCAACAAACCAAGGATCGTCGTTTTCATCAACCGTCATAAGGGTTTCATCAGGGAAGTAATCATCGATTTCTTCTTCCTTCAACTCCTCTAGATCGGGATTTTCAAGACGTGATAAATGATAGATTCTCTGCTCCTTTTTTTATCTTTGATTTCGATGTCAAATTCTTGGAGTAGCATAATCCATCGGATGAGACACAGTTTAGCATCTTGCTTGCTGAACAGACATTTTAGTGCTGAGTGATCGGTGAACACGACTGTTTTGGAAAGCACGAGGTAAGATCGGAATTTGTCGAATGCGAAAACTACGGCCAGTAATTCTTTTTCTGTGACTGTATAATTTTGCTGAGCACCATTCAATGTCTTGCTAGCAAAATATATTCGCCGAAAGTGTTTTCCTTCTCGTTGGCCTAAGACGGCTCCAACAGCAAAATCGCTTACATCGCACACAAGCTCGAAGGGTAGTGACCAATTAGGTGAAACCATGATCGGAGCACTAGTCAGTTGAGATTTCAACGTTTCGAATGCTTTTATGCAATCGGCATTGAAGTCGAAGACATAATCTTTTTCAAGAAGTTTTGTCATCGGACGAGATATTTTTGAAAAATCTTTAATAAATCGGCGGTAGAAACCGGCATGTCCTAGAAAACTTCTAACGGCTTTAACGTTAGTTGGTGGTGGAAGTTTCGTGATAACGTCGATTTTCGCTTTATCTACTTCCATGCCCGCACTGGAGATTTTGTTGCCAAGCTCAATTCCTTCGGTCACCATAAAGTGACATTTTTCCCAGTTAAGGACAAGATGTGCAGCTTCTCATCTTTTGAGCATTTTATCAAGATTGGAAAGACAAGCTTCAAATGAGTTTCCGAAAACTGAAAAGTCATCCATGAAAACTTCCATGAGGTTTCGAGCATGTCTTGGAATATGGCTATCATACACCTCTGAAAAGGATAAGTGAAGGTGGTCTTTTCTTGGTCATTAGGATCGATTGGAATTTGAAAGTATCTTGAAAATCCATCGAGGAAACAAAAGAATTTATTCCCTGGTAGTCTTTCAAGCATTTGATCCATGAACGGGAAGGGAAAATGATCTTTCCTGGTGGCTTTGTTTAATTTATGATAGTTAATACAAACGCCCCAACCAGTGACAGTTCTAGTAGGCACTAGTTCAGTCTGTTCATTAGTCACAACCGTCATCCCTCCTTTCTTTGGGACACAGTGAACGGGACTCACCCAAGGACTATCCTTGATCGGGTTAATGATACCAGCATCGAGAAGTTTGATGATTTCCTTTTTGAAAACTTCTTTCATGTTGGGATTGAGTCGACGTTGACGTTCCACTACATGTTTAATCCCATCTTTGAAATTGATTTTGTGTTTGCAGAAATTGGGACTAATTCCTGGGATATCAGATGTTTTCCAAGCGAAAGCTTGTTTGTGATTTTTGAGGACAGAAACTAAACTTTCTTTTTCCTTTTCCTCGAGTAATGAAGATATGACTACTGGAAGAAGTGAGTTTTCCTCCAGGTAAGCATATTCAAGATGATCAGGGAGAGGTTTGAGCACGAGATCTGTTGGTGGTTCTTCAAGAGAAGATTTTATTCTCATCTCGTCATCGAAAGTTATTTCTTCAAAATTCTCTTCCTCCATTTCTTCCTCCTCCGTATTATCTCCTTCGAACTCTACTTTCATAAAATCAACAAACTCTTTGTCAAGGCCTGTTTCATTGATTTTTTTGGAAGTAGTCATGAATGGATCAGATTCGTTCAGTATTGCATCCAATTCTTCGTCAGTGACTTCATCGATAACATCGATGTTGAAACAAGTGTCATCAGTGGAACGTGGATAGTGTATTGCTTTATCGATCAGAAAGGTGATTCGATCTTCTCCAACTCCAAGGTTGAGTTCTTTTCCCTTCACTTTGATGATCGTATCAGCGGTATTTAGGAAAGGTCTTCCTAAGATGAGTGGGACTTTACTATCTTCTTCCATCTCTAGGATTACAAAGTACACGGGAAAAATGAATTGACCAACTTGAACGAGCATATTCTCAGAAATTCCAACAGGATATTGATAAGCATGATTTGCTAAGCGAATGCTCATCTTTGTCGGTTTAAGGCTGTTGATGGATAATTTGGAATACAACGAATAAGGCATCAAATTGATACTTGCGCCAAGGACGGCTAAAGCATCTCATTGAATATTGTTCCCGAAAGTGCATGGAATAAGAAAGCTCCCAGGATCTCCGAGCTTTGGCGGAATTTTGTTTTCAACGATGGCTGAGCATTCTTCGTTAAGGAAGGTGGCTCATATTTGCTCTAGCTTGCTCTTGTTGTTAAGAAGTTCTTTCAAGAATTTCGCGTAATTGGGCATTCCGGCTAAGACATCAACGAGGGGAACATTGAGTCTAACCTCTTTGATTATTTCAATGAAATTCTTATAAAGCTCTTCCATTTTTCTTTCTTAAGGCGTTGAGCATATGGAATTTTTGGTGTGTACGCCTTGACAGATGGAATGGTTTTCTTTTTGGTGGTTTGTGTTGGGTTGGTTTCCTCAGCTTCATCCTCGCTATCTTGGGTGATAGGAGTATTTTCGTTTGGATTTGGTGGTGGATCGTACGAGAGACCACTTCTTGTGAAGACAGCACTGATATGCTCATTTCTTGTTGGTGGTGGACGGTATGTTTTGTCATTTGATGGTTTTGGGTTGGATTGGGTGTTACTTGGTAACGAACCAGATGGTCGAGAGGAATATTGGTCAGAAAATCTGCCAAATTTGTTTTCAAGATCTTGGATAGATTCTTGATGATTTTTCTGTCCCTGCTCAACTTTAGCTTTGAGATTGAAAAACTGGTTTTTGATGAAATCATTCGCAGATTTTTGAGCAGTCACGAATTCTCTCATGGTTTTTTTGAATTCGGATTCTTCCATCTTTTTGTCAGAGTTTTGTGGGGGCGGATTGTCAGTTTGAGATTGAGAATTACGATTGTTATCCCTTGGTTGGTGGTCTTGCCAATTGCCAGAATTTCTATCGTAATAATTACCACGATATCCTCCTCCATGGTATCCTCCTTGGACATAATTCGCTTCTCCTTCGTTAGGTCCACCCATGGGTTTATCGTCGCACTCAAACGATGGGTGATTTCCTCCATAATTGTTGCATCCATCTCGCATTTCCTTCATTTCTCCTTTCATATCTTTGTATTGCGAGTCGATTTTCGAGGTTAAGGCTTCCATTTTCTCCATGAGTTTTAAGGTATCGGATTTTTCGACAAAAGCAACGGTTTTTCGAAGGGGTTTGGTTTTCGAATCTTTAGACCAATCGAGTTTGAGAAGTACTCAATCTTCGAGTAATTGGTGTGCATCGTTAGGAGTCTTATAGAGAAAAATTCCTCCGGCATCAAGGATACCTTAAGAGATTTCATCTAGTCCATGGTAAAATATTTGGATATTGGTTCCTTTGGATAATCCATGTCCATGACAACTACGAAGCAAATCTTTCATCCGAAGCCAAGCTTCGACAAGTGATTCATTGGGGTTTTGTGTGAAAGCACGAATTTCTCCCATTAACCGATCAAACATGGCAGGTGGAAAGAATCAGCTTACAAAGGCTTGCCTCATCTCCTCCCAAGTATTGGTAATTCCTGGGGTCAATTCATTGTACCATACTTTTGCATCCCGGCGAGTGATGATGGATAAATTTTGAGTTTGATGGCATTGACATCGGTGTCGCCATACCAGAACATGCCGCAAATTTCGATGAATTCGGCAATGTGCTTATGCGGATCGGCCCGCGCACGGCCATCGAATTGGTGGTCTTTGATCATAGAAAGATGATGACCCTTCACGGTGAAGTTGTCACCAAGGTTGACAAAGAACAATAGCACTCCCTGGGGTTGGTGCTACGGCTCAGTTGGTTCCTCACATGGGTTGATCGTCCGCCATGGGAAAAGGTAAATTGGTGAAAGGGTTGTATACGACTTTGGCTTCTACAAGGTTATCAAATGGTGGGTTTGGTACTCTAGGTATACGATTTTCTAAGGGTATAAAAGGTGTTTTTCTTCTTCTTCGAATCAAACGTTCGGGGTTGGTAAGAGGTGAGATTGGTTCTATTCCAGCTGCACGAGTGTTCATACAATGACCTAGAGAATCCAGGCAATACCTAAACAAACGGACAAACAAAGAAAACAAATTTCCGGACAGAAACGAGTAACCGGATCGGTTGCGAGGAGCGACCGATCGGTTAGATCAATTGGTTATGGATTTTGGCGTAACCGGATCAGTTGCGAAGACGACCGATTGGTTGGAGCTTTCAAAAATATATATATATATATATATATATATATATATATATATATATATATATATATATATATATATACTTTTTAGAAATGGATCGATCGACGTGGATTCAAAACTTGCTGAAACACAATAAAGTCCCCGGCAGCGGCGCCAAAAACTTGATGTGCTACGTGTGTATAAGTTTTAAATTTATAAAAGACGATTTACCAATTTTACCAATAACACATACGAGCAAGTGCACTCGTCCGTTATAGCAAGATTTTGAAGGTAAGTCGGGATCGTTGGCAGGGATTTGAGTGAATCTGATTAAAAAGTCTAAATCAACTAAGGCAATCCAAAATCATATAACAACGAAAATATGTATAATGAAATTGAGATGATTAAAAACTACACTTGATTAAACTAGTTTCTTATCCTTGATTAGTATGATTTTGTTAACCTCTTAACATGTTGGTTATGATAATTAGTTGGTGTACTAATCTATTGTTCTTACAAGTTAAACATTCGTCAAGATTTTAGTTCATAAAAACAAGCATTAAGTTTAACCAATCAATTCAAGATCAATTCAAGTTTCATAAGTTTACTTTCACAAACTTAAACACAAAAACATCCATTTGCTTTATCAAATTTGCTTAAGAAATGGTCAATACAAAAGGTAACCGATTATATACAAAAGGTTACAATTGATTGTAAACAACTAATCTTACGACCTTTTAGATGTTTCCAATCAATCCAACTTGACAAACAAAAAACGTTCTTATTAAAACCACACTTTAGTTTCTTTGTTTAATCAAGAATAATGGGTAAAAACAATCATTCATAGACAAAATGATTATAACTAGTTGAATAACAATAAGTTCTTTCGACCTCTACGATTACTATCAACTAGTCAAACTTGATTAACAAATGTCACTATGAAACTTTAACACAATTGGATCTTAGAATCAACTTGAAATTGAATTAAAACATGTTAACACAATCACAAACTAATCACATGATAATCAACATCATTTAAGCAAGTGTATACAGAAACTAGCCACTCATAGCAAACATAAACTCAGAACTTTGAACATTAGGAAACATGATTAAGAGTCTTACAATGCTTAGAATAAGATTACAAATGGTGAAGTTATTATTCCCAAAGTATTGGGGCAGACTCCTTAGGGGTTTGACCTCCAAATGTGTTACTTCTGGAACTCCAAAATTTCCTGGACTTCTAGGGACGAATTTGAGAGCTAAGAGCTTTGTGTTTGATGAGTAGAGAGTTGTATTGAAGTGTGTGTCTCATATTCTCACAAGAGGTCTCTATTTATACTAGTTTCAAGGCTTAGGGTATTAATTGCTGAACTTGGCCTCCAAGGGGTTAGGAAGGGACTAGAATAAACCAAGAGAAGGACCTAGAATCGTTTGGATACAATAGGGAAGCTTAATGATGAACAAATGGCAAAAACAGGTCTTCCAACCGGATCGGTCGCTTGTCCAGTCGATCCGGTTGGTCTTCTTGCAATAACCCAACCGAATCGGTTGTGGGTGGCAACCGATCGGCTGGTCCGACTTCAGGGGCACTTTTTGACCTCTTTTCAGCTGATCCGGTTGCGGGTGCGACCGATTCGGCTGGTCTTCCCGAGTGATGGAAAATCGACCTTTTTCTTGATTCTGACTTGTAGAGCTTGGTTCTTCAATCATCTTGGTCTTCTATGATACTTGAAATGCTGATTTGTGCTTGACATGCTTCACTGAAACGGGAATCTTCCTTTTATTGAACATTCTTTATCTTTTCCTTCCGTTTCCCTGCACTTGGTTATAAATACTAGACAAACATCTTTTGATGCGATTAAGCACTAAAATTATACAAATATAACCAAATAACATATACAAAAGCACACATAACGCTACTGAAATATGTACAATCTGAGCGTTATCACCTCTGCAGAGGCTCGATCACTTGCATTGCCAACTACCTACACTCCAAGAACCAAATCGATGAGAAAAAGTTGTTTAACCAAGCTAAGTTTGAAGAACAGGAATACAGTGTCTGATACATAAAAGGCTGTGGTTAATACGACTCCAACAACACCATCTTCTGTACCTCAAGAGAAGCCTTTGTTCATGGGATCATGGTCATTTAAAATATTTACACCACGTGGAGGTATGTTGATTTTCATCTCATTAAATTCAATGTTTTCTCATCATTTTAGTTTCAAGACGTATGAGAAGCAGAGGTTACAAATTTGATCCATTTAGTTGATTGGGTCAGTTTGGGTTGTGTTTTATCTCAAGTCGGTCAAATAAAAATTAGCTAAAAGGCTTACAAGTCAGATAGGTCAAAAAGGTTGAAACTTGAAGTCACCTGAAATCTATTGCTAATAGATATAAATATTTATTCTATTTGAAAAGTTATACTATTAACGTAATACTATTGTCTTTTTCAATAGTTCAAAGGGTTTCTGCGGGTCAATCCGGGCCAGCTCATTGCCTCTACTAAAATATGCCCCGTTTTGACCTATTACCCTACCTGCCCATCTTGCTATCTCTAATGAGAAAAATATGTCTCGATCACGTTTAGTCCCTAACCTCTATAAAGATCCAAGAATCAAGAGAACCGATTCATTTTTCCATGATATTCCATTGACTCCAAGAGTAAAGGAGGCTGATCCCATGACACCTACCCTGACTCAAACGGCTAATATTGGTGAGCTCATAATCTTAAAATCCTAACCAACCTTCCATCATCATTTATAAAATGGCAAAGAGATCCAACTTCTAATGCTACTTTTCTCATATACTTGATGAAACATTTAATCTTTTTGTATAGATGAAGGCGAAGATGATGATGGTGAAGATATACTCGAACAATAGGCGGTTTGTAGGATATGTTTCGTTGAATTATGTGAAGGTGGTGAAACCTTAAAGATGGAATGCAGCTGCAAAGGTGAACTTTCTTTGGCTCATCAAGAATCTGCGATAAAATGTTTTACCATAAAAGGTAACAATAGGTGCGATGTTTGCCATCAAGACGTGAGAAACCTATCAGTTACACTTTTAAGAGTCCACAGTAGTGCCAGAAACCGAAATTCTGTTGCATTTAATGCAAATGATCTGGAACTTAATGGATACGGTTAAGTTAACAAGCTTCTTCTTTGAGTTATAAGCTGGTTTTTGTTTAGTATTTGATGTTAGTATTAATCTGATATCGGTTCAGTGATCTGTATAGGATGTGACAAGAAGTACCGATCCCGGTTTTGTTCTATTAACTGCTGAAAATTTTGGACCCACCAGTGAAAAAGATGGTAATATTAACTTGATTAAGGAATTTGTGGATCCTAACTGACGACTTGAATGTTTAAACTTTTAACATATTTGTATGCCTTATCAGGTGATGGGAGAGTATGGGTACAACATAATGCGCATATTGATGGAGGACATTTGTGTGCAGGACAATGATAGAGATTAATGTAGGTAATTAGGTTTAACATGTTGCTTTCTTTACTATCCGCTATCATGCTATTTCATGACTTGCTATATAACAAGTAATTAGATAATACCACATATTAGGATTAGAAATGGCGAGTTTGACCCTTTTATATACAAACGGGTTGTTTCGATTTTTTGTTGTATAACCTGTAAAATGGGTAGAATGGGTCAAATGGGTGAAGTTATTGAAACTTGTGCAAAAAACCTATAAAATTGCGTTATCAAAAGAATGCTTACAAAGATTAATATTTGTTTGTAGGACTTCTTTTAGAAAAACAAATGTCTTTCTCATGTTACTATCTCTTGGATCGTAGAATCATTTTTAATACACTTTTGCCTCCATAGGTAAACGCCATACCAACTTTGAATATATATTTTGAAACTTTGAATATAGAATTTAGAACTTTTTTTTGGAGAGCGAAACCTAGATGCAGATTTCTAAATGAACATGCTAATCTACAACAACTTACTTTTTTTTGCTGCTTGTATTGATACAGTTAGTTTACTTGATTATGCAATTCCATATCACGTACTTACCTCTGAAAACGCAATGCCAAACCGCCCCTTAAGTTTTAGATTGCTCTACGATAAGCTAAAAGGCACTCAAACCGCCAGATAAATAAGCTAACACAAACACCCTTCTGATAATTATGTTATTGAGTTTATAAGTAGTATTAGATAGTGTAATTAGTAGCTTACGTCCCACTTAAGTGCTTATGTGTTTTTTCCTTATTGTAAAGCAGATAAAATAGTTTTGATGAAAATGCGCATGTGCTAAATAAGCTTTTAAACATAAGCACTGAATAGCTTTTAAGTGGTTTAAACAGGCGTATTGATAGCTAATGTTATCATCACTATACATATTTCAGGGAATGGTGCCATTGAAAGCTAAGAATGTCATTGGAGGAGAAGATATGACGGAAACAACAAACTTGAATCTGCTTATAGGACACATACTTGACCATAAATGTGGATGGCTATTTCACATTGCACATGACAGATCCAGTCACAAAGGATCAGTACTATATCTATCTGAATATAGCTACAGGAGGAACATAAAAGACAAGAAGACGTCAATAGTCATTGTGGTTGGCACACACTAATGGCAATTAAAAAGATGGTTGGAGTGTTCATAAGTGTGGATAAATACGGCGTTGTCCAAGAGGTATAGTATATGAGTGTAAAAGTGAATGTTGTGGCATGTGGAATAATGGGTTATTTGGGAAATAAAGGGTCAGTATTTGTTACTATGTCGATTGAAGGAACTAGCATCTGCTTAAAATTACTACGTATATGAACTGTGTATGATTTAATCATAAATATAATTCACCTCCATAAGCGGACAACATGAACACCGGAGAAAAAATGAGTTCAAGTGAAATGGTGAAAACTAGCTAACAAATAAAAGTTAATTCACCTCCATATCTCAGTAGCCTCTATGTGTGTTAGGTATGTATAAAAGACAAAATAATCTGAATGCTACATTATCCTGCCATACATAATACTATTTACTACAAGTTACATACAAAAACTAACTAATTAATTAATATACATTGTTTTGATATACTTTCTGCAAGTTAAACCATATTTCATACCATAAAGAGAAACGGTTGCTCTCTAACTGCACTCATAAATATGAAATATTTGTAGGTAACCGATGACTCTCAATTTACAAAATTCTTGACAAAGCATTGTTACAAAACAGTTATATAAGTAGAATGTATACAGATTTCTAAAATTTGATGAATGACTTGCACCACTTTGTCTTTGGTGGATCAAATTCGGTTCTTTTTCTTCCTTTCTTATATATAATTTTTGTGGTGCGGATAAAAATGGAAATATCAACTATGAAGTTGATAAAGCAACTTAATGTCGTCCGCTTATGCCAGGTATTTAGCGTTTCTTTTTCTACAAAATTATATGGTATAATTGTGTTTTATAACACTTTGTTCCCTCAACACGTTATGATTTTGACCCTTATACATGGTTTCGGCCAGGTTATTATCTCAAACGGGTCTGTAACATATTAGATTTCACAAACACATCATACCAAATACATAAGAGGCGTATATAAGGTTTTAGAAAGAGAAAGTTTTAGAGAGAGGAATGGAAGAGAGTTGGGAACTATGTGAAACAAAGAAAAATGGTATTGAAGCTCCAACCCTCTACCTTGCTAGGTAGAGGGTATTTATAGTGTCTTACAATAAATGCCACCTACGGCCTGTGTATCAGGCATATAGTGGGTAAAGACCCGTCCGTGCTCCACGGTTTTACTTAACTAATTACTTACTAATATAAAATAACTATGACTACGAGCTTTCTAATGATTACATATACTTGAGGTGACCGACACTTTAATGACTAAATTTTCTAATTCCTAACAATCTCCCCCTAAGGGAGGTTCACCTCAAATTACACAGAATGCAAACAGAAATTACATTAAGATTGTTCTTGAATTCTTGTTTAAATCCTTTGCTCAGTAGCTCTTAGTCATTGATTCTTCATGTTATCCATGTTTGAATAAATCAAGTAGAGGTCTTTAACTGATCCACGTGATGATGACTTTTGAGCCAGCTTTGAGATCATCAGCTTGAGTAAATCTCTGACTCTTCCATTGTGGTGTTGTCATTATGTGACGTTGTGACAGTGGACCGACATGCTCACATTCTGGATCATGATTTCTTCTTATCAGAGTAGCGGAAGCTTTTAGTTGATTCATGATATTTGCAGCAGCGTTGCAGAAGTATGGAGTGAAAATATCAGAGTCATTAATGCACTAATCATGATTTCTTTTGAAATGAATGTGTTGTGTGAGCATGCGGCTATGGATTGACCTCTCCATTCTGATCAGCTGTAAACGTCGGACGTACCTGCATACAACAGTTAGCAATAAAGCGCATGAAAGTGTCTTTGATCACTTTCTTTGAATTGAGGTACATGGCCCACGGTTCCCCGTTGATCAGTACAAGTATTTCCTGTGATCAGGTATAATTCCAAAGAATCTCCTTGACAGGGTTTCACAGCTGCTCTAGCTGTTCTTAAACCGGAACGTCCCAAAGAAGACAACACGGAGTGAGTAAACCAGCGAATTTGAGATTCACTGATTGATGAAAAGAGATTTGAAAATCAATCGTGTACTGCTCAAAATAAAGTGTTTTTGCAATACAACGAAGGTTTTAATGAAAATCAATTATCAATCATAAACACCTTTTAAATTTGAAATATTAATACACAGTCGATGTACTAGAGAAAAGATTTTTAAGCACAACGACCGGTTTTTCAAAGGTATCCGTCAATCCATAACCTGAACTAGGATTGATTCAAAAATTTGAATCGCCCCATTGTTTCTGTTCAGTTGTCACATGGTTGATCTATTGGATAGATCTCACATGCGACCTACCAAGAGCTTGTTTGATGTTGGCTCTAGAAGGCTTTCCATCTTCATTGTGAATATGTTTGCATATCACTCAGATGTTCTGGAAATACCACAAGGATAATGCGTAGGACTCATAAGATATAATCTCTATTTCCAGGTTGTGTGAAATAGAGAATCTTTATTGACAGTGTCCTAATGAGATTTATTGGTGATCTCGAGGCTCTAGACTCAATTGTGCACATTTGGTTCCTATGCCGGAGACTAGGGAGAGGGTCTCCTTCTTCAATATCAACCATCTCTAAGAGAAAGTCGATAGATAATGTCGGTTCCTATGTGAGAATGAAACAAGTCCTTTTAAGAGGAACTTGAGTAGTTTGGGAAGATGTAGTGCAGTGCGTCACTGGGTCCATGATGACTTGTCTTCAATACTAGTGTTACCTTAGTAACCACCAGTAGCATATGTATTGAACCCGGTTTCTGCCCTAAGGTTGAATTATTGGAGGGCTATTTCTTTTCACCCTTTTCTCGTTTCATTTCTTTTTCATTCTTCAACCCCTTTAGTGCTTACCGAGACTTCATAACTAGAACCTTGTTGGGTTTATTCCAGTACTAGCTCTGTCTCAGTCCGCACTATTCCCATATCTCACTTTTATCCTTTTTTTCTCATCATACCTAAGGACTTCTACACTATCTAGTGGATTGTCCCTGGGTATATCCCTCCGGTTCTGGCGGATCATGGGAACAAATACCTAACCTTATCATCCTTATATCACCATACATAAAGTAAATTTTGTCGGTCTATTTGGTATTGTTCATCTGCCATTGGAACCAATTGAAAACCATTTGAAAATCAATCCAGATACTTGTGATGTATTATCAAAGCATTTTGTACCTGAATTGTTTTAGATATTCTTAGAAAAAGAGCTCCCCCTCAACATGTGCATCATGTTTTTGAAATCGTTTTGGCACACGGAGGCAAGAGGAAGGATTAACTTCTTTGATTACCATTTTCTAAAAGAGATCAACATCACTTCCTTGATCAAATCAAGTAGATAAAGCATTTTGGGGAAGGATGAGGTTTTCATAAGTTTGCTCCCCCTCAATATGTGCCTCGAGGTTTGAAAGAGTTTTGCATATATTAGAAGGAACCTGCACTTTGGAACAAATTAATCACGTTTCAATCCCTCTTTGGTTTAAAATAGATGCTCCCCCTTAACATGTGCATGGAAAATTTGAAATCGTTTGGCACATGAACGGAGGAGAATTTGCTAAACACTTATAAAACCATTTATCTAATTATCAGTTTAAATCCAATTTAAATCACAAATTCTCCCCCGATCACAATTTACAAATCCTTTGAGAGTTGTGATCTCTATTGATTTAAATTAAATTTTGAGAGCTTTTGAGGAGAATAGTGACTTGCTTTTGAAAGACATTTTAACTGATAGGGATTAGATTTTGAGACTTTAAACTCCATTGACCATTCAAGCATAAATATCTTTTGAAAACATAACAATAGCCTAGGTCTTTAACCATTTGTATAAAACATTGTTCATTTTGATTATCCAAAAGTAGACCTTGTTTTGAAAAATACTCTTTTTAATTCGATTGAAATCATTCTCCCCCTCACTCAATGACACAGGTGGTTGATTGAGAAATAGAGATTTTGACAGATGAAAAGCACAGATGATTTTTCAATGATAATAGAGTACGAGGTATTTTCAAAGCAATTTTGTTTTCATTAGATGACAAATATTTTTCAGAAGAATCATTAGACGGAAAAATATTTGGAAAGAAAAACATTTGTCCTTTTTGGTGACAAACATTTGTTTTAAGAATCAGAGCATGAGATTTAAGAAATAAGACAAAGCATGGCTCTGTTCTTTGCCTTTTAAAACGGGTTACTGCCTGAAATGACAATAAACCACCATTTTCCTCCGCCTCATTTTTTTAAGCAATTTATGAATCATCTAAAAACCCGTGACATTCTTTGAATGTCAACACAAAGTCCGTAGATGATATCGAATAAAAATAATAATAAAAAATATGACAAAATACCAATATTTTTTGGAAATTTTGAAGATTTTCTAATTTTTATGGATTTTTGAAAGTTTTATATTTTTCTATTTGCTTTTTGTAGGTTTTGTAATTTTGTATTTTGCTTTTCGAATAAATATTTACAAGAGATGGATGAAGAAAGACCTTTTACTCCTCGTCTTCCTCTTGAAGACGTTTGAGTCTTTCCGGTTGTAGACTCTTTAGACCAAGTCGTGGAAGAATAAATTCAAAACATTCTCTAGGAAGAGCTTTGGTGAAGATGTACGCTAATTGGTAGATCCTCACAAAATAGAGTTGTACCACACCTTTTCCACTTGTTCTCTTTCCAATATGAAATGATGTCAATGTCGATGTGCTTTTGCTCTTGAGTGTTGAACGTTGTTGCAAGAGAAAGCAATGGCACTTTTGTTATCACAATACAGAGGGATTCTGTTGAATTCAAAGCCATAGTCAGATAATTGGGATCTCATCCATAGGATTTGAGCACAACAAGATGACATGGCTATGTATTCAGCCTCTGTAGAGGATATAAAAGTACTCATTTGTTTCTTTGAAGACCAACTCACAAGCTTATCACCCAAAAGCAGCACCTCCGGACGTACCTTTCGACGTGTATCTTGACATCCTGCATGGTCAGCATCTCAGCATAGTCGTTAGTGACATACCGGTGTCCTTCGGTCACCAAATTCCCATGTCGATGGTTCCTTGGATATACCGAAAGACTCGTTTAACCACTTCAAGGTGCTTTTTGGTAGGCTTAGCCTGGTATCTAGCATACATGCATACAATGAACGAATATCAGTTCACTGGTTGTGAGGTACATCGAGGATCCAATCATACTTCGACTTTGTTTGATCTACCATGATCCCGAGTGGTCCTCATCCGTTGGTACGTCTCTACCATGGGAGTGTCAACGGTGTCACAAGTTTCAAATCTAAATTTCTTTAAAATTTCATTTACATATTTAGATTGATTAATAAAAATGCCTCCGGGACTTTGTGAAATTTGCAATCCCAAGAAAAATGACATTTTCCCATCATTGACATTTGAAATTTGGAGCCCATCTCCTTAGAAAAACGGTCACATTCATTGGTGTCAGTCGAGGCAAAGATAATATCATCAACATAGATTTGAATGTGAATTAAATGTTTGCCTGACTTTCTAGTGAACAATGTCGGATCAATGCTCTTTCTTTGCTCAATCCAGAGGATAGAAGAAAATTTGATAGCGTATCATACCATGTCCTTGGAGCTTGCTTCAAGCCGTAAAGAGCCTTCTTCAAGCGGTAGACATGAGTAGGATGCTCTGGATTCACAAAACCTTCTGGTTGGCTGACGTATACAACTTCTTTAAGATCTCCATTAAGGAAAGCCGTCTTTACGTCCATCTGATAGACTACCATGTTCTTACTTGCAACATTAGCCAAGAAGATTCTGATTGCTTCGATACGAGAAACCGGAGAAAATGATTCTTCAAAGTCAATACCCTCCTCTTGAAGGTATCCTTTTGCAACCAATCAAGCCTTGTTATTTAATACATCACCATGCTCATCAAGTTTTACCTTGAAGATCCACTTTAGAGCAATGATCATAGCACAATCAGGAGCAGGTACTGATTCCCATATATCTAGTCGATCAAACTCATGAATTTCTTCTTGCATGGAATTGAACCAACTGTCTTCATTCATTGCAGTTTTAACGTCTTTTGGTTCGACCTTGGATAGTACAGAGTTGAAGAAGCACCATAAGGCATCAGTTGAAAGTTGTTTGCGAGTGGATACTGGACGAGAGAGATTTCCAATGATGTTGTCCAATGGGTGATCATGTTTCCATTTTCTAAGGTGTTCGTGTGGTTGTTGTTGAGGAACTGAAGTAGCAGAGTCGATTTCTCCTGATGAAGATGGTTCTGATGATGATTCAAGAGCAAATATGTTTTCAAATGGGGCATCTTCATGAGTAGCAAAGGGATTCTCTCCATCAAGGGTGCCAGAAACAATTCCATGATGTACACTCGATGATTGATGATTTGTTGATGAGACAGAGTGATCAGCAGCAGGCGCTTCTTGACTTAACGACATAGAGACTGAAGGGTTAACTTCATTGACAGGGATAGGAGCAGCCTCTATTGATGGATTTGACAGATCATTAGCAATTGGCTCATAATGTTCATCAAACATTGGATCAAACAGTTTCTTCAAGTCATCTTATGACGGAGGTACATAAGGATTTGTTGGCGAAGAATCGAATACAAGAGTAGAACTGATGGGACTACTTGAAGATGCGGGTCCAGAACTGGATTGTCCTGGAGCCATTTGACCGGTCAGCTCATCGAATGTAACGTGAATTGTTTCCATGATATTTCGGGTTCTTTTGTTGTAGATTCGGTATCCTTTTCTGCTTGGTGCATATCCTACAAATACTCCAATGTCCGCTTTAGCTTTAAGTTTGCCTAAGTCTTGGCCATCATTAGTTGGATAACACAATGCACCAAACACACGAAGGAATGAGAGATTAGGTTTTCGATTATGGACAAGTTCATATGGAGTTTTTCCATGAGCAGTGTGAATTAGGGATCTATTTTGAGTGTAGCATGCAGTGGCAATGGCTTCAGCCCAGAGAAACATTGGAACCTTTGAGTAAATCAGCATTGTTCTTGCGGCTTCCACAAGAATTCGATTTCGTCTTTCAACTATACCGTTCTGTTGAGGAGTTCGTGGAACACTTCTTTGATGATTGATTCCAACACTTTCATAAAACTCACTAAGTTCTTTATTGACAAACTCAGTTCCATTGTCTGTTCGGATGATTCTGGCAGTTTTATTAAGTCGAAACTGCAGCTGTTTGATAAGTTTGATGATGATATCTGGAGTTTCATCCTTTGTCCTTAAGAACTTAACCCAAGTAAATCGAGAGTAATCATCAGCCACAACTAACACATATTTCTTCCCAAAAATATTATGCACTCTCATGGGTCCACATAAATCCATGTGAATGGTATGAAGAACTTCCATAACAGAGTTTGTAGGTTTGGGTTTGTGGGCATACTTCTTGCTTTTTCCCAATTGGCATGCTGAACAAAGATGATCCTTTTCATACTTTAGTCTAGGTAAGCCTATAACTAAGTCCTTCCTGGAGAGATCATTTATGGTGCCAAAGTTCAATTGATTGAGACGACGATGCCATAACCATGACTTTGTTTTAGAAGCCTTTGACAACAAGCATATTGGAGAAGACTTCATCATATCTTCGATAGAGATGGTGTATAGATTTGAACCACGTGTTCCTCTTAAGAGTTCTTTACCATCAAGTTCTCTAACGAAACAAGTATGTTTTCTGAAGGCTACTTCTAGATCAGAATCACAGAATTGACCGATAGAAAATAAGTTATGACAAAGACCTTCAACGTAATATACCCTGGAGATAACACTATCACCGACAACATAGTCTCCATAACCCATAATTGCACCGAAATGATCATTCCCGAATCTAATAGTCCCGATAAATTTACTCACAAAGTTTGTGAGTCGTGACCGGTCTCCAGTCATATGCTTGGAACAACCTGAGTCCAGGTACCACAGAACGATTTGAACGATCTGCAATTGAACACAGACAAGAATGGATAACTGGATAATTGGGATCCCTATGCAAGAATGGGTTCCATTTGGTTAGTAACAGTGGTTGGAACATCCACATCAGAAATAGAAACAATGGAATCATCAGGGATAGATGCAATGCTAGTGTCCGTATTTGTCCTACTCAAAGTATGTTCACTTCTTAAAGGAATAGTTCTACCAGTAGGCATCCAATTCCTAATGGGCATTGATCTAGATAATTTAGGGCACATCTCATTAAGATTGAATTTGAGGCCAGTAGGTATCCACTGATATCCTATGTTACTAAATTTCCTTCCTGTGGGTTTCCAATGTTTTCTAACCTTCTTTCGCCATTGCTTTCTAGCCTTCTTAGCTTGATTTATTGTATTCACTATCTTAACAGGGCATTTACCAGCATTAATCAACTCATTCACACCACATTCATGATTAGTAACAAAAACCAAACAATCATCATTACATGTTTTGCCAAAAGTAGCCGAATTCAAATTAATTACAGTACGCTTATAGCTAATACTAGAATCAACACGATTCGTTTTATTCAACTTAAACTTAATGTTCCTTGGGTGGTCTTCTACTTTCTTCCATTGCACATTCTTAGCTTGCAAGGTCCTATCTTGCTTTGTATTGCCTGAAGGCTTTGACCTGCTTGCCTTTGTATCACTGATTACTCCTGTAGAGGGAATTTTGGGAACATTAGTTGGTTGAGCTACCTTTTGCATTCCTGAACTAGACGTGCTGGGATCTAAACTAATTGAAGGCACTCTAGAGTTCACTTTCTTAACATTGGGCATAGAACAAGGCATCACAGCTTTACCTTTCTCACAAAAGGATTTGGGACATGTTGCTCGTAAACATTCTAACAGCTCCTCAGAATGTTTGGCCCGAACGCAAGCAAACCTAATTTCTCTATCAAGTGGTTTATTTATGAAATCCTCTTCTACAATCTCTCAGAGACATTTTAGACTATCCTTAAGGTGAGTGAAATAGTTATGAAATGAAAATTCATTATTTCTAAGATGAGGAAGAATGTATTTAACAGTCACAGTATATTTTCTTCCCCAGATGACTTTGATGCAACATTTCATTAAAGACAAGGCATTTTCCCTTTTTCTGACTCCTCAGATTCTCAATTTCCTTTTGTAAAGATGTTATTTTTTCGTTGTTCTTGTCACGAGTGACTTTCATTGAATCATATAACTCTTTAAAGTGTCGTTTAACCTTTTCATTTTCTTCTAGAAAACTCTCATTTTTTTAAAACATTAACCAAGTTTTGATGATGAAACGTTTGAGAACTCTGAGAATCTAAAGGAGGAGGCATTTGGGAGCCTGTCACATTGTTCATTTCACCCTTTAATTGTGGAAATTTGGTTCTCATTTTAGATCGTGTTACAATGAGCTGAATCTGTTCATCCGCGTTTCTTGATTTCAAAAGCGCATCAAATTCAGGAGCATCCAAGGATGTCTTGATATTTGAGGTTTTAACATTTTCTTTTAGATGTTGATATTTCAATTGCAAAGCAAGATGCTCAACTTCCAATTTAGAGAACTGTTTCACCAAGTTATCATGATCATCTGTTCAAATTTTCATGAAATTTAGAGTTAGTTTTCTCAAGCTCAATGACACGATCATGGGAGACTTTTAGAGCAATAGATAATTCATGAAATTGGGATGCATTAATTGAACAATTTGTGGCGATGTAAAACACATCTTGAGTGATACATTCGAAATGATTCTCATTTAAGGTATGCAAGTTTTTTCTCACAATCTCATTATATTTTAATTCTCGCTCATAGTCATTGACCTCAACTATCATTGCATCAAATTCCTTTTCCATTTCTTTAATATCTGAATCCATCCCCTTTTAAGACTCTCAAATTGACCTTTTAATTGTTTAAAGAAAGGCATGACTTCAGTTAAATAACATTCTTTAGTTTGCTCAAAACCCCTTTCCCCTTTAGTTATCCCAATAGGTGTGATCCTTTTCTTACATGTTTTCTCAAAATCAACAAATAATTGATAAATCACATCTTGTTGATTAAGGTCTTGCTCTTAGTGGGAATAGATCTAGGAACTAAATGCATTGGTGTGTTGGGGGGATATACATTGGTGGAAGCATTCTACATGGGGGATTACGTTCAACAAACTCATCAGCTTTTTTCATGTCCATATCCTTTTTCGAACACTTGTTAGGGGTTAATTTGTGTTTGAGGTCTAAACTTGTTAAATGCAATCCAATTTTCATTAGCATAGTTGGGTGTTCTTAAACTGATGTTGTTTTCTATGCATGAGGGGCTCTTAAGTTTTAGTCCATTTCTTCCTAGTAACCTCTTCTAATTGCTTATCTTCCTCGTTGCACTCAGTAGCAACTAGGTTTCTGCCTAGGCTTAAGGATTTCATTGCCATCATAGATTACCTCGAGCTTCTCTTTCTTTCTTACCATACTCAGGGTTGGGTTCCTTAATAATGGGAATACTATGCTTATCGCTTAAAACACTATGCTTAGTGACCATGGCGATTTGAATGGTGTTCCCTTATGCGTTACAACTTATTTTCAAGCTTGTTTTCAAAGTTTTTAGATTAGAAAAGTCATTCAAAAGTTTTGATTCCTTAGCGGTAAATTCTTGTTTAAGCACTTTAACATTTTCTTGAAGCTCTTGCTTTTGCTTAACAGTTTTAAAAAGCTTTTCTTGTAAGGAGTTTAACTCTTGTTTTAACACTTGTTCAATAAAATTACTTTTTCTAATAATTATGCGCATTTGGTCATCCATTTCCTGCACACGGGTAGTTAACTCAAACTTAGCACGTTGTTCATAAATAGCAACTTGTTATTTATAGGCATTTAGTTGGAGATAACGAGATCATCGGGGGCACATGCGGTGTATTCATCAAAACATAGTCATCATTGATTGCAGAAGATACATCACTTGTTACAATCTCTTTCACTTTGTGTCACATATTGATCATATGGGACAATATTACTATTACCCACATTATCAATATCTGATTCATAAGTTTCAAGAGATTGTACTTCATTATGTATCTTTCGCTCATCAACCTCATTGTATAATTTTAATACCTCTGAGATGATTGATTCTTTGGATGGACCAGCTTGCTTAGATGATGAAGCCTTTGGAGAGACCATTGGAGAAATTCTAGCCATGAAGATTGTCTGCAGGTTGGTTCATCATCCACATCCAATCATAAGCATCAGTCGGCTACTTGAAATGCATTTGGATTGTTACGACCCATCCTCCTTTGGTACGTTCATCCACATCGGCATCATATGTCTTGGCATTTCCCCGGCAGAAACAATAACTCTTCTTCATCCAAAAGCTCCATTGTCTTGAGCTTGCACTAGCAGACATCTTGTCCACTGAAGTACTCTGCATTTTGAGGGCATTTTGGAGATGTGCAGTTACTTGCAATGTGTCCATCACCACCACAGTTGTAGCACTTGATTTGCTTTACTTGTCCCTGATTTGCATTTCTCCCACGATTACGATTGGCCCATACCCTCCACCAACTCCACCTCTTCCTTGTTCATACTGCCTTCCTAGAACAGGTTGCACCATAACCTTCCCATCTCTGATGGTAGCTTGATTATGGATTGGATGTTGTTCGAGGTTATTGTTGGTGTGTGGGAGAGGAATTCATATTTTGATGACCATGAGAGATAGTTGATTGATGAAGTTTTCCATGAATGTGTTTGAATCAGGAGGCTTGTATTATGGATCTAGAATGAGTTTGTAGTTACCATTTCCCATTGGTATGACTTGAGAAGCTTTGGTGGTAATTCCAACATTGGTGTAGAAGGATGTTGAATCATTTGAAGAGCTTGTTTCTCCCTGTTTAGTTTTGAACTGTTCAAGAATCCTTCATTCAAACATAGCATGTCTACGGAAGAAGGAAGGCATACAATTGCTCATAGTTGGTGTTCTTCAATCCTTTGGTTAGCTTCCGCGAGGTGAAAAATTTGTGCCATTCGGGATTCATGTTGTTCACAAACTTTGAGTTCGGCTGAATATTTGGCATGGTCATTTTGATGTTCCTCATGTCATTTACAAGCTTGTAGAATCTCATGTAATATTCATAAACACTTTCTTCTGGTTTCATCTTAAAATGCTCAAATTCATCATACAGTTGTGATTCTTTGTCTTCCTTGGTAAGTTAGAACGAGAGAAGCATCTTGACATTGTCCCAAACTGCTTAGCCGGTGTTGTGATTGATCGGCTTGTAAATGTCTTTTGGAAGACCACAGTATAATGTTTGAAGCCGATATCGGCATCGAATCTCTTTTTCTCCTTATCATGAGCTCATCATATGTCTTTGGTGTCCAATCCAAGATCATTGTTCCATCTGCTGCAGTGTCAATTATGTCTCTTGTAGTCTCAATCTGATAAGGTCCTTCATGAATTGACTTGAGAATGTTGAATCCATTTTCCTTTCCAACAATACAACCGAATTAGAGCCCATGAGTCATAGTAGGTTCATCAAGCATGGGTGGGCGAGTGTCGAACAGTGCTTGAGCGTCCTCACTCTATGGAGAGATGATTGTAGGCACATTGGTAGACATGTTTACAGATTTAACGGGATTTTATATCTCTTTGATTAAACCGGGAAATAGATTCTTTCACGAGGATTTTACTAAATCAAAGAAAACGTATTAGAAACAAATATTAACCAAGTCGCTATAGCCCTTGAACCAAGTAAGCTAAGTAGCAACTCGCTAAATCTCAAGTCATTTGTGAATCAAGTCGCTAAGCACAAATTAAGCTAAGACCCAAGTCATTTGAACACAAGTGCTAGAGCACCAAATCGTAAGCGGAACAAATTAAACTGAACAACTCGCTAAGTATCCAAGTCGCTAAGAATCAACTCGCTAAGAACAATAAGGACAAGTCGCTAGAAATAATTGAAACATGTCGCTAACCAACCAAGTCATAGCAGTGGAACCTCCACTAACTTGCTTTGTTTGTGGCGTCTCAATAGACAAGTCGCTAAGATCAAGTCGCTCGACTTAAACTACAACTTCGCTGGAAATACTGAAGCAAGTCGCTCTGAAGAAAAACACTCCGAGACACAAGTCGCTAGGTTGAAAAACTTCAAAACAACACTTTTCAATCCAAAACAAGCTCAACCACAGTGATTCAAGCTTTCCAAATCAAAACCCAAGCACATACATTGATTCTAAACACAAAAGTACACTCAAAATTCAAACTTTAACACAAGAGATGATCCAAATGATGCAAAAATCACTAAACTTTTTCAAACCCAAAAACCTTATAAAACCACTAGAAATCCAAGGATATGTAAGAGAGATGATCAAACCATGGCTCTTGATACCAAATGTAACATATTGGATTTCACAAACACATCATACCAAATACATAAAGGCGTATAGGTTTTAGAGAGAGAAAGTTTTAGAGAGAGGAATGGAAGAGAGTTGGGAACTATGTGAAACAAAGAAAAATGGTATTGAAGCTCCAACCCTCTACCTTGCTAGGTAGAGGGTATTTATAGTGTCTTACAATAAACGCGACCTATGGGCTGTGGATCAGGCATACAGTGGGTAAAGACCCGTCCGTCCTCCACGGTTTTACTTAACTAACTACTTACTAATATAAAATAACTACGACTACGAGCTTTCTAATGTTTACATATACTTGAGGTGACCGACACTTTAATGACTGAATTTTCTAATTCCTAACAGGGTCAAAGAAAATAATTTAACTCAAAGTGAATGTTCTAATCGGGTCAAAAGTCACCAAAAGTGTCTATGCATAAACCTCTTACATCAACTATAAAATTTTAGATTATGTTTGTAATTATAGTTTTGTGTAATCATAGTTAATTTCCATTAATTATCATTTATTTTATTATCAAAACATGCCAGGAAGTGGATTTGCGCCAAGTACACTTACCCATGAGCAACAAAATTGTTGGGTAAACAGTCGATATTTTTTACATATTCAAGATAATCATCTCTTTGTGGGCGGTACATCAATCGATGGAATGACAGTAAAGCTGCTAAAAAGAAAAAATCTTTATTACATTAACAAGTTTTAAATTCACTAAAACAGCGGCAAGCTGATATCGTATCATTTGAAAATTAACTAATATTTGAATGTTGCATGTATTTTCTCTATCAAGCAAAGCTCTAATAGGATCTTTGCAAACAGGAATAAATATCAGTTATTGTCTATTAAAAGATTGATTTTTTAAACAACAATGTATCAAAGATTTATGTACTTACACAATTCAGTTTACCATCTTACCCGTCATTTGTCACGAGCATATGCGAGCAACTTGCGTGACTATATTCATGTTAAGTTGATATAGGTCATGGATATCCTTTATCAATATCAAAAGATAGAGCCAAGCTTTACAAAGATTGGAGATGAAGTGGCTATGTCCAATGGAACTCATATGTAACAAAGTAAGTTGACTTCCGCTTTAATATCTTTCTGAAAAGTGCTTAGCTCTAGAAACCTGCGATGGTTTTGGGGTACTGGAGTAAACAGCGAAAAATGGTTGAAAATCTTGTTATATGAGGAACTACTCAAAAGAGTAATTGAATATCTAGAATCCATGTTCACAGACATTTAGGACAAATGCTATCACACCTATGCATGAAAAAGGAAACCGGGTTGTACATTAGTTTTAATATTGGCATGTGATGCGGCTTATGATAGAAGAGGGCTTAATAATCGTTATTCACCCTTTCTCACTTGACGTTCCTTATGATGAGATGCCTGCATTTGTACTTACATCTAAAACAAGTGGAAGCGGCCTTGGAATTTTTAAAAAACAATAGTACATCATAAATCTTCCAATTAGTAAAGCAATACAAAAACTAAACAACCAAGTTTGTGCAACTCTTATTTTCAAAACAACACCGTGCATCATAAATATTACAAAATGTAAACTAAAATAAACTTGCAATTCGAAAAGCAAAAACATAACAAGTCAAGATCTTATGAAACAAAATTTTACATACAATCATCTACACCTTCTTATGGAGCTGCAACAACTACCAAGAATTGGCATAATCCTCCATCTTACGCATAACGTGATTCAGTATATTTTTGTTTTTTACATTATGTGATGGTTTATTTCTTCATTCTGTTTCTTATTTATGATATGTCTCTACTGTCGTGATTCTGTTGGCTATGAAAATAAAGCATCAACGTACAGTGTAAATGATGTTCCTGCAATAGTTCCACAACAACCAGCTTCTGGATACCAATCTGCATGGTTGGGCGCTCCTGGTCAAAAGTTAATGGCTGACATTATGAAAATGAGCAAACTACAAAACACCTTACAATGCTCTGGCCCCGCCTCAGCCTCCTTCAACACATTATGATGAATGGGACTCAAATCCTTCAGAAATTTACCAACAAGATAATGTTTCTACTAATGACGATTGGCCTGTTATGGAACAACCACAAGTTGTTAGTGTGCAATATGTATCGGAGCCTCTTTCATGGGTTTTTATTAAAAATTTTGAGATGGATTTCATTGGCGCATATCTGTTTTATGCCTGCAGAAATTCTTAGTACTATGGTGACGAGTTAATAATTACATCAGATAGCAACTTAGTAAACCGGACAAGCTAACATGAGACTTTGTTAGCTTAATTTAAGTATTACAATGAGGAGGGAAATTCAATAGTAAGTTATGATAAAAAAATATAGTGTTTACAATGGTCAATAGCAGTTCTTGAGTCACCATGTTCTTTCTGATCTTCTTAATGAAGAAGACCAAAAGGTTGGTACTTTACGCTATTGGGTCAACATTTCGTTTATTTCTGCAAACCCGAATGCTAATTTGTTAAATAACCATCTTGCTCTTTTCTTTTCTGCTAGATCTTTAAGCATTTGACATCTCTTGAAGTAAAAGATTCTAAAGATATGAAGTCTGGTTATTCATTCACTTTTGTAAGTAAATCTATTATTCAATTCTGAGCTCTTTTTCATATATATTTATGCGATCTTGTGCTTCTTATCAGAACTTCGGTCCCAATTCTTACTTTGAGGATGCTAAACTCACAAAGACTTTTACCTTTACTGATGACGGATCAACCAAAATCACTGCTACTCTAATCAAGTAGAAAGAGGGCATGGTAAAAAAGTTTTCTGAAAATTTTATCACCAATTATGTTTTGTTGCTTGAGCCTGATTTTTAAACATCTCGATTTTTTGAAGGGTGGTACCAATGGAGTTGCTTATGAGAAAAATGGAAATAAGCGGTCTCACGAGGAAGATGGGTATATCTTTCGGTTATATATTGTGTATATTTCCTTTAATGTTATTCGTATATATTTAGAAGTGGCTACTATTTTTGACGGTGTTAATATTTTTATGATTCTATATTCGAATCGTAATTTTTCCATCTCTCAGCTGACTTGACATATTTTCGCACAGGTTTTTTGGCTGGTTCAGTGAAACCCAACAGAAGGATGGTATGGATGAAATTCAGGATCGGGTCTGTTCACTTGGATTATACACAAGAGTCAAGTTAGAGTTTAAACTTTGAAGTTACAATGATGAACTTTATACTGCAGGTTGCTAAAATTATCGTGGAAGATTTGTGGAGCAATCCTCTTGCATATTTTAACAATGTAAAACTTCTTTACCTACATATGATATGATAATATTACCTTTTTTAGTTCTTTGTTACTAATATATTCTGACAATTTATTTGTTAAAGGATGCTGATGAAGAAGATTTGGAAGGTGATGAAGAGGTAATAATCCTTGGATTTTAAGTATAAGATTCTTTGGGTTGGTTTTATTTGAATGTACGGTTTGTTGTTGTATTCATTTGATTTAAAGCTTTATATTTGAAACAGCTTACGTGTTTTTTTTTCTGTAGATACAGATTCCAGAGAGCGACAAGGTACATGGAAACATAGCAGGTCGGTGACACAAAAACATATGGAAGTGCAACTACAAATAAGATGACAGTCAGAAACATCGGTGTCCAAAATATAAGGTTTGCTACTATTCCATCACAAAACCAACAAAACAACTGGTCTATTTATGGTAGCCCTTATGTTCTAGTGGTAACACTCTTACATTATATACAACTAATTCTCAAGTCGAACGTGCAGTAACAGGAGTGCTACAACTATCCGGGACCAATTGCAGGTACTTACACTAATATCGTACCAATAAATGCAGACAATTGTATACATGTTCTAAATCTTCACATTAGTCACACACAGCTAATGCCTCAAAGCCATTGTAACAGACGAAACTGCAACTGCAATACGCTCTCCCAAATGCATTAAGGAACCTCTTGGGAGAAAACCTTGACAAGCTGTGAAATGTAGACTTCCCACCTATTAGTGTTTTTCGCTTGGAGCAGATGGGTAAACCTGGACTTCCAGCTATTAGTGAATTTACCTGTTCATCCTATTTAACAAGTTTTTGTTTTGCTTAACTAATGTTATGATTTAACCCGTTTTACCTATTAGAGAATATCATAACCCAAACTAACCCGTCTATAAGTAAATGGGTGGTATTTATAGATGGAATGATACACGTTAATAAGCATACATAAGTACTCAAACGTTGTAACTGAATTTGATCAGCTATTGGTACTTAAAGGGTGATTGCCATTGTGTTTTAATATGACTAATTGATTAACATGATTTCAGGCGTTGACCGACTTATCGTATGCGCAATATCTCTTTTTTAATTCACATATTTTAGGGGTGTTAAAAGATATGGCATTATGTTAAGCATAACAACATGATTTTGTTATCAGTTAACAGTTTGAGTATTTAAAGGCTAGAAGCTATAAAATTAGACCAAGAAACAAAGTTAACTAGATATGGAGATGGTTGGGATTGCAATTTATAAGTAATTTTAAGAATATGATATTCGTCGAGTTTAGCAAAAGAAGCTAAATGTAATATATATATATATATATATATATATATAGAAATGGATT
>OU343220.1:147864161-148040391 GCA_910596185.1 Chrysanthemum makinoi
GCTATTCTATCCTTCATGGTAGCTCGTGACAATAATAACCTTTTGCATACAAAAAAAATGCCATTCAAACGTATACTTACAACATAATTATGACTCCAAACATTTAAGTCAGTTTATATAACCTTTGTGAAGGTTTTCCCTTGATTTAGAAGATAGAGTAGCTTTGTTATAACCTATCAATAAGAAAGGTAAACATTAAGAATCGAACAAAATTTATAGAAATTATTATCAGCTAAAAGAATGAAAATAAGTACAACTGAGAAGACCTCCTTGAATCCAACTTATTTGCACTTTTGGTTTCAGGTATGACGCGTACCTGCCTGTCTTTCGACAAAACATGACCTTACTGCGATAATCTCGTGCATCTGCTCTTCGTCCTAGCTCGTTGAACGCAAAGAATTTGACATTATGGTAACCATTAATAGGGAGAGGTTCATCCTAGCACCATGCATCACCTTGTAACTGCATAATTTCATTGATATTAGTGCCCCGTATTTCAAGCAAGCTCAGTTCCAAGAAACATGAAATCTTATTAAAAAAGTATAAATATTTTAGTCATATCAAAATACAATTAAATGGAAAATTGAAATTCATATGTTTATTAATTTTTTTCCTATGAATTTACCAACAGATATTATGGCAGAAACCACCCTTGCCTAAGATGCGCTAATGAATACAATATATAGTTAAAACAAATGAACACTAACCGTAAGTGGCCTGTATTTTGAGGTCATCTAGTCATAAGCGATGGCATGAGCATAACAACCAGGTTGATTATTTGCATCTGGGTTATTAGGGCAAGCAGTTCCCTCAGGTAATTTAAATCCCGAAGGCCCAAGTGACTTGGTATCAAACCATACGACCTTATCATTAGGCATCAACTGGAGTTGCATGGCAACACCACCACATTAGGATTGTCAATTACCGATGCCCCCATAAATTCAGGCTCAATTGCGGCTTTGCATATCGAGATGCACCATCGTTGTTTCCGGGTACACGTTTGTCTCCTCCACCATCATCCGGAACAGGTTTGTCTCCTCCGCCATCACCCGGCACTGGTTTGTCACCACCACCATCATCGATTTCGGCCCAGGTTTGTCGCCACCATCGGTTATATCTAGGGACTCAAGTCTCTCTGGTCTCTCAAAACTGCTCTCAAGTCCACCAATATGAATATCGGTAAATATGTTAAAAAAAATAATGGAAACAAATAGATAGCGTTCATGTATTATATGTTAAAGAAAATTGATAAGTATTAGAACAAAAAAATTACATGATGCTTGTTCATATACAAATAAAACTTCTTTGTACACAACGTTTGTTGTGCAGTTTGTGTATTCTTCGTCTTTGTCACAATAAGTAACCTTTAAACTTTTTTCCATCATCTTGACTCTTGAAACACTTTCTTCTTAGGGAATCAACTTTTCCCAACACATGCAATCACAAAAATATATAAATAGATAGCACTTAATTAGTTCAACTAAATGCACTTAAATTCGTTATTAGTAAGAAAATTACTACATCAACTGATATATAAAATAAATTTGTATTCAATACCTCTTGAATGCTCTTGATAAGTTGTTTGGACTTTAGATAACCAATCCTAAACACCCTTTAAACTGGTTGTCTAGTGTATCCAAACACAAAGTAGATGAATAGATTTCACATAGAGTTTAGCCAACGTTTTCATTATAGCACCCCTTTCACAATACTGTAAATGTGAATCTGGATATTCTTAGTTAAGAATATACAGCTCTAGGTTACTGTACACTAACATCATGTTAGTCCATAAGTCGTAATACTGGAATATGGTCTCTTAATTTGCATGTGTTGAAGTATTGTCTCTTAATATGTTAGTTCACGAGTCGTAACTCTAGTTAGGGGCCATTAAGAAGTAAAAAAAAAAACAATAGTAAGTACCTACTTTGGTTCAAAATGTCCAGGCTTTATTGGATTCACCATCTAAAGTTCTGAACTCTTACGTCTACAATGCATTTTTTAAGCTTAACAAAAGTTAGGAACTTGATCTTGCTCATGGTAGCCACCTGTCACATGGTTATTTGTTAAATTTTTGTTAAATTTAAAATGAAACAGGTAAGATTAATACTAACTCTTACCTACGCATTGTGTATCAAATGATTGACAATCTAATAGTAGTGTTGACCTTTAGCATGGTCATTAGATGATTAATAATCTATTAATGGTATTAACAATCTTCTCATCGCACATTTAACTTTTATAAAATATATTTAGGGTGTTTGGCAGTGAATTTTGAAAGTAACTGTTTGCAATGTTAAATCTAATTAAGAAAATATGTATTTTAATAGGCCTTCTGTTGGCTATAACCTCGATTTCCATAAACATCAACAGTACCAGGAGGGAAATCTCGATCAATATCCCCGCTAACAGCAACTTTTGCTACAACTTTAACATCCACCAGAGGTGTTAAGAGTGGACCTATGATATGACCTGATTTAATGACTTTGTGTAATGCATAACCTGTGTTGTTCAAGATAGCAAATAGTTCCAGTTATTGATTTGGCAAGTTTGACTCATTTGGATTGCGTAACTTGTGTTTATCTTAGATGGGTCAAATAGAAGACGTGGCTAAGCTCATTAACGAACGGATCAAAATGTTCAAGATTCACCGAAGGTGTATTTATAATAGCTTATTGGAACCTGTGTAGGATGTTAATTTGGACCATCAACAACATTAGTGCCCGAAATGGATGCATTGCAATTTGATATATCATTAAGAGTTTTCCAATAATAACTTATTGGAAACTACATTCTCTCTTATTTATTACAGATTTTAAATGTTGTCTCATTCTTCAACTTTTGCAATTGCTTAAGCTTTTGGTTGTAACATGTAAATATATTGATTGAGGAACACTAAACGTATGAACAAATATATCATCCGAATATCACCCGGTTTTCAATGCTAATACAAATGTTATAAATAATATCAAACAAACAACATGAAAATCCAATGTTATAAAGAATATCAGTTTTCTCATATAATGCCTGAGCTTTCTTAGCAGCTCCTAAAAGTGCAGCCTCCATTGTATTCATTTCCTTCTTCAAATTCTTTAATTCATGAATCTGCAATTTCAGGTAAATTGAATCCCAAACTCGCGTTACAAGCAAAACGAATTACACTAAACTAATATTTGCATTTTCATGTTGTAAAGGTCGAAAAGAAATTTTGAATAACATTGGATTTCCATATTGTTACCTACAACACGTTGTAAGACGATCCAAATTATTGGTACCTGATCATAGAAGGAATCATTACATGTTATGCTCATGGTGACTACAAATGTCATGGAAGTTGAAGATTCAAAAAGCTTGCATATTTCAAATTATAACTGTTTTCATAAGACAATGACCTATGGCCTTTCGTCAGCGGACATGAAACTTTTTTCATAAGACATCTTAAATAACCTTATTTAAATAATCAGATTGCCATGGTAATAACATAGCTGTTAAACCCATTTTAATACGATACTATTTGTAACCAAACTTAATCGACAATAACCTTATAAAAATAACCAGATTACTATGGTAATAACACCAACATCAGCAAGCCAGCGTGGGACCAACATCAGCAACCCGACGTGGCGCCAACATCAGCAAGAATAACAAATACTTGAGAAAGAAAAAAAAACGCTTGTATAGGATAAGTTATTTACAACTTACCATTAACAAAAATAGCAAGAGGTGGATGCTCCATTGAAGTTGGAGGCGCGGGGTGTAATATCTGATTGATTTTCTTCACCAAAGCTATTGGTTGAGAAGCCAACTGCTGGTAATGGGACCTACCGATGAGAATCGAAACCCACATGTAATCAATATAACAAAAAATCCATCAATGATGAGTATAATGGGAACTCCCAAACCCAAACTAATATGGATTCTGTAAACAGATATTATTTTTAAGCAGCAGCCAACATGGGAATAAGGAACATAATGGTCTAGATAGGTCGCTGGGGAATAAAAATGCCTGTGTACCTGAAATTTATCCACTGCTGTACTCATATTCTTTGAAAATAGGTTAAGGACAACCCTGAACAAATGACAAAAAGTGAGTTGTGCACTTTGTGATCCTTGACCAAAAACAAATAAAAGATAAATGAACCATAAGTTACTCGTCAAACAAAAGTGGAAGCAAGCCCAGAAAATCCAATCCAACCTAGGCAAGCCCCATGACACAATATTAAGGAAGTACATACAACAGTTCCAAGTAATCCAGCCAATGCAACATCAGCAGTTACCTGCAAAGAAGAACATAGGAATGAATATGCGTGGATGCTGGTGTATTATCAGTTCTTTCGAAATCCCAGATACTAACCTGTATGTCATCATTGAACATGCATATCTTCTTACGGTATCTTTCAAGAGTTTCAAAAGCCCATTTGAATTGGAAGTCTTCAAACTAATACAAAACGCACAATCACTAATTGATAAAGATGTTCACATGTATATAATATTACATAAGCCACCAAACACTTGGAAATAACTGAACCTGCACAACTGCTTTTGGCCAACGTGCATGAATAGCTTCCATTAATTCATCCGCTACTGATATATATTCTTCTCCTTCCAACCTAGGTTGTCGTAGTCCTATATCTGTCAATAGTAAAATATAGATTATATATAAATCAAGACTTCAAACATTCAGGTAAGATATAAAAAATAATACTAATTTCGATGGCCAATGTATAAAAACCAAATATTAATTTCAACAATTAGTTCGATGGCCAATGTACAAAAAATAACACTAATTTTGATGGCCAATGTATAAAAAATAACACTAATTTCGATGCCAATGTATAAAAATAACACATATGTAACATTAAGGCATAGAGATGAGAATACAATCGTTAAAACATGCGGTCATGTGAAAGCTTACCTCGTTAAAACATCTTCATAACCCACCACAACAGACATAAGATTGGATACATAAAACATGAAACCTGCAAAAAAAATAATTGTATTATGATCAGGATTGTATTATACAGGAACGAAGATGAATAAATATCACATTAGGGTTTAGCATGTTAAGTAGAAAAAAGATCGGATTATAATAAATTTCGGATTTTTATTAAATATTTCTAATAATTGTATTTATGATTCCAGTACCATTTATAGATTATAATATGCAACATAATTATCAAAATAACTTGTTACCTAAGTGGTAAACACACAAGTTATTTATCCAAACAACCAAGGCTCAATCCTTGCAAGGCTCCTTTTTTATAAACAATTTTCAAAAAAAATTAAAAAAAATCCGAAAATTATCAAAAAAATTAATAAAAATCGAAAACTTTATAATTAAAAATGCTTAGTTGGACAAAAAATGCTTATGTGGCATGAAAAACAATTACTGGGCATTGAGGTGGCATTAATGTCAAATGCCTCCTGTTATATATATATATATATATATATATATATATATATATATATATATATATATATATATATATATATATATATATATATATATATATATTGTTTATATATATATATATATTGTTGTAGGCTTGAGCAAATATTCACCACTAGCTAGTAATACTACATGTATGTGATAATGTTTAACTCAATGAATCATCTCCAAGTTTGGGACCTGAACATGAATTCTAAACATATCATTAGCAGCATAATTAAAGGAATGAAGTCTACTATTAAACTTTGATACTTGACTCATTTTTTCTATACAAAATGTAAATTTGTGTAGAAGATGATGTTGGCCCTTTTTTCTGGATCTATAATCAAAATATACCAAAATACAAGAAACAATTGAATTTGGAAAAGCTTTTCTATCTATTAGTCATAATCTGTTTGAATACAATTGCTATCTATTTATACAATTCGAAAGGGTACAATGAAAAGTTATGTTGGTTCAAGAGAACCAATAGATGTGTCAGTTTTGGGGCATAACTGCCATATGACAGTTATTTGTTACTGTCGTATAACTGCTATATTGGTTGACTTTCATCTTTGACTTTTGGGTTGACCGGGTCGTATGGGTATTGACTTGGGTCGACTGGGATTAACCTAATATTCTCCCCCTTAATCACAATCGCTGCGACGTAGGTCTTTAAGTCTTCTTGATTCATCTTCTGGTTAAATCCACCATCTGAGCTTTTAATTTCTTGTAGTGCTTGTGATCATCCTTATATCCAGGTAGATCAATTTTCCTTCGATTACTTCCACCTTTTCTTCTGTGATCTTCATTATGTCCATGTTGATTATATTTTTTCTGGTTATTTCCACCTTTATTGTTGTGATCTTCCTTAAGTCCAGGTTGATCATATTTTTCTGGTTATTTCCACCTTCATTATTGTGATCTTCCTTAATTCCGGGCTGATCATATTTTTCTTGTTATTTCCACCTTCATTGTTGTGATCTTTCTTAATTCCGGGCTGATCATATTTTTCTGGTGCTTCTTCAACAATTGTCATAAGCAATGTTGGTTCTAAGTCTTCTTCAATGAGATTAGATTTTTCTTCTTTCTTTGATGGACATTTGTTTGCAAAATGCCATACTCCTTGCTTCTGGAGGTGTTGATGGTCTAACCCGATGTCTCAAATAAAAAATCCTCTATTGCCCTAAATTATTGAGCACCTCTTTATTTAGTTTCTTATCCTTTTTTTTAGATAGAAAACAGAAAAACGCTCTCTTGTGAGAGACTGGATTATTTCGTCTCTATTCTTTCTGGGATTTGAATCCGTTCTTTTCTCCTGATACTTATGGCTTGTTGGCCTTCCTCTCTTCTCCGGTGTGTGGTGTTCTTCGCGATCACTGATTCCCACAAATTGAAACTAGGGTTTCGATGGAATTTGGGGTTTTACTTCTGTGAGAGATATGGATGATTGGAGACTGTAATTGAGTCGATTGGTGACTCAATTAACGTTCTGGGCTTGTTTCGTTAAACTGAACATGTGTGTTTGTTCTAAGTTGAAACGCTTTAATTTTTCCCTAATTGATGACTTCGTTATTTTTTTTGTTATGAATCAAAAGGTAAACGATATAATCGTTTCTGATCCTATTGGATTGGATAAAAAAGAACTGTCTTCGATGTCAAATTTTTTTTTTCATGCAAATTTTTTTTCTGATGCCGGGTTTGAGTAATCACAATTGTGATTGTTCCCTTGTTGCGACAGAAACAGAAACACAAAAATGATGTCTTGATTTGTGTTCGAATTACTTTTGCAGAAAAAATTTTCGAAACAGTTTCTTGTTCTTATGATTCTGAAACTAAAACAAAAGATTGGTATATGATGATTTGTGGCTCTGATACCAATTGTTGGCCCGTTTTTCTTGATCTATAATCAAAATATACCAAAATACAAGAAACAATTGAATTTGGAAAAGTTTTTCTATCTATCAGTCATAATCTGTTTGAACGCAATTTCTATCTATTTATACATTTCGAAAGGGTACAATGAAAAGTTATGTTGGTTCAAGAGAACCAACAGATGTGTCAGTTTTGGGGCATAACTGCCATATGACAGTTATTTGTAACTGTCGTATAACTGCTATATTGGTTGACTTTCATCTTTGACTTCTGGGTTGACCGGGTCGTATGGGTATTGACTTGGGTTGATTGGGATTAACCCAATAGATGACACCTCTTGTCATGTCCACAAGATACGTGAGGTTGTTATATTGTTACTCTTGTATGATGTGACAAAAACGAAATCTATAAATAATACAATCTTCCAAGATAAATGCAGTCAAATTGGAATTTTGGAAATTGTGTGTGGGAGTATGAGAAGAGATATGTCATTAACTTGAGCTTCTAAATACTTCCTTCAAATGGTGAAGAAGTCTTGGTGTTGCTGATTGCTGGTACATTACATGGCATGAAGTTAGAAAAATGAAATAGAGGAGAACCTACCGATGGAACTTTATCATATCAGTTGATATATAACTCTGGATGTATACGTGATACGTTAACAAAATTGTCTTTCGATGGCAAAAGTCATTGAAGCTCAAACCTCAAACTTGTAGGAAAGCAGCACCGAAATGATACCACGATGCAGCCTTTAATGCAGGAACAAAAGAAACTCCAACAAAAGCTAAACCAAGAAACAACCTCGAAGATACAAAAAACAAAAATTTCAGAACCACAAAACACCAACATGAATTTGAAACCACCTTAACTTACAGTTCATTTACCAAACTTGATGAAAATGATAACTATTCATATCATGTACACGAATAAAGATTATTAAGATCAGGGACGGAGGATCCCGCGGTGTCATGGGCCCTCATAGAATTATGTTTCATACTGTTAATTTTCGTAAAAAAAATGAATTTATTAAAACGCACCTGGTCCCATGCATTGTGTTTCTTGTTATTATTATGTTAGTCCATCAATAAGTGAAAGTAAACTTAGTTTTTGCTTAACTCAATCATTTTCGTAATTTTTGTTAATATTTTCTCCTTACACCACTATTGAAAAGATTGTGCACGCGGTCAGTTTTAGCTTAGATTCGTTCCATTATTAAGATACTATACATGACAAGATATAACATTCTTTATTTTTTTCATCACGTACATATACATATTGGTTTATTTGAAAAACTGATCTCGGTAGAAAAGTGAGAGAAGTGATCTCAACCATTAGATCTTCCTTCCTTCCTCTTCTTTTTTTCGGACTACACTATAGGGACCCAATTGTAACTTTTTAAATTATCCAAGGTTTAGTTTGTAATATTTCCAAGGATCATATATAATGTCTACTTTTTTTCATTCTTTTCTTTTCTCTGGTTCAATCCTCTCAGCTCTTTCTCATTTTTTTTCCACAACAAACACGCTTTACTTTCTTTCGTTTTCTTCCCATTGATTATTGCTTATAATCTCCACACGATCAAAACAACATACGATCTGTTATCAGATTCAATAATCATCTTGTTCTAATATCTCAGATCGCCGATCAAAGTAAAATTTAAGACCTTTTTTATATTATAATTTTGGTACTACTTTTATCAAAGATTGAATATAAAGCTTAGGGCATTGGTTACAGTTTTATTTGCACATATTAGTGTTGATAATGAGATAGCTTTTATGTTTTATGAAATTTGCTTCGATAATCATCATCTTTGCATATAATTGTACCAATTTTAAGTGTTTATTGGCATGATTCATTTTATATAATAGTTATTTGAAATGAAATTGAGAAATAAATATATGGAAAACATGTTTACAAAAACTGCACACCAAGTGTTTGATAAAATATTTGAATGAGAATCTATAACTGCGATGCACTAATTTTACATTGTAATGCCCTCATTTTTTGGAATAGATTTTAGTTACGCTGTGATGCCCTAATTTAGGCAAGAGGATTTTAGATTTTGATGAAAACACTTGGTAAGACAATTGTATCCACTTCAGGTTTGTTGCTACTTTATGTATCATCACGTCATCATAACATTTGAGATTACACATACATTTGTTTGTTTATTATGACGAATAGCTCTGAAAATGTAGCAGGTTTCATGGTTGCATCAGTTCTATCAAGAGCTAATGAAAGTTTCACGTATAGAATTTAAGATCATAGCCTTCTCTTATATGTTATGGTTTAAATCAATGGTTACAAGATATTGCTATATGCACCTTATTTGCTGTTTATAGTTCTATATTGTAATCTAATCCTTAATTTTTTTTAATTTATGTTTTTGAGCTTCGACAATGCCTAAACATTTGTTAATCTGCTGTAGATCATGCAAGTTATCATCAATTAGTCACGAGCAAAATTATTCATTGAAACTCTATATCTCACGGGTGTTGGCGATTATCAGATTAGCAGTTTGGCTAAATTGAAGAGAGTCATGCAAACACTTTTTTTGTTTAGGAAATGAATTAAACCAAGGGACTGCAAGGGGTAATTATGTTATTATGCGATTAGTTTCGTTGTTAAACTTAAAAGTTTTTGAGTTTTTTTTTGCTTTACTTAAAAATTAATTTGGTTTTGTATTCGGTGGTGATGTTGGATTCAGGTTGGACACACTTCTAAAACTCACAGATACTCGTTCAAGGAATAGCATAATGACTATTATGAATTATCTTTGTAAGGTACTCATTTCTTTTAATTTCATCTATATTATTGTCCTAGGTCGTCAACGTAACACTTTGATATCTGGAGCAGCATACGATTTCTTGCTTTTGCCTTTTTTACATGATAGTCACTGCTTGATGTCAATAGGTTCTTGTTGCCAAATTACCTGAAGTCATTAATTATGAGACCCAAACTAAAAACGGATGAACTAAAGTACCTCAAACGGATGCGTACTAAAAAAGTACCTCAAATTTTTCTAAGAATCTTGGAAGTTTGGAACGTCCTTCAAAGGTAACCTATTTGGAGTTTTATGAAGTTCTTATAAGCGAGTTATGCTGGATTTCGTTAAGTTTGATGATGTTGATTATTTTTGTCCAGCTGCAAATGAAATTAATGGCAGAGAAAATGCAAGTGATTACCAAAAGATTTGATACAATGATTTGGGAAAAAAATTGCTGAAAAAAAGGATGTGTATCAAAAAAATTCCAGAAATGAAGACTATTAGTCAACCACATAGACTTACTTATCTAGTTACTTATGATATATCATGAGTACCCAAGAGGAACAAAAAACTTGTGATTACAAGAGTTGTTAAATACTTATATCATTATGAAAATATGTATTGAGTTAACTGTTTAAATTACCCATGCGGTTTAATCAAATTCTAATAACCTATGTCAAAAAAGCTGTGAAGCTAAAAATTTGCTACGAGGATGACTATACTTGTTAAAAAAACCTCCATATGTGCATCAGTAAAGTAACAACTTGCAACTAAGATTATAGTAGAGCTCTTAAGCAAAAGTAGTAAAACAAAACTAATATGATTTCATATAAGATTAGGCTACAAAGCTCAACTTAGTCCAAAAACATTAAACGAATGCCCTAATGTGATACAAACCGATGCACTAAAGTACATCAAATAGATGCACTGAAATGCAAACGAATGCACTAGAATACATTTATGGTTCAGATGTGTTTCATATTGAATATTGATGACGTATAGTATGTATAACAGGCTCATTAGGCCCAATACACACTATACATATGCTGGCCCATGCCCAATAACGATAAACTAACTACAAACCCTGGACTAACAGTAAGCCCAATGACAAAATTGGCTATAGTCCAAACCTAAAGACGCACGCAAGATACATGGCGGGCTGAGCCTTCAGCCGCTGAAGATATCTTGTGTCCGCATCCACGATTGACACGGAACCTTGTCTGACAAGGGTCCGACTCCGGTGATTAATCACTATGTGCGAGTATCTAGGAAACCCTAGCGGTAAGCCTCGCCTATAAAAGGGGTTCTAATCCCCATACAAGGTACAACTTTATCTCTCATAATTACACACATGTTAGGATTTAGAAAATCCGGTAGTTTAAGAGTCGGTCACCTCAAGTATATGTATTTGTTAGAAAGTTCATAGTCATAGTCATGTTATGTTAATAAGTAGTTTGTTAAGTAACACCGTAGAGGACGGACGGGTCTTTACCCACTATATGTCTGATCAACAGCCCGTAGGTGGCGTGTCTTGTAAGAAACTATAAATACCCTCTACCTCCCAAGGTAGAGGGTTAGAGCTTCATAATATCATTTTTCTTTGTCTCACTAAGTTCCCTAAACTCTTCCACTTTCTCTCTCTAAAACCTATATTATACGCCCCATATTTAATATATGTGATGTGTTTAAGAAATCCAATATGTGACAAATGGTATCAAGAGCCATTGTTTGATCATTCATCTTTCATGTTCTTGGATTTCTAGTGGTTTTCATAAGGTTTTTTTATGTTTGAATGAGTTTAGAGTAGTTTGCATTCTTTGGATCATCTCTAGTGTTAAAGTTTGGATTTTGATAGTACTTTTGTGTTTAGAATCATTATAAGTGTTTAGGTTTTGATTTGAAAGGTTTGAATCAGTGTGGTTGGGTTGTTTTTGGATTGAAAAGTGGTGTTTTAGAAACTTTCCTGTAAGCAATTTGTGTCTCGGATAAGTTTTCTTGTATGCGATTTGTCCATGTTTTTATGCGATTTGTCTCTAGAAAGATTGCTTATTGAAGCGATTTGTCTATTTCTAGGAAGCGATTTGTATACTATGCGATTTGTCTATTGAGACAAAATGACAAGAAAGGACAAAATAGTGGAAGTAGTGGTTGTACTTGTGTGATTTGTTTGGTTAAGCGATTTGTCTGTTTAAGCGAATTGTTTATTTAAGCGAGTTGTCTATTTAAGCGATTTTTCTAGTTAAGCGACTTGTATGGTTAAGCGATTTGTGTGTTTGAGCGATTTTTCTATTCTAGCGATTTGTTAGCTTAAGCGATTTGTCGTTGTTGGGAATTATGCTTTGTAGGAATTCTGCTGAAATATAGTGCTGATGGTTTCTGCTGAAGAACATGGAATCTACTGAAGAAGAGTTTCTGCTGAAGTAGTATAGTCGTATAGATGGATTCTGTGGAGATAGTTATTCCGCGTATTCTATAGTTAGTTAGGATATGCATGAGCTTTATTAGGAAGTGATTATGTATATCTTATTTAGTTTTATGTTTATACGTTTCTTAGGAAACAAGTTAGGGTTCCTTGTCTATAAAAGGAACACAATAGTATGATTTATGTACGGGTTGAAAAACAAAGTTTTAGTTATATAAAGATCCATAGAGGATCTACAAGTTCTTAGTTATTTGTGTTTGTACTTGTGTTTGATTTCCGCTAAAGAATACAAGTAGTAGAGATTTTCTATTAGTTTGTTTGTGATTACATAAGCAATACTAACGATCTACGAGAGCTCAAGATCTATCAAGGTCTAAAGTTTCAACAATTGGTATCAGAGCCTCGTGGCTCTCGATCTAGGGTTTATAAGGTTTTTATGTAATTAGGTTTTATACCTTAATTAATCTTTTGGAGCAGATTCGGATGTTAATTTGTTGTGTCTGTACGTGACTATAAAAATAATAGAGATCATAATTGGTTGTTGAAAGGTATATCGCTTTTACATCTCGAATTAAATTCAAGACATTTGGAATTATAATATTCGAATAAAAGAGATCACGTGATAATCTTCTATGTGATATTCGAATCCTTTTCACCACTATGTCATGTCATGTGTTCTCAAAGAAGGGAATATTAAATTGAACGTGTGGTACTGGGTATTATTGGTGCTTATTCGTTGGGTACCACATAGAGCAGTTTGATTTATGCTAAATTTTAATTGGTGCTCAAGACGGTGAGTATTACCGATTGGGCCTTGGTTTGTCACTTGTGCTAATTTATCACGAGGGTGAAAGTGACATATTAATTTGATTGGTGTGATTGGTCGGTGAGGTCACCGTCGTTTGTCGTTACTGAGTTGTTCTATACTATGTTTATACATTTAATTGCCAAGTGTGGGGCTGTTACTGATGTTTTTATTTATTTCTGCTGAGAATCAATGTGGGGTTTGATTCAGTGTGGTAAGGTATATGGTTGTTAAATACTAGTGGGTATATTTTATTTCTACTGATAACTGCATTCAGCTCTTTGATAAACCTCTCAACCAAACTTCTCTCCACACCTTTAAAATGGCAGAATTTGATAATAATAGGGATGATGCTGTGTTTCCTTATTTGATGAATGATGACTACGAGGTCTGGGCTAAGAAGATGAAACACTGGATCATGAATAATGATATAAATATCTGGAAGGTGATCCAAAATGGCAACAGCTTGAAAAGGACTGGATGTGATCGCAATGGAAAAATCTTTATTCATCCTCCAACGACTGCAGATGAACACATTGTTGTACAAAGAGAGTCAAAGGCCAGAACTACCTTGCTTAAATCTATTCCTGCTGATCATGTAGCAAATTTCGTTATATAGATTATGCAAGTCGTATATGGAATGCACTCAAAGAAAGGTATGGTGGAAAGGCTGAGATCAAGGAGATGAGCAAGGAAGCTTATGCTAAAGGTGATGCTGAAGAATTTGCCAGTCCACAAATTGCCTTGATGGGCATCTCTCAGGTACATAATTGTGTGTTTCGTTGTAGTGAACGTTATAATGAACTTAAGGAAGCCTATGATATTTTGAAACCTAAATATAATGAATGTTATGTTGAAGTTGAAGCTTATAAACAGGCTTTAAAAACATTAGAAAGACAAAAAGTTTGGTTTCAAAAGAATCAATTGGCCTATGATGAAAAGATAAGGGTGTTAGAGAGTGATCTAGAATGTACTAAAAATGATTTAAAACACACTGAGAAAGAGAAAGCTGATGTAGTATCTGAAAACAAAGTGCTAAAAGAGAAACTAGATGAGGAAATTGCAAGGCATAAAGAATGGTTATTGAATGGAAACAAGTTAGCTAGTCATATCTATGCTAGTCAAAATCCTAATACTGAGATAGGTTTAGGTTTTAAGAAGTATGTAGGGATAGAAGCTAGGGATGACACACGTAAATCTACACCAGCAGGATTAGCTAATTTTGTAAAAGAATGTGATTTACATGCTGTACGTGGACCTATTAGAGGTGAACACATGCCCATTGACCTGTCCATTACAGTTGACTTTGATGGATCACACCATTTATATGGCAAAAAGTCAAGTGACTTATTAGACCTTAATAGCAAAACTAATGACTCTGTTTCTTGTTCTAAAAGTGACAAGTCATCAGACCTAAAGTCCACTGCCTATGCCTCATGTGATTCCAGTGAAAAGTCTGACTTACCTAGGCACACACCCAAGACCACACCCAAGTCCAAAGTAGCTGATGATGAGCCCAAAATAAAGCCAGTTACTTATTCTGTTAAACACAATTTTGCTTCTAGTTCTGTTTCTGATAAGTTTAAATGTAATAAACAAAGTTGTGTTAAGAATAAGTCTTTTAAGAAGAAATCTTGTTTTGTGTGTGGTAGTAAACTCCATCTTATTAAAGACTGTGATTATCATGAGAAAAGGATGGGTGTTTCCTATGATCAACAGACCTTTAGACCCACATGGACTAATGTTGCTAGTATTCCTCCATTTGTTCCCAAAGCTGCACATGTGAGAGCCGGTAAACCAATTCCTACTGGTAAGCCAAAGGTGTATGCATCTGTTTCTGCTGATAGGCTTAATAGGCCTTTTCCAGTTCCCTCTGGTGGAGGATATTCTTCACTGCCACTACCGGTTGGTGGACCAGTATTGCTAGACTTATGCCCTATAGACCTACAAGTTCTTATTTTCAGTCATATACACCTTATGTATCTCATATGAATATGGCACATGGTTCAGTTAGAGTGGCAACTGCTGTTAAGCCCTCAAAAGGTTATTCTTGGAAAACTCAAAGGAAAGGTTTATTCTGGGTACCCAAGAAAAATAGTCTTTGTCAAGTGCATTGATTGAGGGGAGGCCTAAGCCTAAGGGGAGGCTTATTGTTGTATTTTTTGTATTCTAACCATTTTTGCAGCTGTTGGATCCTATAAGCCTAAGGGGAGGCTTAGTGTTTCTGCTGACACTACAACTGTCTTTGGTTTCTGCTGCTGCTTGATGGTTTATTTTTCATGTTTTGGTTATTTTTATTCTTTCTTTATTTTATATTTAGTAATAAAAAATAAAATAAAAAAATCGTCTTATTTCTTTTGTTAAAAAAAAAAAACTCTAACCTGTCTGTGTTCAGTTTCTACTCTTTCTTGCTTGCAGGTTTTGGTGTTGGTTAATTACCACACAACTAATGGTATTCATCTCACCATGTCTTTCTGATACAAGAGTTGACTAGCCCACAAGATTATGGCTTGTGGTAAAGGCTGCGGAAATCCATAAATGGTAATCAACTCACCATGATGATGACGGCATTCCATCAAAGAGTTGGCTAGTACATAAGCAAACGGTTTTTGGTAAAGACATCTCAATTCCGTTGATAGCTGTAATGGTTTGCTCAAAATCATAGGGTACTTCACTCACCCATGCTTCATTGCTGAGAGTTGAGATGGTCATCAATTCACCATGGTTGGTTCATTGATGTATTTAGTCAGGACAAATATGTGAGGGACATTTTAAAGAAGTTTGGTATGGAAAGTGTCAGGACTGCCACTACACCTTATGAAGCTCCAAAGTCAAAGACCAACAATGAACCAGATCTACTTGTGAATGTTCATTTATACAGATCTATGATTGGTTCATTAATGTATTTAACAACTTCTAGGCCTGACATTACTTTTGCTGTGAGTGCTTGCTCTAGACATCAAGTCACTCCACTTGCTTCCCATTTGAATGTAGTGAAAAAGATCTTTAAGTATTTGAAAGGCCAACCTCATTTAGGCCTTTGGTACCCAAAAGAGTCTCCTTTTAAGCTGGAAGCATATAGTGATAGTGATTATGCTGGTGCAAATCTGGATAGGAGATCCACAACCGAGGTTGCTAATTCCTTGGAAAGAGATTGATTTCTTGGCAGTGCAAGAAACAAACTATTGTGGCTACCTCATCTACTGAAGCGAGTATGTTGCTTCGCAAATTGCTGTGGGATGTTCTTTGGATAGAAAATCAATTGTTGGATTATGGGTTTAACTTCATGAACACAACAATTTTTATTGATAATCAGAGCACCATATGCATTGTTAAAAATCCAGTTTTCACAATAGAACTAAGCATATTGAAATCAGGCGCCACTTTATAAGAGATGTATATGACAAACATTTGATAAAAGTGGTTAAAATTCATACTGATGATAATGTGGCAGATCTGTTAACTAAGGCTTTTGATGGACCAAGGTTTCAACACCTTGTGGTCCATATTGGGATGCTTAACCCTTAACTGCAAAGTTTAAGGAGAGGCATAGGCCTCAGGGGAGGCATATGCCTCAGGGGAGGATTTATGTTGTAAACTTTGTATATTAGTTCATATATTTGCTAACACTAACCCACTAATGTTCTTTTAGTTTGTATTAGTTTGGTTTGTGTGTTTCTCTATGTCTGTTTTGCAGATTGCATATTTCAGTTCAAGTTCATCAAGTTTGGTTCATTGGAGAATGGTCAAGTAAGCTAGAAGCATGTTTTCTACTGAAGCAAAGTACTGAAGTAAGCAAATTGTTTCCACTGAAGATAAAGCACTGAAGAGATGTACTGAAGTTAATTGTCCATTCATTCAAGAAACAGTTTACAGCTTACAATGCTTACAATCAACTTCAAATGGAAATACAAGATACATATCTATACATGATCTACTAAACCTATTCTAACTTCTATCATCAACTAGCTCATATAATCTATTCCAAACGCTGGATATGCATGACCAGTACGACGAAGAAGCTAAGGATCAAAATGGGAAGGATGGATTGATGAAAACGAAGATGATGAAGATGAATACAGTAGATGGATGTGTGATATGACAATGTCCTTGTGCTTCATCTACTGGTTTCACCAAAAAGCAATCAATCCATCTTCCTTTTGCCCTTCCCCTTTACGATATGTAATGAAGCACCAAACCATAGCGCAGGAAGAGCCAACACCATCTGTTGAGATTGAGGTGTTGAACGTTGAGGGTTTGATGTACTCTCCTTGTTGGAGTCATCAGAGTCACTAGAAGATTCACTGGGATCCACTACACTACCATCTTCTGAAGAAGAGAGAAAGGGGGACCTCAAAGGTAGAGGTTTAGATTGATAAGAAGCTTGTAAAAACTAGCGAAAATCATCACTTGATGATGATGATGATGTGGATGATGGAAAAGAGGTTGGATCAATAACCTCTGGTTTGGTATTCATGGCTGATTATGGTTGATTTTGGAGGATGTGGTTAAATTAGGGTTTGTGATGAAAATTGGGGGTAAATGATGTGTGTTAAGTGCGCATTGGGATTGTTATATAGACGGATTCGAGGTTGAATGTTGTTTAATGCGAGTTAGGTGGCACAGTAATGCTCCAAGATATTTACTGATGATATCTTTTATCTTGGGTGGTATCTGCTGAAGCGAATTACTTCAGCAGACTGACCGTGTTTCTGCTGGAGTGTTACCTTTTGGTTAAAGTTGAAAAACACGTAAGATATGGTCAACATAAGTTCCGATATTTTTGACTATAATTTGGGCAACTTCTACCAATCCATTATTTGCGTATCTTTACTTCAAATTAAACGATTCCCTCTTCACTTACGTCTAAAACACTTCCAGTTGTGTGATTGTTAACCCTAACTTACAATTTTACACATGGCACTTCAATTGAAGAAAGATCATAACAAAGTGGCTTTTCTGGGAAAAGCAAAGGGTGATGATTTGTATAGGCCTATGGTGGAGTTCTTGAAAAGATCCAAGATTCATTATGCTTTAACGCATTCTCCTAATATGATATATGAATCATTGGTTACATAGTTCTGGGCATCTGCTACAAAACGGAGTGACGTAGAGATCATGGCTATGGTTGACGGAACAGAGTATGTTGTAACAGAGGAGTTGATAAGGAGAAAGCTTCATTTGGATGATGAGAATGGGGTTTATCATTCTAATTTGGTGGAGATACTTACTGGGCTGAGAGCTATTGGATACCAGGGTACGAGGACTGATATATGGTTCAAGAATCAGCTTTGCCCGATGTGGAGGTTTATGGTACATACATTGCTTCAGTGTTTAAGCAATAAATCAGGAGGATGGGACCAATTTTCTACTCAGCTGGGATGTGGTATTTTATGTCTTTCTCAGGGTTTAACTTATAACTTTTCTAGGTTTATTTTTGATAATATGGTTGAAAATATACATAGGAAAAAGCATAAGTTTTTGATGTACCCTAGGTTTTTGCAAATGATTTTGGACATTACTACCCAAGCCCAAGCCTTTTGTCCCATAGGAGCATTATCTGCTAAACTGTTTGCTTCTATGAAAACTCATTATGAGGGGGCACATCATCCTTTGCTAGCAGCTATGTTGCCTCAAGGCAATGAGGCTGCTGATGAGGATAATGTTGTTGGTGATCCACCTTCTACAAATGTTGCTGCTGATGGTAATCCATCAGTTGCCATTGATGAGGGCCCTTCTACAACTGCTGAAGCAACTCATGTTTCTCCTGACCAACCTTCATCTACACCTTCACCTAGACCTAGTTCTAGTCCACCACCTACACAGGTTACTCTTGATGAGTTTGAGACTGAGCTTAATAGACTGACCACTCCTAGTCCTGTTAGGGATTCAGTTGATGATGGTGTTCCATTCATTCAGCATGTTGATATTTATTTTGAAAGGCCCAATGATGCTCCCATTACCACTGACCAATCTGCTGGTGGAGCTGCGGGCCCTATTACACTTACATCTGTATATGCTCTAGTGAACAGGTATGTGGCTGAGGTTGCTGATCTCAAAAAGGAACTTGCAGAGACAAAATCTACACTTGCTGGTGAGATTGTGGAGTTGAAAAGAAAGGTTAAGGACTTAGAGGACCAACTTGGGAATCATAGCAAAAGGAAGCTAGTGGTTTCTTCTGATGAGGAGCAAGAGGATACTCAATTTGAGTCACTTGATATTTTGGCTGATGTGGCTCAGAAAACTCATGTTTCTTCACCAGTTGTTACTGAATCTTCAAAGAACAAGAAACCTATTTTGTTTACTAGAAGAAAGAGAAGACAGTATTTGAGTGAGGATTCTTCTGAACCTTCAAAGGTGTCAGGTGTTGCAACTGCTGATGTTCAAATAGATGATGTTACTACTGAACATGGTCAAGCTTCTTGTGTACAAGAACAATCAGGTCCTCTACCTTCAGCAGATAATTCTGAAGTCTTTCTTGCTGGAAGAAGTTTTACTTTGGATCCAGAAGCTGATGTCTTCTCCACACCGTTGAAGATCTGTCTCAACATGTTTCTTCCGATGCTAATCGGATGTTTCTTCCGAAGTTCCTATGAGTGATACTTCTCCAGTTGATGTTGTTCATAAGTCTGCTGATCAAGGGAAAGGAGTAATGATTGAAGATGAGCTTGGTCCAGGTCTGGTTAGTGAACAGGAAAGGCAAGCACAAGAAAAAATGTTAATGAAAGTGTGCGATTTGAAGAAAAGTGATGAATTGGCTAAACAGATTGTACCGAGTCTACTTCTAATTTGCCTCCTGAGAGACAAAGAGAACTGGATGCTTTGGCTACTCAGATCCCTGATGCACAATGGGATATTTATACTCAGCAAGTCGCTTCAGATCCTACACTTTCTGAGTATCTTAGGTGCGACTTTGACAGGAGAATTTTGTCTGCTCAAATGGTGGCCCTTGGACAAAAACGAAAGCAACTTGCATCTGACAAAAAGAAAGCTCTTACTGCACAAAAAGCTAAAGCTAGAAGAGAGAGACCACCCACTGCTGCCCAAATGAAAACATACATGAGAACTATAGTGCTTCATCAGAGTTCTACTATCTTTAATTCTGGTTTGAAAAAAAGCAAGTCTGGGCTTTACCTGATGACGATTTGCAGAAAATTTATCAAAGGATCATGAAGCATACTGCATCATCTTCTAAAAGGAGAATTGTTGATAGTACAGATGCTCCACAGGCAAAGAGGCCTAAGACAGTTGAGATTGTAGATAATTTTGTTGATGTTACACCTCAGATGGATTCTTCTGTTGTTAATCCTGAAGCATCTACTGCAGCTATACCTTCAGCTGCAAGGGTTCAATCTGCTGAACCACAAAATGTTTCTTCTACAGCATTACCTAGTGTTGCACCGATTGATATAGAAGGAGAAGAGATGGGTAGGAAAGTTGAAATTGCAGCTGCTAAAGCTAAGAAGGCCAGAGTGATGCTTGACAGAATGTGTGAATTGAGAGGTGCTGCTCCAGTTAAGTCTACTTCTTCCATTCCTGTTACAGATGTCAATGATGAATCTGAGGAGCTACCATGTATGGGAATTTATATACCAGGTAGGAGAAAGAAAAGGATGTCTAAACGGAGACCTGTTTCTTTATGGAGATCTGTGAAAACATCTGGCACATACACATCTAAGGTTAAGAAATCTCCTCAGGATGATTCTTTGGATCTTAAAGCTGATGCTTCAACATTCATTAGAGTAGGATCTGCTGATGTTTTTCCTGATGGCTCTCATGATATGTTGATGCTTGGACTCTGAATCGGGACACTTAATACTATTTTTTAGGCTGGACAAAACTTCTATGCAGTTTAATTTTTTAAAGGAAATATTTCATCTGGTGGATAGGCAAGACTTGAATACGCTGTATGGTCTTGTTACTAAGCATTATGATATAAATTCACCACAGGGTTCTGGTTTATACTTGTTGGGTGATCTTCAAGTTTTGTTTGATTCTCAATCTCCAAATGGTAAAGGGTATCATATTTGGAAGAATTCACATAAGTGGAAGGTTGAGACTTGGAGATTTTATCCTTTGCCTTGTGTGCTTGTGGTGGAGACAAAGGGTGGGATTACTGTTTGTATGTTTGCTGATAAGATTTATCCCTTGGCTATGAAGCTGATGGAAAGAATGCTTAGACAAAAGTTGGAAGTTCCTCCAGATCCAGTTGGTAATGATAAGTTGCATGTTGAACAATGTGTTGGAATCATTAAAACTCAGCTTCTGCAACATAAAGCATCATCTTGATTGTGGTATTTTGTATAGTTTGTAATATTTGTTTTCTTTGATTCTTTGTTTTGTTATTAGTTATAAAAAAAAGTACCTTGCTATGTATATTCTTTGTGTGTCTAACTTTTCTTGCAGATTTGTTGTCCCTTTTTATGGTTATTAACTCACCAGATGTACCTTGTTATGTCAAAGAGTTGGCTAGTCCAAAGGGTACAGCTTTGGTAGAGACACATCAAATCTATTGATAGCTGTAATGGTTTGCTCAAAATCATAGGGTATGCAACCACCCATGCTTCATTGCTGAGAGTTGTATGGTCATCAATTCACCATGGTTTATTCCTGTTTGGAATCCAAGAATTGGCTAGCCCACATGTATATGTCTTGTGGTAAAGGCAGTGGAATACCATATTTGGTCATCAGTTCACCAATCCTAAGAATTGACTAGTCCTGAGGAAACGGCTATAGGTAAAGACATGTCAAATCCGTTTATATAGTTGCTGATTTGCTAATAAATCAGATGGTTATTAGTGTACCATAGTTTTTGAACTCAAACATATGGCTACTCCAGTAGTGATGGCTATTGGTAAAGAGACATCAAATCCATTATTTTCAATGATTCACCTCTCACAGGAGTTAACACACCTGGATGTGATGAGAATAGTATGAAACTCATATGTTTTGATGTACTTGTTGTCATTTGTTGCTGCAAAGATCTGGTGTTTCAAAGTTTTGTCATCATAGAGATGTGTTTGTTTTGGTTCTTTGTTGCTGGTGTTCGAGTACAATCCTCTGAAGTGTTGAAGATCTATCAAGAAACTGGAATTTAACCAAGTCAAATTCCAGTTTAGGGGAGGATTGTTGGGAATTATGCTTTGTAGGAATTCTGCTGAAATATAGTGCTGATGGTTTCTGCTGAAGAACATGGAATCTACTGAAGAAGAGTTTCTGCTGAAGTAGTATAGTGGTATAGATGGATTCTGCGGAGATAGTTATTCCGCGTATTCTATAGTTAGTTATGATATGCATGAGCTTTATTAGGAAGTGATTTTGTATATCTTATTTAGTTTTATGTTTATACGTTTCTTAGGAAACAAGTTAGGGTTCCTTGTCTAAAAAAGGAACACAATAGTATGATTTATGTACGGGTTGAAAATCAAAGTTTTAGTTATATAAAGATCCATAGAGGATCAACAAGTTCTTAGTTATTTGTGTTTGAACTTGTGTTTGATTTCCGCTAAAGAATACAAGTAGTAGAGATTTTCTATTAGTTTGTTTGTGATTACATAAGCAATACTAACGATCTATGAGAGCTCAAGATCTATCAAGGTCTAAAGTTTCAACAGTCGTTTAAAGCGATTTGGGAACCAGTGCGACTTGTCAAGTGAGCGATTTATCTTTTGAGACTTATTGTTTCTTCGTGTTACGTTTTACGGTTTTCTCTTGATTTAGTAAAATCCCGTGAAAGAATCTATTTCCCGGTTTAATCAAAGAGTTGTGAAATCCCGTAGAATAGGTAATCATGTCCACAATCACCTCTTCCATTGCTGATGATGTACAAGCTGCAGGATCTGACACTCGTCCTCCCATGCTGGACAGAACCGACTATGACTCTTGGGCTCAAAGAATCAGACTGTATTGCTTAGGAAAAGAAAATGGGGTTAACATACTTAAGTCAATTGATGAAGGACCATACCAAGTTGAGACTACCAGAGACATTCTTCAAATTGCTGCTGATGGTTCAGTAGTATTAGGATTGGATAGACCAAAGACGTATGATGAACTGACAGATAAGGAGAAGAAGAGATACAATGTAGACATCAAGGCTTCAAACATCATACTTTAGGGCTTACCTAAGGATATTTACAAGTTGATCAATCACAACACTGAAGCTAAGGCAGTATGAGACAATGTTAAGATGCTTCTGTCGGGTTCTGAATTAACTAAAGAAGACTGGGAGTCTCAGCTGTATGATGACCTTGAGAACTTTAAGATGAATCCAGGGGAAACTGTTACAGAATACTATGTGAGATTCCACAAGCTTGTGAATGACATGAGTAATATCAAAATGACTATGTCAAAAATTCAGCTCAATTCAAAGTTTGTGATCAACATGAATCCCGAATGGCACAAATTTGTCACTGCAGTCAAGTTAAACAAAGGATTGAGAAACACCAATTACGAGCAATTGTATGCTTACCTGCTTCAAAATGAGAAACATGCTGTGTTTGAACGAATGATTTTGGAAAAGTTCAAGACCAATTCTGGAGATGCAAGCTCATCAAATGATTCAACTGCATTCTACATTAATGTAGGAATTACCACAAAAGCATTTCAAGTCATACCAACTGGAAATGGTAATCACAAACTCATTCTAGATCCAGGGTATAAACCCCCAGATTCAGACACATTCATGGAACATCTTGTCAATCAACTGGATCTAATGGTTAAGCAAAACCTGAACTTCACTCCACACACCTACAACCATCTTAGAATGGCTTCCAATCTTCACAATCATGCTACAGTTAAAGAAGGAAATGTAGTGGTTCAAAATGTGCAAGGAAGACAGAATGAACAAGGAATGGCAGGAGCAGGTTATGGAAATGCTGGAGTAGGTAGAGGATATGCGGGTAATCAGAATAGAGGAAGGAACATGGCTCAAGGTCAAGGGAAGCCAATCAAGTGCTACAACTGTGGTGGAGAAGGACACATTGCGAGGAACTGCACGTCTCCTAAACGTCCACAAAATGCAAAGTACTTCAAGGACAAAATGCTGCTGGTACAAGCTCAAGGTAATGGAGCAGTGTTGGATGAAGAAGAATTGCTATTTCTTGCTGAGGGAAATGCCAAAACTTACGATGCAGATGTAGATGAACAGCCAGTGCAGGGTATGGGACACAACAATCCAAATGCATTTCAAGTGGCAGATTGTGATGCGTTTGACTCTGATGTCGATGATGAACCTACTGCCCAAACCATCTTCATGGCTAGCATCTCACCAATGGTCTATCCAAAGGCTCCTTCACCACAAAAGGCCAGTCCCTGCAAGGAATCAATCATATTAGAGGTATTAAAACTATACGATGATGTTGATGTGCAAAAGATACACGACAAGGTACAATCAACTGAAATTATTGAATCAGATATTAAAAATATGGGTAATATCAATGTTTTCCCATATGATGCATCTTCTGCAGTCAATGACGACTATATTTTTGATGAATACACTGCATGTGCCCCTGATGATTCTATAACATCTGAACTAAATGCCTATAAGGAACAAGTTGCTATATATGAACAACGTGCTAAGTTTGAATTAACTACCCGTGAGCAGGAGATGGATAACCAGATGCGTACAATTATCAGAAAAAATAATTTTAGGGAAGAAATGTTAAAACAAGAGTTGGATTCCTTACAAGAAAAGCTTAACAAAACTGTTAAACAGAAACAAGAACTTCAAGAAAATGTAAAAGTGCTTAAACAGGAATTCAGTGCTATGGAATCAAAACTTTTAAATGAATTTTCCAACCAAAAAAGTTTAAAGAACAAACTTGAAAATAAGTTGTACGTACAAGGGAACACCATTCAGACTACTCACATGATCACTAAGCATAGAGTTCGAAGCGATAAGCATAGTTTTGCACTTGTAGATGAACCAAATCCTAAGGCATGTATTAAAGCTAAAGCAGCTCAAAAGGTAATCTATGATGGAAATTAGATTCTTAAGCCTAGACAGAAACCCACTTGTGCTGAGTGCACTGAGGAAGATAGAAAATTAAAAGAAGTCTCTAGAAAAAAATGGATGATAAACTTAAGAATCCCTTGTGCATAAAAGAAAATATCACCTTTAAAACACCAAATTATTCTAAGGAAAACTGGATTGCCTTTAATAAGTTTAGACCTCAGACCCAGCTGACCCCTGAACAAATGTTCTGGAAAAAGGATCTGGACAAGCAAAAAGCTGATGATTTTATCGAAAAGAATTCCCCCTATAGGAAATTGCCTCCAGCCACTGTGTATCCCCCAAATACACCAATGCATCTAGTGCCTAGAAATCTTCCCACTAATAGTAAGACCTTAATCAGCCTTTATGTAGTTTACCAACTATTTGTTGATTTTCAGAAAACGTGTAAGAAGAGAATCACACCTACTGGGATAACTGAAGGGGAAAGGGGTTTTGAACAAACTAAAGAATGCTATTTAACTGAGGTCATGCCTTTCTTTAAACAACTTAAAGAATAATTTGAGAGTCTTTAAAAAGGAATGGACACAGAGATTAAATAAATGAAAAAGATGTTTAATGATATGGAATTTGAGGTCAGTATGTATGAACGTGAGCTTAAGAGTAATGAAATTGAGATAAAGAATCTGCACATCATTAATGATAATTTAATCTCTCAATGTGTTGCTCAAGATGTGTTCTACACTGTTACAAATTATTCTATTACTGCGTCTCAATTTCATGAATTAACTATTGCATTAAAAGTTTCCCATGATCGTGTCATTGAGCTTGAAACCACAAATTCAAAATTGCATGATAAAGTTGAACAGGATGATCATGATAATTTGGTAAAACATTATTCTAAGCTGGAAGTTGAACATTTTGATTTGCAACTAAAATATCAACACCTCAAAGAAAATGTTAAAACCTCAAATATCAAGACATCCTCGGATGTTCCTGAGTTTGATGCAGTTTTTGAAATAAGCAAACGTGAGGAACAGATTCGAGCTCACTGTAACATGATCAGAAGGTTCAAAACCCAAATTTCACAATTAAAGGGTGAAAAGAACAATATGAATGGCTCCCAAATGCTCCTCCTTTAGATTCTCAGTATTCTCAAAACTTTCATCTTCAAAACATCATTAATGTATTACAACAAAAAAATGAGAGTTTTCTAGATGAAAATGAAAAGGTTAGACGACACTTCAAAGAGTCATATGATTCAATGAAAGTCACTCGTGACAAGAACAATGAAAAAATAACTTCTTTACAAAAGGAAATTGAGAATCCGAAGAGTAATGTAAAAGGGAAAATGCCACCTGTATGTGATGAGAATATTATGTCAAAGGCATTTGCGGATTCTAAGTATGCTGTGACTGTAAAGTATATTCCTCCTCATCTTAAAAATAACGAACTTGTGTTTCAAGAATATCTTTCGTACGTTAAGGATAGTCTAGAATGTCTCCGTGAGATTGTCAAAGAGGATAGCATTAATAAACCACTTGATAGTGAAGTTAGGTATGCATGCTTATATGCCAAACGATCTCAGGAACTTTTAGAATGTTTAAGAGCAACATTCCATAAATCCTTTTGTAATAAAGATAAAGTCATTATGCCTTGCTATATGCCTGGTGTTAAGCATGCAACCCATGATATGCCTTGTTTTGTGCCGAAAGCCAAGCATGTGAACTTTGATGTGCCTGCAAGTACTTCAGATCCGAGCACTTCCAGATCAGGAATGCAAAAAGTAGCAAAACCAACTAATGTTCCCATCATTCCCTCTACAGGAGTAATCAGTGATACAAAAGCAAGCGGTTCAAAGCCTCCAGGCATTACAAAGCAAGATAGGACCTCGCAAGCTAAGAGAGATCAATGGAAGAAAGTAGAAGACCACCCTAGGAATAATAAGTTTGTGTTGAATAAGACGAATCGTGTTGATTCTAGTATTAGCTATAAGCGTTCTGTAATTAATTCGAATTCTACTACTACTTGCAAAACTTTTAATGAATGCTTGATTTCTGGTATTAATCATGAATGTGTTGTGAATGATTTGAGTAATGCTGTCAAATCTCCAATAAAAAATGTTAACACTAGAAAACAAGATAAGAAGGTCAGAAAACCAAGGTGGAGGAGGGCTAGAAAACATTGGAAACCAACAGGAAGAAAATTTAGTAATGTAGGCTATCAATGGATAGAACTATACCTTTAAGAAGTGAACATACTTTGAATAGATCTACTGTTACTACTAGCCCGGCATCTACCTCTAATGATATCATTGTTTCTACTTCTGATGTGGGTGCTCCAATCATATTTACTAACCAAGTGGAACCCATTCTTGCATGGGGATCCCAATTGTCCAGTCATCCATTCTTGTTTGTGTTCAACTGCTGGTCGTTCAAATCGTTCTGTGTACCTGGACTCAGGTTGTTCCAAGCATATGACTGGACATCGCTAGCGGCTCATGAACTTCGTGAGTAAATTTTTCAGGACTGTTAGATTCGGAAACGACCATTTTGGGGCAATTATAGGTTATGGAGATTATGTGGTTGGTGATAGTGTAATTTCCAGGGTATATTATCTTGAAGGTCTTGGTCACAATTTGTTTTCTGTGTCAATTCTGTGATTCTGATCTAGAAGTGGCCTTTAGAAAACATACCTGCTTCGTTAGGGAACTAGATGGTGTTCACTTTTGAAAGGAACTCGCGAAACCAATTTGTACACCATCTCTATCGAATACATGATGAAGTCCTCTCCAATCTGCTTGTTATCAAAGGCTTCGAAAACAAAGTCATGGTTATGGCATCATCTTCTCAATCACTTGAACTTCGGCACCATAAATGATCTCTCTAGAAAGGACCTAGTAAGAGGCTAACCCAGATTAAAGTATGAAAAGGATCATCTTTGTTCAGCATGCCAATTGGGAAAAAGTAAGAAATATGCCCACAAACCGAAACCTGCAAACTCAGTTATGGAAGTTCTTCATACTCTTCATATGGATTTGTGCGGACCCATAAGAGTGCAAATGATAAATGGGAAGAAATATGTGTCAGTCGTTGTTGATGACTACTCTCGATTTACTTGGGTTAAGTTTTTTAGGACAAAGGATGAAACTCCATATGTCATCATCAAACTTATCAAACAGCTGCAGGTTCGACTTAACAAGACTGTTAGAATTATTCGAACGGACAATGGAACTGAGTTTGTTAACAAAGAACTAAGTCACTTTTATGAAAGCATTGGAATCAGCCATCAAAGAAGTGTTCCACGCTCCTCAACGAACGGTGTAGTTGAAAGATGAAATCGGACCCTTGTGGAAGCTGCAAGAACAATGCTAATTTACTCAAATGTTCCAATGTTTCTCTGAGGCTGGCCATTGCCACCGCTTGCTATACCCAAAATCGTTCCCTTATACACACCACTCATGGAAAAACTCCATACGAACTTGTCCACAATCGAAAACCTGACCTCTCCTTCCTTCGTGTGTTTGGTGCTTTGTGGTATCCAACGAATGATGGTCAAGATTTAGGTAAATTAAGAGCTAAGGCAGACATTGGAGTTTTTGTGGGTTATGCACCAAACAGGAAGGGTTACCGAATCTACAACAAAAGAGCTCGAGATATCATGGAAACTATTCACATCACGTTCGATGAGCTGTCTAGGCAAATGGCTCCAGGAAAATCAAGTTCTGGACCTACATCTCAACATTCATTAAGTAGTCCCATTAGTTCTTCTCTTGTACAAAACCCCTCACCAGTTCCATATGTACCTCCTTCTGAAGATGATTTGAAGAAATTGTTTGATCCGATGTTTGATGAATACTATGAACCTATTGCTGATGATCAGTCTAATCCATCAACAATGGCATCCCCTAACCCAGTCAACATAGATAATCCTTTGCAGATCATTGAGTCAAGAAGCGCCTACTGCAGATCACTCATCATCATCATCAAATCCTCAATCATCGAGTGTACATCATGGAAATGTTTCTGGAAACTATGATGGAGATAACCCCTTTGCTACTCCCGGAGATGCTCCATTTGAGAACATATTTGCTCCTGAACCAACTTCAGAACCATCTTCATCTGGAGATCTAAACTCTGCTACTTCAGTCCCTCAACAACAACCACACGAGCACCTTAGAAAATGGACACATGACCATCCATTGGACAACATCATTGGGAACCCTTCTCGTCCAGTATCCACTCGTAAACAACTTGCAACTGATGCCTTGTGGTGCTTCTTCAACTCCATACTATTTAAGGTCAAACCAAAAGACGTTAAAACAGCCATGACTGAAGACAGCTGGTTTAATGCCATGCAAGAAGAAATTCATGAGTTCAATAGACTAGATGTATGGGAATTAGTACCTGCTCCTGACTGTGCTATGATCATTGCTCTAAAGTGGATCTTCAAAGTAAAACTTGATTAACATGGTGATGTGCTAAAGAACAAGGCTCGACTGGTTGCGAAAGGATACCGTCAAGAGGAAGGTATTGACTTTGAAGAATCATTTGCTCCAGTTGCACGTATCGAGGCAATCAGAATCTTCTTGTCTAACGTTGCTAATAAGAACATGGTAGTCTATCAGATGGATCTAAAGACTTCTTTTCTTAATGGAGATCTGAAAGAGGTTGTATACGTCAGCCAGCCTGAAGGTTTTGTGAATCCAGAGAATCCTACTCATGTCTATCGCTTGAAGAAGGCCCTCTACGGTTTGAAGCAAGCTCCAAGGGCATGGTACGACATGCTATCAAATTTTCTTCTAACTAATGGATTCAGCAAAGGAGCAGTTAATCCGACATTGTTCACCAGAAAGTCAGGCAAACACTTAATTCATGTTCCAATCTATGTTGATGATATTATTTTTGCCTCAACTGACCCCAATGAATGTGACCGTTTTTCTAAGGAGATGGGCTCCAAATTTTAAATGTCAATGATGGGACAAATGTCATTTTTCTTGGGATTACAAATTTCACAAAATCCCGGAGGCATTTTTATCAATCAATCTAAATATGCAAATGAGATCTAAAAGAAATTTGGATTTGATTCTTGTGACCCTGTTGATACTCCCATGGTGGAGCGTACTAAACTGGATAAGGACCACTCAGGGATCATGGTTGACCAAACTAAATATCGTAGTATGATTGGATCCCTGATGTACCTTACCACCAGTAGACCAGACATTCTTTTCGTTGTATGCATGTGTGCTAGATACCAGGCTAAGCCTACTAAAGAGCACCTTGAAGCGGTTAAACGGGTCTTTCGGTATCTCCAAGGAACCATCAACATGGGCCTTTGGTACCCGAAGGACACCGGTATGTCACTAACAGCCTATGCAGATGCTGACCATGCAGGGTGTCAAGATACACGTCGAAGCACGTCTGGAGGTGCTCAGTTTTTAGGTGATAAGCTTTTGAGCTGGTCTTCAAAGAAACAAATGAGTACCTCAATATCCTCTACAGAGGCAGAATACATGGCCATGTCATCTTGTTGTGCTCAAATCCTGTGGATGAGATCCCAATTATCTAACTATGGCTTTGAATTCAACAAAATCCCTCTATACTGTGATAACAAGAGTGCCATTGCCCTCTCATGCACCAATGTTCAACATTCAAGAGCATAGCATATCTACATTCGACATCACATCATCAGGGAGCAAGTGGAGAATGGTGTGGTGGAACTATATTTTGTGAAGATTGAATATCAGTTAGCAGACATCTTCACCAAAGCTCATCCTAGAGAACGTTTTGAGTTTATCCTTCCACGACTTGGTCTAAAGAGTTTACAACCGAAGGCACTCAAACGTCTTCAAGAGGAAGACGAGGAGTAAAGGATTTTGTTCATCCATCTCTTGTACATATTTATTCAAAAAGAAAAATACAAAATTATAAAACCCACAAAAAGAAAATAGAAAAATATAAAATTTCAAAAATCCATAAAAATTCAAAAAATCTTTGTAAAAGCCCAAAAATATTATTTTTCCATCTATTCCTGTTCTTCGATAACATCTACGGACTTTGATTTGTCATTCAAAGAATGACACGGGTCTTTAGATGAAGTTCGATTGTGCATAAAACTTGAAAAAAAAATGGGATGGAGAAAAATGATAGTTTACTGTCATATCAGGCAGTAACCAGCTTTAAAAGAAAGAACATAGTCATACTTAATTTTTTTTTGAATCTTCATACTCTGATTCTAAAAACAAAGGTTTTTCGCCAAAAAGGCAAATGTTTCCATCACAAATATTTTTCCTTCTAAATATTCTTCTGAAAAATATTTGTCATCTAATGAAAACAAAATTGTTTTGTAAATAACTTAGACTATATTTTTTGAATATCATCTTGACTTATCATTTGTCAAAATCTCTAACACTCAATCAACAACTACTGTCATTGATTGAGGGGGAGAATGATTTCAATCAAATCAAAAAGTTATTTTTCAAACAATTGGCATGTAATCGAGCAAGGTCTAATTTTGGATAATCAAAATGAACAATGTTTTTGTACCATTGGATCCAGACCAAGGCTAATATTGTGTTTTCATAAGATACTTAAGCATGTTTAATCATTGGAGTTTAAAGTCTCTGAATTCGATCCTCATCAGTTAAATGTTTTAAAAGCAAGTCACAATTCTCCTCAAAAGCTTTCAAAAACAATTTAAATCAATAAAGATGATATCTCAAAGGATTTGAAAATTGTGATCGGAGGAGAATGTGTGATTTAAATTGGATATAAACTGATAATTCAATAAGTGGTTCTATAAAGATAATAGAAGCACTCCTCCCTACATGTGCCAAACGATTTCAAATTCTCCATGCACATGTTAAGGGGGAGCATCTATCTCAAACCAAAATGAATTGAAATGTGATTGAATTGTCTCTAAGTGTAGGTTCTCTCTAATATGTGCAAAACACTTTCGAATCTCGATGCGCATATTGAGGGGGAGCAATCATAAGAAAACCTCATCCTTCCCAAAAGTATTTTATCCAAAGTATTTAAAATTACTAGATTTGATCGGGAAGTGATGAAGATTATTTTAGAAAATGTTAATCAAAGATTGGATCTTTAATTCTTAATCTAAGATTTCTAATTCCTCTTTCCTCCTCGTGTCAAAATAATTTCAAATATCTTATGCACATGTTGAGGGGGAGCGTTTTCTAAAATTATCAAAAACAATTCATGTACAAAATGCTTTAATCGTGTATCACAAGTACCTGAATTGATTTCAAATGGTTTTCAATTGGTTTCAATGGCAGAAGAACAATACCAAAAGACCGACCAAATTTACTTTACGCATGGAGATATAAGGATGGTTAGGTTAGGTATTCGTTCCCATGATCCCGCCAGAGCCGAAGGGATCTACCCAGGGACAATCCACTAGATATTGTAGAAGACCTTAGGTATGATGGAAAAAGGAGAAAAGTGAGAAATGGGAAGAGTGCGGACTGAGATAGAGCTAGAACTGGAACAAACCCAACAAGGTTCTAGTTATGAAATCTCGGTAAACACTGAAGGGGTTGAAGAATGAAAAAGAAATAAATGAGAAAAGGGTGAAAAGAAATAGCCCTCCATTATTTCAACCTTAGGCGTAAAACCGGTTCAATTCATTTACTATGGTGGTTACCAAGGTAACACCGGTATTGAAGACTAGGCCATGGACCCAAAGGACGACCGCACTACAACTTCCTACGCTACTCAAGTTCCTCTTAAAAGGACTTGTTTCATTCTCACGGGGAACCTAAATTATCTATCGACTTTCTCTTAGAGATTGTTGATATTGAAGAAACAGACCCTCTCCCTAGTCTCCGACATAGGAACCAAATGTGCACTATTGAGTCTAGAGCCACGAGATCATCAATAAATCTCATTAAGGACACAATCAATGAAGACTCAATGTTTCACACAATGTGGAAAGTGAGAATGTGTCCTAAGAGTCCTACGCATTATCCTTGTGGTACTGCCAGAACATCTGAGTGATATGTTCACATAGTCATAATGAAGATGGAAAACCTTCTAGAGCCAACATCAAACAAGCTCTTGGTAGGTAACATGTGAGATCTATCCAATAGATCAAACTTGTGACAACTGGATTGAAACGATGGGCGATTCAATATTGAATCAACCTTGGTCCAGGAAATGGATTGACGGATACCTTTGAGAAACCAGTTGTTGTGCTTAAAATTTCTTTTCTCTAGCACATCGACTGTGTATTAATATTTCAAAATAAAAGGTATTTATGATTGATAATTGATTTTTCTTAAAACCTTCATTGTATTGCAAAACACTTTATATTAAGCAATACACGATTGTTTTTCAAATCACTTTTCATCAACTTGTGAATCTCAATTCGCTGGTTCACTCACTCCGTGTTGTCTTCTTTGAGACTTTCTGGTTTGAGAACAACTAGAGCAGCTGTGAAACCCTGTCAAGGAGATTCTTTGGAATTTTACCTGATCACAAGCAGTACTTGTACTGATTAACAGGGAAATGTGGGCCGTGTACCTCAATTCAACGAAAGTGATCAAAGACACTTTCGTGCGCTTTATTGCTAACTCGTTGTCCAGGAACACCGACGGTTGCAAATGATCGTAACCGAGGCATCAATCCATAGCCGCATGCTCACTCATCACGTTCATTTCGAAGAAATCATGATAATAGCATATCTTCATCAACGACTCTGATATTTTCACTCCATGCTTCTGCTACGCTGCTGCAAATATCATGAATCAACAAAAGCTTCCGCAACTCTGATGAGAAGAAATCATGATCCAAAATGTGAGCATGTCAGTCCAAAAGTCACAACGTCACATGATAGCAACGCTACAAAGGGTGAGTCAGAGATTTATGGTGGCAGATGATCTCAAAGCTGGCTCAACACTCATCATCACGTGGATCAGCTAAAGACCTCCACTCGAGTCAACAAAACATGCGGAACATGAAGAATCAAAGGCTACGGACTACAGAGCAAAGATCTTAATCAAGAATCCAAGAACAATCAAAATGTAATATCTGTTTGCATTCAATGTAAATTGAGGTGACCTCCCTTACGGGGAGATTGTTTGGATTTAGAAAATCCGGTAGTTTAAGAGTCGGTCACCTCAATTATATGTATTCGTTAGAAAGCTCGTAGTCATAGTCATGTTATGTTAATAAGTAGTTTGTTAAGTAACACCGTGGAGGACGGACGAGTCTTTACCCACTGTATCCCTGATCCACAGCCAGTAGGTGGCGTGTCTTTTAAGAAACTATAAATACCCTCTACCTCCTAAGGTAGAGGGTTGGAGCTTCATAATATCATTTTTCTTTGTCTCACTAAGTTCTCTAAACTCTTCCACTTTCTCTCTCTAAAACCTATATTATACGCCTCATATTTAATACATGTGATGTGTTTATAAAATCCAATATGTGACAACATACATACTTTTACTCCTCTCTCAAGAATGTGTACTTACTCTCATGCCGGAGTCTAATCGTGGGGTCAGTCCCCACGGTAAGGCTAACGGTTTAATCTTCTTGCGCAGAGAAGTCAATCAAACTACTTGGATTAGTACAAGATCAGCCCATTAGAAGCTTGTTGGCTCAGTCCGGCAAGCTGCACTCATACCCATTACGACCCGTCACACTTTTTGTACTAACAAGTTGGTGCCATCCGTGGGACCCAGTATAAAACTGCATTCCAGAAAATACTTACCATGAGCACTCGGTTCGGACCAACTCCCCCTTCGTGTCCACATTATAGAGTACAATAGAAAGAGAAAACCACACGGTCTCGACAGATCTTAAGGGGCCTGCGTCCGACGCAGCCCTCCAGAAGTATTGTGATAAGTACTTCGACCAAATCTTACCTATTGTGACAGAGAAAGTTTAGAAACAGGAAGAAAGAGCCAAAGCGGTAAAAATCTGGAAGGATTACCGTGAAGCCCCTCATCATCATAAATCGGAAATACCAAGGAGAGACTTGTGGAAACAGCTCGAGTCAATAAAGTGGCAGAACACGCAAAGTGGTAGCGGCCGAAGACTCACCCGATCTAGTTCACCCAAAAGGAAAGAAGACGGAATAGAAACGGTGTTCAAAAGGTTACGTAAGAGTGTGTTCCACCGGCTCGGAGACAAAGAAGAAAGTATTTCCGTGTACTCCAAAGACCACAGTCTGCCATGTTACTAAAAGAAAACAGGAGAGCAGCCATAAAGACTCCCAATCATAACCGGTAAGTCCAGGATTCAGAACGCACGGAATCAAAGGAGCTCAATCACGGAAAGTGGATACAAATTGCTCAAGCGATGGGTCTAACGGAAGCGGATGTTAGAGGTCCGAAGTCAAAAAGCAGAAACCACGTGATAGTAACGACTATGACCTAGCTAGACCCTGGGTCTGCAGGGAGACTGATCTGTTCACTCCACGTATCCGCTACTTTGAGATGCCGACAAAAACGCGAATGCCAGCCAACGTGAAAACATATGATGGGAGTGGAGACCCAGAGGATCATCTTAAAATCTTCCAGGCAGCTGCAAAGGTGGAGTGATGGGCCATGCCTACTTGGTGTCACATGTTCAACTCCACACTAACTGGATCCGCTAGGGTCTGGTTTGATGACCTCCCACCCGAGTCAATAGACAGCTATGATAAACTAAAGGAGGTTTTCTTGACTAACTTCCTCCAGCAAAAGAAGTGTATCAAAGATCCTGTAGAACTTCATCATATCAAGCAAAGGGATGGAGAGCTAACGGAAGACTTTGTAAGAAGGTTTAAAGAAGAGACCAGGGACATAAAGGGAGCCCTAGAAATTATGAAAGTCTCAGCATTCATGCATGCAATCACCGATCTGGAGCTGATCAAGCGGTTACACGAAAGAATTCCAAAGTCGATGAGCGAAGTAATGAATACAACTACCTCCTCCCTAAGAGGGGAAATAGCCGCAGGAAGTCGCGAAAGAAAAAGGCACTGGCTACAAAGACCAATGGAACAAACATCAATCAAGCATCGACAAAGCTTCAAAAGGGAATTTAAGAATAAACCAAGAATAATAGAAAGGCAACAGGGTTTTCGCAACCCACGAAACCTTTCGGGGAAATATCAGCGCAAAGGAAAGCAAGGTCCACAAACCTTTTTCCAACCACTGTAGTCGAGGGAGGAACTGAAGGAAAGTTCTGCGAATATCACGGAAAAGCAAGACACACCACAGAAGAATGTCTTCATTAGAAAAAGCAAAGGGAAGAAAGGAAGATAGGGCCGATGATAGAGGTTGAAGTGTAGCGGGAAAAACCAACCGTTAAAAAAAAAAAAAAAAAAAAAAAACTCAAAGTAGAATAAATGGAACCGCACACACATCTGGGAAAAGATGCAACCGGAACTTCAGTAGAAGACGAAAAGCAGGAACGCCAATAAAATAAACACCGATCAGGACATCCCTAACAGAGCAAATGTAGTTCCCGACCCTATAAACTTCAATTGAAAAAGACTCAGGAAGCAAATACAAACGTTGAAAAAGCACCCTGCTACTTCAAAAACAATCGGATCGCGGAAGATCATGCAAAAAGGAGCCAAAATAAAGGTTGAAATACGCTACGGATGTATGTGGAAGAACCATATGGAAATCATTCCCAGAGAATAAAAAGGAACAAAGACATGCGACCCAAAAAGAATTAACTTCGGAGGAAGTAATGCCCGAAGGAAACACGCAAGAAGTCGCGGCAGACACGACATAAAAAATACAACGCGGGAAATAAAAAAACTAAGGGAAGGATACAACCTTGGGAAGGAAAGTCCTCGAAAATAAATAAACAAGGGCGGAAGAAAAAGGATAAACCTTATCCAGATAACCAAAAAGGAGAGAAAATATGCCAGTACATATTTACGTTCCTTCCCAAGAAATATTGTGTCAAATCTAACAGGAACGATAAGTGCCCAGGCTACAAGCCTAGACACGTGCTAACCTACAAAATAGTAGAAAAAGGAAAATGCTAGCACATGAAAAAACAGTAAAATCTTCGCTATAAATACGCGAAGTAAAGAAGTGGGAATGCAGAAAAAAGCAAAAAATAACCGTTGTCTTCCAGAATCAAACATACTAACAAGAAAAGTCTGAAGAAACTCATTCTGAAAGGAGCTGAAGATGTTAATTAGGAAAAGAATACGATAGCACATAGGAAATAAAAAATACAACAAGTGTCCCATGGCAACATGTCGTCCACACGACAATATCAAAACCCCACATAGCCTAAACCTTCACTACCCTCAAAAGAAAAATACATAAGAAAACATGTCGAAAACCAAAATATGTTCTTCAATGACTACTAATAATGCTTAGTCGTTCTAAAATGGCGACTAATCACCCACCACCACAACACCTTATAACACCCCTTCACTCAAAACTACTCCTATGGCATTTCCAAATACCTTGCCAATTAACACAGCGGCACCTACGACTGGAGCAATGCTGTCGATTAGACTTCCAATAGCCGTTGGGAAATAAGATCGTACAGGTGCTCAAGGGTCAACTGCGGAGGCGGCAGGGCAAGGAGCCACGGGGGGAAGTGAAATGGTAATGGAGGGAGTGATGGAGCTTGGAAAAGGATGGGTCCTTAGGGAAGGATAAGAAAGAACGCTAGGGGCAATGAGTTATATCAGACAGTCCCTAGCTAAAAAGAAGCTTCCCTTACAACGGCAAGTAACAAAGGATGCAAATTACACCTTCATCCTATTGTTGTTGCATCCTGGCCCTCAGACAAGCACACGTCTACCAGCCCAAGTAAATCAGGTTGGATAGACTGAATGTAAGATAAAGATGACCAGGTTGCGGGTGCCAGAATATGTGTAAAAAAGCTACCCCCATAGGCTACACTTTCAAAAAGACAGAACTATCCGGAAAAGATCCTTGAAAGGTCCACCTCACTCGTTGTATGACCTACAGCATCGCAAGCTCGCCGCTACAAAAGTAAAAGCATGCTTGGCGAGCATTCCAGCCCTTCAAGGAAGAATTACAAGCCTGGTAGCTCCTCGGGAATCACTGTCAGAAGAGAGTGACGGGAGATTCCCCCAAAGAAAAAGGTAGCAGGCAAGGAAAGGATTCCAGCCCATAAACGGAGAAAGAATACTTACAAAGATGTTACCCACACCGGGAAAGCCGGCGAAAGATAACAAAGGCAGCAACAGCACGTTCAGCCAGAACAATTCTTCAAGAAAGAAACTTACAGTCATAACAAGTAAGACAACCCATTGCGGAAAACCGTCAAAATAGGCTTCCATAAGAACAAAATAGACCAGGAAACCTTCCAGGAAGAAAAGCCACAACGAAAGTGAAGTCCGTCATCACCAAAGTTCCGAAGGAAGCAAGGCTCCAGTAGCCATAAAACTAAAAGTAAAAAGGGTAAGTGTAACACCCCTAAATTTGTTTAGCGGAAGCATACGTATTATGGGGAATGTTACTAAATCGGAGATCACAACACAAGTAATAAAGAACGGAACACATACTCCATTTGATTTCATAAAATAGTTTTAAAACATTATCTTACAATATTATTTAGATAAAATGGGCACATCCCATAAGTTCAGTGGTCCCAATTTAAAAACATCGTTTATGTGTAAAAACACTTCTTTAGATATTACTACGACCATTTACCGCCTCTTGCCTTGCATCCATGATCACAAATTAAGCACCTGAGAAAAATATGCTAAAATGTCAGCTATAAGCTGGTGAGTTCATAGGTTTAAGTTAAAACAGTAAGTTTGGACTATAAATCAAGTCATATAATCATTATATAGAATATAATGATATATGGATGAATGTCTATTACGTTAGCTCTAAGTTCATGCAACAGATACTACGACAGTTTCTGTATGCTAAAAGGTATCATACAATATATAGGGGCCCATAGCGAGTGTTTTGTCCCTCAACACTCGATTCCGACATGGTATACGTTTCGCCTTGGTCTAAGCATGGCCAACCGAACGGAGGAGTCACCCTCAATAGATCTATTTATAACATTCGCGCTTCCCAATGGGGAACTGACGGTTCATGAAAAAGGGGCATTCTCTAGGGACATAAGGGCTTAAGCTAAACCACGTAATAGTAATCATGCAATAGTTTAGGTCCATAAAAAGGTTTTGCATATTTTCTCACCCCAAAATGTATAAAACAGTTAATCAAGTAAAAGAGGGGCTATGAAAACTCACCTTAGCAAGTGTGAAATACGAAAGTGGGATTTAGTGATTGTTGTGAAGCGGCACCTACACGCGACCTAGATAAGGAGGGCAATGTTTAGTTCATTGTTTTAAGTATCACTTACTTAAAATAGTTCAATTGTTTTATAATCGTATTAAAAATAAACTTTGGTTTGCAAAAATGATTAAGTGGTTTTACTAGTAAGTATATGAGTGTTTATATACTTCTTCATGTTGACACTATAATGGTTTTAAATCCGAAGTTTGATTTGAAATTAATTACGATATTCCACTAGTAAGTATATAGATGTATATACACTTATTTAAGTTGACACAAAATGGTATTGTCAAATTATATATATAATTGATTTATTTTCTAATTTTTTTTAGAAAATACTTGAGTTAAATTTGAAGTCTTCCAAATTCACTGATTGATAAAATAATATAGTGGTCTCTATTTATTTAACAAAACTTGTTCCTAATATATATATAGTTCTAGACGAGAATTTTACTTGACATGCATTTGTTTACATATTGGCGTTAAACGTTGACGTAGACAATATTATGTGAATCATGTTTTAAAACACTCGTTGTCTTGTAAAAATAAACTTTGCACTTGTTTACTTGTTAAGCTCGTGAATGTATATTTTCAAGTAGGAGATTTCGGATACGTGGTAAATGAGTTTATTTTTATAGTTGTCTATAAATCAAGCACCTCGGGTTTTATTTGATGACTCGACTAACTACCGCTCGAATATTTATGAAACACGGATGGGCTGTGGCCCGGTGGGTATAGCGTTGGGCCTAGGCCTGAAGTGGCATATGAACAAGAAAGGTTTCGGCCCAATGATAGTTTAGGGTAATATTTGGAGTGTTAACTGGGCTGCTGCCCAATGCAATATAGGAGGCAGGAAAAACAAATTAAGAAAGATCTTTGTTTTGACACTCTTCACTTAACAATTTTTAATACTAATGTCTTTTGTTCTTGTAGAAGACATTTAACATCACTGGGATTGACTCGAGACACAACTCGACCCAAGTATGCCTATTTCGTGAGTTCAAAATATTAAGCTTTACACGCTAGAGCAAAGAAGACATACGACCATGCTATAGTTGAGTACTAACCAACCCGGTTTCACCTTGATGTCCTCATGTGTTCTTATGACTAATGACCGGTTTTACTCTTCATAACCATCTAGAAAAACGAGTTTATACCATCGTGGTGATAACCACAGTGGTGTTTACTTCCTTTTGACCAAAAATGTTTTATCGCCTTGCTACAGGGTCATTAGACTCTTTAATATTCCAAGGTTTCGAAACATCTCATAAGGACAAAGGGTGATTTTCTTAGCTTATGCTTTATATCAACACAAGGTGACCCACCTAAATGTCGACTGAAAAGGACTACTAACACGAAGTTTTTCCGTTAACAATCTAACGACGCAACAAGTGGGCTAACATTTAGGTGATGGTTTTTAAGCAGGAACAAAAGATTTGGCTATGTTTACCTTTTCTTAGTTTTTACTTCGACAAGGTCAAGTGACAACCCAAATCCCAACATCCAAATTGTTTACCAAGATTACAAGTTACCAAGACTTATACACTACTTCGAGTACTACTCAAAGACATCGTGACTCACGTAAATTTACATGTCTTATACTAACTGTTATTAGCAACCCTTTTTATAAAACTTACTCCTCTATTTTCTTTCATACCTCTTGGCAGAATAGATACAAACCAAATGGATGACATCTTATTTTTTTTTTCTTCGACATAATAACAATTAAAAGGAGATAAACATGATAAATTTTATAATGAAATTTTTGATACAAGTTACCAACTTAACATCGCATAATTAACAAATAACCATTACAACAGGAAAGATTTTATAACCTTAACTCGAAGGCAACGTGTGAAGGACGTAGGTTGCTTTGTGGGTTTCGAACCAAACGAGACTTGAATTAGCTCCAATGCACTACTAATTGCAAAACCCCTAATTCAATTTTTGAAAACCCTAAGTTCCACAAACCCTAATTTTTGGTACAAATGATGAAGAAACTGAGTTGGGGCGTTTCACATCTCTACTAGAGATAAAGGGAGTGTTTTGGGAAAGCATTGACCCTCTTTCTCTTCTTGGTGTCTTGGTTTGTAGCCAAAAAGATTAAAACCCCTACAACCTAGGGAGTCTTGAGCTTTGACTCTAGGTGGATTGATAGTGATATAAGCTTCTCCTTGGTGGCTTTGGCTTGGAGCTTGTTGGACTTATTCGAATGGCAAAGCACGCCTCTATGGGGAGGGTTTTGTGAGACAAAATAAATCATGATTTTGGTGAGGGAAGTTTGAGGATGATGAAAGAAGTGTTTTGGTTTGCTTCTTTTGGGTGCTTGACCTACTCGAAATGCAGAAGTAGAGGTAGGAGAAGATGGTTTCTCTCTTTTTACTGCTTTTGTGTTTCTCTTGGGTTTTGTCGTGTGGGAATATGACACAAAAGGGAGATTATACAAGTTTTGATATAAAATTAGTATTATTATCTTTGTGTTAGTATACTTTGAGTTATTATTTGTAGATAGTGATACTTAGTATTTAAGTGAATGATGTATTAAGTATTTTGGTGTCCCGCGATATTAACGTCGTGACTGAAGTTTTAATGTTTGATAACTTTTATGATGTAATATTTTACGGATACATCTCTGAGATATTATTGTATTGGTAATATTTTCCATTACAGAAGTTTGTCATTCGTTTTCCCCAGTGCGGTGTCGGCCACTGGGGAAAACGAGATAACCTCTCGTCTTACAATTTAATCATAAGACAAAAATAAAATATTCATAAAATGAAATGAATGCAAAAGTGATGCGATTGTCTACTGTATGCGAGTTACCTACTCAAATAGTCAGGCAAAGCTTATGCATGCTTAATGACTTATGCTTAGTAATAATAAATTACCATTTATTATTTAATTATGAGTGAAAAATTACCGTGTGTCACATCCTCCCCGTCTTAGAAGGAAAACCATCCTCGGTTTTCAGTTAGAGTTACTTGCTGAAATTGAGAAAAGATGTGGGTATTTACGCTTGAATTGGTCTTCACGTTCCCACGTGTATTCTGGACCTCTTTGAGAGTTCCAACAGACTTTGACGATAGGAATGCGGCTTTGCTTAAGCCGTTTGATCTCTCGATCCATATTCTCAATGGGTTCCTCGACGAAATTCAATCTTTCGTCAACTTGGATCTCTTCCAAGGGAATAGCAAGAGTTTCATCAGAAAAGACATTTCTTCAAGTTGCATACGTGGAACACGTTATGCACAGAGCTGAGTTCTTGTGGTAATTCGAGTCGGTAGGCTACTGGTCCGATTCTTGCGAGAAATTTGAAAGGTCCAATGTAACGAGGGTTTAACTTTCCACGTTTTCCAAAACGGATTTTGCCTTCCCATGGCAAAACTTTTATCATTACTCTATTTCCTAATTGAAACTCAAGTGGCTTTCGTCTTTTGTCCGCGTATCTCTTTTGAAGATCACGTGTTGCTTGCAGGCGGTTCAGGTTTAGCGCAATCTTCTCAGTAGTTTCTTGAATTAGTTCTGGGCCAGTGAATTGGCTTTCTCTGAGTTGTGCATACTAGAATGTTTGTGCATAACGTATAGTTCAAATGGTAATCCGAGTTGGTAACTACCAGCTTGGCCTTGGAGAGGATCTGATTAATCTTACGAAACAAGGTATTGCCCTTTGCATTCTGTTTAAATGGTTTATGCTTTTTTGAGGCGACACCTCAACCTAACTTTCTCGTAGACTTGAACTTCAAGCGTCATTTAGTCCTATATTTATAGACTTTGACGATCAAAGTTGTTTGCACTCGACCTCTGGTCCGCATACTTTTATCAATGGTTCTCGATAGAATCTTGGAGCCATTGGACTGGTTCCTTGCCGGTCTCTGTTCTGAACACGATTGATTTGCGCTTTTGACCATGCGGTGCCTTATGAGGTGGCCTTTTGTTGCAAGGGAATTTGGTTAAGGCAATTTGCCTACTCTATTCACCTTTCAAAATATGTTATTCATGCTCGAAGTATAACTTCTATAGCTTGAATGGTCCTTCCATTTAGTCCATCAGTCGGAAGACGGTAGGTGGTACTCATTTCCAGATGGATTCTCAAGAACTTTGGAGTGGTCTTCGAAAGTTTGATGTGAATGGTTATCGCTATTTGGAATAATGAGAATTGAAATGCTATGACTCGTAGCGCTTTACTTCAAGCAAACCGTGTAAGTTTGTCCAGGTTGCCGTCCTCTTTGTTTGGTAGAGATAGGTGGATTTGGTGAGATGATCAATTATTACCCAAGTAGTGTTATAATTGATAAAGGTCTTTGGTGACTTGGTACTAGAGTCCATTGTTATGCATTCCCATTTCTATCTGGAAATTTTGGTTTGTACAGGTGGGTTTGATGGTCTTTGATTGTTTGAATTTTTCTTTTCGAACATCCTAAGTATTGTTTAATATAGGTCAAATACCAGTCTTCATGTTTGGTACTTAGAATAGCTTTCTGGATCAAGGTACGTCTCGCCGGACACTAGATAAGTATTACTCCTGGCCTTAATGAGGTTCACACATAATGGAATTACCAATCCCTTCATGGCATGGGTCCCAACGTTGGTCCTTGGGGTTAAGATTCCCTTCGGTCTTTTACGGACTCCAATTTACCTTTAGGTATGTCGTAAGAGTTTTATTTAGTCGGTTCTTCCCTTGAGTGCTACTACTTGAGCCTTAAGACTTTAAATGGGAGGGGTGAACTAGATCCTTCCCTTTCCTAATGATCTGGCTTTAAAAGGTTTAGTTTGCTAGATGTTGCTTAGAGTATATGCGGTTATGACCGTTTCGCCCTTGGTGAGTATGAATGTTGTAGTGAACCTATGTTTCGACTCCAATTATTGGTGTCGTCACGTGGTCAACTTCCTTTTGATTTTATACATTCCGTGGGACCTTGTGGTCGATGTACATTGTACTCCCTGGATGTAGCAAGGATAGCATTTCTAGATTTCCTTAGTGTGATTATGATGGGTTCTAACTCAAATTTGTACACTGCGTAGTGTTTCTCATGGATCTTCGGGTGTTGAGTATTATGTACCATTATTTTCCTTTTTGGATCAGGATAGCTTTCAGCTCTGGTGTAAAGCGTCTCCTTTAAATGGTAGAGTTTCTGTCATACTCTGGTATGTCTAAAACAGGTGCACCACATGATTTTTCCTTGAGTCATGTGTGTGGGAGCTTGTTGGGTTGACCTATGGTATATGATGATCTTTGCTCAGTGTTGATGGTAGGATAATACGTATGAATAGGCATATCCGAGGTGCCAGTTTCTGGGTCCAATGTCCTACATGGTGCTAAGTCATTGTCGAAGGTTCAAATGTTTCACATTCGATTCCTTAGTAGAAGATTTCTTCTCTCAGGTGGCACGATTTATTCTATTCTCGTGTAATGTGAAATGTATGGCATTTTAAGGTGGGGTGTCGACGTGAGGTATAGACATTAACTTTTCTATTTCGTGATAGTGAGTTAAGCACTTCCTTTAACATGACCGGGTAAGAATTTCAAAAATTTAACCATGCCCGTGCACGTTACCCCTCCTGAATTATACATAGGTGATCAGGCTATGTATAATTGGGGACCGGTGACGTGTTATTCGGTATAGTATTAATCTTGGTGTATTTATTCTTTGGTCAGCGGAAATGTCGCAAAAGTTCAGGTGCAAAGTTTTGGTGTGATGGTTTATAAGATTTGCTAGGCCGACCAATTCTGTCAACATGACATATGGCTCGTTTGACCAAGATGTATGAAGCAATGGCAACCTGGTTAGGGATGGAATGTTGAATTTGTGATTGTTGGCGAGGGAATAGTTTGAGTTGGTCTTAATGGTATTGATAATAATACCTTCGCAATCTTTGAAAAGTGGATTTTTTTTTCTAAGTCATCTCGCTGGGTGATACCAATTTGTCAGAGAAACTGGTGGCATATCCAAGATTACTTTCTCTTATCTTCGGAGAAATCCTTTATTCATGATAAGATAGTTGAAATCCTTAATGATATGGTGAAAGTGGTCATGGAGAAGACATATATTAAGATAATACGATAAGGAAAATGGATACATTACAAGGAAAGGTTTAGTACATTAAGGTTACATAGAGAAATACTTAAAGTAGATTCTTAAGACTACGACTTGGAAGTTTAAACTAAGCTTTATTACAACCGGTATCCCTAGCTAACTTAGTTTCTTCCTTGATGTCCATTGGGAGCCTGAATAATTCGTCACACTTTCTTCAGGAAACTGTTTTGACAGTTGTTGCCTTCATGCTGATTCTTCCTACCCGGGCACTTGCTTTTGATGTGACCTTTCATTCCACACCCATGGCATACCACTGCCTCCCTATAGGGTTGCTTACAATCTCCCATCTTATGCCCAATTCCTTTAAAAATTCCACAAGGTGTAGGGCACTTTCCATAGTGGTAATATGGGCATATATTGCACTTGGGTTTTGTTCCAGCATACATTACTTCCCGTTTGGTTTTAGCAGTCCTAACTTCAGCCGTCTATTGACGCTTGATTGATTGTTGAATTTGATCTTCCTCACCATCATATTCCCAGTACCTCTTGCTACCATAGTACTCCCTTGCTTTACCTTGGGGCAGTGACTCTGTCAATCCAGAAGTCGCACCAGTAGCTTCTTGAGTGATAGTAGGTGTGAATGCAACAATGTTCCTCCGAATCTCGGGAGAACATCCCCAAAAGTATGCTTCGAGTTTCCTTTCCTCAGGTCCTATCATATCAGGACATAGTTGGGCCAGTTCACAAAAACGGTTGGTGTACCCTTCGAGGTCATTCCCTATCATAGTTAGTCCATAGAGTTCTTGTTCCATCATTCGCAGTTCATTCCTTGAGCAGTATTCTGCAATCATCATTTTCTTCAGGGTGTCCCACTGAAGTGAGTAAGCAGCGTCTATTCCCACTAATTGGACATAAGTATTCCACCATGTGAGGGCTTGGTGTTGAAAGGTGCAAGTAGCATACTTGACCTTACAATTGTCCGCGCAACTCTGTTCGCGGAAAATTGTCTCAATCCTTTCTAGCCATTTTGCCAAACCTATGGCTCCTTCAGTCCCCTCAAATGCTGGTGGTTTACAGTTCCTGAATTCTTGGTAAGAGAAATTTCGTGTTGTAGGCGTCTTACCAACAACTTCTTCCCTATTCCCCTGGATGAGGTTGTTGATGTTGTGATTGATTTGGTAGTTAGCAATTCTTGCAGCAACTCGTTCGGTAATAGATTTCTCAATGGTGGTTGTGTTCATGTTCTGCTTTACTGGAAACATTTTCCTTCAACCACAAGAAATGACAACAATGAGTTTTATATGAGTGTGAGGACCATGGTGGAGATCCATAAGGTTACAACGTCTACTACTTCTCAATCAAGTATTTTCTAGGTTGTATTGACTGGATATCACGTAGACTTAGTCTATTATGATGACGTTAAGAAAACAGAGATTGGTTGAAGTGAGTTTAACATAAGGTTATAATTCACAAGACGTTGCTTATTATGCATAGTCGTTCATCACCATAAGCTTGATTACATTCTAAGAAGATTCCTGGCTCATAGGGCCGATACATAACATGCGTTCATTGACTCGCTCTAGTTTGTCATACAACAAAACTACTACAAGCGTTTTTATTGAAACCACTCATCACAACGTCTAACACAATGCAAAGTGAAATTTAAGCACTTCCCGGTGCTGTCCCGGGTTGACTTTGTTGAGTTGCCTTCCATTCTTCTAACTCTCTGAGCTGGGCCTTCATTCTGGCAAATTTTTTGTTGGCCTCATTTGTCCTACTTTCCATAGTACGTCTTTGAAATTCTACGACACCCTTCAGATACCCTGTCTCAGTTAATGCTATTGTAGTAACGGTCTCCAACCGTGTCAGCCGACTTTCATTCTCTTTGAGACGTCCCTGGGTGTCTCCTGGATTTGCAGAGCACACCTTTCAATGTGGTCTTCAAGGCGGGCAATTACTTCGTTCAACTTCTCACGAGTTCCTTTCAATACTGTTCCAACATCGTTGTAGCATTCCTTGAGTTTTTCGCCAAGCGCTTGTAGTTCTTCCACTACTTCTTCAATCCCTTCAATCTTTTCTTCTGGTAATACCCCCAGATGGTCCGACATCTCTTCTATTTGTTCCTCATGACGTGTTATGCGTGCCATAATTGTGTCGAGAGTTGGTGGTCTAGCAGTGGTTGCATCCGAAGTATCACTAACTTCGAACACACTAAAAGGTGGTGTACCAGAAGACGATGGTGATGATGCAGAGAGACAGATTCTTTTGCTAGCAGGTATCTCCCAACTGAGAAGTGGATCTCTTTGATGCCTTGGTGAGAGTGTAGGAGTAGTGGAACTGGTAGGTATAGTACTGATAGTAGTGATGATTTGGAAGTGGGCAGGTGGAGTGTGGGTAGTACCCTCCTGGTGAACTTGATACACTACCCTGTACGGGTTTCCAGTGTCAGGAGTAAGTTGAGGAGGGGCTGGGATGCGTTCAGCAGGTGACAAACCTTCTGTTGTGTCATCGCATCCAGCTCAAGAGTGAGGGGAAGACATGGTCTGTGACAAGACGGTGCATATGTGTAAGTATATGTAAAAATATACTTATAATAGATATGGGGTAGTGAATTAATAAATAGGCAATATGTCATGCAGTCATGTCTAAATGAACTCTAAGTAAAATGGCAAGTAAGGCAAGCGGCAACTGGCGGTCATAGAGTGATGTTTTTGTAAAAAGTAGTTATAGTTTAGGGTTTATATGTACCTAGTTCTCTATAACCTAGGCTCTGATGCCAATCTGTAACACCCCCAAATTTGTTTAGATGAAGCATACGTATTATGGGGAATGTTACTAAATCGGAGATCACAACACAAGTAATAAAGAACGGAACACATACTCCGTTTGATTTCATAAAATAGTTTTAAAACATTATCTTACAATATTATTTAGATAAAATGGGCACATCCCATATGTTCAGTGGTCCCAATTTAAAAACATCGTTTATGTGTAAAAACACTTCTTTAGATATTACTACGACCATTTACCGCCTCTTGCCTTGCATCCATGATCACAAATTAAGCACCTGAGAAAAATATGCTAAAATGTCAGCTATAAGCTGGTGAGTTCATAGGTTTAAGTTAAAACAGTAAGTTTGGACCATAAATCAAGTCATATAATCATTATAAAGAATATAATGATATATGGATGAATGTCTATTACGTTAGCTCTAAGTTCATGCAACAGATACTACGATAGTTTCTGTATGCTAAAAGGTATAATACAATATACAGGGGCCCATAGCGAGTGTTTTGTCCCTCAACACTCGATTCCGACATGGTATACGTTTCGCCTTGGCCTAAGCATGGCCAACCGAATGGAGGAGTCACCCTCAATAGATCTATTTATAACATTCGCGCTTTCCAATGGGGAACTGACGGTTCATGAAAAAGGGGCATTCTCTAGGGACATAAGGGCTTAGGCTAAACCACGTAATAGTAATCATGCAATAGTTTAGGTCCATAAAAAGGTTTTGCATATTTTCTCACCCCAAAATGTATAAAACAGTTTATCAAGTAAAAGAGGGGCTATGAAAACTCACCTTAGCAAGTGTGCAATCCGAAAGTGGGATTTAGTGATTGTTGTGAAGCGGCACCGACACGAGACCTAGATAAGGAGGGCAATGTTTAGTTCATTGTTTGAAGTATCACTTACTTAAAATAGTTCAATTGTTTTATAATCGTATTAAAACTAAACTTTAGTTTGCAAAAATGATTAAGTGGTTTTACTAGTAAGTATATGAGTGTTTATATACTTCTTCATGTTGACACTATAATGGTTTTAAATCCGAAGTTTGATTTGAAATTAATTACGATATTCCACTAGTAAGTATATAGATGTATATACACTTATTTAAGTTGACACAAAATGGTATTGTCAAATTATATATATAATTGATTTATTTTCTAATTGTATTTAGAAAATACTTGAGTTAAATTTGAAGTCTTCCAAATTCACTGAATGATAAAATAATATAGTGGTCTCTATTTATTTAACAAAACTTGTTCCTAATATATATATAGTTCTAGACAAGAATTTTACTTGACATGCATTTGTTTACATATTGGCGTTAAACGTTGACGTAGACAATATTAAGTGAATCATGTTTTAAAAAACTCGTTGTCTTGTAAAAATAAACTTTGCACTTGTTTACTTGTTAAGCTCGTGAATGTATATTTTCAAGTAGGAGATTTCGGATACGTGGTAAATGAGTTTAGTTTTATAGTTTTCTATAAATCAAGCACCTCGGGTTTTATTTGATGACTCGACTAACTACCGCTCGAATATTTATGACACATAGATGGGCTGTGGCCCGGTGAGTATAGCGTTGGGACTAGGCCCGAAGTGGCATACGAACAAGAAAGGTTTCGGCCCAATGATAGTTTAGGGTAGTATTTGGAGTGTTAATTGGGCTGTGGCCCAATGCAATATAGGAGGAAGGAAAAATAAAATTAAGCAAGATCTTTGTTTTGACACTCTTCACTTAACAATTTTTAATACTAATGTCTTTTGTTCTTGTAGAAGACATCTTACATCACTGGGATTGACTCGAGACACAACTCGACCCGAGTATGCCTATTTTGTGAGTTCAAAATATTAAGCTTTACACGCTAGAGCAAAGAATACATACGACCATGCTATAGTTGAGTACTAACCAACCCGGTTTCACCTTGACGTCCTCATGTGTTCTTATGACTAATGACCGGTTTTACTCTTCATAACCATCTAGAAAAATGAGTTTATACCACCGTGGTGATAACCACAGTGGTGTTTACTTCCTTTCAACCAAAATTGTTTTATCGCCTTGCTACGGGGTCATTAGACTCTTTAATATTCCAAGGTTTCGAAACATCTCATAAGGACAAAGGGTGATTTTCTTAGCTTATGCTTTATATCAACACAAGGTGACCCACCTAAATGTCGACTGAAAGGGACTACTAACATGAAGTTTTTCCGTTAACAATCTAACGATGTAACAAGTGGGCTAACATTTAGGTGATGGTTTTTAAGCAGGAACAAAAGATTTGGCTATTTTTACCTTTTCTCAGTTTTTACTTTGACAAGGTCAAGTGACCAACCCAAATCCCAACATCCAAATTGTTTACCAAGATTACAAGTTACCAAGACTTATACACTACTTATTTTTTTTTCTTCGACATAATAACAATTAATAGGAGATAAACATGATAAATTTTATAATGAAATTTTTGATACAAGTTACCAACTTAACATCGCATAATTAACAAATAACCATTACAACAGGAAAGATTTAATAACCTCAACTCGAAGGCAACGTGTGAAGGACGTAGGTTACTTTGTGGGTTTCGAACCAAACGAGACTTGAATCAGCTCCAATGCACTCCCAATTGCAAAACCCCCAATTCAATTTTTGAAAACCCTAAGTTCCACAAACCCCAATTGTTGGTACAAATGATGAGGAAACTGAGTTGGGGCGTTTCACATCTCTACTAGAGATAAAGGGAGTGTTTTGGGAAAGCATTGACCCTCTTTCTCTTCTTGGTGTCTTGGTTTGTAGCTGAAAAGATTAAAACCCCTACAACCTAGGGAGTCTTGAGCTTTGAATTTAGGTGGATTGATAGTGATATAAGCTTCTCCTTTGTGGCTTTGTCTTGGAGCTTGTTGGACTTATTCGAATGGCAAAGCACGCCTCCATGGGGAGGGTTTTGTGAGACAAAATAAATCATGATTTTGGTGAGGGAAGTTTGAGGATGATGAAAGAAGTGTTTTGGTTTGCTTCTTTTGGGTGCTTGACCTACTCGAAATGCAGAAGTAGAGGTTGGAGAAGATGGTTTCTCTCTTTTCTTGCTTTTGTGTTTCTCTTGGGTTTTGTCGTGTGGGAATATGACACAAAAGGGAGATTATACAAGTTTTGATACAAAATTAGTATTATTATCTTTGTGTTAGTATACTTTGAGTTATTATTTGTAGATAGTGATACTTAGTATTTAAGTGAATGATGTATTAAGTATTTTGGTGTCCCGCGATATTAACGCCGTGACTGAAGTTTTAATGTTTGATAACTTTTATGATGTAATATGTCACGGATACATCTCTGAGATATTATTGTCTTTGTAATATTTTCCATTACGGAAGTTTGTCATTAATTTTGTTTGCCCTTATTATAGTGTCGGTACGCGTGCAGTGTCGGTCACTGGGGAAAATGAGATAACCTCTCGTCTTACAATTTAATCATAAGACAAAAATGAAATATTCATAAAATGAAATGAATGCAAAAGTGATGCAATTGTCTACTGTATGCGAGTTATCTACTCAAATAGTCAGGCAAAGCTTATGCATGCTTAATAACTTATGCTTAGTAATAATAAATTACAATTTATTATTTAATTATGAGTGAAAATTTACCGTGTGTCACAGTAAGAGAAACTGGTAATAGGAAAAATGTACACCGTATTTGAATTTACTAATTTTTTGTAATGTATTTAGAAATATGTTAAATTAATAAAAAGTGAAGATTAGCTACCTTCACTATTTTATTTTTCCAAATAATTTCATTTTCATTAAGTGCATAAGACGCGCAAGCACAAAATTGGGCACGACCCAAATATGTTATTTCCGAATAACAAAGAGTTATCACGAATAACCAACAGGTGAACAACGTAATCACCAAAGTATATAAGAGGTATTGCAAGCCCAGTACTAGGAGGAAATCCGAAAATTTTCCAAAGACTATTACAAACGTGCATATCAATATAACGTTAAGCAATAGCACCGTACAAATAAAAAGAGATGTGTGCGAAAAAGACTATTAATAACGTTCATATCCGTTTAACGTTAAAATAGCATCACAAAAATGAAAAACAACAAACACAAAAGTCTCAGAACATGCATAAAGAAAAGGTAGTAGCATAAGCAAAAAGTAAAAGAAGAGTGTGTAGAAATAAAAACAAAAAGTTGCACGCATCTACCAGGGGCATTACAAGAGAAGAAAAGATAAACATTGTTCAAAGGAGTACAAACATCTAGGAAAAATAAGAAAAACTAAGTTCGCACCAAAGCAGCCGCACTCACTTCAGGCTTGGACAGAACAGAAGGGATCTCACTAACCTCAGGATGTGGATCATCCGCAACTTCAATAAGAGAACTAGACCCCCCAACATCATAATTATCAATAGAAAGGGGCCTCACAGAGATATCAGAGGCACTAACAGGAAGAAGCACAAGTGGCAAAGAAGTATTACACGCCAAAGCTAACTCACCAGTCGAAGGTACTTCCACACCCATAACATTATGGGCGGACAAAGGATAAATGGAAGAACTATAAACATCGACAACAGATAGCCGATGAGCAGCAAGATGCTTCCTAACCTGATCAACTCTCTTCTGAACCATTCCCAAAGAACGAGACAAAGAACTAGTGCCAACAATAGCATTATCATCCTTATCATAAATAGGAACCATAAGCTGCTCAAGATCTGGCTGTAACCCAAAAATCATAGGAGCATCCGCAGAAGATCCCTCAACACGAAGAAGATCCATAATCTTCGCGATACCACCATCCTTGCTAGACTTAAAAGCGGAAATTAAGGAAAACTCCACATCTTCAAGGGCTTTTATGGCAGAAAGATAATGGGCCTCCGCAGAAGGGTCATACGCAGCAAGATCAGCAAGCTCTCTTTTCTCCTTACCATGAATAATACCCGCTGCTAAACCTACTTTCCTACCTTTATCGATAGCACGGCCGATAACTTCTGCCATTGCTGCAGTATACTCCAGAGAATTCAAACACTTAAACACAGCAAGGCTCATGCCGTTAGTCAACAACCAACGACGGCTAGATAACAAAGTAAGGAAACGAGGATAAAACTCCTCATCAAGATGACTAGCCAGCGCGTATAAATTAGCAACAGCCGAATCAACTTTCTCCATAAGTGTGGCTGACTTAGGATCCTGAATCTTGCAAAATTCTTCCTTCAAAGCAACAAGAGAAGTAACCCGGCAGCGAAGCTCAGAACATGACTTCTCCAAGGTACGTATCTGCAAATAAAATAAAGTCAAAAGACAGCGGAAAAGCAAACAAGTGGAACAACTAACCCAAAAAAAGGCATGAATGCATACTTGTCCGGAAAGATTGGAATTCTGAGACTTGAGAACAGAAACTTCAGCTCTCAAAGTAGATGACTCATAATCCTTTTCATCAAGAGATGATCAAAGTGCCGCTACCTCAACTCGAAGAGAATTTCATTCTCGCTCAAGAGTAGAATTTTAACACTTCAATGACATAAGTTCCGCTTTAGAAGCTGCTGAGGATGTCACTGAGGAAAATGGCCTAGAAGAAGTAGCTTCAGTAGCCTTAGCCTTATCCTTAAGAAGTAGCTCATTTTCCTCTACCGATCGTGTAACACCCCCGAGATCTTAATGACAGCGGAAGACTAATCGGGGTGTTACTCGAATGGAGATCATAGTCAACAATTATAGAAAATGACTCGAAAGAGGGGTTTTATTATAAGTAGTTATCATTCATCGAAAACTCATAGTTGTTACAAAATATTGTAAATTGTTCAAGTGTTTTCCTAAAATAAAGAGCATGAGTTTGAAAGAAGTGACAACTTTATGTTTACACCACAAGAAAGGTCTTGGTATGCCCCACTCCGTGCCTTGGACATAATCTTCACTGATTACCTGAGATAACATACGTAAAAACGTCAACCAAAATGTTGAGTGAAGTTCATAGGTTTAAATAACAATTGAACACAAGAATATGAGCATGATCATTGTAAACTAACAATATCATAAAGAAAATCACATATTATTATGCGCTAAGCTCATGCAACCAAGACTCAACTGTATACACCGAATTACTGGTGTACGTAAGTTTGCCCCAAAGGAGGTAATAGCCAATTACCTAATGCAATCCTAATATGGTACGCCCCGGTTATTTCTATATAACCAAGACGGGGTCGTTAATCCCAAAGTACTATTCACGATATCTGCGTTCACTCGCGGTGAATAATGGTTCATGATATCTGCGTTCACTCGCGGGGACTTATGGCTAAATACTTATGTAGTTCCAATAATCAAAAAGCGAACATTTATGAAAAACCTTGTGTTCTAGTTTAGAGCATGTATCTCCCTCGCGGGGTTTGCAAATAAAAGTAAAAACGAGGCTATGAACTCACCTTGATGATAATGAACAAGCACAAACAGATCAAGCAAAATGTAGCGGAGGTTCCAAACCGAAACCTAAAAATGATGAGATGGCGAGTCTCAGATATGATAAACATTTTGGTTCGCAACCAAAATAATAGAGCATTGAATATTCTTATTCAATAGATCATTGAATTGTCCAATTCAATAGGGTCTGTGCGTGCTTAACGTTTTAAGTTAATTTACTTGCTACATTGCCTTAGTTGATATTTATTAATGATCCTTACTTACGCATAAGTGAAATGTTCCCCCGTTATGATCTCGTAAAAATGATAGTGTTGTTGAGTATTTTAGCTTGTCTAGATACCACGTGCGTTTTATCGGATTATATATATAATTATAATCCTATATATATATATAGAGTCCGGTTCTAGAGAAAAGTATAATTTGATAGAAAAGTGAGAAAAAAAGTTACAGGGTAGATTGTGAACACCAGAGTTTCCTCCCACTCACCATCTACATCGCCATCTCAACACAGCCAGATACAACACACATACAAACACAGCCATCTCAACACAGCCATCTACATTGCAAAACCAGAGTTTCCTCCCACTCACCATCTACATCGCCACCACCACACCGCCACCACACCGCCACCAATCACCACCGCACCACAACACCATCAATAATCATCATCTCCACCGTCATCATTGCCGTCATCATCTCCACTATCCAAAACCCTAACTACACACACACACACACCGATCAAACACACATACACTCCGATCAAGCAAACATACAATCCTTATCAAACACACAATCGATCAAACACAAAAAGTTGGAGTAAGACATCAGTGGAATCACGCAGTTAAGGCATCAGTTATTTCTACATATTGTCATGTTTTCTACAGAATATAGAACAAATTTGATGAAAAAAATGCATGAAAAGTGTGTTTATTAAAGCTGCACACCATGTGTTTGATAAAATGTCTGAGTATGATTATATAACTAAGATGCACTAATTTGCATCAAATATGTTTAATATTGAATGATATGACATCTTAGGGCATATGTGTGTATATTTACAGCATCAAAATTAAAAGTTAGGACTTCATATTGTATTAGTGCATCTGTGTTTTTGGTTGTTGCGTCCGTATTAGTGCATATGTATTTGTGTTTGATATATTAGTGCATATGTGTGTATATTTGCAGCAGTAGAATTACAATTTAGGGCATCAGATTGTAATAGTGCATCTGTGTTTGTGGTTGTGGTTGCTGCATCAGGTTAAATATTTGTATGTTTAGTGCATTTACATACCCTGACTTAGTATTTTTGTAAATATGTGTAAAATTAGTGCATTTGTGTAGATTCATAATGACGTAATATTTTCGATGTTTTAACAAAAAAAATGCATCAAAATATGCGTTTATTAAAATTTCTCACCAAGTGTTTGATAAAATGTCTAAATAAACTTTTATGAAATGTGATGCATTAATTTAAAGCATATGTGTTTATGAGATGCATTACTTTAAAGCATATGTGTTTATGACCGATCGATATGACATATAAGGGCATATGTATGTATATTTGAAACTTGAGGTTACAGGTTAGGGCATTAGATTGTATTAATGCATCTGTAATTGTGGTTGTTGCATCAAGTTGAATGTTTATATGTTTAGTGCATCGTTCAACACATTAGAGCATCATTGAGTATGGTTAGGGAATCAATGATTATGGTTGGTGCATTGTTAAACATATGAAGACATCATTGTGTGTGTTTAGTGTATCAGTTTGTAAGCTTTGTGGATCGTTGGTCATAGTAGGGCCTTCATTTGTAATTTTGTATATTTAGTGCATCGTTGGAAAATTTTTGGCATTTGTTTGTATGTTTTGTGCATCGAATAGGTGGAAATTAGTGCATTCATTTGCCCTTACAGTTCTTCAGTTAGTAATCATACCATTTTGGCATCTACAGGGAAAAAACTCAGTTGTTGGAGCACCATGTGGTGTGATGGATCAAATGGCTTCTGCATGTGGTTTGAACCATACTTCTTTATTAGTTTTCATCCTGTGATGGGCCCTGAAGATATAACCCACTTTAATCAAGTTCTTGAGGTATTTTTAATTTTTTACATAAATATAACTTACTGGTATATAAAATTCTCATTTTTGGTTATAAAGTTACTCAAATGGTAAACATCTCCTACTGATATTTATACATAGTATTTCATGCAAAAAATGCCACATTATGATATTTGTACTAATTATATGCCTTCTGTATTCATGCTATATATATGTAAACTGTAATTTGCCTTTTATTCTTTTATTTATGCATTACACACAATGATCATAAGTTGTTTCCTTTGTCAGGTGAGAACATCTGTAGTTTCACTCTGTAAAGCAATCTTACTTATGTTTTCTCGTATGATAAGTAAAGTTTATGTTGCTTTTTCTTCTATTTCTTGTTTACATGGTCATGCGTTATTGACTTAGTTCAACACTTAAGATGGTACATTATTCATTTGTGGTATTAGAGGTCGAAATGAGGAATTTTGGTACGGGTCAAAATGACGAATTTTTTGTACGAACCAGGCTGACCTTGAAAACTTGTGTGATTAAGTGAAATATACCCCATTTGACCAAATTCCATTTTCACCCATATAAAAATCACACTCTTGACCAAAATCCTTTTTTGTGAAATGTACATTCCATCAACGATTCTCTAATAGCTGAAGATGCTGAAAATGAATATGTATAATGTCATTGTTTCACATTAGTTTACTCTTTTCTATTATTGATGTTTGCATTGGTATAAAGCTCAGGTTTAAATCATTAATTCTTTAGTTTCCACTTGTAGGTTAGTAGAAAGTCAATGATTATGATTAGTGCAATGTTAGATTTAGTGCATCTGTTTGCATGTTTAGTGCATCTATTTGCATGACTAGTGCATCCATTTTGCATGTTTAGAGCATCTATTTCCACTTGCAGGTAATGTATATGTTAAATGATAAAATTCTTGATAAGCTTCATGGTCCTAATGGTGAACTTCTACAGAGGTTGCGGGATTTACCCCTAACCTAATTAAAACATTCAGTTCTCACCAAAATCTGCGCCACAACCGTTTTGTCAAACCAAAAGTGGTGCATACCGACTCGATTTGCAAGTTATTATGCAATCTGTCATTATGTTGGCCATGTAAGTTATTGTCTTCCAACCTTACTGGACTGCACATTTGTTGTGGTATGGATTTAATCATTTACACCATTGTACTTTCAGATATGAAAGCTGCTAGATTGGCTGAAGAAGCCCTTCAAGAAGTTTTTAGGGTGTAATTTGTCAGTTTCAAAGGTACCTGATGTCACGAACTAACAATTTTCATTGATTATGGATCACTTCGAGATGTTAGCTCCAACGAATCAACTGTAGAATGTAGCTTAGGATGACGGGTTTGAAAGTCGCGTAGAGCCCAAATGGTGGTTGTGATGGCGTATATTTGTGGCACAAAAGTTAGCTACCTGTAATGCTCTCACTACTCTAAAAGATAAAGAAACCATCGAAGCCAAAGAGAAGGATAGCAAGGATGCTAATAAGAAGCATGGCAGCCAAACATTGATTATATATACATTATACATTATATGTAATAATATTACAATTTTCATTTTGTCTTGGGCATATGGAAATGAAATGCTTCGATGCTTTATGTATATATGTTTATTTTTGTTTTAAGATAACTTTTAAAATTTTTAAAGATGATTGAAATGAAATATCTGCTTCACCTACCAGCCATAATCAAATATTTAAGAACACATGTGAATCAGTGTTGAAATTAAAAATGCATCAACACATAGAAGAAAATGCATCTGTTTGGGTAAGGAATAATTCATATAGTAAAAAAAATATTTCAAATTAAGTTGAATTATTGAACTGAAAAAATATATTATTTTTAAATTAAAAAAAAATTGAATGATTATTAATAAATGATTAGAATGAAATATCCACATCAATACTTAGAAACAAATCATTTTTTACAAAAAAAAAAGTGCACCAGTGTTGATAATAAAAGGTGCAACAATGTTAAATATTAAACGGGTCAACATTCTCTTAAAGCATGAGAAAGCATTGTATTAGTGATTACGTATTTTCAAACATTTGTCCAATCTATTTAGACTTTCTCAACTGGTATGTTGGCCCAAGACAAGACGATGTGCTGAATGTCAGCTTCGGTTATAGTGAGGCCTTCCTCTCCTGCTTCTGTTTCGGCCTTGCTCGTCTCTTTGCTCTTATCTACAAGAGTTGATATCTGTGTATTGAGATCCATTTGAGAACATAGGTGCATCCGTGTTAAAAATAAAGGTGCATCAGTACACAGCAGAAAGTATATCTATTTGAATAAGGTATAATTCATATAGTAAAAAAATATCATTCAAATTTAGTTGAATTATTGAACTAAAAATATATTCATTTTCAAGTAAAAACAATTGAATGATTGTTAAAAATGAATAGAATAAAATATCCGCATCAATACTTAGAAACAAAATTATTGTTTAAGAAAAAGTTGCATCAATGTAATAAAAAAAGGTGCATCAATGTTAATTTAGGGAAAAAGGGGGAAACAGGTAAAAAAATACCCAAAGTGTTACGTTATCGCATAAAACCTCCAACGATGACTTCATTGCATATTTAAAAATTTTGTACGGAATGTGTTTCAGATAAAACTAACCCAAAGTTTATCCAAAAAAAGACCCATTTGACACAAATCCTTTTCGACCTGCTATCCAAGCCAATTGACCCATACATTTTTCTATCTGTAGCAAAAAGTAAAGTACCTTTTCAATGTCCTAGCTATGAACAACTTCATTCTTCTCTTCAGTTATTTGCCTAAGTTCTTTCTCAAGCTCTCTGGCTTCTTATGGGAGCTGAAGGGCATTGATTAATGGCTCATTAAAGTACAACAACCAAATTAAAGATACATTGAACACACATACTTGATCATGACGAAGTCTAACACAAGAACCAGCTTCTTTGATTAAATCAATAGCTTTATCAGGTATAAAATGGTAACTGCATGTAGAGAAACAGTCATAAGATCATATGCATATTGGTAAACATAATCACAAAAGATCATCTTTGATATTAATACCTAATGTATTGATATGACAACTGGGCAGCAACTACCAGTGATTCATCAGTGTAACGGAGTTTGTGGTGAATCTCATATCATTCTCAGCGCCCCTTCAAGATTTGTATGGTCTCATTAACCGTTGGCTCAAGTTCTTTAATTCAAGATTTGTATTAAAGTTTCACATGCTTGTAATTCGCCTCTAGCAAGATCAGGCTTTAAGATGTTAACCACATCGATAAAGAGGATTATTCCATCACTTTGCTTGATTTCTTCCATCAACTTCTTTAGTCTCTCCTCGAAATCTCCACGATACTTTGTGCCATCAACAAGTAGACCCCTATAGAGAGTAATCACCTGAAAAACAGAAGCACAAAACACAGTGTAAAATCAGTGTATCACAGTTATGAAATTTCATTTAGGCAATTTATCAAACACCTTATGTTCATGTTTTGCAAACACGTTTCCAAGTCTTTTTTTTTTCTCAAATTTGCTTCAAACAACTCATCTATATAGTGCATCATGTCACAAACTCTTAAATCGATACATTAATGAACAAAAATTATGATTACCGAATCAAAACTCGTAAAACAAAACCATAACTTGTAAAACAAAACCATAACTCATAACAAACAATCATAGCAAACACTCATAACAAACAATAATTGGTACAAATTATGATGATTATTGAATCTGAAAACATGATATGATATTGAATCTGATAAAACGAAATCAGTTGCATACCTTATTGAATCTGATAACACGATATAATTTCATAATGAGATGATTTCGTGAATCTTCGTGGTCGTGATTTCGTGAATCTGGAACTCAGAGAAAAAAAAGGTCAGGTGGTGGAATTAGAGAAAGAACAAAAAGAAGAAATGAAAAAAATTATGCATTATATATTAAAGGTGTGGATTTATAAAACTTTACCTTAAAGAATGAATGAAAATACAATAAGGTCCCTGTAGTTTGGTGTGAAAAAGGGAGGGGAAAAGGGGGTGATCTAACGGTTGAGATCATTTCTCTCACTTTTCTTCTGAGATCAACTTTTTAAATGATCCAAGCTATATATATATATATATATATATATATATATATATATATATATATGTATATATATATATATATATATATACTTGTTTTCGAAGCCCTCCCAATGGGCGGGCATGACTTGTGATTATTCTTTGAGTGTATTACTTTTTTAATAGTAAGATATATATGTATACGAAGCTATTAGTAGCGTAAGAAGGGTGAAAATAATAGATGATCAAGTGAAAGATTCAATAACGAATTCAACTAAATAGATATTAATCTGATAAGGAGAGTGCCCTATGAGTTCCCGCACAGGCCACCCTCATTAAGTTGACTCTTTACCAGTATGAGCAAAAGGTTATTGCACGTTCAGTTTAAAGAAATCTTCGGGCAACCATATCCTGCCAATACAATACTCCTCCCTATACATCACAACTTAAGAAACTTGTCCTTGCGAAAAGTCTGTGAAGTACACAAAACACACACACATGATGATATTAAGAAAGATAATTACTGAATATTTTAAATACAACTTTTTGACTAAAGAAACTATTTGTCTCTACTTAAGAACTTGTTCACATTTCACAGTTGACATCAACAACGAACTCACTTGATCATTAAACTAAACTTTAATTTGTAAATTGAATAATTTAAATTTTAAAGTAGGAAGTTTGTTTATATTATACTTTTGAATCTAGATCTACATGTAACACAAGGATAATAGCCCGCTGCGTTGCAGCGGGTATTATTTTTCTTTTTCTGAATTTAACTGTTAGTGCAAAAATGATTAACTTCATTGCAGAGACGGATAACACTATAACGTTTTATCAAATAAATCGGGCGTCTCTAAGACATCCCGTAAATTGTTACATACCGTTTTCGCAAATCAATAAAATCAGATTGAACCATTGCAAATCCTGTGCTCCGACTAACCGTCGGTTAGTTGATACAAAAGATTACGATATGAATATATTTGGTAGAAGGTTTTTTCCACATGAATTTGTCTAACAGCATTATCCAGTAACAGATATATGTATTCCAGATTTTATTGTTGAATTATTAAACAAAGCGTATCTGTTTTGACCCGTTACCCAGCGCCACTGAAATTCTGCTTCGACTTCGTTGCCCAGATCTGCCTGGTCTGTTAGCCTCTGCAAGTTTCCCTAGCCGCAGCCATTGTTGAATTCGTTCGTCATTATGTTCAGCAGCAGCGGGTTCGGTGAGCAGAAGGAGATGGTTAAGAGATAAATTCATTAACAACCATGCACATCTAATTCCACAATAAAAAGCCAGCAGTCGTCGACAAAATGACAACAAAAAACTAACCAGTATTATTATTTGCCCATTATACTACTAAAAACACCTTTGTTTGAAGAGTCGACAGTCATATGGTGTAATTTACACTTATGCATGAAAGAAGTGAGATTCCTAAGCAAACAAACGTGACATACTCTTAAAGGAAGTATATGATTGAGCTGTTATCATTTCAACGTCTCGCGTGAAAAAGAATTGGGCAACAACTTAGTTAAAGAGATTCAGTACTATAGTACTACAATTCATTTCTAGTTAAAATTGAAGGACACATTAATGAACTGAAAATCATATATATAGTTAGTTTGATATCTTTCTGATTTTGTAAAAAAACATTAAGGATCAAAAGTACTGCGATGAAGTTATTGAATTTATAAGTGAATTTAATGAATTTTCCTAATCCGAAAGTATTTTTTTGAATGAATTTACTATATAAAGTTAAATAAAGGGCCATGAGATCTTATCAACTATAATACAATAGGAATACTTACCGGGAAATACGCATTGTCCAACGACCATAGAAGGCTATGGTCTTGTCTTTGCTTGCACTGTATTGTTAAAAGTGAGACCATTCAAAGTCTACATTGCACGGTTTTCAGCAGTAGATGCATCCGTAGCGCCACCGCCACAACAACCAAGAGCTTCACAGTTCTAATGCATCAGCAACAGGTGCTGCAATTGCCATTTGTCATTATCCAATGAAGTTTACACATATATTTGCACCATCTATAAGAGAATTAAGATAGGATCCTAGCACTAAGAGTACATACCTTCATTTATAAATCGATTCGATTGATTGTCTGCGACACCAATTATTTTGTTTTAAAATGGTCGTGGAGAATTATCTTAAGGTAGCTAGCCGACCATTTTAGTGCAGGTGGTGTTTCCTATTGCTGAACCACTGGAAGGGCGACATGGATTGGGTAAACCTAAATTATAACACATAGATCACAAGAAAATATAGGTAGGCGAAATAAATAATCTATGCATTTGAGATTTGCGAGTGTGGTTAACAGAGCGCGTCTTTGTATACACGACATGCATATAGTACAGTTAAAGATGAAACCTGAGGCTCCATGTGCTCGCCGACGGGAACGTGTAACGGTGCTGCCTTCACGGGCCAAGGCCATTTTCTGTGTAGGTGTCCGCGGTAATAATATATAAACACCAATAGTTCAGTATAAGTATTGTTTATGGTTCGGGGTCATTGTTGCGAAAAAATCAATTTGGGAAAACCAATAGATGAATATAAATAGAAACTCATCATCTGATCTCGTACCATCTACCCGCGGAATGGCTCTAATATCAACGTTTCTGCACCGACTTGTATCAATGGTAAAGGAGTATAAACGCCATTTAACTTATCCAGTGTATTTTCAGCAAAACTGTAGGTGTCTGAAAATCCAACACATGTCGCGACGATGTAGGAGTTGCAAACATTGAACAATTGTCATAAGAGGCTACGTACTTGTCAAATGACATAGGTAACACAATTTCATAGCTAAAAAATTTGGTTTGGTAAAATAAAACGCCACCGACCTGTGCCTTCAGGCTGTATCGCTTCATAAATGATTCTATTAGTATTTACTGATGGTCCCGTGCACATAATTCAATGCGAGTGTTAGGAGCATCACCCCCATAGCCTTTCCCTTGTTGGCAGTAGATAAGTGCCTCTTCTTAAGAATATAGATGCAATAAACCTTGTAGCAGAAGAAGGTTCACGAATAACTTTACCCAGAGCAGAAGAGGTAACTTTTTTACGCGTGTCGTATCAACCGGGGTTACAAAATCTGCACCTAACAATTGCGTTCATGATTGAAGAACATTGTTGCCAATAAAGAAATTTTGGAAAACCAATAAATGAATATAACTTGGAACTCACCATCTAATCCACAAAACTATAAAAGAAGCAACTAAGAGATATTAATAAGAGGCTTTGATATGGGCTTAGCAATGCCTTAAAACTCACCAACTGTGAAAAACAGCGCTCCAAAACCACGAGTTCAATGCTAGGAGACCATACAGATGCCATAGACCAGCATAATCATAGTATGGCTTATTATCTGATTTCGTTGGTAGCTTGTAATGCAAAAGGATAAAGAAGGATAGCCACCCATGAAAATGCATTACCAGATTGAGTACAGAAAATGCTACAGAAGCAGGCTCCTGAAAATAATAGAAGAAATTACTCGAATCAGTATTTAAAAAATATAAGATTAAATAAGGTACTTTGAATCAACTTTAAATAAATCGTAATGGGATTATGAGGCTTAAGATTAACGTAACAAACCTGAATCCCGAATACTCGTTTGAAGGGCCATTTGCCATGATACTTAATTGAACTTGAGACCTCTCACTTATTTTAGTCAATTTGATTATGTTGCAAACACAAAAGAAACAGGATTTCTGAAATAGTGTATTAGCAAATAATCTGAATATTCATATTTTATGTAAATAGTTTGACTATTAAAGGTATTTGAGTAGAGTCCTCTGCAAAATATGCTTCTTAAAGAGCATATTCCTTGTTCATCTTGTTTCTGGTTTCCTACTTAAGAATCATTTACATAAGCAATACCTTACTGCCATGTTTCAGATAGGTAAACTCTATGCTCTTATCTTGCAATAACATAAATGATTATTCCAGTGAAATGGATAATTTAAAATACTCGCATCATTAAGAATATGTGCATTTTTTCATAATATCTTATATGAATATATGGATAATTTAAAATACTCCTCGGTATACCAAGGCAGCCATGTACCAAATTATAATTTTTTCTCTTTTATTTTAACTTCTGATTTCTACCCAATTGTCTTTGTCCTAATGATATGAGTGAATCTGTGCAATTTCATCTCTAATTCATCCCCTTTTATATACAACCATTAGTGGGTACTCGCCATCAATAAAGATGTACTATACAGTGTTTGATCAGTAAGACGTCTCACTACAGGTATGATGCATGCGTTCTTACTGTTTAATAATAAGAGCCCTAACTGAATCATACACGTTTGTGATAAATGGTTCGAAGGTCTCTTTGGGAGTATAGAAAGTATGACTATCTTATGTACACAGTTTATATTATAACCCAGAACTACATAATAGAACTATCCAACAATGTCGATCTGTAACGCTTTTCAGGCTGATCATTCACCCATCTTTCAGCCCAAGTAGACTTCCTTGAAGCAGGTAACCAGACCATAATGAAGTATACCAATGTGGTGTTTGGTTCGTGCTAAAAATACCAAAGGGGGTGTTTGGTTCGGTCTAAAAATACCAAAAGGAGGTGTTTGGTTCTGTTCTAACAGGTCTTGGTAAACCCCCTACTCAGAACAATTACTTATCTCCCCACACACAAAAAATAATAGTAAGAACACAATAATAGAGTGACAAAATGGGCAGGTCAAAAAGGTCGTGTAATAGGTCAAAATGGACTTTTGTATGGCCCGAAAGGCCAACACACTATCTCAATATTCATATTAACCTTTTTTTGAAATACATATTAATTTAGCAGGTCGTATGTAAAAAACACATTGAGCGACTTTCAACATCGGGCCATAAGAGATAAAGCGTGACCAAAATCTACCCATTCATTAGTTAATGGGTTGAAATTGCCACTTCTACAGATACCAATAAAATCTAAGCCTAATATACAACATCACTGGTATGGCCAACCATGTCACCATTTGGTATGTTCACACGTACCTAAAAGCACATGAAACTCTTAATATTTTGATAAATATTTTAAATAAACACCTGCATACAGTTAGGGGGCAATTATTGCTTACCTGGTCAAATATTCCGCTGAGGATAGCATCACGGGTCTTCTCACCAATATGAATCAGAGCGCCGATTAGCCGGAACAATATGATTGTAAGGTATCCAATCTGAGAATCATAGCAAATTCTAAGTTGACCGTTACATTGTCTGTTAGCCGTCAGATACACCGTGTTTTCTGAATGGTGATCAACATCCACTTTCCTTTTACCCTTATCGGAAAATATGACCTGATTCCCTTTCCCAAATATATTCATGTCACAGTTATTCACCGGAAGCGACTCATGTATAATAAAGGCATTGTTCCACTTACCCGCTGCAAGACTCAGACCATTTATGACATTTTGAAATTCCAGAACCCATTGTATTTCAGACAGTTTTGTAGCTTATGTACGTGCAGACCTATCAATGGCAGCATCACAGAAAAACCAAAAACACCTAATATTAAGAAAACACAACCGATAAAGTAGTGGGAAAGATGCAATCTCGTACCTTGATTCATCAGTAGTGATACGACTCCAATACTTAGATACTTTAAATAGTAAATCAAGTTACTTGCGTGTGTTATGCCTCGTTCAAATATGAGATGCGTCAAATTTAGCAAGACTTATATGCGCCAAATTGAGCCTTGCAGCTCACGACAGTAGCCTCAACATCACTGGTATGGCCAACCATGTCACCATTTGGTATGTTCACACGTACCTAAAAGCACATGAAACTCTTAGTATTTTGATAAATATTTTAAATAAACACCTGATATGACAGTAATCCAAAAGATACCTTCAAGTTGATGAAACTTGTTTCGATCTACCAGTTTCATGCTGTGTTTCATCAGAAGGCGAACCTTCATGTTGCTCAGCTTCTTCATACACTAATTTCAACATTTGAACCAGAGAGTTCGTGTTTTGCCTTCGTAACAAACTCACTGACATAACGACTCGAGGATATTTGTTCTTGATCAGCTAAAGCAATAATGTCTCTTGAAGGCTCCTGGATTTCACCAGCAGATGAAGTAGAAATGACTGCAAGTGAGCTGCTACTACCACCACCACCGCGAGTATGACCGGTTTCCTGTAACTTAGGTTCGGGATTTAACTTCAAATATTTGTAGCTACTTGACGCCTCTTTAGGCATATCGACATTAAAACTTGAAGATTTAGTTGTTCTCATACCGGTCTTCAATGATTCATTGGTTCCCTCCCCCATTATCACCCCAAATGACGAAACTTGTGAAACTGAAGTGTCTAACTACAGTTTTTTTTTTTTTTTTTTTTTTTTTTTAATTTAATGTCAGATTTTCTAAGTGAGACAGAAGTGTTTTCAGTTCTATTGATTCGAGTATCTTTAATTTCGGATACTTGTTGTGATTTCACTCTGGACTCTTGAAATGTAGTGAAGTGGTCAATTTTTTGGTAATTTTCTTCTTTTCGGTCTTTAAATTGACCAGTAACTTCTGTTACATTGTCAGATTGTCTTTGTGAAACTGAGATGATATAATTATTTGAACTTTCAGATATATGTTGCAATTTCAGCCTAGACTCTTGTACTACACTTTTGAGTCTCTACTCTCTAGCACCAAGAAAACCAAAGAAAAAAATATTATTGGTTCTGAAACAACTCAAAAGATAACACTTTTATGGCTCTTTAGGATAGGGGAAGTCAAGCCTCTTACGGTATAATCTTTAAGTTGCAGGTGTCATGGTCATTTAGAAAAATATTTGTCGAATAGAGTACTTAGATCAATCGCTAATATATATGAAAGCTTTCTAGCAACATATGGACTAAAAAAACTCTAATAGAACTAATAGCATCGACATGCACATTCACTTTCATACTCATATGCAATGCTTCGAAAGGTTATATAAGAAAAGATAGTATATTATCTAGTTGAAAGCGATATATATCTTACGAAACAGGATAGGAGTAAGTGAAAAGGTAGGTTCGCAAAGCTTCTTCCTTGATCTTGTCTTTTAGCATTCCCAAGACCTTTTCACGGTTCTTAAGTAGCCTTCAGACATCAAGTGAGTTGATGACATCGAATGATTTTTGAAAGTCACCTTTGGTTAAGGCTCTAGTGGCTGCCATAACATGATCCCAAACGTTTTCAGGGGGGCCAGTAAAGGTCTGCCTCTCACTGACTTCAAGTAGCCCTCGTAGAGTCTTGCTTGCAGCCATGTTTGGAACCTCAAGCAGCATGACACAAATTAAATGAACAGCTTCCAGAAGTTCAAGATTGATGTGAGTGTGGTATGGCATCTGCCTTCTCCTTTCAAGGCGTTCCTGAATATACATAAAAATAGTTATTGAGATTTGCAGAATACCAACAAAATTAGCAAAAAGGTAAACACATTCTTAATAGAATTCAAATGGTGCCGATAAATAAAAGATGAACCAGACACAATATTGTACCAATGTGGAGTCATACATGGTTCAGTTTGTTGTATATCTCAAATTATCAAGTTCAATGATCTCTTAATCAATGATAAAGGCAGTCTAATGTTATAAATTAACTTCTTTCTTCATCACAGTAAGCAATGAAAAACCAATAAAGAGCCCATAAAAAGCTCCTAAATAAATGTTCTTATTAGTAATATGCCTATACAATGTCAATTTCAGATGTATTTTATGTGCTTATTCTAGTACTACACTAATGAACATAGCAAGAGGAGAGCAAAGCCCACTTCTTTTGCCCCCAGATGAACCTAATGTTCTGGTAGTGACGTAATGTCACTGTGGATCTTGGTTACATCAAATCATCATATCAGTAATACTTCAGGGTCAAAACACACCATACTATGCATTAACATTTAGACAAATGCATTTTTGGTGATAAGCAATGGTTAAATTTCAATGAGAAGTCAAGTATGATGGGTCCAATGTTCAAAAGTACAGCTTTTATGGAATGATGTACCCTTTAATGAGAGCATGCGGTGAGCCACACTCGACGGTAGGAGAAAACCCAAGACTTTTAATTTCTGCTCTATCTACACCCTTCCTTACCTGTGTTAGAGTGACACACTGCTAATGAGCTAATAGCTTGAGATAGACTGTTTCGTTTAAACCAAATAAAGCTTGGACTTCCGCCAAATATAGCAGCGTCAGTAATAAAAAAAAAATGGTAGAATACATAAATGATATAAGTCTTTTTCCTTTGTGTGTCCTTGCTTATAAGGCTGCAGTGAAAGACAATCTTAAACTCCCTTTATTTTTATTAAATGGGCCAAATTATCTTTAAAAATATCATTTAGGTCATTTAATTCAGATGGATCACGCGGGTGGTTCCATTCAACTTGTCAGACGGGTCATCTTGCTAAAATAGGTTTCCTTTATTTTTATTAAATGGGTGTAGTTATGTTTAAACAGGTCACACGGGGCATTTTATTTAAATGTATCATGTGTGTTGTTGCATTCAAACGTCTCAGCCGGGCCATTGTGCTAAAATGGGTCATATTTGTGTTTTGTTTTCATTTTAGTTGCATTCTTACTACATCTATCTAACATATTAACATAACCTAAATCGCCCGATTCATATGTAACTGCACCAAATTATGAGCTCTACTACATATATGCACAGGATGCACCTAAATGGTGTTTCACAAGTAAAATAAATTAGAAAGTTGAAAATAGATGTTTACTGGTGAGAATAATTGCCTGATTTTGTTTAGCTAGCTTCACCACATTCCATAGATTGTTTACATAGTACAAGCTTCAACCCCTACACAAACATGTAACCATTAGTATAAGTTTTGTACGTTGTGTTTACCATTAAAGAAACATACTGTAATACAGATAATGGTAGATATATTTTATTTTTTGTTGTCTTACCTCATATACTCTTCTTTCAATGGCTGCTTCAATACATTGGACCATTCTTTGGCTATCGGCTTCTGATTTCACATGTGAACCGTCTACATGTATAATACAATATTCCTATAAACACAAAAGCACATCATGAGCGTTTTATAACAAATTGATATAAAAAAATACTAAAAATCATGTGAAAAGTTAAAGAACCTGGTAAGTTTCAGGCCTTTCAGCATTGACGTGCCTATGAATCGTAACATACTCCATATCAGTCGATGTGCAAATGATGTAAAACAATAGTTTAGGCCTATCTTTGAATCTAATAGTGATCAATGAACAATCGCTATCATACCAATTGACCGCATTAACATCAGGTTTTGGCATTTCCATTAAACTCAAACAACTATCCCTTTCAAAGCCACAATCCTCAAGCATTACCTGGTGCAGCCTATGCTTGGTTTGGGTTCGACCGTTTGAGAGCACGGACTTGGCTACACCACATTCCATAGATTGTTTACATGGTTCAAGCTTCAACCCCTACACAAACATGTAACCATTGGTATAAGTTTTGTACGTTGTGCATACCGTTAAAGAAACATAATGTAATACAGATAATTGTAGATATATTTTATTCTTTGTTGTCTTACCTCATATACTCTTCTTTCAATGGCTGCTTCAATACATTGGACCATTCTTTGGCTATCGGCTTCTGATTTCACATGTGAACCGTCTACATGTATAATACAATATTCCTATAAACACAAAAGCACATCATGAGCGTTTTATAACAAATTGATATAAAAAAATACTAAAAATCATTAGAAAAGTTAAAGAACCTGGTAAGTTTCAGGCCTTTCAGCATTGACGTGCCCATGAATCGTAACATACTCCATATCAGTCGATGTGCAAATGATGTAAAACAATAGTTTAGGCCTATCTTTGCATCTAATAGTAACCACTGAACAATCGCTATCATACCAATTGACCGCATTAACATCAGGTTTTGGCATTTCCATTAAACTCAAACAACTATCCCTTTCAAAGCCACAATCCTCAAGCATTATCTGGTGCAGCCTATGCTTGGTTTGGGTTCGACCATTTGAAACCACGGACTTGGCTACACCACATTCCATAGACTGTTTACATAGTTCAAGCTTCAACCCCTACACAAACATGTAACCGTTAGTATAAGTTTTGTACGTTGTGCATACCGTTAAAGAAACATACTGTAATACAGATAATTGTAGATATATTTTATTTTTTGTTGTCTTACCTCATATACTCTTCTTTCAATGGCTGCTTCAATACATTGGACCATTGTTTGGCTATCGGCTTCTGATTTCACATGTGAACCGTCTACATGTATAATACAATATTCCTATAAACACAAAAGCACATCATGAGCGTTTTATAACAAATTGATATAAAAAAATACTAAAAATCATTAGAAAAGTTAAAGAACCTGGTAAGTTTCAGGCCTTTCAGCATTGACGTGCCCATGAATCGTAACATACTCCATATCAGTCGATGTGCAAATGATGTAAAACAATAGTTTAGGCCTATCTTTGCATCTAATAGTAACCACTGAACAATCGCTATCATACCAATTGACCGCATTAACATCAGGTTTTGGCATTTCCATTAAACTCAAACAACTATCCCTTTCAAAGCCACAATCCTCAAGCATTATCTGGTGCAGCCTATGCTTGGTTTGGGTTCGACCGTTTGAGACCACGGACTTGGCTACACCACATTCCATAGATTGTTTACATAGTTCAAGCTTCAACCCCTACACAAACATGTAACCATTAGTATAAGTTTTGTACGTTGTGCATACCGTTAAAGAAACATACTGTAATAAAGATAATTGTAGATATATTTTATTTTTTGTTGTCTTACCTCATATACTCTTCTTTCAATGGCTGCTTCAATACATTGGACCATTGTTTGGCTATCGGCTTCTGATTTCACATGTGAACCGTCTACATGTATAATACAATATTCCTATAAACACAAAAGCACATCATGAGTGTTTTATAACAAATTGATATAAAAAAATACTAAAAATCATTTGAAAAGTTAAAGAACCTGGTAAGTTTCAGGCCTTTCAGCATTGATGTGCCCATGAATCGTAACATACTCCATATCAGTCGATGTGCAAATGATGTAAAACAATAGTTTAGGCCTATCTTTGCATCTAATAGTGACCACTGAACAATCGATATCATACCAATTGACCGCATTAACATCAGGTTTTGGCATTTCCATTAAACTCAAACAACTATCCCTTTCAAAGCCACAATCCTCAAGCATTATCTGGTGCAACCTATGCTTGGTTTGGGTTCGACCGTTTGAGAGCACGGACTTGGCTTCTCGAGCCTTGTTACTTCATTTAGGCGTATCTCTCTTAAATGTATTTTAAAGTGCTTCATCGAGGATATAATTAACCTCTATGTCGTCCATCCACACTGTCTAATGGAATCCTAATTACCTATGGTGGCCTTTGACTACCAGGAAATCTCTATATTATATATAATCACCTAGTACAGAAGTGGAATAGCATGCTATACTACATGTGCATGTAACTATCCAGCTTTCTTATAACAACATAAGGGTAAAGTATGCCATGAGACAAAAACACAACAAAGACTTAAGTAACGGATTATTTACTTCAGTTGACAAATCTCTAAGATTAGGGTTAAGACATATTAATCATGTTAACATAAGATGTACATGTCATGATCACATATACATGCATACATACGCGTATGTATGTATACCTGTAAATCTTGCATTACTGTTGGGTAGGCATCTTTTAGATCAGCAACAGCAATGCCGTCTACATGTTCCTTTATCAAACCAAGAATCTGCGTCTTGCCTCCAATATTATGTGTCGGCTGCATATACAACATAATATTGTTACATTAGAGATAGGGACAATGTTGCTAAATAGTTAATTACCAAGTTCCATCATTGTGATATTTTTGAAAAAAACATTATCAAATACTATATGAATCATTAGCGTTTATGATATACGTACCTGTAACACAAATATCATTGAAATCAAACAACATGTGTTACTGTTGTCATCGATTATATCTTTAAAATAAAGAGCCAAAAATCCTAAAACTTACCTGCAAAAAAAAGGCTATGTTTCTTTTGAGATAATATTCTGTGTTAAAATGAATCGTGATTTTTAAATAATAAAGATAAATGTGTAACTATATTTAAGGAAAAGATATGTATAAAATTAAAAATAATTGGTTCGGCATTTATAGATTATAATATGCAAAATAATTATCAAAATAACTTGTTGCCTAAGTGGTAAACACACATGTTATTCAACCAAATAACCAAGGTTCAATCCTTGTAAGGCTCCTTTTTTATAAATAATTTTCAAAAATATTTAATAAAAATCCGAATTTTACAAAAATAATTATGAAAAATCCGAAATTTACAATTAGTGCTTAGGTGGATTAAAAAATTGCTTAGTTGGACAACAAATGCTTATATGGCATGAAATTGGATTATTTGACATTGAGGTAGCATTAATTCTAAATGCCTCATGTTATATATATATATGTAATATATTTAACAATATCTGATAATAAAATACCTTGAGAACACTTATATGATCAAAATACTTGTTTTTATGAAGTTACGTTAAGTTTATAAGTTTTTCTAAACTTTTCCTGAATTTGCACTTTTTACCCTCAAGTTTCAAAGTGTACGAGTTTAGTCCCTCAAGTTTGACTAATTGACACTTTTTACCCAAAACGTATTTTATATCGAATTTGACAGTTTCAACCCCTGATGAAATTTTTTTTACGAAAACAGTCCTCCAAAATGTGGTTTTGACGCGTATAACCCTAAAGTTTTCAAGTTTACACTTTTGAAAAAAAATATAACTAGTTTAGGTACTTTACCAAATGAGTCCTTGTAGTTTTAGTTGTGCGCATGCAAACGTATATATACCCTTTCAATTCCAAAATAGTGCACGTCTAGCCCCTAGACTTTTCATGCAACTTTTATTCACGTTATATTAAACCTTTATCTTTTCAAAAACTTCCAAAGTTTACCCAAGGTTTATACATTTTTCACTTTTAGTATGAAAACTCATTTTAGTATCTAAGATCTTCCAAAAGCTTTCAAACTTACTTCTAGCTTGTTTGTTTGACTTATTAGCTTATTTTATACTTATTGGACCGGGTATTGGGCTAGTTGGGCTCGGTTTGGTCATATTGCGCTTGTTTATTGGGCTTTAGGCCCGTTTAGCTTTGCGCATGATATCAAAATAGTTGAAGGTTTTAGAGGTTGACAAAAGGGTTTTACAACTTGTTTTCGACAAGTTTTTCAAGTTATCTAGGTTGGCATGTTCACTAGTGCGTGAGAAATGTGTCGAGTGGTGGTGTCTCTATTTTATACGAAGGAATAAAAGAACTTAGGGTGCATTATGTGTTTAACATGTGACATACATATATGTACTAGAGTGAAAAATCATAGAAGAATCGAAATAGGTTTTGAAAGACTTACAATCACTCGAATTGAGTGGAGATGAGAGTGACAATATGAACGAGTGTGGGCAATATTGAGACCCCTTGTTCTCCTTATATACATCACGAGTTACCCAAAAATCTTATAAGTTCCTTTGTTTATGCAACGAGTTCTCTTTCTTTTCCTATCTCTCTCGAACGGTTTCCCACAATGGACGATTTTCTTTTGTTTACAAGTGAAGAGTGATTGTGAGTTGTGTTGAGTGCAAATGACTAAGAAATGTGCTAGTTATAGGAGAAACAAGCATGGCATTTTCTTTATTTTAAGCTAGCTAGTTCTAGATTTATATGTCTGGTTTTTGTTTGTATTAAGCGTGCATGGTTCAGTTCTAAGAAGAGGAGGCAACACTAGGTTTAGTAACTTCACTTGGAACATAATATCCTTTGGTTATGGAAGTCAAATAGAGGGTCAATGCTTTAGGCATTATTAAATTGGATTAGGGTGGCTAAAAGCATGGTGTTTGGTCTTTGTTTAATCCTACACGTTACGTAAGATGTTAGGAAGAGAGGGGGTGAACTTAGTTTTGAACTTGATTTGTGATATATATTGTTGTGGTGGCTTTTGGTTCTCGACCAGTTACATAAAAAATAGAGGAACAAATATTACTAAGGGAATTAAATGGTGTCATGTTGGGCTCGGTAGAAAAGACGAGGCCCACAAAATTTTATGGGTTTTGGGGTTGGCTTGGATCCAACACATATAGGTTAGGCCCAAGATGGCATAAGGTGGTGTTGGGCTTGGATCGGGTGTTCATGAGGACCAATGGTATGTAACGGGCTTGATGGGTTTTCGGATGAGGCCCAATGAGAGTATAGTGGGAGTTGGGCTTGTGTCGAGGCCCAATAAAAATTCTAGGTGCAATCCGATGTTTATATATTTTTATTTCCATTTATTTCATATTTTTAGAAATTATTATATATATTATATATATTTTAAGAATATCGGGATCGTGGGGATTTTCATTCTGATCACAATGGTATTTTTATGAATTCTCAAGCAGCGTTGATCATGCATATCCAAATGATATGCAAATGTGGTAATTAGAAAATTTAATGATGACGTAAATCATGCTTTATTTCTGATTAAAGTCTTAAGTACAATGAAATTTTCCGGGAGCTTACAGTACCTACCCCTTAAGAGAACTGCGTCCCGTGGTTTAACTCACAGAGGTTGTCATGGGTGGTTAGATGAACAGGTGGGGATACATGGAATGCATTACATCCTAGGTGAACTCTGCACCTCGTTTCTTGTGATTACATCAAAATTTAATGATAGGAATACGGCTTTGCTTAAGCCTCTTGACTTCCCTGTCCATGATCTCAACGGGTTCTTCTACGAAGCTAAGTTTGTCATTGAGTTGTATGTCCTTTAGGGGTACGACTAGGGTTTCATCCGATAGACACTTCTTAAGATTCAAAACATGGAAAGTGTCATGTACTCAACTAAGCTCTTGGGGAAGTTCGAGCTTATATGTCACTGGACCAACCCTTTGCAGAATTTTGAACGGTCCTACGTATCGAGGTTTGATTTTTCCTCTCTTTCCAAACCTGACCATTACTCGATCTTCGACTTGGAATTCCATCGGTTTTCTCCTGACGTCTACGTAGCTCTTTTGTCTATCTCGAGCTGCTTATAGTCGTTGTCCTATTTGCATTATCTTTTTAGTTGTCTCCTGGACAATCTCAGGGCTTGTGAGTTGTACTATCCAAATTCTCTGACATCGTGATTTTTCCATTTATGCGCTTCAAAGGTGGCTTTTTAATGTGGTAGCTTTATTGTATCTTCGGAGGTAAGTGCTTATCCCATCCTTTTCCGTCGATCACAAATGCTCTCAGCATGTCTTCCAGAGTTTAGATCGTTGTTTCACTTTGTCCATCTGTTTGAGGATGGTATGCGGTACTCATATCCAATTTGGTACCCATGGCGTTTTGGAGTGTTTGCCAAAATCTCAAGGTGAATCGGCTATCTCGATCAGATATGATAGAGATCGGTGCACCATGACGAGAAACAATCTCTTTGATGTACAGTCTAGCAAGTGTAATCATCTTGTCGTTCTCCTTGATATGCAGAAAATGAGCGGATTTCATGAGACGGTCCACAATGACCCAAATGGTATCAAAACCATTAGAAGTTCTCGGTAACTTTGTGATGAAATCCATGGTGATCCTTTCCCATTTCCATACGGGAAGTTCCAGTTGGGTTAGCAATCCTGATGGCTTTTGATGCTCTGCTTTGACTCTCAAACACTCAAGCATTTATTGGCATATTCGGCAATATCAGTTCGCTTACCAGTAAAAGTTTTAGATCTTGATACATCTTGTTGGGACCAGGATGTATGGAATACTTCGATTTATGTGATTCATGCATGATGAGCTCTCGGATACCTCGGTAAGTGGAATCCAACTTCGATCTTTGAAACATAACATTCCGTCCGATCTTTACACAAATCCATTTTCATTCTCCGGCATGCCATAAATCTTTTCATTCGGCCAGTTTTCTTCATTAAGATCTTCGATCTGAGCTTCAAGAATTTTCAATGGTAGGGTTGAATTGATTACCATTCCTAATGATATCACTCTAAGTAGCTTAGGGCGATCTTTTCTACTCAAGGCGTCGGCAACAACGTTCGCCTTTCCGGGATAGTAACGAATCTCGCAGTCATAATCACTAAGCAGTCATATACACTTGGTTCTGTATAAATAATGTCTCCATAACTTGAGTTCAAATACCACAGCGCCGAGTTCTAGATCGTGAGTAGTATAATTCTTCTCATGAGTTTTGAGTTGACGTGATGCATAAGCAATCACTTTGTTCCTTTGCATGAGAATAGCACCTAAACCCATATGTGAAGCATCGCAGTATACTACAAAATCTTCTACTCCTTCAGGTAGTGCCAAGATGGGTGCTTGAAAGCTTGTTCTTAAGGTTGAAAAGCCGATTCTTGATCGCCTCCCCATTTGAATTTCTTTGTTTTTGGTTTAATTAAATGGTTTGTATAAAACCTTCGTGAATCTGTAATAATCGACAAGTCCTAAGAATTGACGAATCTCAGTGGGGTCGGTTGGTACGGACCAATTCTTTACGGATTCTATCTTTGCGGGATCCACGTGGATTCCTTTACTTTCGATCACATGACCAAGAAATTGGACTATCTCAATCCAAAAATCACATTTGGAAAACTTCGTGTACAATTCTTCATCCTTGAGTAACTTCAGGACAGTTCTCAGATGTTTCACATGTTCTTCTTTATCACAAGATTAGATAAGAATATCATCAATGAACACAATGACGAATTTATCCAGGTATGGTTTACAGACTCTATTCATGAGGTCCATAAATACAGCGGGTGCATTGGTTAAACCGAATGAAATTACTTGGAATTCATAATGACCATATTGAGTTCTAAATGCGGTCTTGGGTATATCTTCCTCTTTTACCCTTAACTGATGGTATCCAGATCTTAAATCAATCTTTGAGTATACACTCAAGCCTTGTAACTCATCAAACAGATCATCGATTCTTGGTAAGGGATAGCGGTTTTTGATTGTGAGCTTGTTCAATTCTCTGTAATCGATACACATCTGAAATGATCAATCCTTCTTCTTAACAAATAAAACTGGTGCTCCCCAGAGTGAGGAACTTGGTCTAATGAATCCTTTGTTAGATTGCTCTTCTAGTTTTTTAGACAGTTCTTGCATTTCCGAGGGTGCTAAACGGTATGGTGCTTGTGCTATGGGAGTAGCTCCGGGAATAAGATCGATTTGAAATTTGACTTGTTGAGCAGGTGGTAGTCCAGGCAAATCTTCTGGAAATACTTCAGGGAATTCTCTAACTACAAGTACATCCTCTAGTCAATTCTCTTCCGACTTCTTTTCCGTTACCTGAGCTAAGAAGGCACAACATCCTTTCTCCATGTACTTTATCGACTTTGCACAAGATATGATACTTAAGTACTTTCTACTTTGATCTCCTTGGATAACTAAGGTTTCATCGTTAATTAGGATATGAATGGTTTTATCGTCGCAAACAATCCTAGCACGGTGTTTAGACAACCAATCCATGCCAATTACGACGTCAAAACTACCAAGTTTGATTGGCAAAAGATCTATAAGGAACGAGTGGTCTTGTAACAGAATAGGGCAATTACGGATTATGGTGTTGGTTCCTACTATCTTTCCATTGGCTAGTTCTATCTCATAAGTTGTATCTAAGGTAATTGGGGAAATTTCAAGTAATGGTGCAAAGGTAGTAGATACAAAGCTCTTATCGGATCCAGAGTCAAACAAGAATTTTTCAGAATGATTGTTAAGAGAATATGTACCCGTCACAACATCAGGGTTCAACGGAACGTCTCCATCTCCTAGCATGTACGCCCTTGCACGCTCATTGTCGGTTAAGCTGCATTCATGTTTCGGCATTGACTTTTGAAATGATCCTTCTCTCCACATCCATAACAACTCATATTTGCCATAGTGTTTCCACCTCCAGGGTTTCGGCAATGCTTACCTTGATGACCTATCTTGTTGCACTTGTCACACTTCATAGTGCATGGTCCAGAATGGTGCATCAAACATCTATTGCACTAGGGATGTGGTCCGGCATACCCTTTTCCGGCAGTGGGTGCAGCATAAGCCCTGGCGTCTTCTTGTCTTCGGTTTGCGATTGTGATCTTGGTTTCATTTGGATGATCGGTTGTTATTGTTCCGATTGTTGTTGTTGGACTGGTGGTGGTTGTAATTTGAGCTTTTTCGATCATCAAGCTTTCTTTTGTTGTCACTTGAGCCTTGTGCATTTGCAAGCTTCAATATCGGCTCCATAAGGCAGTGGGATACAATAACAACTTCCTCAACAGTCTTTGGATTAAAAGCGATGACATCTCCTTCAATGCTCCGAGGTAGACCTCCGATCAAAGCTTCCAAAATCTTTTTATTGGTAGGGAACTTATGAGGACATAGAGCTCTCAGCTCGTGGAATCTCTTGAAGTATGTCTTGAGATCATTACCTTTGACCAAATGGTAATAATCATCTTCTAGCTTCTTTATCTCAGTTCTTGGGTATTATTGTTTCATCAACAGTTGTTTCAGATCTGACCATGAAATTCTACAAGCTTCTTCCATTCCGATTGGTTTAGCATGGGCTTTCCACCAAAATAACGCATGTTCTAGCAAAGTTCCAGTTGCAAATTTGACCTTGCAATCATATGTGCAGTCACTTAGTAGAAACACAGTCTCGGTTCTCTCAAACTAATGGAGTAGACCAATAGCACCTTCTGTGCCCTTGAAGAATGTTGGCTTGCAGTTCATGAATTCCTTGTAGCTATACTTACGAGTTACGGAAGACTCACTTTGATTTGTTGGAGTGTTGGTTTCATTTGAGTTTGCCATTTCAACAATACGTACTGCTGCTGCTACATGAGTTGCTTCAGCAAGACGAGCACCTCGGCTTCACACGTCTTGCCGGGCAACACGCTCAGTTTCAGCTTCTTGAGAGATCTCCGCTTCTCTTGCAATTTCAGCCTCTCTTGCAATCTCAGCTTCTCTTGCAATCTTGGCTTCTCTTATGGCAACTTCACTTCATGCCTCTTGGCAATCGTTAAACCAGCCAATGCGTTCAAACCGGCTCTAGCAATATCAGTGGCATGCTTAGCTATAGCAGCGCTAACACTTTCAGCGACCATTTTTCGGACAGTAGTTGGAGTGATGGTGGATGAGGTAGCTTTCTTCTTGACCATTTTTCTAAAATTACTAAGAAATAAACACCAAGATTAAGAATCATCGACGATAATAAAAGTGATTACATATTATAAATATCATAATAGTCAAGATAATCACTTTAAATCAATGAGATGATATCGTTATGAACAGTAATAAGTGAATCATGATTTATCTCAACAATATCATAACATATATAAGGACATAATGATCGGTTCGGCATATATGACTGATGAATAATATCACAACACAAGAATATAGAAATACAACCATAGATAGCATAGAATACATCGATACATAGTAATAGTTCACAACCATAGGTTACAACATCAATATTCTTGTTCCTTAGTTACAAACCAAAAGGATACAAGCCTTAATGCCTCATATGGCGGATTTATGATACATACTACAATAAAGATGACTAGAAACTATGCATCTCCCGATGCGTCATCATGATGACAGCGAATCTCCTTAACCATGGCTGTTAAATCTAGGATCTGCTGCTCACGTGCTCGATCTCTAGCCTCGAGGTCATCAATCCTCTGCTCTAGTATAGTGACGTGAGCATGAGCGGATGCAAGCTCGTGATGTAAGACTCTCTCACGGCCTAAGGCAGTGTCTCTCAAAGTACTGTCATCTCGAACAGTAGTCTCAAGCCTCTGGGTCAAGCTGGTCACAACATCTCTCTCCTCCACAATTTGGGCGCTCATCATGTCAAATACAATCTCAATGAAACAACGACCTATCACGAGGTTTTCGACCTCTTCCTCTAAGCTCTCTATCCTAACTAATGGAATCTCATCATAATGTGCCAGGAGCTCATTCAGCTGGTCCTCGTGTCTAACAAGTCTAGTTGCCAACAGAGGAATAGTGTGGTGTACAGGCTCACCCGTGACTGGCAGAACTGGAGCTGGTGCAGTAGTTGAGCTCTCTCCAAGCTTGAAAGGACTCGGTGCTCCTTCCTGCTTCTCTCCAACAATGAAGTAGAGGTAACAAGAATGACCATCGTCTAGCGTCGGCCTTCTTCCTAGTTTCGGACTTGATGTCTACACGAGTAGGCATGTAAGGATCAGTTAGTGATAGAGGATAACATTTAATGCTAAGTGGCAAAGGTGGCTCACTGAAAGTATCCAAATGTGGTTGCTGGTGGTAATAGAAGAACGATGGTGAAGGTCGATGAAGATCAAGAGGTGCGGTGGTGGTGAAGTAGCGGTTGGTTGGGAGCAATTGGGTAAAACCGATGATAACCGGCGCAAGTGGTGGTGGTGATGGTGATGAGCTGGTGGTGACCGAGCGATGGTGTCAAATGAGTCATAGTGATGGATGCGCACTGCCTGTATGCATGATGATAGCACTCTGCGACCGGGTCATAAGCACTCCGAATATGCTGGGGCTTATATGGCTTCAGGACACGGATCCTACGTCGGCGACGACGGATCGGTAAGGAAGATGATAAAGAAGAGTATGATGAGACAGAATCAGTGCTCTTGGATGACTTGGATGATCCATCATCTACTGCAACATCTGAATCAGGTAGCTTCATTGACTCATAATCCTTGTTCTAGTGTCATAGAAGCAAAAGCGGTTAAACTCTAAAACAAGCGATGATGAATGGTAGGAGTTTGGGCAACCTCGCCTTCCTCAAATGGTTGGTTCTTCAAAGCAGATGGCTAGTATATGCGGACTGAATGAACGGCATATTGACAAAGTAGAGGACATAGTATCTTTCATCTCGAGTGTGCGAGGAGAGAACAACTGGGTGGAAGTAGACACGTCGTAACAACCCATAAAATAATCATGTAAGTAAAATGCCAGATAGTATGATTAACAAGATTTTAGTTAGTTGTAGCACCTCTGCCAAGCAAATCTCCATGCCTAACTAAAATGAATGCAATTTACTTATGATCTAGCGATGCATCAATCAATGTAGGCGGTCACGGAAGGGCGTAGGGCAGTGATGTAAAATAGTCCCTTTTTAAAAGTGCGGTTATAGTCCAAATGTTTTTGAAAAACTCTTTGGTTCTCTATAACCTTGGCTCTGATACCTGTAAAGCCCCTTTTATCACGAATACCTTATCACAACTCGAACACGTATAACAAACTCACGAAACAGTTATGCGTATAGAATAGAAAGATGAAGAGAAAGAGCTTGGTGACTTGAATGATATATAGATCGTGTATATGTGTAGAGAGATAGAGAGAAGAAAGGAAACTTTATTCCAAAGAAACACACACACACACACACTCAAGCACACCCCTCAAATGAGACTTTGAGGGGTTTATATAGTACAAGTAGAAGATGCCCTAATGGGCTTGGCATGGGCTCGTTTGGATTGGATTGGACATGGATTGATATAAGGCTAGCTTAACATAACTTCTAACCAATTAGCTTAGCCCAATCCACGAGCCCGTTGACTATTCTATCACGATATCTAACACGTGTTACAAAGTTCCTAATCGTGAATGACCATCACTTCTAATAAAAACTATTAAGGCTAACAATCTCCCCCTAAGGGGTGGTCATTCAAAAGATGCTCCACTTGATAAGATCTTTACTTTTCTCGAGCTTGAACTTTGTGTGTAGATATAGAATAGTCTTGAATCTTTGTTCCTTCATGCTTTGTGATCAATTAATGTGGTTGTGCACGCGTTGTCAAGTTGGTTTTAGTATCTCACGTCTTTCTCCACCATGCTCACACTTCTATTTTTCTTTTGGTTATCAATGATGTAGTTCTCGAGTCTTTAAACTTTGTAGATTCTTTGACATTTACGAAGAATCATCTTTAACTTTGAGTAGCCTTTGATTTTGATGAGAACTTTCATGTGTTGTTGGTATGAGCATGTAGAGTCTGCACGACCGCTCCGGGCTTCCAAGAAAACATAAAAAAACAGTTAGTAATAAGCGGATTCCGGCACTTACAAGTTTGAATATCGAGGGTGTTAACAGCATAGTGTGAAAACACGCTCTAGTTCTTACAAAGGCGTTCCTGAACCTGAGTCCTTCAAGAAGGATAACACGATATACCGAAGTATATCTACAATTCGGATGGTGGTACGGCATCACCCCCGAAGACCGTTTGAGACACACTAAAGCGTAATCCACGGGAGTTACCGAAGTGACCTGCTTTGTTAGGCGCTGATGTTGACCCTGGCAAGAATTTCCATTCAATCACTGAAGATCACAGATGTGAAACTTCTCATAAATGTTCGGTTGCTAAGATCTGCGTAGGATTCTAGAATATATCACTTGTGCCCTTAATGATGAACAACAAGCGATGTCATGTCATGTGTTCCTATGAGATATTTTGATGAATCTCGTGGCTCTAGACTCAATAGTGCGTTTTGGTTTTCCTAGGCGGAGACTAGGGAGAGGCTCCTTCTTCAATATCCCAATCTCTAAGAAAGGCAGATTATGCGGGGTCGGTGAGAAATGAAACAAATCCTTTTGAGAGGAATTGAGTGGCTAGAAGGTTAGGTGCAGTGCATCACTGGGTCCATGACGTCTTTGTCTTCAATACCAGTGTCATCTTTGTGACAACGGTAGCATATGAATTGAACCCGTTTTCTGCCCTAAGGTTGAATATGGAGGGCTATTTCTTTTCACCTTTTTTCATTACATTTCTTTTTAATTCTTCAACCCTTCTTTCTCCTTTCTCACATTACTCCTTTTTTCAATCATACCTAAGGACTTCTAATACTAACTATGGGTATTGTCCTTGGGTAGATCCCTCTGGCTCTGGCGGATCATAGGATGGATTTCCTATCCTTAGTCACCTTATAACTCCATGATTGTCCCATGTTGCCATAAAACCTTTTCTTGAAAATCTCACAGAGTGTTTATGATATAAAACATGTTTGAAACACTCCGAGAGTTTTATATTTTCATAAACACTCCCCTTCATTGTGCTTATAAGTTTTGAATCACAAATTGCATATAGGGTAGAGTTGAACTTTTGAATTGATCGGCTCATGATAATTCCCCACGAGAGACCGTTACGTTGCCAAGTTAAAGAGTTCCATTGTCGGTTTTTAGGTGACAACTAGCTCTAATAACTAACTTGAAGTTGTAAACACTCCTTGAAAAGGAGGTTAGACCCATGAAAGTGCATATCTATCACAAGTTCTCGAGATGGTACATTTACTAACATTGATTCCCGTCAATTCGTTGGTTCCGTCTGAGTCGAGCTCATTTTGAGATTCAAACACCGATCATTAAACATTTTTTATCACATTTTAATCATGTTTCTGCCCCTCAAAAATAGCATATCCATGATGTTTTTGAATCAAAATGATTAAAAGATATGTTTTTCGAAAAGCATTTGGAGAGAAACTGATTTAGCATGAATTTTGGAACAATTTTTTGTTTTATACCCCCTTAACGAACATATTTTTCATCAGAAAATTTAGAATCAATTAAGGTTTTAGAGGGAGTTATCTTGGTACCAAATGTGAGAGATTTTGAAAAATCTTTTTGAAAAATTTGAATCAATGGTACTCAAGATGATGAAGACTTTGAAAATCTTTTGAACATAATTAGAGAAGAATTATCTTCATTTGTTTTAGGATAAGTGCTCGATATTTATGAAAATCGATTTTGCGTAGCACTTTCCTTTCTTTAAAGATCGGGTTGCAAGCTGAAATACTTACAAGCCATTATGTTTTTAGGAATAGTGCTTGAAAAATATTAAAGACCTTTGTTTGGTTAAGCACTTTCCTTTCTTTTAAGCACGGTCACGAATGATGTGTCGAAGCCATTATTTTGAAGTCCGGTTTCAATCTTGAAATATCTGAAAGCCATTATTAATATTTTTGAAGAAATTTTGAGGAGCGACATGTTTTAGAAAACATATAAAGAACTCGCTCAAGCATCTGTACATACCGTATCATTGTTGAATGACATTTCTAGAAACGTCTGAGAATATCGATTATACGTGAGACATGTCGTGAGAAGAATATTTTTGGATTTTTGATTTTATATTGTTTTTGAATTTTGGAAAATTTTCTATTTTTGTATTTTGCTTTTGTTGGTTTTTCAAATTTTGTATTTGGTTTTTTGAAAAAAATATTTACAAAGAAGATTTGAAGAAAGAAGATTAAGTTGGGACAAGTAAAAGTGGAGTTCGAGAGTGGAACTAGAAAAGGATTTCCATATGCAAAATTGGGATAAAGTTCTTCTTTACCACATGGGGCGTATGAACCTTCAACACTTTTACAAGTACCTGCATCCACAGAAGAAGAATTTTCACAAATACGGTGTTAGAAGTATATGATTCCTCACGGTGAGGGTGATCACTATCAACGGTTGTAGTGGTTTCTACTTCCTTATCCTGATGATTGACACTATTATCTGTGTTGGTGCGAGTATCAAAAATATTTCCCGTGGGAATCCATCTAAGACCAACTTGGTTGAAAACTTTTCCCGTGGGTTTCCAGCTAAGGTAAGATCTAGGAGTTGTTTTCTTTTCAGATGCAGCGGAAGACTCATTTTTAGAAAAACTACGTCTTGAAGAGATCGTCCTATTAGGTGTCTTTTTGTTTGTCTTTTTATCAACGGGCTTGTTTCTATTTGGTGTCTTAGTGGATTGTGCCTTGGCACGAGATTTTCTTTCTTGAGATATTGTGAGACAAATGCATCATGATTAGCTGAAAAGACACATTTTTTACATGTAGTACAGACAAATTCAATGTTCTTGTTTAAAACAGCAGCTTTAACTTTGTCACTACAGTCTTTTGAAAATTGATTCTTGTTCGAAAAAGACTTAGAATTCCTAGTGTTGTTTTCTAAGGGCATAGCATTTTCTTTTTATGCTAACTACTCTTAGATGCATGCCAATCCCTAGTCTTTTGTAGAGTGTTCCTAGGTAATGGTTTACTACTACTACTAGCGTTGCATTGAAATCTTGTAGAATTTATCACCCTAGATGTTGCACCTAGAATTCCGTCTTTTCGAAATCAGGCCTTTTTCCTAGCTTCTTCTAGATAGTGATTTTTGACCATGTCGTTAGAACCGACAAATTCTTTAAACCGATTTTGGTCACATTCGTACTATTCCTAGAAATGCCAGTGAAATAACTTTTGGTGTTTCAAGCAACTGCTTTTCTTTCTCAAAATCGTTGATAATTTTCTTTTTAATAGGAAAAGTCCGTGGGAGGATCTGTTTTTGATAAATCATTTTTCGCATTGAATTTTGGAGGAAATTGAGAGCTAGACATTTTGGTTTGAAGGTTTGGGAACATTTGTTTTCTCCTCACCAATGGTTTTGCAAACTTAGTATCCACAAACTTTCCTTTTAGACTTTCCAAATGAACTCTCAAAAGATCATTTTGCTCTTGCATGTCCTTGTAGAGGGCACGCTCATACGACAGTTTGTCATACTAGCATTCCTCAGATTTTCGATCAAGTTGTTTAAAATACGACACGTTTTCTTTTTCAAGTTTTTCAAGAGCTTTTTCATATTTTAAAACAATTGCGGAGGTCTCAGACTGGAGTCTTTCAAGATTTTTGACATAATATGTTTGTAAAATAATGGACATGATATCAGTGGTCATCACATCTTGGAAGAGAGAATCATTCAAATTTTCCAAAACTTTGGTGTGTTCAAAACATTCATTAGCTTGATTTATCAGGGATTTATGGTCCTTGACAAAGTCAGCTGTTTCTTTCAAAAATGCTTGTTCAAAGTGAATTGCCCTTGCACTGATGGCATTCAATTTGAGGGGCAATTTGAGTTTCAAAAACTTTCTCATTCGATATCAAAACTAGAGAACCTTCTTAGGTGTAATTGTGGTTTTAGTTTTACCGCGTCTTTGAGGATCCGCAATCCTAGTTTTCACATTTTCTAAAATACTTCTCGCATCACTTGTGTTAAAAGGATTGTTTGAAGACATTTGTTCAATGTTGAAAGAGATAACCGGTTTTGAAACGTATTTTGAAACAACAGTGTTGACTCTTTGTTTGGAACATGTGGTGTGATGGAGAACTTTGACTTTTCTTTTTGATTGACAAAGTGATTCCAAAAGTTTGTTCCATTTTTTATAGTCAATAGGTTTGATTTCCGGACCTGTTTGTTTCATTCTTTCTCTGCTCTCCTTAGATAGTTCTAACGTTTCAAGAGAATCACGAACAATTATGGGTTCATGTAAAGGTTTTCCATTGTTCAACACATTCGTTCTTTTTCTTGAGGAACGAAAAAGGGTCGTTACCAAGTGCCATTCTATGTGAAGTATGAAAACGTGGATTTACTTGATTAGAAAGCATCTTGTTTGATTTAGCTGACTGACCCATTGTAAGAAGCAAATTTTCCAAGGATTTGATTTTCTCATTTTTGTCAAGAATTTCATCAAGAAGAGAATCTTCTCGTTTTGAAAAATCAGAATCAACCGCTTCTTTTCTTTTTCAAGATCAGAAAACAATGATTTTTGTTTTGAAAGTTGGTCATTTAGATCTAAAATTTCCTTGTTTAAAGATTTAATTTTCAAGTTCGAATTCACATCAAGTGTGTTATACTTGATTTGCAATTCTTTTTCTTTAGAAACTAAATTTCGATAACCAATTTCTAATTCCCGATTCTTTGTTTTTCTTGAAATTCAAAGGCTTTTTGGCGCTTCTCCTTGTAACTCTCAAGCTTTTCAGCGGTCACTCGTATTTGGCATGCGGCCTTAACTTCAGATTGACCGTTCTAACTTTATCAATCTCAATACCACAATTATTGATTAACGATTCAAAATAAGCACGTGTTTCCTCATCTGTAGCACCATTCTGTTCACCTTGACCTCCATTAGGATCCATATATGGAGTTTCAGAGTTAACATTGCTATTAACTTGCTCTCCCATATATGTGTCATAATAAGGTTCGGAGACACTGAGAATGTGGCTTCTCATGAGTAAACAAATTAGCAACATTACTATAATTTGGTACCTCATTGAGTGAATCTGCACGAGGAGGTGTGTCAAAGTACCACTTGATGTTGTGTCCTGGCGATTGATTGTATGATCCGGAGTTAGCAAGTATTGATTGCTTTATCCGCCCGCCTGGATTCATGAATTCATTATTCGCATCGGTCAATTCAATTCCGACTCTTCTTCCGTGCAAGGCTAACATCAACATGTACTTGAGCCTTTCAAACTCTGCCGTCGGTCGTTTGACCTAGATTCTGAATCAAAATAACCCTCAATTTTGGCTTTGATGTTGAAGTAGCATTCTCAACGTGTAGTTATAAACGATTATTCCCATTTTGATTTCCCATATTCGATATCCCGTATTCCTCGATTCACAATCGACCCCTCGATGTCCATCAAACGCCGCATATTGCATCGATTCCCAATTTGTATACCAAGTAGCAAATCCATTCTAATTCCCAATAACATCAACCATTTGTCCTCCTTGACCCATATGCATACTCGGTTGAGTTGCATTTGCGGATTATACGATAAAATCCATTGGTTGTTGTTATTCGGTGTAGAGTAACCACTGATGTTTAATGCATTATTGGCGAATGCACGCAATAGGAGTTGTGGCAGCGGTTGTATAACGATCTTGCATTGTTGCCATTGATGAAGGTATGTAATGATAAAGTTGATGTAGGATCGATTCAACGATAAAGGAGTTGTGTTGATGGTTGTATGAAGTTTTTCAGAGAATCTTACTTGTAAACTGTTGAAGGCGTAAAATTTTTCTCTCCCAAAATTTGAAATTCACAGTAAAAATCAATGCTAAGGTTGTATGAAAAATTTGAGTTATGACAATTTTGACGCCAAATTTTACCGAAAAATTTGAATTTAGGCCCAAAATTTGAAATTTGACCAATATTTTTCAAGTTATACCAAAATTTGAATCTCGCGTAAAAATTGAACGTTTAGTCTCCTCAAAATTTAAATTTTACTCAAGTTTTCCCCCAAAAAGAGCTTAGGTAGAGAGAAGAAGTTACGAGTAGGATATGGTGCTTATGCGTAGATTGCTTAGGCGTAGGATCTTATGCGTAGGAAGCTTAGGCGTAGGATGTTAGGCGTGGGATTCTTATGGTAGGAAGTATCTACGCGTGGGTGAACCTTAGGCTTATGCGTAAACAAAAGAACTTAGTCGTAAAAACCTTACGCGTAAGTGTGAGCTTATGCGTAGAGTGTTACTCGTAAGCGTTTATGCTTATGCGTAAACTTAGGTTTAAAACCAAAAATCCTTTACACTGCCACACGCGTAAAAGATATTCGAGAGTCGAGAGTGTTCCACACACTTATCCAAGTGAGGAAACAGCGAGTCACCGTTGAAGCTCGAAGAATCTGCACCAAAAAGTTATGCATCGAAATCAAAATTCTTACGCGTAGAACTTACGCGTAGGATTAGGGTTTTGACTTTCGTACGCGTAAAACTAGGGTTTTGACCAAAATAATGCTTACGCGTAGGAATGCCCGTTTTGCAAAAACGCTATTTTTTACCCAAAAACATGTTTCCAATCGATTTCTTTTGCACAAACTTCTTCCAAAACACTTAAAAATCAATAAAGTCTACAACTTTAAGCTTCAAACCACCTAAAAATCAAAACTTTAAGCAAAAAAGTCCACGTTTATAAGAAAAAACGCAACTTTCTTTGAAAAGCTTTAATAAAAACGGAACACAAACACTCCTAAACCATTGTTTGGCGATTGATACCAATTGTAAAGCCCCTTTTATCACGAATACCTTATCACAACTCGAACACGTATAACAAACTCACGAAACAGTTATGCGTATAGAATAGAAAGATGAAGAGAAAGAACTTGGTGACTTGAATGATATATAGATCGTGTATATGTGTAGAGAGATAGAGAGAAGAAAGGAAACTTTATTCCAAAGAAACACACACACACACACACTCAAGCACACCCCTCAAATGAGACTTTGAGGGGTTTATATAGTACAAGTAGAAGATGCCCTAATGGGCTTGGCATGGGCTCGTTTGGATTGGATTGGACATAGATTGATATAAGGCTAGCTTAACATAACTTCTAACCAATTAGCTTAGCCCAATCCACGAGCCCGTTGACTATTCTATCACGATATCTAACACGCGTTACAAAGTTCCTAACCGTGAATGACCATCACTTCTAATAAAAACTATTAAGGCTAACAATACCAATCTGTAACACCCCCCGAGATCTTAATGATAGTGGAAGACTAATCGAGGTGTTACTCGAATGGATATCATAGTCAACAATTATAGAAAACTACTCGAAAGAGGCGTTTTATTAAAACTAGTTATCCTTCATCGAAAACTCATAGTTGTTACAAAATATTATAAATTGTTCAAGTGTTTTCCCAAAATAAAGAGCATGAGTTTGAAAGAAATGACAACTTTATGTTTACACCACAAGAAAGGTCATGGTATGCCCCACTCCGTGCCTTGGAAATAATCTTCACTAATTACCTGAGATAACATGCTTAAAAAGGTCAACAAAAATGTTGAGTGAAGTTCATAGGTTTAAATAAATGCGTTGAAAACATGAATATGAGCATGATCATAGTAAACTAACAATATCATAAAGAAAATCACATACTATTATGCGCTAAGCTCATGCAACCAAACTAAGTTTGAACTACATACACCGAATTACTTTGGGCGCACGTAAGTTTTTCCCCAAAGGAGGTAATAACCAATTACCTAATGCAATTCAAATATGGTGCTCTGCTTATTTCTCTATAACCAAGACTGGTCGTTAATCCCCAAAGTATTATTCACGATATCTGCGTTCACTCGCGGTGACTAATGGTTCATGATACAAGGGACTTATGGCTAAATACTTAGGAAGTTCCAATAATCTAGAAGCGAAAATTTATGAAAAACCTTGTGTTCTAGTTTAGAGCATGTATCTCCCTCGCGGGTTTTGCAAATAAAAGTAAAAGCGAGGCTATCAACTCACTTTAATGATAATGAACAAGCACAAACAGATGAAGCACAATGTAGCGGAGGTTCCAAACCAAAACCTAAAAGTGATGAGATGGCGAGTCTCAGATATCATAAAAATTTTGGTTCGCGACCAAAATAATAGAGCATTGAATATTCTTATTCAATAGATCATTGAATTGTCCAATTCAATAGGGTGTGTGCGTGCTTAACATTTTAAGTTAATTTACTTGCTACATTGCCTTAGTTGATATTTATCAATGATCCTCACTTACGCATAAGTGAAATGTTCCTTCGTTGTGATCTCGTAAAAATGATAGTGTTGTTGAGTATTGTAGCTTGTTTAGATCACACGTGCGTTTTATCGGATTATATATATAATTATAATCTTATAAATATATATATATATATATATATATATATATATATATATATATATATATATATATATATATATATATATATATATATATATATATATATATATATATATATATATATATGTATATATATATATATATATATATGTATATATATATATGTATATATATATATATATATGTATATATATATATATATATATATATATATATATATATATATATATATATATATATATATATATATATATATATATGTATATATATATACATATATATTTGCCACTCTCTTACAACACTTAGGTGTTATTTATCCTTTTAATTAGAAGTTTTAAACTGAAACTCGATAAAAAAAAATTAGGGATTCTTCTAAGAAGTCGATTATACTTTTTAGGGATAATTATGTTTAGGAATAAGATAATAGGGTGTATTTATACAAAAAAAATAGGTTAAAAATATATATGGTATACTTATCTTCTAAGTAATATATATCATAATTTATTTTAATTGTTATCTTCAAAACATACATATCAAAAATACAAATTCCATAATTTTTTATAATCTCCTTATTTGTATTGATTTGAAAGATATAAATCAAAAAATAATTTACTCTAGTGGTAAGTTGTTTACAAAAAACATGAATGACCCAAGTTCAACTCCAACAAATGTCTTCTTTTTAATAAAAAAATTTTTAAATTAAAAATAACAAAAACAAAAACGAATTTTAAAATTTATTAAAAAAAATTGTACATATATTAATTAAAACGCCACATGTCATTTAAAAAAATAAAAAAAAATAATAAAAAAAATTTAAAATTAAAAAATAACAAAAACAAAAACGAATTTTAAAATTTATTAAAAAAAATTGTACATATATTAATTAAAACGCCACATGCCATTTAAAAAAAAATGCCACATAAATACAATGATGACATGGAAATATGACATGGCATTATGGGATGCCAAGTGGCATTATGACGTGGCATGCCTCCTCTTATATATAATGTATAGATATATGTATATATATATGTATATATATATATATATATATATATATATATATATATATATATATATATGTATATATATGTAATATATTTAACGATATCCGATAATAAAATACCTTGAGTTTGAAAGTGTACGAGTTTAGTCCCTCAAGTTTGAGTAATTGAAACTTTTTACCCAAAACGTATTTTATGTCAAAACTTTCAGAAATTGACAGTTTCAACCCTTGATGTAACTCTTTTTATGAAAACATTCTTCCAAAATGTGTTTTTGACGCGTATAGCCCTAGTGTTTTCAAGTTTACACTTTTGACCCAAAATATAACTAGTTTAGGTACTTTACAAAATCAGTCTTTGTAGTTTTCGTTGTGCGCATGCAAACGTATATATACCCTTTCACTTTCAAAATAGTGCACGTCTAGCCCCTAGACTTTTCATGCAACTTTCATTCACGTATATATACCCAAGGTTTACACATTTTTCACTTTTAGTCTGAAAACTCATTTTAGTATACGAGATCTTCCAAAAGCTTTCAAGCTTATTTCTAGCTTATTTGTTCAACTTATTAGCTTGTTTTATACTTATTGGACCGGGTATTGGGCTAGTTGGGCTTGGCTTGGTCAAATTGGGCTTGTTTATTGGGCTTTAGGCCCGTTTGGTTTTCTTGCAGGATATCAAAATAGTCGAAGGTTTTAGAGGTTGAAAAAAGGGTTTTACAACTTGTTTTCGACATGTTTTTCAAGTTATCTAGGTTGGTATGTTCACTAGTGCGTGAGAAATGTGTCGAGTGGTGGTATCTCTATTTTATACGAAGGAATAAAATAACTTAGGGTGCATTATGTGTTTAACGTGTGACATACATGTTGGAATCACTCCTAAACCTTAATCAAGTGTTAGTGATTCACATGTAATAGTTAGCTTAATTATGGCCTTTATGTTTGTTATTAGCCTTAGGCTTATGTAGAAGGCCCATAAGCCTAGGCCTAGCCCAATAAGGAAAAGGATGGGAACTAGGAGTGTTGCCCTAGCTTCCCTCCTATAAATACTCTTGTATAACCCTCACTTGAGGGTTGGTTGTTCATTTTATTCACTCTCTTTCACTCTACCCATAACCGGTTTACTCTTTACGTGTGTGTGTGTGTTTAACGTGTTCAACCGCCTCTTTATCTCTTTCTATTAAGCTTGTGTTGTAAATCTAGCGACCTAACAGTGGTATCAATCGCCTACTAGTTGGGTGAACGTATTGTTTCATAAAGTGGGTTTTGGTCCTACAGCGTGAACATACAAGTCGTGGTTTGATACTTTGGTTCGCTTAAAAACACAAGTTTTACACGTTTGAATCCAAGATTCTTGTACTTTCAATGTTTTAAGGTGTTAAAATAACTTTTTGGCAAAAGTTTCAAACTTTACGCGTGGATAAACGTTTTTGAGCTTGGTATTTCCGTTTAGGGTTTTCTACGCATAACTGTTTTAGACGTTTTGGTTCATCAAGTTTCACACTTTTGTGTTATTTTGGTGATATTGAAGCTATCTCATCACAAAAATCGGGTTTAGAAACATCTTTGGGCAAAATCATTTTTACGAGTAAAGCTGCAGTACCTAAACCCTAGTTTTACGCAGTAACTTTATCCTTGGTTTGATCTTCTTTTATTGGTTTACTCCGTGTTTTCTTGCTTGGATAAGCATGAAAATACGTCTACTTTGGATATCTTTTGCAATCGTGATAGTGTAAAAGATCACTTGGGCTAAAAACACTAAACTTACGCATAAGCATAAGCTTACGCGTAGAAATCCTACGCATAAGATTAATCTTACGCCTAAGCCTTGTCTTACGATAGCATAAATAATCATATGCATAAGTTTCTACGCCTAACTTTGTGTCTACGCATAACTTTAGTGTCTTTTTCCTACTTACGCGTAAGCTAAAACTACGCGTAACTCTCATTGTTCGGCGTAACTTTGGTGTTTTTTACGCATAAGTCCTACTTGGTTTCTTGTGATTTCTACGCCTAAGGACACTTCATCAACAAAGGTTCATTCGACTACAAAGATCCATTTTTAGCAACACAAGTTTTCAACATGTCACAACCACCATACTCTAACTATTTACCTTACACTTATTCTCAACGTCAACAACAACTAAGTCCACAACATCAACAATGGAATCAACAACAAGCAATTTATCAACAACAATTTAATCAACAACATACTCCACAACTTGCTGCAATCCACAACCTCAAATGGTTCAACCACCACCAAGTCTTCAAGATCAACCCTACACAAACGAATTTAATCAACATCCATCAAGGAACACTATGAAAGAACCCACTTGGTTTGCTAAGATGTGTGAAGCCTTAAGCAGCCAACAATCAATTCATGAGGATGGATCACTTGATAGACCTCCAATGCTCACTCCAGGAAACTACGATCAATGGGTGATAAGGTTCTTTAGGTTTTGTGATCTGAAGAAGCCACATGGAAAGTTCTTAAAGAAGGTTATCTTGGAAGGTCCATTTGATGCTCTTGTCATTGTACCGGTGATCCAAATGCTAATCCACCAAGAGATGAACAATCAAACATTGCTACTCTTATTGGACTTGAATGCAGAGAACTTCTACACTATGAAGTTGATGAGCTTGCAATGCAATATATCCTCTTAGGATTACCTAACCCAATTCTTCGAAGTGTTGATGCTCAAAAGGCTGCAAAGGCGATGTGGGAACATGTTCATCTTCTTATGGAAGGATCTGCACTCAATCAGGAGGATATGGAATCCAAAATTTACTTGGCTTATGAACACTTCATGATTGAACACGGAGAGACACTAGAGTCTTATCATCATCGATTCTGAGACATCATAAATGATTTGGATAAACACAACATCATCATGCCAAGAATTGCAATTAATACTAAGTTCCTGAGTAGTCTTGGTACTGAATGGGAGAAGTATGTCATTTTTCTCCGTCAAGCGAAGAACATGCATCATTCTACATACGGATTGTTGTATGATTACTTGAAGCCTCATGAAAAGGAAGTTGATAGGGAAAGGATTCTCCGTGCTCAAATTGCTTCAACGTCAAATCCGGAAAATCAACAACTTGCCTTATATGCTCAAAGCGGTTATTCTCCTCAACCCGGCAACTCAACCAAGCTGCTACAATCACACCATATGATCCTTCCAAGGCAACAATCTCAACAAACTCAATTGGTTCCATACAACAACAACAATGCTCAAGCACTTGTCGTCAGTGAAGCTAATGAGGAATTTAATCCGTTCGAAGCATTGCAACAAGGATTTGTTATGATTGCTAATGCTTTTAGCCGTTATACCAACAAATCCAACAATCGTATTCGTTCCTCATCTAACACACGGAATCAAGTTTGTTGTGAACAATGGGCGAGTTGAAGTTGAATCGTGGTTATGGTCGTCAGATGGCGGTGGTCAAGGGTTTAATGTTGTGGGTAGGAATAACAATAGAGCTCAAGTGGTGGAGCAGGGAAATGCTCAGAATGGGTTGAATGGTCTTGATGCTACAACTGCAATGAGAAGGGACACCTGGCTAATGCATGCCCAAAGCCGAGGACTGAGGCTGCTTATCACAAAGAAGCTCTTCTTTTGGCTCTTAAGGATGAAGCTGGTGGAACTCTCACGGACAAAGAACAGAGCTTTATGGCAAATCTGGACTTCGGATGATGATATGGAGGACTTGCAGGCCAATGCAAATGTTATGTTGATGGCTAATATGCATGAGTTACACATGAGTGACCGAGGCCCGATGTATGACAATCGATGGCTTGTCTCGGTACCGAACAAACCATATTCATCTTTGATCTATATCTCCGCCAACATCTGAATCCGGCAAGGCTCGGAATGTTCAAAATGAGTCGTCCACATCTCATTCCGACGATTTTCAACTAGACCCGTAGTTATATTTGACGATCAAGATGACCAAATGGTTTCCCTTGATAATCAAATTGACTCAGTGGTTATACTTGAGGATCTCAGTAATGATCATGTGGTGACTCACGTTGAACACGCCGAACTTTTGCCTCATCCAAATTTTGCTCATTTAATACAAGACCAACAAACCATAGTGGAAGAATGTCATGCAATTAATCAGGACTTGAAAAGTAAAAATGCACCGTTAACCAAGGATTTTGAATGTTTACAAAAACAACTCAACTTTTTCAAAACTCAAGAAAAAGCGTGAAAAAGTTTTGAAGCGACCTTTGCCAAATCTCATCAAAAGAAAAATATTTAGAGAGCAGATCGTGATCTAGCCGCTTGAAGAATGCTTTGTTTTCTGCGAAATAGAACAATGAAACATGAACATAAAAAGCAAATTAACGCTCTCACCTTGGAAAATCAAAAGCTAAAGGTTGAGTTGTTAACTTGTCAAAAGCGATTCTCTGCATACAAAAAGCATTCAACGAAGCGAATAGATGATCATCTTGAAGAAATCATCGGCTTGCAAAACAAACTTAAAGAGTTTAAAGCTGTTGTTTACAAACATGGTGAGTCGGTCACAGCTATTGAAAAGTTTACTTTAAAACCAAATCCAAATGGATATGGACCAAATCTTGCTGATTACAAACCTAAGCTTTCAACCAAAGCATTCAAACCAAATCCACGAAGTTTCGTCACGAGTAATATAAAATTGATAACTACATTATGAGTGTTGTTGAATATCATCGTCAAGAGGAATTAGATCACGAGAAGGCGAGAGTCGATCAAAATTAGAAAATATTGTTTACAACAAACCTTTTAACTATTCAAAAGCGGTCACTTTCGTCACACCAGCAGATTCTTCTAACACACCAAGGATTATCATAAAACGTCTGAGTCTTCTAATGTTAATCCCAAACCAGATTATGCACAAACTTATGGTCCTTTACCTTCCATCGGTGAAGTAAACTCAAAACACGAAAATCGCAAAATTCTTAGATATTTTGACCTTTTCATGGATGACCTCAAAACTTTACAACATGAGATAGAATATCATTCCGAAATCAAAGTTCAACATTTTCAATCGCCTCTAGCGCGAGAACAAAGAGATATTTTTGAAAAATCTTTTACCATATGTTAAAAATTTGAAAAGTTGTGCATTGTCTTGGGAAAGGGACTTTCATAAGGAACTTGGATTGATGAAGGTCATTTTCGAGAAAGCAGAAACATCTATTTCTAATACTAAACGTAAAAGAAAATGTTGAGAAAAGATGTTGATCGACTCTTGGAAGATGTCATATCTTTGATGTCCATAATGTTGTGTTATTGAATTCTTTGTCATATGCATTTGATTATATCTCTGTGATACTATTGATTTTGTGGTAAATGTTGAGAACAACGATAATGTGCTTCAGGTCGAGTCCTTAAAGTTGAAAATAAATGTTTGTCAAACGAACTTTCAAATGCAATACGTCGTCTTAATTGGTGTCAAAAAGATATTCACGATCAACAACTTGTTTTCAACACAAAATCGCCCGATTCGTGCAAAATCTTACGATCCTAAAATTGAGCAACTAGATGATCAAAACGTGTCTTTTAAGTGTCAAATCTCAAAATATGAACAAGAACTTGTAAAAGTTAAAAGGAATATGGTGTCATATTTGATTTACTCAAAAAGACTCGTGATGAAGCATCAAATGAACTTGATCATTATCTTGCACACACTAAAGAAGTTATGCATTTTCTTTGGAAATATTGATCACGAAAATCAAGATCGATTCACACTATCTTTAAGTTAAAAGAAATGTTAGGAAAGTATGAACAACTTCCGCCTACCGTGATTAAGAGAATAGCCCGAGTAACACTTAGTAATCATGAACCTAGAATCCCTACTGCCAAATCACAAGTTGCTAGCGTGCTTCCTTCTACTAAAACAAGAATAGTTGCGTCTTTTCCAAAGCGTCCGCACTTCACGACCTAGGAGCACTACAACGAAGAATAGGAAGTTGCGACCTAAGAAAAGATCAATAAGGAATGCTAAAGTAGAAGAACACCCTAGGACTATGAATAAGACTCACGTTGCTTCCACTATAGATATTGCGTCTGCACATGTAATAGAAATAGTGATGTAACGAATGCTAAACCTTTAAGCACTTTTGATATTGATCGATGCACCTTGTGTTATTTGTCGTAAAAGTATGAATTATTGTCATGATAAATGTGTTGCTAAAGCTATCATCTCTCGTTTAAGGAATCCTAAGAACCGGAATACCTCTAGGCCCACTAATCTTTCTAAGTGCATGCTTGGTAGACCGCCATCTTTAGATTCTAAGAAACGCATTGTTGTCCCTGTAGCTCTAGTTTCACCTCCTAGGAATGTAGTACCACCTAGTGCATTCACTAAGACTAAAGCAAATACTAGTTGGAGATGGCAAAATGGATATATAACACACTAGGATTTAAATGGATACCTAAAGCTATTGATGTGTGTATGTCTACTATAACCTCGCAGGAACCTCTAACATTTGGGTTCCACATCTACTTCTATTCCATCGGTCGTATTAGATGCATTGTGTAATCAGGTGATACTAGATCATTCTCTGGATTGTTGATAGCGGATGTTCCGACACATGACGAGGCAACCTTAAAGCTGTTATCAAACTTTATTGCAAAGTTCATTGGCTTTGTCGTGGATTCGGGAATGATCACTTGCCTATCATGGGCTACGGAGACTATATCAATGGGAACATCGAAATTAGCAAGGTTTATTATGTGGAAGGCCTCGGTCACAATCTGTTTTGATGGAGTCGGTTTCGTGATGGAGATTTGGAGGTTGCTTTCAGGGAGAAATCTTGTTTCATTCGTGATCTACAAGGAAATGACCTTATGTCCGGCTCGCGTAATTCAAGTCTTTACACTATCTCTATGCAAGACATGGTTGCTTCATCTCCCATTTGCTTACTTTCAAAGGCAACATCAACAAAATCATGGCTATGGAACCGTCGTCTCTCACATCTAAACTTTCAAACCATCACCAACCTTGCTCGACACAAACTAGTTGAAGGACTCCCACGATTTCGGTATTCTAAAGATCACCTTTGCTCACCTTGTGAACAAGGGAAAAGCACTCGTGCTCATTTTCCTTCAAAGGTGGAACCACGACTCTCGGCATGTGCTTCATCTTCTTCACATGGATTTGTGTGGCCCGATGCGCGTGCAAGCGATCAATGGCAAACGCTACATCTTAGTAATTGTTGATGACTATTCATCCTGGACTTGGGTCTACTTTCTTCGAAGCAAAGACCAAGCTCCACAAATGATCATCACCTTTCTCACGAAAATACAAGTTCGACTCGAAACACCGTCCGACAAATCGAGCAGACGAGGAGGGAACTGAATTTGTTAACCAAACTCTTCGTGAATTTTATGAGAAAGTGGGAATTCATCGGAGACATCTATTGCACGCACACCGAGAACAAAGCGGAGTTGTTGAAAGCGGCGAAACCAAGCGTTAGTGGAAGGTGCCGCAAGAACAATGTTAATCAATGCTAAACTTCCGAGATTACTTATGGGCGTATCTGCATGCTATACTCAAAACCGTTCTATGATTACAAAGCGCCACAACAAAACACCTTTCGAGCTTGTCCACAACAGAAAACCGAATCTCAAACACTTTCATGTATTTGGATCTCTTTGCTATCAGAATAATGATCGTGATGACTTTGGAAAGCTCAAAGCCAAAGCCGACATTGGAGTCTTTATTGGATATTGTGATAATTCTAAAGGTTTCCGAATCTGGAATCGTCGAACAAAGGAGGTTATGGAAAGGATTCATGCTCATTTTGATGAACTTACGGAAATGGCTTGAGTATAACTGACTTAGAACCCGGTCACAACCGCTAAACTTCCCCAAACCCCATCATCTGAACAAAGCCCCTGAGCTCACTCGTCAACAAATGGAAAGGCTATTTGCTCCATTTGTTTGATGGCGATATTGATGAGCGTGCTCGGGTGTATCCATTTGTTTCCGGCTGCTCAACCCGATCATACTTTATACGATACACTGCTACAACAACTAATGTTGAAGAAGCACCACCAGTTGACTCCAACACAACAGTTGAACAAACCGCTTCCAACAATGATGAACCGGTGATGATGTTCGAATGAAGTACCCCCACCTGCAGACTTTGATCCAAATGCGTTCTTCAACCCTTTTGCTAATGAAAGCTTTACACGATGTCGCGAAATCATCAATAAACCATTTGAATCCTCAGAATCTGCACAATGTATACCAACATCAACCCTCTACATATAGATGGACAAAAGACCATCCTCGAAAATATTATTATTGAGATACATACGCTCATACCAATTGTGAATCTTCTCACCAAAGCCTTGCCTCACACTTTAGCAAGTTTAATGAGCTTGAGTCCACCGCATTGGTATGCGGTGTATGACTCAAGAGAGGAACGGATAACCTCCTAAAATGTCTTAAAAACCTATCAAACACCAAAATCTCTTTTGTAAATAAATTTTTCAAAAACAAAATACAAAAATATAAACACGATAAAAGGAAACAACAAAAATATTCTTCTATCTTTTTTTTTCTTTCAACATTGCAAGTACATTTTCTTCCATCAACACTATAATCTTTCAAATTCGGTATTTTTCCGATCAAGTGTTGAGGGGGGAGAAAAAATATCTACCTAACTTGTTTCAAAACATCCGGTGTACTTGCATGTTAACCTATCCCAGGTTGATTCTTTAAATAATGGTGGTCACATTTCGGTTCCGACACTCCTCGGACTAAAATTTATAACCTTTCATTATTTTCTTAAGTCAAGGGAGAGTGTCGTCAAGTTTCTTTCTTAAAATCTATCATTTGGTAACCAAAATGGAAGTTATATGGCTTTGGATGAAAATGGAAAAGGTGGAGGGACCAAAACCGCCAAAAGGTTAAAGTCATTTTAATAAAAACACCCCACCTAAATTTTCACTTCACATTTAATACACAAACCAAACTTCATCCTACAGCTTATGTCGTTCAAAGAAATGCATGTTTTGGATCATCAATTTGTAAGTGTTTTGTGTTTTATAACAAGTTTTAAAACAATGGTTTTGAATCTTTCATGAATCCAACGGTTTAATCTTGAGATATTGTGATTTTTTGTGGTTTCTTGGCGTAAGCGCCAGAACACCTAATCATAAATGGGAGTTTGTGGTTAAAAGGGTTGTGTCAAAACGTTCTTAAAACATCAATGATACCTTTTTAATCCTCAAAACTTACCAGAAATACAATTGATGGAATCACGAAAAACTAGGGTTTATCACATTGATTTGGGTGTTTTTCAAATAGAACGTTTGGTAATAAAGATTGTTTTAATAAGTTGTTTTTAAGTTTAATTGATCAAATTTAAACCCGATTTCACCCGAAACACTAATGATTCATAAATTGTGGGTTCAAGTTCATACAATTGGGTTTTCTTGATTGGCAGATTTGATGTTAAAACTTGGATAGAACAACTTACTATGCCTCTAAGACTTACACGAAACACTTTGGTGCAAATCCTATGGCTAGAAATCATATGCGTAATTCATGAACCTTAGGGTTTTGACTTATGGCGATATAACTCACATAAAAGCTGTTTAATGTTAACTTTCATGCGATGATTTATTATAAGAAGAATGTTAGTGTTAATAATGATGTTATGATGATGTTATTTCGGGTTTTCTACTGCATATAAATCAGAATCAAGGTTTGTTAGTTAACTACGCATAGGATCACCTTCTGGCGTGAAAGTCATCGCGTGGAAATCTCTTCACAGCGTAAGCGTGCAGCGTAAGGTTCTACAAAGGGACTACTGCGTATCACGTGAAGGATATGCGTAAGCGATGCCCTCTCGCATAAGGTCTACTCTTACGAGTAAGCCTTACGGCGTAAAGGTTTTATAAGCATACCCAGCGTAAGATCTCGCGCCAAGGTTACTTTGTTCCTGCAGCGTAGGCGATTCCTACAGCGTAAGCTTGTGCCTCGCATATAACCCACGTTTTGCGCATAAGCTACTGGTTTCTACGCGCAAGCCTTGATCAAACCTTCATAATGAATTGTTCGTGCAAACTTGTAAATAAATAAATCATAGCGTCCACGAAAACAATAATGTCACTAATTAGCTTAAAACGTTCAATATGTTGTGATTAATAAGTGATAACATAAACTTTAAAATTTAAAGTTAACTAACTCACGAAACTTTTCACGACGTCATTGGACTATTAGACATACAAGTGACTTTGGACTCGTAACAACCATTGACATTATACGTTCAATAATTAGACAATAAAACCTTATGTTGACTAACATTATGTCTTTCGATATGTTGGTTCTTTTGGCTAATGTTATTTCGAGATCACGACATGGTACGCTCAAATGAATGTGGATGCACCTGAGGTTCTCACAATTGCCGATATCTTCCCTAATGGCTATCCGAGAAAGATTGGAAAGAACAATCTAAGAGTTGACTTTGAAACTCTTTCATGCTCGAGAGTCTTCTGCGATTCTTGTGGATGTTCTAAAGAATCATCCATACCGAACATGCTCTCACACTCTCACTCTTGTTCCGAGATCTACATTCAACAATTCGGAATTCAATGCAAGGATCAAAGGTCAAAGTCGGTGGCTTAGCGCTCAATCACAAACAGTCACCATCACACATGCGATCTACGGTACATTCTTCTAATTCCTGTCGAGCCAACCGACTTCTATGCCACACCTCTGAAGAGGCAGTTCGAAATTCGATTGATATTGGCTGATGAAGCTTCGAGGAATAATCACTAATCACTCTCATGTGGAGCTTAAGAACATTCCTCAACCGTGGAGAACCCTCTACATCATCATTACCAAATCTGTCTCTGGTCGTGATAGTGGCTATGAGCATCCCAAGCTCATAGAACTACAAATCTTATGGTCATTAATCAACAAAAGGACATCGAAATGAAGCACACTGTATGGGAAGACATGATGTCATTTCTCAAGAAACTTGGCTCAAAGATTCCCTATTCGGATACAAAGCTGTTGATCGAGAGAGCACTTGGACTTCATCGATATTCCCAGAGGCTCAATGACCGACAATCCGCGATATGTTGACTGAGCCTACCATCGGTCGAGAATCAAGGAATCATCAACAAAGAAAGGGGTCTTGTGTTTTGATCACCTTCGACTAATGAGATCAAAAAGCTCGAGACACAAAAGGTATCAAGTGCTTGATAAAGGCAAAGTTGGTCATCTCGATGAGAAGTCTTACGGAACACCTATAAGGAAAACCGAGAAGAGGAAGTGGAGGAAGTCTTTGCAAGAAAGAGTCGGGACGTTCCCAGGAGGAATCCTCCACGAAGGGGATAGTTCCCGCCAAGGAAGTTGTTCCTATTCCCATACCTAAGCACGAACAGAAAAGCTAATGGGCGAGGACTCGGAGGGACTGCATCGAGATGAAGAGACTTTCTACTCAAGCGCTAAAGATGACACTAGCGGTATCTAAACCTCCTAGTCCTCAAGCTGACAAAGGAAAGGGAAGACTCCATTACTTGTGCCATATGAAGAAAGCTCGGATGAAGAGCCAGCGGAAGCCGATTACAAGAGAAAAGTTCAAATTCGTTAGACTTCAACACGTTGCACAACAATTTGCTCAAGAACAAATGGGTGGCCACGGAGGGTCAAGTGGTGGAGCTCAACCTTCACGGTCACGATCGGTTAATCAACCCGATAAGGGATGCTGTGCCACCACTTTGGTACAACAACAAAACCGTGTGGAGGACTCTTGAAGAACGAGTCGAGAAGTTAGAAGGGTAAAAGTGATGAAGAAGAGCTGCAGCCAAAGCCAAAGATGATGAACAAGCTAAGTCTGGAAATGAAGAAGATGTTGAGTATGATAAGTTTCTTCTAGATAGTCTGCACGATCAAAGGGAAGAAACTTGAGCCACCAAAGGACCGGAGTCTCCCTCACATCATCATCATCATTCATCTTCTCACTCTTCACCACCACCATCAAAGATCAACCAAATCATCATCCATCATGAAGAAGCCAACTCCATCTTGGATTTCTCAATCAAGAATGAATCGTTAAAGTTGTAAAGCGAGTGAGAAAGAAAGATATTCTCTATAGAAAGTTGAATTTCCTTGCTAACCAAATACAACATCTTCATGATGAGCAAGACGAGATGAAAGTTGAAAGTATGTAGAAGCTTATGAAGGATGATCTTCAAGGGAGCATGGGCGAAATGATCAAGGATACTCATAAGTTCCTTATGGAGGTCGTTCAACTGACGAAGGAGATGTATACCGACAACTTTATTGAATCTCTTACATTTAGCCAAGCAAGCCATGAAATCAACTCCGATGAATTTGAGCATCAATCCGGTTGAAACTACAATCTTCTCAGATGATGAATTGGTGACTAGTAGTAAATGTCGAAGCGCTCTGCACTGCGTTTACCTCCCTCGAAGCTAAGTTGTTTGAAGCATTCTGGAATACCAACTCAAGACATCATTCAAAAAGTAAGGCCTAAGCGTTCAAGAGATGATGAAGACAAAGATCAAGATAAGGATAAGGAGCCTAAGCGCACAAAAGAAGTCGGTGAATCATCTTCCATTCGATTTCATGACCTCCACCACAAAGGACTCCTCTCAACAAAGATCCCTCCTCCCTCTTCGAGATAAACCTCGGGATTCCGAGACACCACCCAGCACTCAGAAAACCGGTGATCATTTTGAGTATACGGTGGTGACGATGAGAATACCATGAGCCCCAACAACAACCCTCCTCCCCGACAAAGTACGAAACCGAACCCTCATCTAGGCCTAAGAAAAAAGAAGAAGGCCCAAGGCAAACGTCCTATCATGGCTAGATGACGATAACACGAGAGAATTTGAATGGTTTTCTACACTTGTTAATTCCACTCCCTACCCTAATGAAGGTCAAGATCTGGTAGACGGTAATACATTAGAGCATGCTAAGTTACTGCAAGAAAAATTCCGTATAAAGAAGATGACGAAATCTGAGTTGAGGCGAATCAAGAATGAAGCTTTTCAACTATTAAAAGATAGCCCAGAAAGTGCCATCGAGGTCGAATATCACCTTGAAAACATTGCTCGAGCTATGTCTAACAACATGGATTGGCTCAACCCGAAGCAAACATCGACTTTACCAAACGGGACAACCCTCCATATTACACCGATTGGTCTAAACCGCTACCAACAATTGGCCAACCAGATGAACCTCGAATTCCATTCGATATTTTTCAACAAAGACCTGGACTTTCTTCTACACGGTGGCGATGGCTCAAGGAAATACGCTACATCTTTGACACTTCCATTCCGCAGACAATATACTCTAACCAAGATAGCCATCGAGGAAAGATCTAACCACTTGTTCTCCAACAACGTGGAAGAGTATAACCGTGATGCAATGTATGGGATTCATCATTGGCCAGAACACCAAAGAATCTACTACAGAAGTTGCCAGGTTTAGAAATCTCAACATGAAGTGTTAAGTCCTAAAAGTATCGTTGCCATCAAACACGTTGATCTTTCGTCCAAATGGGACTACACTTTTCTCAAGAAGATTGTGGTCAAAAGGCAAGACGAAAGGGATTATGCATTCTCTGAAGTTGACTTTGAGAATTTGTCTATCAACGACATTGAAGACATGTACCTTGCCAAAGTACAGGGTTGCATTAGACAATTCTTTCACCAAGTACAACGTGAATTCATCAAGTCATTGCTCATCTTCATCGACATTAACATAGTCATCAAAGAACGTAGAAGATCTCCGCTCTAGCAGTTGAATCTTATCAGACTCGTGTCAACTTCACTCCACCGCAGCTTGATCTTCCCGACATCAACCAACTCTCACAATGTACACTCATCAACAAACCATTCGGCGTTTACACCGTAGTGAACTTCAAAGAAATTGCTTAATGGCGTGCAAAGATCTTCACAAATTTGGAGATCACACTTTGAAGTTGGTTAGGGACGGATTGGCTTATCGGTTGAAGGATATACATCAGAAGATTGGGTCTCCTAAGCGATGGAATTCTCGGGATCGAAGGGATGTGAAGAGGATCATCACGATGATTGATGAACGGTTGTATCGAAGGGATCAGTTTAGAAGATTGGAAAGCTATGTTGGAGGTCGACCAGGATTAACATCACCTTTCAACGCCCGGTTCACACTCCTCGCAACATCTCTCGACTACCCTGTACCTCTTGAATCGCTTCTTTCATTATAAATTTGGATGTATGATTTATTATGACTATGGCTTGTGCACACATTATAGCAGTACAACCCGCTCTTCTAAATAAAGGACCCTGTGGTACGCTTCAATGCCACAATCCTTATAAAAGGAGCGAAGCTTCTTACTTTTGAGTAAAACCTATCAAACCTTTCACTTTTCAAGGTTTTGCTCAAAAGAACAAGTACTTCCCCTTATGATTTACATAACCTCAACCGTTTATATCACTCGTTGAGGGGGAGTATTTGACATAAAATCTTTGTTCACAAATTGTTCACAGTGGTCATTCTTCCCGCAACACTCGAAATGGTCATATTTATTCTCAACTTTTCAAAAATAACACTTTATATGCCATTTTTGAGGGGGAGAAAAATACGTGATAAGAAATATGTTGTGTTTTGCTCATGAATTCTCGTGCAAAAAGACTTCAACCCATGAATTGACGAGATCTTAACTGTTAGTAACTCGAAAAGACTTGTCGGGGACGGGTAATAATTTCAAGCTAGTTCGCTAGTGATGTAAACGTCTCGCAGGACTTGTCCAGTAGAATGTACCATTCAAGAAACTCTTGGTAGACATGAACTCTGACGGGTTTGACAACCTTTCGGGGTTGTCCACACCTTCAAGATAGTTATTAGAGCTAGTTGTCACCTAAAAGTGACAATGCAACCCTTTAACTATGCCACGTAACCGTGTCTCGCGGGGGATTGTCTATCTTGAGTCGATCAATTCAAAAGTGCGCTCTTCCCTCAATGCGATTGTCCAAAACTCTTAAGCACATGTTGAGGGGGAGTATTTATGCTAAAAGATAAAACTCTCACAGTGGTTCAAAAACTTTGACAGTTTTTCTTGAAAATGGTTTTATGGCAATGGAGTTATAAGGAGATTAAGGTTAGGAATAACCGTCCTATGATCCGCCAGAAGGGAGGGATCTACCCAAAGAAACTACCAATAGTTAGAATTAGAAGTCCTTAGGTATGATTATAAAAGGAGAAAATGAGAATTGGAGAAAGAAGGAGTTGAAGAATTAAAAAGAAATGCAAAGAAAAGGGTGAAAAGAAATAGCCCTCCAGTTATTCAACTTAGGCATACACGGGTTCAATTCATATGCTACTGTTGTCACTGATGAGAAACACCGTATTGAAGATCAAAGTCACAGGACCTGGCGATGCACTAAACCTTCTTAGCCACTCAAGTTTCTCTCAAAACAAGCTTGTTTCATTCTCACAGGGAACCCTACGTAAACTATCGGCTTTCTCTTAGAGATTGCTGGTATTGAACAAGGAGACCCTCTCCCTAGTCTCCGCTCAGGAAAACCATAACGCACTATTGAGTCTAGAGCCACGAGATTCATCAAAAGATCTCTAAGGTACACTTGACATTTCATCACTTGGTGTTCAACAATAAGAACATCAGGGTACGTTATCGAGTCCTACACAGATCTTAGCAATCTGTCGAGAACATTTATGAGAGGTTCACAATTGTGATCATCAGTGATTGAATGGAAACTCCTGCCAGGGTCTACATCAAACAGCCCTGACAGCAAGTCGCTTCGGTAACTCCCCGTTGATTACGCTTAGTGGTCTCAAACGGTCTATGCGTGAGGTGATGCTTCGGTACCTCACCGACTCATCTGAACCGTAGATGTACTTCGGTACATCGCGTTATCTCACTTGTGAGACTCCTGTTCAGGAACGGCCTTTGTGAGAATTAGAGTTGTGTTTTCACAATATACAGTTAACACTCTCGAAGTTCAAACTTGTAAGTACCGGAATCCGCTTATTACTAACCGTTTAATGTTTTCTTTTTATGGAAGCTCTGGAGCGGAATGATCGTACAAATTCTTCTCATGCTCATACCAACATCATCACCAATGGAAGTTCTATCTAAAAGCAACACAAAAGTCAAAATGATTCTTCATCTAATCATAGAATCTACAAAGTTTAAAGACTTAAAGAACTTCATCAAGATCGAAATCCAACGTTAAAGAACGTGAGCATGTTGAAGAATGACGTGGAGACACTGGAAGCGAGCAAAAGGCAGCACTGAGGCGACTTGATGCGAACAACAACAACATACTATCACTACCATCACAAAGAACAATGATCAAAGAACAAAGATTAATTATGACGTCAAAGCAGAACTGTTCAAAGAAGACAATTTCTTTACACTGGAGAGATTTTTCGAATCAAGGCAATTCTTCTCACAAGAAAGAAGAATGTCAGAAGACGTCAAAGCTACTATTACATCAACGCCTTCACCGTTCATATTCATTCATCACTAACGCTTAGGGGGAGATTGTTGGAATCACTCCTAAACCTTAATCAAGTGTTAGTGATTCACATGTAATAGTTAGCTTAATTATGGCCTTTATGTTTGTTATTAGCCTTAGGCTTATGTAGAAGGCCCATAAGCCTAGGCCTAGCCCAATAAGGAAAAGGATGGGAACTAGGAGTGTTGCCCTAGCTTTCCTCCTATGAATACTCTTGTATAACCCTCACTTGAGGGTTGGTTGTTCAATTTATCTCTTTCACATACTCCACGCCTAACTCTTCTTTATTCTTACGCGTATATGTGGGTTTGGTTTATTGTTCAATCGCCTTTATCTCTTTCTATTAAGCTTGTGTTGTAAATCTAGTGACCTAACAATACATATATGTACTAGAGTGAAAAGTCATAGAAGAATCGAAATAGGTTTTGAAAGACTTACAATCACTCGAATTGAGTGGAGATGAGAGTGACGATATGAACGAGTGTGGGCAATATTGAGACCCCTTGTTCTCCTTATATCCACCACGAGTTACCCAAAAATCTTCCTAGGTCCCTTGTTTATGCAACGAGCTTGCTTTCTTTTCCTATCTCTCTCGAACGGTTTCCTATAGTGGACGATTTTCTTTTGTTTACAAGTGGATACAGATTGTGAGTTGTGTGAAGTGAAAATGACTAAGAAATGTGCTAGTTATAGGAGAAACAAGCATGGCATTTTCTTTATTTTAAGCTAGCTAGTTGCAGCTTTCTAAGTTTGGTTTTTGCTTGTATTAAGCATGCATGGTTCGGTTCTAAGATGAGGAGGCAACACTAGGTTTAGTCACTTCACTTGGAACATAATATCCTTTGGTTATGGAAGTCAAATAGAGGGTCAATGCTTTAGGCATTATTAAATTTGATTAGGGTGGCTAAAAGCATGGTGTTTGGTCTTTATTTACTCCTGAACGTTACACAAGATGTTAGGAAGAGGGGGGATGAGCTTAGTTTTGAACTTGACGTGTGATATATATTGTTGTGGTGACTTTTGGTTCTCGACCGGTTACACAAAAAAATAGAGGAACAAATATTTCAAATGGAATTAAATGGTGTGGTGTTGGGCTCGATAGAAAAGACGAGGCCCATGAAATTTATGGGGTTTGGGCTTTACTTGGATAAAAAACATATAGGTTAGGCCCAAGATGGCATAAGGTGGTGTTGGGCTTGTATCGGGTGTTCATGAGGCCCAATGGTATGTAACGGGCTTGATGGATTTTCGGATGAGGCCCAATGAGAGTATAGTGGAAGTTGGGCTTGTGTCGAGGCCCAATAAAAATTCTAGGTCCAATCCGATATTTATATATTTTTATTTCCGTTTATTTCTTCTTTATCAAAATTATTATATATATTATATATATTTTAAGAATATCGGGATCGTGGGGAATTTCATTCTGATCACAACGGTATTTTTATGAACTCTCAAGCAGCGTTCATCATGCATATGCCAAATGATTTGCAAATGTGGTAATTAGAAAATTTCATGATGACGTAAATCGTGCTTTATTTCTTATTAAAGTTTTAAGTATAATGAAATATTCCCGGGAGCTTATAGATCGAGTATCAGCAATTAACTTCATAGGATCCTTCATCCTAACCAAAGATACCAAATCCATCGCTGCCGAAAATAGAAGAAGAAGAAACACATGTCAGGCCAAACAAAAATAGATTAGCAGATGAAGAAACATAAATATGGTATACCCACCCTGATTCTCTTGATCCTAGAACACAGGGTAAGAATCCTCGCCCAAAGAATAATTACGACTTAACCCAACTAAACAAAGGAATGGTTCTGGAAATTTGAGGAAAGGAGAAGCATTGGCAACAAGGGAAGCAACATGCCCAGCATCAAACTTAGTATCCTTAGGAATAGCATCCTTAGGAATGTTCTTACAAACAAAGAAAGGATGAATAGTAGGACAAGCAAATGAGTCAACCCAGAAGAAATGGTCATTCCAACTTTTAAGAGAATCAAGGGGTTTAGTATAGCAAACGCCAAAGCTATCAACTCGTTTACTAAAAGAAAGCCAGCCAGGTTTCTAAGATGAAACATAAAAACACCAAAATAGACCAACTGAGGGTTTGATGCCGAGGGCAAAACAAAGAATCTTAAATTGAGAAACTTTAGCAGCACCAATGACAAGAATCGAAATAAGAAAAACAGACAAGGGGAGGTGAAAATTAGAAAACTCGAAAAAACAGGTATATACACCAATCTTCCCATTTGGTGCTTCCCGAATAGTTTGGTCAGGTCAGGCAATTCCGGAAGAAGAAATTGCGGAATCGAATAACCAATACAGAAAAAATCAAGAGCCTTTTGTGATAGTTTAGATTTTGCAGATGCAAAAGTACCCATAACGGAAAAAGAAAAAGAATTAAGAACCTAACCTGGATGAGGAACTTGGAAGGCCGATACGACCAAAGTTAAATTAGATCAAAGAAAGAGGAAGTAGCGTTTGCAACAGAAGAACAGTAAAAAGAAAAATGGGCTAAAGCAAAAATAAAGGGTATTTATACAATCGGAACGATGATCCCCCAAGAAAAACCTTAAGGGGGGGACACGTGTTCAAAAACAATCTGATACGACGACCCAAATCAAAAACACAGGGATAAGGATGGTGGAAGACCAATGGCCCACAGAGTCCAATCAACCAGAGCACAAAAAGTCAATAACCGTCCATGTTGTAAAAAACATTTTCCAAGAAAAGGGAGCTTCAGAAAAAATGCTTCAAGAGTACAGAAGAGGAAACGTTCCGGAAAAATTAGTCTAAGTAATCCACCGCATGCGACAATATCCGCACGCACTGCACATACTAGACTGGGGGGGACTTGATGACGTAGCAGTCCCTAAAAGAGAGGAACATCAGAAGAACATTTCAAAAAAGGCATGGAAAGGGAAGGTGCTCAGTCAACTCAAGTCTAGTAACATTCACCGCACGCGACAATATCTGCATGCAGTGCACACACTAGATTGGGGGGACTTGATGACGTATAGTATGTATAACAGGCCCACTAGGCCCAATACACACTATACACATGTTGGGCCCAGGCCTAATAACGATAAAATAACTACAACCCCTGACCAAACAGTAAGCCCAATGACGAAATTGGCTATAGTCAAGACCTAAAGACGCATGCAAAATACCTAGAGGGTTGAGCCTTTAGCCGCTGAAGATATCTTGTGCCCGCATCCGCGATTGACACAGAACCTTGTCTGAAAAGGGTCCGGCTCCGGCGATTAATCACTATGTGTGAGTATCTAGGAAACCCTAGCGGTAAGCCTTGCCTATAAAAGGGGTTCAAATCCCCATACAAGGTACAACTTTCTCTCTCATAATTACACACACATACTTTTACTCCTCTCTCAAGAATGTGTACTTACTCTCACGCCGGAGTCTAATCGTGGGGTACGTCCCCACGGTAAGGCTAACGGTTTACTCTTCTTGTGCAGGGAAATCAATCAAACTACTTGGATTAGTACAAGATCAGCCCATTAGAAGCTTGTTGGCCTATTCCGGCAAGTTGCACTCATACCCATTACGACCCGTCACACTTTTTGTACTAACAAATATAAAATACATGCATTAATATTACTTATTATTAATCTTCCTATACCACCGTGCATATAAAGAATTTTATTCTCAATAAGCGTTGCAAGTGGAAGAAGATTAAATAATGAATACCATAACTATTACTGTTGTTCTAAATTTCAAATATATTTTGCAACAATGTTTTGCATATTGTATGTATGGTAGAGCAAAAACCCTACTCGTAAGTTTATGTGATGTGAATCTAGTCATTTGAGCATGAATATAGGGACACTACAGACTAAAGGCTGCTATGAGTAATTGAAGATTTTGAAAGGTATATGATGCACTAGTTGTTAACCAATTGATGCCCTAAATTAGTTAGTGTGATGCCACATTATATACACTATGATGCATTACTTTGCTGCACTTTGCACTTTTGTTTTTCTACTATCTGGTTTTTCTACTTTGGGCTTTGGTTTTTTTACTATATGTTCAATTGATAAAAAAATTTAAAATAGAATAAAGAATACTTGGCTACTAATCATATACAATCTCAATCTAAATATATGAATTTAAAACAATAATGACATTATAATAAGAACATTACTAAATAACTAATGCAATAAAGTACCTTAAACGATTGCCCTACTATGAATAAATGGATGCACTGAATTACATCTAACAGTTGCACTAAAATACAAATGGATGCACTAGAATATGTTTATGGTTCAAATGCATTTCATACTGAATCTAAAATACACGTGTTAGGATTACAGATTATTGATCTTCCTATACCACCGTGCGTACAATTATTTTTTCTTCTCAATAAGCGCTGCAAGTGGAAGATGGTTAAATAACTGATTGAACCGCGTCCATGCTCAGATCCCATCATTCTCACCCTATAGAGCAAAAATTACCAGTAAGAAAATTAATCAATGGTCGGTAAAGGTTCAAAAGTCAAAAAGAGTCAATTTGGTATGCTTAGTACTCGATTAACTAAAAGCAGATCAAAAATGGTTACAAGACTACCACATCCGCTAAACATACACAGAGAAAAACCTGATATTTTGTTACATACCATTCTTTCAATGATTTTAAGACGGAAACGAAAGAGTGCATTTATATAAGCAACTTCATGATTCCACCGTATCAAGTGAACATTCTCAGGATACTGAATCTGAAAAAGAAGATTGGGAAAGTAGTGAGGCTTCAATATGACACTAGATCAGCCTATCAGCAGTTGAAATAAACATTACGTTTAGAGCAAGGAGCACTAAAGTATGTTAACCGGATGCACTAAAGTACGTCAAACGGATGCACAAAATTATTCCATACATAGCCTTATTATTTCAATACTGTTGGGATTACGTGTAATCAATATAAACTATCGGTTATTAGTTTATGTAATAGGTTGTCATAAATATGGGCATATATGTATGTAATTAACTTAAGGTCTATGTATTAAGCCCATGGGCCTTAAGACCATTCTAGAAATACATGTTCTAGGCATTGACCTAGCTCTTGCCTATATATACTTTGTAAACACCTCACTTGAGGTATGGTTGGTTCATCTGCAATATTACATTTCCTTATTATGTTTCTCATGAATCCTCCCATCTCTTTCTCTCTCTATACTTTCTCTCGCTAGATATTTTATGTTAGTTTACATATTTGAGAACCTACAAGTGGTATCAATCGCTAGAAGATGGTTTGGGGTGTTAAGTGTTGTATTTTCAAGCTTAAAGTTTTATTTTGTCCTTTATTATTTTAGTTTTTGGTTCTTTTCTTGTTTCTTTCTTGGTTTTAGCACTCCTTTGATTACAAACTAGTGCTACAAACCTTTTAGAACAAGAAAGTTACAAGCTTTATAACTAAAATTTGATTTTCGAAAGTGTACTAATCGTCTTCTACATAGTTTTGAGTATCTTAAAAAATCATTTAAAGTGTTAAAGTTTCCCACTTTCCTTTAGTTTTAGTGTCTTTAAGCTTACTTTTTAAATAAAATCGTGGTTAGAAACTCTTATTGGTCGAATTTAAGAGATTTGAAAAAAAAAGTCCAACTTTCGAGTAAGTGCCAAAACCCCTAACTTTCGAGTATCTTTGTTCTGACCAAGTCTCAAGCAACTAATATCCTAAACTTTTGAGTAACTTCTTCACGCGAATTCTTCTGGAACTTTTGATTACTCGGTGTTATTCTTTCTTGTATAAGTTAAAAAAACACTCCGACTCTTGGGAATTCTTCTATTTCGTAAGAATTAGAAAGAAAGTTTCGAATAACTTAACTTTCGATTAAGTTAAAAGTTTCGAGTAACTTCACTTTCGAGTAATTTGTAAGTTTCGAGTAACTTCACTTTTGAGTAAGTTCCAAAGTTTTACGTAACCTGCTATAGTGAACTTTCGAGTAACTCTACTAGACTTTCGAGAAACTTTTCGGGTAAATTTTCTAGGAACTTGTATTATACTTCAAGAAAAATAACTTATCAACACTACAACACACTTCTTAACCGCCTATAAGATCCAACATAACTACACAAGTATCATATCTCAACCACCGTATTTCAACTATTTTCCTCAACAATACCCTCAATAACAACAACCTCCTCAGCAATAACAATTCCCTCAGCAACAGCAATTCAATAAACTACAACAACCTTTATAATTTTTCCAACAACTACAGCAACAACAATACCCTATGCAACAATCATTTCCTGGTGTCACTCCAAAGCAACCACGTTAGTCTGAACAAATGTGTGAAGCCCTCACCAATCAACAATCAATCCATAAAGCAGGTTCTCTTGACATACCTCCTATGCTAACACCAGGAAATTATGTTCCATGGGTAAGCCGATTCTTAAGGTTTATTGAACTAAGGAAACCTAATGGCAAATATCTTAAATGTGTTATCCTTGAAGGATCATTCCCCAAGCCTAGTATAACAGTTCCAGGTGATCCCACTACTACTCCACCTCGTCCTGCAACTACAACTCGTGTAGCTGAGACTCATCTCACCCCAGATCAAATCCTATAGGTGGAAGCAAATCAACTTGCTATGGAATACATCTGTTTGGGATACCGAATCCATTCTCTTGCAGCATTGATTCCAAAAAGACTGCACAAGCAATGTGGGAAAACATTCATCTCTCGATGGAAGGAACTGAGTTGAATCAAGAGGACATGGAATCTAAGCTGTATCACTTTTATGACACGTTCATTGTTATACCTAGAGAATCATTGGAATCATACTATCATCGGTATACAGACATCATCAATGACTTGGATAGATATAATGTGAACATGCCTAAGATTGCCATCAACACATGTCTAGATTGGGAAAAATATGTCACGTTCGTTCGTCAAACCAAGAATCTCCATGAAGTCAAACACAAGTTGCTGTACGACTATCCGAACCATCATGAAAAAGAAGTTGCAAAAGACTGTGCTATACGTGCAATGTTTCAACCGTCACCACTGCTGAATTCACTTAAACTCATGGCTTAATCTCAACAACTTCCAATGTCAAATCACCCTTATGTCCAGCAACAACAAAGCTTTACTCATCCTCAATCACAGTCCAGCAACCAACTAGTCCCACACCAATCAATTCCTAATTAAATGGTTCAATACAACAACTCTGACACAATATACTATTCATAAAAAATGATCCAAATGAAGATGCATTCCAAGAGTTGACTAATGGATCTGCACTTATTGCAAAAGCTTTTGGGAGATATGTTAATCCATCTAGCAATTGTGTCCGAAGCTCATCCAACACTAGGAATCAGGCTGTGATACATGGTGGAAAGATTGAAGTTCAAAACAGGAATTATGGATGTCAGGAGGTTACTGCTGGTTATAGGAATACATGCTCTGGGTAAGCGTTTACTTAAAATGTCAACCACATGGGTTCTCCTCAGAGAAAGGTTCAGATTGCTGAAATAGGGAATGCAACAACTGGTAATGTAGACATCAGGTGCTACAACTGTAGAGGAACGGTCACTTTGCTAATGCTTGTCCACAACCAAAGATGAGGGGCAGTGAATATCACAAGCATGCCTTACTGTTAGCTCTTAAAGATGAAGCAAGTGGAACTCTGTCTGACAAGGAACAAAGTTTTATGGCTGATGCTACATTAGATGATGACATAGAATATTTGGAAGCCAATGTTGTTGTCGTCTTAATGGCTAACATGTAGGAACCTCATATGAGTGATGCGGGCCCAGTCTATGATACTGATGGCCTGTCTCAAGTACCCAATTCAAAAACATGTCTCATACATGAAATTGTGTTACCATCTGCATCTGCACACGACAAGGAGCAATCTGTTCCAAATGACTCATCGCTATCTCTTCAAGAAGATGATCAGATCAACCATGTTGTTATGTTTGATTATCCAATTGAAGAATATAATAATGATAAAATTGAACAAAATGAATCTACGTATGCTCCAGATCTAGATCTCATGACCTTAGTCTTGACCACCCAATCCCAAGTTGAAAAATGCATTGAAATAAACAGGGATTTAAAAGTCAAAATCGCATCAGTAATGGCTGAACTTGAGAGCTGTAAATTCCAACTCACAAATTTTGAAAATCAAGCAATAAGGGAAAAAAGTTTTAAAGTTGCATTTCAAAAATCATATGTAAAAGAACAACACTTGCAACATCAAATGGTAGAACATAAACAAAAATCTAGGAGATAACTCGATTCTCACCTTGATGAAATTGTCACTTTGGAAGCAAAGTTAAAAGATTTTACAACTGTTGTATAAAGAACTGGCGAGTCAGTTAAACAAATAGAAAAGTTAACTTTAAAACCAAATCCTGATGGTTCAAAAAGTTTTGCTCTAGGCTTAAAAGAACCAAGTTTTCTACACACAGCTCTCAAGGAAAATTCGAAAATATACAATAAAGCATGTTTAGATGATGATGCACTTATTCGTGTTGTTGTTTATGACTTTGAGGAGGAATGGGAACAAGAGGACGAGAGTCGATAAAAAATGAGTAAAGTACAATATAATCAACCTTTTGATTACTCAAAATTACCAATTCTTTATGAAACTTTTGTCTCTAAACAAGAGAAAACGAAACAACCAAGGTATGTTTCGAAAATTTATGACTCATCTTCTGACATTGGTCCTGTCGACCAGTTGCACAAATACATGGACCTTTACCATCCTCTTTCGATAGCAGACCTATACCTACTCTTCCTTAAAAATGTCTGATACTTCGGTATTTTGACACATTTATGGAGGATATAAAGTTTTTAGAAGAAGCAATTGCACGAAATTCTGAAATAAAAATTGCAACTTTTTAATCTTCTTACGAAAAAGAAAAAGGACAAATTTTCCAAAAACGGTTTTTACCTCATGTGCAACATTTGAGTTTTTGTGCAACCCTTTGGGAACATGAACTTCAAAAGGAAGTAGCCTCCATGTGCAACCCTTTGTGTGCAACTGAGAACTCTATTTCAATCACAAAACGAAAAAAGAAAGTCCTTCGTAAACATGTGGATCGACTCTTGGAAGATGTTCTCTGTTTTGATATTATCTCTTTTGTGTTATTATATATTGCTCATTCATTTTATGAACAAGTGCCTGTTGCTGAAATCAATAATGATACTTCAAATTTAAAAGACGAAAATGAATTGTTGAAACAACATATTGTGATTTTAAAAGCTGAAAATGAGAGAATTTTGATTCAAAATGATTATGCACAAGGTAAAATGTCAAAAGAAATATATGAACTCAAACGACTTCTTCATTGGTTTCAAACTCAGAGTCTTGATTTTGAACTAGCTTTACAAAACAAAGTCAACCAGTCTTCTGACAACACATTGAAACCAAAACTTGAACGACTGGATGATGAAAATGTGTCTTTAAAATGTCAAATTTTCAAATATGAACAAGAGATTAAACAAGTGAAAAAGGAATACAAACCCATTTTTTATTCTCTAAAAAAGGCACGTAATCAAGCATCAAAATAACTCAACGGGCATGTTGTATACACCCGTGATATGATGCATGAAAATGGAAACCTAAACTCAAAAGTTCAAGACCAAAATCACATCATAGAATTAAAAGAGAAACTGGATAAAATCGAGAAAGGAATGTTTAACAACACAAATGTGATAGCACCTAGAATGTTTAAAGTTAATACTAGGCAGCACATTATCGACAAACCTCAAGATACTAATATGCCTCCTTCCACTTATACAGAAATATTTGCCTCCACTCCTAGCATTATAAAATCATAGCCTATGAGCAATCAACCGAAGAATAAGAATTTGCAACGTAGAAGTGGAAAACTAGAAGCCCCAGAAGTAGAAGCTCATATTAGGATGTCGAATAAAAATCATGTTGCATCTGCTTTAGATATTGCATTAGATAAATGTAATAGTAAAGGCAATGAAATGAATGATAAATCTTTGAATGCTTTGAAAGCAAATATTGAAGCTTCTTGTGTGTTTTGTCGTAAAAGTATACTATCTGGTAATCATGATAATTGTGTTGAAAAATCTATTTTATCTCGTACTTGGAAACATACAAATGGCACCATGTTGAAACGTAAGACCTTGATAGATCTTGAGCACTCTGAGATCGTTAGTATTGCTTATGTAATCACAAACAACCTAATAGAAAATCTCTACAACTTATATTCTTTAGCGGAAATTAAATATAAGCACAAACACAAATAACTAAGAACACGTTGATCCTCTATGGATCTTAATATTACTAAAACTTTGTTTTTCAACTCATACATAATCCATACTATTGTGTTCCTTTTATACACAAGGAACCCTAACTTGTTTCCTAAGAAACGTATAAACATAAAACTAAATAAGATATATATATAATCACTTCCTAATAAAGCTCATGCATATCCTAACTAACTATAGAATATGCGAATAACTATTTCCTAGAGAAACAAACTATGTACTATACTACTTGATTCGTTCTTCAGCATAAACATTGAACTTCAGTGAGATCCTTCAGGTAACATTAACGAATTCTAACTTAGCAGAATTCCCAACAATCCTCCCCTAAACCGGAATTTGACTTGGTTAAGTTCCAGTTTCTTGATAGATCTTCAACGCTTCAGAGGATTGTACTCGAACACCAGCAACAAAGAAACAAAACAATGACACGTCGATGATGATAAATCTTTAAAACACCAGATCTTTGCAGCAACAAATGACAACATGTACATCAAAACATTTGAGTTTCATACTATTCTCATTACATCTAGGTGTGTTAACTCCTGTGAGAGGTGAATCATTGAAAATAATGGATTTGATGTCTCTTTAGCAATAGCCATCACTACTGGAGTAGCCAAATGTTTAAGTTCGAAAACTATGGTACACTGATAACCATCTGATTTATTAGCAAACCAGCAACCATATAAACGGATTTGAAATGTATGCGTACATGGCCGTTTGCTCGAGGACTAGTCAATTCTTATGATTGGTGAACTGATTACCAATATGGTATTCCACGCGCCTTTACCACAAGCCATATACATGTGGGCTAGCCAATTCTTGGATTCCAAAAGGAATAAACCATGGTGAATTGATGACCACCATACAACCCTCACAATTAAGCATGGGTGGTTGCATACCCTATGATTTTGAGCAAACCACTACAGCTATCAACAGATTTGATGTGTCTTTACCAAAGCTGTACCCTTTGGACTAGCCAACTCTTTGACATACATAAGGTACATCTGGTGAGTTAATAACCATAGAAATGTACGACAAATCTGCAATAAAAGTTAGTCAAACAAAAAATATACATAGCTTTTATTTTATTTATTTATTTTTTTTAACTAATAACAAAACAAAGAATCAAAGAAAAAAAATATTACAAACTATACAAAATACCACAACCAAGATGATGCTTTATGTTGCAGAAGCTGAGTCTTAACGATTCTAACACATTGTTCAGCATGCAACTTATCATTACCAATTGGATCTGGAGGAACTTCCAACTTCTGTCTAAGCATTCTTTCCATCAGCCTCATTGACAAGGGATAAATCTTATCAGCAAACATACAGACAGTAATTCCACCCTTTGTCTCCACCACATGCGCACAAGGCAATGGATAAAATCTCCAAGTCTCAACCTTCCACTTATGTGAATTCTTCCAAATATGATACCCTTTACCATTTGGAGATTGAGAATCAAACGACACGTGAAGATCACCTAATAAGTATAAACCAGAACCCTGTGGTGTATGTGTATCATAATGCTTAGTAACAAGACCATACAGAGTATTCAAGTCTTGTCTATCCACTAGATGAAATATTTCCTTTAAAAAATTAAACTGCATAAAAGATTTGTCCAGCCTAAAAATAGTATTAAGCTGTCCTTCAGTTAGAGTCCAAGCAGTCAACACATCATGAGATCCTTCAGGAAAAATATCAGCAGATCCCATTCGAATAAAAGTTGATTCATCAGCATTAAGATCCAAAGAATCATCCTGAGAAGATTTCTTAACCTTAGATGAGTGTGTCCCAGATGTTTTCACAGATCTCCATAAAGAAACAGGTCTACGTTTAGACATCCTTTTCTTCCTCCTTCCTGGTATATAAATGCTCATACATGGTAGCTCCTCAGATTCATCATTGACATCTGTAGTAGAAATGAAAGAAGTAGACTTAATTGGGACAGCACCTCGCAATTCATACATTCTCTCAAGCATCACTCTAGCCTTCTTAGATTTAGCAGCTGCAATTTCAGCTTTCCTACCCATCTCTTCTCCTTCTATATCAATGGATGCAACTCTAGGCAATCTTTGTAGAAGAAACAGTGTGTGGTTCAGCAGATTGAACCCTTTTAGCTGAAGGTATAGCTGCAGCAGATGCTTCAGGAGTAACAACAGGAGAATCCATCTGAGGTGTAACATCATCAAAATTATCTACAATCTCAACTGTCTTAGGCCTCTTAGCCTGTGAAGCAACTATACTACCAGCAATTCTCTTGTTAGAAGATGGTGCAGTCTGTTTCATAATCCTTTGATATATTCTCTGCAAATCATCATCAGGTAAAGCCCAGACTTGCTTCTTTTTCAAACCAGAATTAAAAATAGTAGAACTTTGATGAAGCACTATAGTTCTCATGTATGTTTTCATTTGGGCAGGAGTAGGTGGTCTCTCTCTTCTAGCTTTAGCTTTTAGTACAGTAATAGCTTTCTTTTTGTCAGCTGCCTCTTGCTTTCGTTTTCTTCCAAGAGACACCATTTGTGTAGCAAAATTCTCATTGTCAAAATCTGCACCTAAGATACTATGAGCAAGTGTAGGATCTGAAGCAGCTTGATGAGTATAGACATCCCATTGTGCATCAGGGATCTGAGTAGACAATTTATCCAGTTCTTTTCTTCTTTCAGGAGACAAATTAGAAGTAGACTCAGTGCAATCTGTTAGCCAATTCATCACTTTTCTTCAAATCGCACACTCGGCTAACATTCTTTCTTGTGCTTGTCTTTCCTGTTCACTAACCGGACTGGACCAAGCTCATCTTTAATCATTACTCCTTTCCCTTGATCGTGGAGACTTATGAAAAACATCAACTGGAGAAGTATCACTCATAGGTATTTCAGAAGAAACATCCAGATAAGCATCAAAAGAAACATGTTGAGACATATCTTCAATAGGTGTGGAGAAGACATCAGCTTTGGATCCAAAGTAAAACTTCTTCTAGCAAGAAAGACTTGAGGTTTATCTGTTTGAAGGGTGGAGGACTGATTGTTCTTGTACACAAGAAGCTTGACCATGTTCAAGAGCAACATCCTCCATTTGAACATCGGCAGTTGCAGCGACACCTTTGAAGGTTTAGAAGAATCCTCACTCAAATACTGTCTTTTCTTTCTTCTAGTAAACAGAATGGGTTTCTTGTTCTTTGAAGATTTAGGAACAACTGGTGAAGAAACATGAGTTTTCTGAGCCACATCAGCCAAAATATCAAGTGACTCAAATTGAGTATCCTCTTGCTCCTCATCAGAAGAAACCACTAGCTTCCTTTTGCTATTATCCCCAAGTTGATCCTCTAAGCCTTTAACCTTTGTTTTCAATTCCACAATCTCACCACCAAGTGTAGATCTAATGTCAGCTCTTTTGAATCTGCAACCTCTTGGACAATCTGTTGAGCAAATCATAGACAGCAGTAAGAGTAATAGGGATCCTCACTCCACCCGGAGATTGCTCTGTGGTGATGGGAGCTTCATTGGACCTTTCAGCAGAAATATGGTCTTGCTCAAACATATGAGAGCTTTCAACAACAGGCACTCTAATAGGACTAGGTGTATGCATCCTATTAAGGTCAGTCTCAAAATCATCAAGAGTAACCTGTGTAGGTGGTGGACTAGAACTAGGTCTAGGTGAAGGAGTAGATGAAGGTTGGTCAGGAGAATCATGTGAAGCTTCAACAGCATTAGAAGGGCCCTCATCCATTGCTGGCGATGGGTTACCATCAGCAGAACAGTAGTAGAGGGTGGAGAACCAACAACATTCCCTCATCAGTGACCTCATTGCCTTGAGGCAACATAGCTGCTAGCAAAGGATGATGTTCCCCCTCATAATGAGTTCTCGTAGAAGCAAACAGTTTAACAGATAAAGCTCCTATGGGACAAAAGACTTGGGCTTGGGTAGTAATGTCCAAAATCATTTGCAAAAACCTAGGGTACATAAAAAACTTATGCTTTTTCCTATGAATATTTTCAACCATATTATCAAAAATAAACCTAGAAAAGTTATAAGCTAACCCCTGAGAAAGACATACAATACCACATCCCAATTGAGTAGAAAATTGGTCCCATCCTCCTGATTTATTGCTTATGCTTTGAAGCAATGTGTGAACCAAAAACCTCCACATAGGACACAACTGACTCTTGAACCATATATCAGTCCTGGTTCCCTGATATCCAAAAGCTCTTAGCCCAGCAAGAATATCCATAGCATTAGAATGATAAACCCCATTCTCATCATCCAAACGAAGCTTTCTCCTTATCAACTCCTCTGTCACAATATACTCTGTTCCGTCAACCATAGCCATGATCTCTGTATCACTCCTCTTTGCAGCAGTTGCCCAAAATTGTGTAACCAATGATTCATAAACAACTTCTGGAGAATGCGTTAAAGCATAATGAATCTTTGATCTCTTCAAGAACTCCACCATTGGCTTATACAAATCATCACCCTTTGCTTCTCCCAGAAAAGCAACTTTGTTATGATCTTTCTTCAATAGAAGCGCCATGTGTAAAATTGTAGGTTAGGGTTAAGATTCTTGCAAATGGAAGTGTTGTGAACGTAAGTGAAGAGGAAATCATTTAATTTGAAGTAAGATATGCGTATAATGAGTTGGTAGAAGTTGCCCAAAATATAGTCAAAAATATCGGAACTTTTGTTGACCATATCTTACGTGTATTTCAACTCTACCCAATGATACAATAACACCAGTGGCAGAAACACAATAATCTGTACGAAGTAATTATTTCAGCGAAAACAATCAAGATAAAGATATCCTCAGTAAATATCTGGAGCGTTACTGTGCCACCCAACTCACATTAAATTACATTAAACCTCGAATCCGTCTATATAACAATCCCAATGCACACTTCACATACATCATTTATCCCTAATTTTCATCACAAAACCCTAATTTCATCACAAACCACAATAAACCACAATCAACCATAATCAGCCATGAATACCCAACCAGAGGTTATTGATCCAACCTCTTCTCCATCATCATCATCATCAAGTGATGATACTAACCTTTGGCGACTCTATATTCCTCCACAAACATCACGACCAAGAAAATCCCCCTTTCTCCCTTCTTCTGAAGATGATAGTGTAGTGGATCCAAGTGAGTCTTCTGATGACTCTGATGACTCCACTAAGGAGATAACTTCACACCTTCAACCTCCACCACCTCAACCTAAACAGGTGGTGTTAAACGCTCTTCTGCCATGGTTTGGTGCTTCATCTCATATCGTAAGGGGAAGGGCAAAGGAAGATAGATTGATTGCTTTTGGTGAAACCAGCGGATGAAGCACAAAGGACAATGTCATATCACACATCCATCTGGCGTATTCATCTTCATCATCTTCGTTTTCATCAATCCATCCTTCCTATTTTGATCCTTAGCTCGTCGTACTGGTCATGCATATCCAGCAGTTGGAATAGATGATAGGAACTATGTATAGGTTCAGTAGATCATGTAAAGTTATGAATCTTGTATTTCCATTTGAAGTTGATTGTATGCATTGTAAGCTATAAGGCGTACATGGCGTATCTTGAATGAATGAGCATCTTTAACTTAGGTACTTGTCTTTAGTAGATGAACTTTGATTACTTCAGATACTTATATTTGAAAAACAATTTGCTCACTTGATGATTAGCTTCAGAAAACAAGCTTCTAGCTTACATGACCATTCATCAAAGAATCAAACTTAATGAACTTGAACTGAAATATGCAATCTGAAAAACATACACAGAGAAACACACAAACCAAACCAAGACAAACAAAACTCACAAAACATTAGCTGGTTAGTCAAATAGAAAATAAACTACAAAGTTTACAACACTAAATCCTCCCCTGAGGCCTATGCCCCCCCTTAAACTTTGCAGTTAAGGGTTAAGCATACCAATATGGACCACAAGGTGTTGAAACCTTGGTCCATCAAAAGCCTTAGTTAACAAATCTGCCACATTATCATCAGTATTAATTTTAACCACTTTTATCAAATGTTTGTCATATGCATCTCTTATAAAGTGGTGCATGATTTCAATATGCTTAGTTTCTATGAAAAGCTGGATTTTTAACAATGCATATGGTACTTTGATTATCAATAAAATTGTTGTGTTCATGAAGTTATACCCATAATCCAACAATTGATTTTGTATCCAAAGAACTGTCCCACGACAATTTGCGTGACAACATACTGCTTACAGTAGATGGGTAGCCACAATAGTTTGTTTCTTGCAGCGCCAAGAAATCAATCTCTTTCAAGGAATTGGCAACCTCTGTTGTTGATCTCCTATCGGTTGCACGGCATAATCACTATCACTATATGCTTCGGCTTAAAGGAGACTCTTTTGGGTACCAAAGTCCCAAATGGGGTTGGCCTTTCAAATACTTAAAGATCTTTTTCAGCTTGCATTGAATGGGAAGCAAGTGGAGTGACTTGATGTCTAGAACAAGCACTCACGACAAAAGTGATGTCGGGGCCTAGAAGGCATTTAGATACATCAATGACCCAATCATAGATGCAGTATAAATGAACATTCGCGAGGTAGATCCGGTTCATTGTTGGTCTTTGACTTTGGAGCTTCATAAGGTGTTGTGGCGGTCGACACTTTCCATACCAAACTTCTTTAAAAGGTCCCTCACATATTTGTCTGGTGATAAAGATACCATCGGGTTTTCTTTGAACTTGAAGACCCAAAAGTAAGCTCCCCATAGCACTCATCTAAAACTCTCCCTTCATTAGCTCCTCAAACTCCACGCAGCTTCTTTAGTGGGCCAAATATAATATCATCCACGTAAACTTGCACAAGAATGATGTCGTAGAATTCTTCTTAGGAAAAGTGTTTTATCAATGGCACCTCTTCTATAGCCATGCTTCACCAGAAATGATGAAAGCCTAGCATACCATGCTTTTGGTGCCTGATGTAGTCCATAGAGAGCTTTAACTACCTTGTAAACATGATTTGGATGGTCTAGGTCTTCAAACCCTTTGGGTTGAGTGACATAAACCTCCTCTTCTATTTCACCATATAGAAAGGCACCTTTAACATCCATTTGATATACCATGAAACCCATGTAAGATGCATAAGCCAAGAATATCCGTATAGCCTCTACTCTAGCAACAGGTGCAAACACTTCATCATAATCAATCCCCTCCTCTTGTCTATACCCTTGAGCTACTAATCTTGCTTTGTTTTTAATGACAACACCCCTTGCATCTCTCTTATTCTTCAATATCCATTTTGTCCCAATAGCATACTTCCCATCAGTGTAATGGCAATATCCAAACTTGCTAATTTTGAAATTGTTGCATCTCTTCCTGCATTGCTTCAAGCCAACTTGAATCTTCAAGAGCTTGAGTAACAGCGTTGGTTCCACTTGAGAGAAAACAAGCAAGCAGGACAATGATCAAAGTGCGTGTGATTGTCTCTTTGCTGATTTGTGACATAAGAGATAAAAGCCACGTGACCATATTTAGAACTTGTCCTTTGTGCCCCTAGTTCTAACAGTGCATGAGGATCACCAATAATATTGGGCTGTGGATGAGCAATGTTGATCCTTTTGTAGCGATGGTGTTTACATCAATGGAGGTATCAAGATTAGTCAGATTGGTTCAAAATCGGTGTCATAGGAAGGTGAGGTGAAGATGCGGTTTTAGGTTGATGATGACCAAGATCTAAAGGACTTGGAAAACGTGTATAAGGTTCTCCCAAGTCTGTTGACACTCTAGTAAAACAGGAGTAGAAACAACATGGCTACATAAGCGATTTGGTGATGATAGGAGAAGCAGGATCACTTTCGTGAGAATGGTGATTTCCACCGATTGCTTCTCTTGCAAAGCTCCTCGGCATTCCTCTCGACTTCTAGATTAGCTGCATACTCTTGTTTCTTAAGCCTAGCAAGGTCCTCTGCATAGTTGGACTCATCTTCACTCTCATCAGTAGTAACTTTAGAAGTGTCACCTATAAAATTGTTAGGGAAAGAAAGGAATTACAATAATAGGATGCTCATTATCCTCAAACTCACTATCAGAATCCGCATTCATGGTAGCAGCATTGTCAGTAGAAGACACTTGTGTACTTGCATTTTGGTTAGCCACATGTCTAGAATAACCCAAATAATCTGTTAAGTAATCAAGGTAAAATGACCAAACATGACCTTGTCCTTGAACATTAGGCTTGTCTTCAAGAAATCTCAGGTTCAAAGTCTCCTCAATCTTCTTAGCATTCAAATTGTATACCCTATCGCCTTACTATGAGCGAATAACCCACAATATTTCATCATGACCTTCTCATCAAATTTACCCGTTGGATCACTAGTATTCAAAATAGTCACTTGACATCCAAAATGTTTGAGGTAGTGAATAGCAGGAACTTTCCATAGAAGTTCATAGGTGTCTTGAAATGAGGTCTAGTGATAGATACCTTGTTGAGAACATAACAAGTTGTGCCATGGCTTGATCCAAAACATAGTGGGTAACTTAGAGTCACAAGCATAGATCTTCTTTGCCTCTATTAAGGTCCTATTCTTACGTTCGATCACCCCATTTTGTTGTGGGGTTCTTGGAGTGCTATAGTCCATTTATTCCTTTAGGCATACGAGTTCTATCAATACAACATTCTTGAACTCATTCCATTATCACACGATTCCTTTAACCTTTTTGTTCAGCTGATTTTCAACAAGGGTAATAAACTCTCTTAAAACTAGAGATGTTTCATCTTTTGTTCTCAGAAAGAACACCCAACAAAACTTGCTGAATCCATCAGTGATTACCAGACAAAAATACTTGTGATCTATGCTTCTGACTTGAGTTAGACCAAAGAGATCCATGTGAAGAAACTGAAGAGGTTCTGAAATAAGACTCATTGCATTAATTGCTTTGTAAGAGGCTCTATGTTGCTTTCCTTTGTTGCAAGCAACACAGTTATGTTCATTGGTGAAAACCTTTGAAGGAAGTCCTTCAACAAGACCCAGTTTAGAAAGCTTGTTTATGGTTTTGAAGTTCACATGAGCCATCCTTCTATGCCATTTTGTAGATTCATCCAGGGATGCTTTAGCCACCAAGCAAGTTAGGTCACCTTCTGGTTGAACATCATATAAGTTGAATGTGTATAGATTGTGAGTCACGAGGAACTCTCGCAAAAATTGAGGTATCTTCGAGGAGTTTGAAGTCTTTAGATAGCACAAGATATTCATCCTCAGAGAAGAATACTTTGTTCTTGGTGTCACAGTTAGTGAGGCCGAGAACAAATTGAAATGTTCTGTTCCTTTACATAGTACACATTCTCAAAGTCCAGTTGAGGTGTTTTGATGGTTCCTTTCCCAGTGATTCTACCATCACTTCCACCAAAAGTCATATTGCCTCCTCCATCTATGGGTATGAAATTATGCATCATATCTCTATTTCCAGACATGCTCCTTGAACAACCACTGTCAACAATGTCAACTTCCTTGTGCTTAAGAGGATGATCCTACAAAAACAACAAAAATATACAAAATATTAGTACACTATGGAGGCTCAAGTCATTCTTTGACTTGAACACCTTAATGGATCATAGATTTAGACCATGCAGAAGAATAAGATCCACTATTGTTCTTGGGTTTCCATTGAAATTTAGGTCCCTTTTATTCCAAGAACAACTGTGATGACTTGACAGCCGGTATCCCAACATCCTTTCGGCATTCATAGAGTCAACATATCTAGGCCAATAACCATTATTAAAATATGAAGTTGTTGGTTGCACATAAGGTCTAGCAACTGAGTTTCTCCAAGAAGAATGAGGAGATGCATGGGTTGCTTGTGGAACATAAGGTGGTATAGCATTAACATTAGTCCACATTGGTCTAGATTTCCCAGCACATACACCCATTCTTTGTTCATGAAAATCACAATCCGGCCAATTAAATGAAATTTACTTCCACACAAAAGCATGTCTTCGTTTAGAAGATTTATTCAAACCAAGGTGTTCTATTTCAAGCGAGTATTCAAACCAAAACCATGAAAAGAATTGTTTTAATGAGAATTATTATTCAAAGAATGAAAAGACAAGTCTTCGAGGAGGAAGCTGTCTTGGAAGTGGATTCCTTAGTAGCAACTCTAATAGGCTTGTAGGTAGGCTTGAGTGCAGGAAGGCTTAAGGTGAGGTCTTGGGTATGTCGACTTATCACTTGAATCACAGGCATAGAAGTAGACCTTTGATCGGAAGATTTGTCCTTGTCGAGCAAGAGACAAAATCAGGGTAGATGAAGAATCAGGTCCGACAAGTCTTTTGACTTTTGCCATAAAGATGATGTGATCCATCAAACTTCAACAAGATGGAAAGGTCAACAGGCATAGGTATTCCTCTAATAGATCCACATACAGCATGTAGGTCACCTTCTTTGACATAATTAGCTAAGCTCGCTTGGTGTAGTTTCGTCCATCGTGGTGCCTAGCTTCTAATCCTATATACTTTTAAAACCTAAACCTATTGCAGAGAGGTCTCGATTGACTACTATAGATCTCTCTAGCTAGATTGTCACTTGATATTAACCATTGTTTATGTCTAGCTATTTCGCATCTAGTTTTTCTTTAAGCTCTTGATTTTGAGAATTACGTAGCTTTTGCTTTCTCAGTCCTTCTTAAGTCATTTTTAGTGCATTCGAGATCACATTCTAACACCCTAATCTTCTCATCATAAGCTATTTGATTCTTCTGAAACCAAACCTTTTGTCTTTCTAATGTTTTTAATGCCTGTTTATAAGCTTCAGCTTCAACATAGCATTCATTATATTTAGGTTTCAAAATATCATATGCTTCATTAAGTTCATTATAACGTTCACTACAACCAAACAAACAATTTTGTACCTGAGAGATGCCCATCAAGGCAATCTGATCATGCCTATCCTTCTGAAGTACACTTTTGCTAGCAACCCAATTTATCGACTGAAGCTTTCATCATTCTCCCCGCTCATGTTGCTTCTAGTACATTAGTGTCTAAAGTGACCATAGCAACTAAGGATCCGTCTTTGAAGTTCCAGATCCTTTTGATTCTGCTGATATGAAGAGTATCTCACCTCATCACCAGATTTCCTATCCTTACATTCTCCGGAAGTGACCCATCTGACGACATGTAAAGCACTTGACCTTCTTTTTGTCAAACCTTGCTGGATCTCTTCCTTGGAAACCAAACTTCCTTCCAGCCTTACGCTCAAATCTCTTGATGTCCATAGAAAGCATGGCAACTTGCCACTTCAACTTCATCTCCTCCATATCCAGTGGATCCACATGTTCGAAATCCTCATATGCCAGTTGCTGCTGAGGGTCATAATCAACAAAGAAGGATCCAAGCACATCTTCCATTATACCACCAGTTTGAGATTGAGAACTTGATGGAGTGGTAGTGTAAGGTGATGATGAGTAAGTTGGACTTGGAGCATGGATCATCTTTGGGGTGGAGGCTCCAACAAATGTTGTATGACTAGCAGTGGATGATGAACGAAAGGGACTTCTGACATCATGCTCAAGAGCTTTAAGCTTGTTGTACAGCTCATCAAAGGTAATCATATCAAGCCCACCTTTAGTTTTGAAGGCAATGCTTACTTGTAACCAGGATTGAGGTAAAGATAGCAAAAACTTAGAATTGCAATCATCATTATCTGGCTTTGCTTTAAGTTGATTCCACTGACTTAAAATCTTGTGAAACCTGTCATAGCCCTTGTGAATTCCTTCCTCTTCAGAGATTTGAAAGTCTTCAAACTGTTGTCTTAGTATCGATTTTCTCATTCTCCTAGACTCCTCATTCCCTCCAAACTTGGCCTTGATGGCCAACCATATATCCTTAGCATCATTCATGAAGTGAAAATCACTCAAGTGATCCTCGGGAATAGCTTGAAGAAGAATTGTTTTAACTTTGGTTTCTCTCCGAACCACGGTAACTCTTTAGCGATTTGGGAGGAACATAAATAAGATTACCATCGGATGCGTGGTAGTTCTCTTCAAAATGTTCCCCTTCCTTACAATCTCCCATAGATTCCAATCAATGTTGGAGATCCAGTTCTGCATCTTCATTGCCCATAAATCGTACTCCTCCTTCTTGAGGTATGGAAATTTAGCATTCTTTGTTTGACGAGACTTAGTTGTTGCAGGATGAGCCGTGTTACGGTTGTTGGTGACTTCGATATCATCTGGCGATCCGGGCATGGTGTATGTTGTGTTGGTTGTATGGGTGTAAACAAAAGACTGTTCTTAGTATCGTAGAGACTCTCACGAGGCTCTGATACCACTTGTTGAAACGTAAGACCTTGATAGATCTTGAGCACTCTGAGATCGTTAGTATTGCTTATGTAATCACAAACAACCTAATAGAAAATCTCTACAACTTATATTCTTTAGCGGAAATTAAATATAAGCACAAACACAAATAACTAAGAACACGTTGATCCTCTATGGATCTTAATATTACTAAAACTTTGTTTTTCAACTCGTACATAATCCATACTATTGTGTTCCTTTTATACACAAGGAACCCTAACTTGTTTCCTAAGAAATGTATAAACATAAAACTAAATAAGATATACATAATCACTTCCTAATAAAGTTCATGCATATCCTAACTAACTATAGAATATGCGGAATAACTATTTCCACAGAAACAAACTACGTACTATACTACTTCAGCAGATTCTGTTCTTCAGCATAAACATTGAACTTCAGCAGAATCCTTCGACAGTAACATCAGCAGAATTCTAACTTAGAAGAATTCCCAACACACCACCTCTAGGCCCACTATAGCTTCTAAGTCTATGCTAGGCAAAGCGTTATCTATAGTTTCTAAGAATGCCATAGATGAACCCATAGCTGTGATACCAACTCCTAGGAAGATGACTTCACCTAGCGAATTCACTAAGACAAAAGCACAAACTAGATGGACTTGGTAGAGATGGTTACAACGTAAACCTAGTTTTATGTGGTTACCTAAAATTATTAGCATGTGTACTACAACTGTAACGGAACCCAATAACTCTTTGTGTAACATATTGGATTTCACAAACACATCAAACCATAGTATATATGGGGCGTATGGCTTAGGGTTTAGAGAGAGAAAGTTAAGAGGTTTAGGAAGCTTAGTGAGAGAAAGAAAAATATTATTATGAGCTCCAACCCTCTACCTTGGGAGGTAGAGGGTATTTATAGTATCTTACAAAATACGCCTCCTACGGGCTGTGGATCAGGCATATAGTGGGTAAAGACCCGTCCGTCCTCCACGGTGTTACTTAACTAAATACTAACTAACATTAAATAACTACGACTACGAGCTTTCTAACGATTACATATACTTGAGGTGACCGACACTTTAACAATTGGATTTTCTAAATCCTAACAATCTCCCCCTAAGGGAGGTCACCTCAACTTACAATGAATACAAATAGATATTACATTTGATTGTTCTAGGATTCTTGATTAAGTTCTTTGCTTAGTAGCCCATAGTCTTTGATTCTTTATGTTTTGCATGTTTGGTTAATCCAAATGGAGGTCTTTAACTGATCCACGTGATAATGAGTTTTGAGCCAGCTTTGAGATCATCAGCTACCATAAATCTATGACTCATCCTTTGTAGCGTTGACATTATGTGATGTTGTGACATTGGACCGACATGCTCACATTCTGGATCATGATTTCTTCTCATCAGAGTAGCGGAGGCTTTAGTTGATTCATGATATTTGCAGCAGCGTAGCAGAAGCATGGAGTGAAAAATATCAAATTCGTTGATGCACTTATCATGATTTCTTAAGAAATGAATGTGTTGTGTGAGCATGCGGCTATGGATTTACCTCTCAATTCTGATCAGCTGCAAACGTTGGGTGTACTTGCATACAACAGTTAGCAATAAAGCGCACAAAAGTGTCTTTGATCACTTTCGTTGAATTGAGGTACATGTCCCACGGTTCCCCGTTGATCAGTACAAGTACTGCCTATGATCAGGTAGAATTCCTAAGAATTTCCTTGACAGGATTTTGCAGCTGCTCTAGCTATTCTCAAACCGGAACGTCTCAAAGAAGACAACACGGAGTGAGTGAACCAGCGAATTGAGATTCACTGATTGATGAAAAATGATTTAAAATACAATCGTGTACTGTTTAATATAAAGTGTTTTACAGTACGACGAAGGTTTTAAAGAAAATCATTATCAATCATAAACATCTTTTATTTTGAAATATTAATACACAGTCGATGTGCTAGTGAAAAGAGTTTTAAGCACAACGACAGGTTTTTCAAAGGTATCCGTCAATCCATTCATGGACCAAGGTTGATTCAATATTGAATAGCCCCATTGTTTCAATCCAGTTGTTTCAAGTTTGATCTATTGGATAGATCTCACATGTTACCTACCAAGAGCTTGTTTGATGTTGGCTCTAGAAGGATTTCCATCTTCATCGTGAATATTTTACATATCACTAAGATGTTCTGGCAATACCACAAGGATAATGCGTAGGACTCTTAAGATATAATCTCACTTTCCACATTGTGTAAAACACAGAGTCTTCATTGATTGTGTCCTAGAGAGATTTATTGATGATCTCGTGGCTCTAGACTCAATAGTGCACATTTGGTTCCTATGCCGAAGACTAGGGAGAGGGTCTCCTTCTTCAATATCAACAATCTCTAAGAGAAAGTCGATAGATAATGTAGGTTCCCCGTGAGAATGAAACAAGTCCTTTTAAGAGGAACTTGAGTAGCTTGGGAAGATGTAGTGCAGCGCGTCACTGGGTCCATGACGTCTTGTCTTCAATACCGGTGTTACTTTAGTAACCACCGGTAGCATATGTATTGAACCCGGTTTCTGCCCTATGGTTGAATTATTGGAGGGCTATTTCTTTTTACCCTTTTCACATTCAATTCTTTTTCATTCTTCAAGCCCTTCAGTGCTTACCGAGACTTCATAACTAGAACCTTGTTGGGTTTATTCCAGTTCTAGCTCTATATCAGTCCTCACTCTTCCCATTTCCCACTTTTCTCCTTTTTTCATCATACCTAAGGACTTCTACACTATCTAGTGGATTTTCGCTGAGTAGATCCCTCCGGCTCTGGCGGGATAGTGGGAACAAATACCTAACCTAACCATCCTTATATCTTCATGCATAAAATAAATTTGGTCGGTCTTTTTGGTATTGTTCTTCTGCCATTGAAACCATTTGAAAACCGTTAGAATAATCAATCCAGGTACTTGTGATCTATGATCAAAGCATTTTGTACCTGAATTGTTTTGATATTTCATAAAAAGCTCCCCCTCAACATGTGCATCGAATGTTTGAAATCGTTTTGGCACATGGAGGAAAGAGGAAGAATTCACTTCTTTGATCAACATTTTCTAAAAGCATCGACATTACTTTCCCGATCAAAACTAGTATTTTTAAATACTTTGTTGAAGATAATTTTAGGAAAAGATGTGGTTTTCAAAAAGTTTCTCCCCCTCAATATGTGCATCGAGATTCGAAAGTATTTTGCACATTTAGGGAGAACCTGCACTTAGAGACAAATCAATCACGTTTCAATCCTTTTTGGTTTTGATACAGATGCTCCCCCTTAACATGTGCATGGAAAATATGAAATCATTTGGCACATGTAGGGAGGAGAGCTTGCTAATCAATTACAAAACCATTTATCGAATTATCAGTTTTAAATTCAATTTAAATCACAAATTCTCCCCAAATCACAATTTTCAACTTCATTTAGATTTGTGATCTCTATTGATTTAAATTAATTTTAAAAACTTTGGAGGAGAATTGTGACTTGCTATTGAAAAGCATTTTAACTGATAAGGATCAGATTTTGAGACTTTAAACTCCAATGTTCAAGCATGCTTAAGTATCTTATGAAAACATAGCATTAGCCAAGGTCTGAGCCAATTGTATAAGACATTGCAATTGTTTGACAAATAACCCTTTTGATTTAATCAATGACATAAGTTGTTGATTGAGAGATAGAGATTTTGACAAATGACAAGTCCAGATGATTTTCAAAAACTGAGTCCGAGTTATTTTTTAAAGCTATTTAGTTTTCATTAGATAACAAATATTTTTCAGAAGAATTTATAGAAGGAAAAATATTTGTGAAGGAAACATTTGTCTTTTTGGTGACAAACATTTGTTCTTAGAATCAGAGCATGAGTGTTAGGTCACAAGGTTTACCACACAAGCTTATATGAGAGATAGAGAGGCGATTGAACAAGTTATACACACACACACACACACACACATATGAGTAAAGGCGGTTTAAGTAGAGTGTAGTGAAAGAAGAACTTGAACAACCAACCTTCAAATGAAGGTTATTACAAAGTATTTATAGGCAAGGAGCTAGGGCAACACTCCTACTCCTTCCCTTTCTCCTATGGGCTTGGGCCTAAGCTCATGGGCCTTCTACATAAGCTTAAGGCTAATAACAAACATAAAGGCCATAATAAGCTAACTCTTACATATGAGTAACTAACACTTGAATAAGGTTTAGGAGTGATTCCAACAATCTCCCCCTCAAGTGTTATTACAAATGAGTAACAAACACTCAAGTGTTGGTAATGAAAAACGGTGAAGGCGTTGATGTAATAGTAGCTTTGACGTCGTCTGACATTCTTCTTTCTTGTGAGAAGAATTGTCTTGATTTGAACAATCTCCCAGTGTAGAGATAGTTTACTTTGAGCGCTTATGCTTTGGCGTCATCTTTAACTTTGTTCTTTGATCATTGTTCTTTGTGATGAAAGTGATAGTTTGTTGTTGTCATCATGCTTCAGTGCCTTGCTTTCGCTCGGTGTCTCCGTCATTCTTCAACATGCTCACACGCTCTTTTGGCGTTTGAATTCGATCTTGATGAAGTTCTTTAAGTCTTTAACTTTGTAGATTCTTTGATTTGACGAAGAATCATTATTGTGTTGCTTTAGGATAGAACTTCCATTAGTGATGATGTTGGCGTGAGTGAGAAGAATCGCACGATCATTCCGCTCGAGCTTCCATAAGAAGAAAACATTTAAAAGCGGTTAGTAATAAGCGGATTCCGGCACTTACAAGTTTGAACTTCGAGAGTGTTAACAGGATAGTGTGAAAACACAACTCTAATTCTTACAAAGGCCGTTCCGAATCGAGTCCCACAAGTGAGATAACACGATGTCGAGAAGTACACCTCACGATTGAGATGAGTCACGAGGTACAGAAGCATCACCTCTGATCGTAGACCGTTTGAGACCACTAAGCAATCCACGGGGAGTTGCCGAAGCGACATCTTTGTCGGTCGTTTGATGTTGACCACGGCGGAGTTTCCATTCAATCACTAGGATCACAAATGTGAACCTCTCATAAATGTTCTCGGCAGTTGCTAAGATCATGAAGGACTCGATAATGTATCACCGAAATTCTTATTGTTGAATATCAAGTGATGAAATGTCAAGTGTACCTAAAGATCTTTTGATGAATCTCGTGGCTCTAGACTCAATAGTGCGTTTTGGTTTTCTGGCGGAAGACTAGGGAGAGAGGGTCTCCTTCTTCAATACCAGCAATCTCTAAGAGAAAGCCGATAGTTTACTTAGGGTTCCTGTGAGAATGAAACAAGCTTCTGTTGAGAGAAACTTGAGTGGATAAGAAGGTTTAGTGCATCGTCCATTTGGGTCCATGACGACTTTTAATCTTCAATACCGGCGTCACTAAGTGACAACCAAGTAGCATATGAATTGAACGATTAATGCGCCCTAAGTTGAATAAATTGGAGGGCTATTTCTTTTCACCCTTTTCTTTGCATTTCTTTTTAATTCTTCAACTCCTTCTTTCTCCAATTCTCATTTTCTCCTTTTTATAATCATACCTAAGGACTTCTAAATACTAACTATTTGTGGTGTCCTTTGGTAGATCCCTCCGGCTCTGGCGGATCATAGGACGGTTATTCTAACCTTAGTCACCTTATAACTCCATGACTAACCTATGTTGCCATAAAACCAGTTGTGAAAAATCTCTCAAAGTGTTTGTGAATGAAAAACATTTTAGTACCCTTTGTTGAGATAAGATTTTGCATAAATACTCCTCCAGCATGTGCTTAAGAGTTTTAACGGTTGAAAATGCACAATGAGGAAAAGAGCGCGACATTTTGAATTGATTCACTCAAGATAGACATTCCCCATGAGACACGTTCGTGGCATAGTTAAAGAGTTACAATGTCGGCTTTTAGGTGACAACTAGCTCTAATAACTACCTTGAAGGTGTAGACAATCCTCGAAAGGTTGTCAAACCCGTCGAGTTCATGTCTACAAGAGTTTCTCGAATGGTACATTCTACTCGGACAAGTCCTTTCTTGAGACACTTTTACATCACTAGCGAACTAGCTTGAAATTATTACCCATTCCGGACAAGTCTTTTCGAGTTACTAACAGTTAAGATCTCGTCAATTCATGGGTTAAGTCTTTTAGCACAAAGATTCATTTGCATTGACATAACATATTTCTTATCAATATTTTCTCCCCAAAAATGGCATATAAAGTGTTATTTTTGAAAAGTTGAGAATAAATATGACCATTTCGAGTGTTGCGGAAGAATGACCACTGTGAACAATTTTTGAACAAAGTTTTAATTCAAGTACTCCCCTCAACGAGTGATATAAACGGTTGAGGTTTTGAAAATCATAAGGAAAGTACTTGTTCTTTTGAGCAAAACCTTGAAAAATGAAAGGTTTGATAGGTTTTACTCAAAAGTAAGAAGCTTTCTCTCCTTTTCTAAGGATTGTGGCATTGAGGCATACCACAGGGTCCTTTATTTACAAGTACGGGTTGTACACTGTAATGTGTGCACAAGCCATTGAAATAATCAATCAAACATCCAAAATTATATGAAGGAAGCAATTCAAGGGGTACCGGGAAGTGCGTGATGTTCCCTGTGTGCGAGGCGTTGAAAGCCGGTTATGTTAATCCGGGTCGACCACCGACATAACTCTCCAATCGTCACAGGCGATCCCTTGAAACAACCGTTCATCAATCATTGTGATGATCCGTCTCACATCCCTCCTTTCACGAGAATTCCGGCTTAGGAGACCCAATTTTACGTATATCCTTCAACTGTATGCCAATCCATCCCTAACCGACTTCAAAGTATGATCCCGAACTTGTGGAGTTAAGCTACATCGCCATTAAAGCAGCTTTGAAGTTCACTACGGTAAACAACGAAAGGTTTCTTGATGAGTGTATATTGAGATAGGCTGGTTGATATCGGAAGATCAAGCTTTGGAGGAGTGAAGTTGACGCCGGCGTCGATAAGATTCAACCACCGGAGATCTTCTACACGTTCCTTGATGACAATGCGTCTTATGAAGATGAGAAGTGACTTGATAAATTCGCGTTAATGTACTTGAGAATTGTCTCATGCGACCTGGCAAGGTACATGTCTTCGATGTCATTGAGAGACAAATTCTCAAAGTCGGCTTCAGAGAAAGCATAGTCCCGTTCATCTTGTCGTTTGACTACGATCTTCTTTAGGAATGTGTAGTCCCACTTAGACGAAAGGTCAGCGTGTATGATGGCAACGATATCCTTAGAACTATACGGCATGTTGAGACTTACGAACTGACGGCTTACGTAGTAGATTCGTCGGCGCTTACGGCGATGATGAATCCCATACAATGCATCTCGGTAATATGCTTCCACCGTGTTGGAGAACAAGTGATTGTACGTTCCTCAATGGCTATGCGGTTTGAGTAGACAACCGCTGGGAATGGAAGTGTCAGCGATGTAGCGTATTTTCTTGAATCATCGCAGTGTAAAGAAAATCCAAGTCTTTGTTGAAGAAATATCCGAAAGGAATCCTTGGTTCATTTTGGTTGGCCAATTGTTGGTAGAGGTTTGGTCCAATCATGATTGTAGTATGGAGGGTTGTCCCTTTGTGTGAAGTCAATGTTTGCTTACGGGTTGAGCCAATCCATGTTGTTAGACATAGCTCGAGCAATGTTTTCAAGGTGATATTCGACCTCGAGGGCACTTTCGAGCTATCTTTTAGAAGTTGAAACGCTTCATTCTTGATTCGCTTCAACTCAGATTTCGTCATTTTCTTCACATGGAACTTTTCTTGCGGAATTTTAGCATGCTCCAATGTAGAACCGTCTACCAAATCGACCTTCTTGAGTAGGGAGTGTTGTTAACCAGATTAGCAAACCATTCAAATTCCTCTGTTTTATCGTCATCTAGCCATGATCTGACGTCGAGGCGTCTTATTCTTCTTCTTTTTGAAGGCCTAGATGATGATTACGGTTTTGAACTTGTTTGGGAGTGGGGGGTTGTTGTAGGGGCTCAAGGACCTCTTCATCGTCACCACCCGTATACTCAAAGTGATCACCGGTTTTCCGAGTCGGGGTGGTAACTAATCGCCCCGAGGTTTTGGTAGAAGAGCGAGGAGGAGATTTTTGTTGAGCAGAGGCCGTTGTGGAGGAGGTTGCATCAAAGAAGATTCACCGGAACGCCGGCGTTTAGGTGCGAGTCTTTATCCTTATCCTTGTCTTCATCGCCTCTAGGACGCGTTTAGACTTTTCACTTAATCTACATTCTTCTTGAAGTTGGTAGTCGGCAATGCTTGAAACAACTTTCCTTCATCAAGTAAATGTCCCGGTCGATGCGCGACATTTGTGTGACAAACTTGGCCACCAATTCATTATCCGAGAAAACTACCGGATCGGTTGGATTGATTGTGACGGTTAAGGACGTTGATCGAATAGTTTGCTTGGCGATCTGCATAAGATTTGGATAAAGTTGTTTGGTGAACAACTCCTTTGTGACTTTAGGAACGTACTCGAGAAGGTACTTTTCGTATCCTTCGATCATTTCGTTCAGGTTCCTCTTGGCGGTGATTTTTCATGAATTCTGAACAAACTTCCTTTCTCCTCATCTTTTCATTCTCGTCCATACATGATCTTGTATGTGATCGAAAAGAAATTCAACTTCTTGTTGAGCGTCTTTCTTTCGACTTGTTTGGCGGCTTTCACAATTCTTTCATGAGTGAGAAATCCAAGATCGAGTGGCTTTTCACGATTTGGATGATGATTTGGTTGATCTTTTTGATGGTGGTGGTGAAGAGTGAGAAGGCGAATCTGATGATGAAGAGATATGAGGAGACTCTGGATCCTTCGGAGGTTCAGAAGTTTCTTCCTTTGATCGCTGGGACTATCTAGAAGAAACGTATCATAATCAACATCTTTATCTTTTTTCGACTTCTCGGTTTCGGTTCCTCAAACTCTTATTCGATAGTATCCTCCACAAGCTTTTTTTGTTGCACAAGAGTGGTGGCACCGACTCCTTATCGGGTTGATTAACCATCGAGATGGTTCGAGTGAAGCGACACCACTTGATCCTCGGGACCACCCATTTGGTCTTTAGCAAATTCTTGACTTTGTGTTGGTGTCTAAGGAATTTGATTGTCTTCTTTCGTAAACATTTTCGGTGGCTCTTTATCACTCTCGAGCTTTCATCATAAGGTACAAGTCAGAGTCTTCCCTTTTCTTTATCATCTTGAGGACTTGGAGGTTTTGATGCGAAGGATTGTCATCCTTGCGGTTTGAGTAGGTAATCTCTTCATCGTGTCCGGTACCTTGAGCTTTCGTCCACAAGCTTTCTTTTGGTTCAGGTGTGGGAATAGGTTCGACTTCCTACGGGAACAATCCTTTTACGAGGAGGATTCCTTTTGGGAAGCTTCCTATAAATATCTGCACTTGTGACACTTCCAACGCCTCTTCGGTCCTCAGTAGGTGTACGGAAGATTTTTCATCACGATGACCAACTTTGCCTTCTTTTACGGCTAACCGATACCTTTTGTATGTTTCAAGCTTTTTGATTTCGGTAGTCGAAGGTGATCGGTAATACCGTACCCTGTTTCTTTGTTGGCGATTCTTTGATTCTGATGTGATAGTATGGGTTGAGTCAATATGTCGTGATTATCTGGGTCATTGAGCCTCATGGGGATATCAGGATGAAGTCCAAGTGCTCTACGGATCAACGGTTTGGTGTATCGACATAGGGAATCTTGGAGCCAAGCTTCTTGTGAAATAGCATCATGTCCTCCCATATCGGTGCTTCAATTTCAATGTCCTTCTTGTTGATCAATGACGTAGAAAATTTGTAGTTCCATGAGCTTGGGATGCTCATAGCCACCGACAGAGACCGATTTGGTGATGATCATGTAGAGTGTTCTCCATGGTTGAGGAATATTCTTGACTCACGTGAGAGTGCTTAGTAATGATTCCTGAAGCTTCATCATAACCAATATCTATCAAGAATTTCGGCTGTCTCTTGTTAGGGGTAGCAAAGAAGTCGGTTGGAACGATGTCGGAATGATGAGAACGACCAGATAAGTCGGCAGGAGTGATAGTGACTTGTTTGTGATTAAGTGTCACATTCATGCACTTTGACCGTGATCCTCATAGAATCGAATTGTTGAATGTAGACCTCTGGGCCGTGGTAGAGTGTGAGAGCATGTTACGGTAGGGATGATTCTTGAGAATATCCTTGCAATGAGACAAGAAGATTACGAGCATGTGAGGATGTCAAAGTCAACCCTAAGGTTGTTCTTTCCAATCTTTCTCGGATAACCCTTTGGAAAGATATCGGCAATTGTAAGAACTTCTGATGCATCCACATTCATTTGTTCGACCATGTCGCGATCGAAATAACATTAGCCAAAAGAACCAACATATCGAAAGACATAGTGTTAGTCAACGGAAGGTCTTATTGTCTAGTTATTGAATGTACAGTGTCAATGATTGTTACGAGTCCTAAGTCACTTGTTTGTCCAATAGTCCAATGATGTCGCGTGAAATGTTTGTGAGTTAGTTAACTTTAAGTTTTAAAGTTTATGTTATCACATATAGTTCACAACATCAAACGCGTTTAAGTTTATTAGTGACATTATTGGATTAGTGACAATATGATTGTTTATTAACAAGTTTGTACACGTAACAATTCATAATGAAGGTCTCAAGGCTTAGTAGATATGGCAAAGTTAAATAATGACATATGCGTGAGCGAAAGCTTATGCGTGGGATCTAACTTACGCGTAAGAAATGTTACAGCGTGGGAAAAGGGACCTTATGGTGGGAGCTTACGCGTTATAAAGACCTTACAGCGTAAGGCTTACTCGTAAGAGTAGACCTTATCGCGTAGAGGTCACTTTGTTTATGCATATCCTTCACAAGATACGCGTAGTCCCATTGTAGAACCTTATGCGTAGTAGTTATGCGTAGGATTACTCTTACGCATAACATGGCCAGTAAGGTGATCCTTATCGTAGAAGTAACAATGACCTTGATTACGAATTTTACGAGTAGCAAGCACCGAAATAAAACCATCATATAATCAATCTTAACATGTATAGTCATATTAAACACACATCATGGCATGAAAGCTTGTTAAACATTTATGCGTGAAACATACAGCGTGGGTCAAAACCCTAAGGGTTATGAATTACTCATAAGAGTTTTAACCATAGGATTAGCACCAATTCAAGTTACGTAGTTCATGGATGTTATGAGAGTCTAATAACGAAGTTATAACATCTAAATCGTGGTGAATCAAAAATACCCAAACTTTAGAACTTTAAACCCTAATTTCTAATTACAGTTAAATTAGTGTTTCGGGTTGTTATAGAACATGGATATCATCAATTCATCAACATATGAACATAACACAACAATCTTTATAACCAAAACCCTTCACATTTGAAAACACCCAAATCGACTCATAAACCCTAATTATCAAAATCCATTAATTCGTGTTTCTAGGTGTATTTTGAGCATTGAAAAGATATCATTGATGTTGTAAAAGCATTTTGACACAATCTTTTTAACGAAAAAACACACAACAAATGATTATATGTTCTAAGCCTTATGCGTAAGACACAAAATTCATTGAATCTTAAGTTTTAACCGTTGGATTCTAATGAAATTCAAAACCATTGTTTAAAATTACGTTAAGAACACAAAACCACTTACAGTTGATGATCGAAACAGATTTCTTGAATGAATATTAGGCGTAGGATCTTTTAGGTTAAAAGTAATAAATGTGAGGGTAATGTTAGGTGGAGGATGTTTTTATTAAAATAACTTTAACATTTTGACAGTTTTGGTCCCTCCACCTTTTCCTTTTTCATACAAAGCCATTTAACTTCCATTTTGGTTACCAAACAAAGATTTTAAGAAAGAAACTTTGACGACACTCCCCCTCGACTTAAGAAAAATAATGAAAGGTTATAATTTTTAGTCCGAGGAGTGTCATTGAACCAGAAACATTTACCACCATTGATAAAAGAAACAACCGGGATATGATAACATGCAAGTACGATGTTTTGAAGCTTAAGTATTAATTTTCTTCCCCTCAACACTTGATCGAAAAAATACTGAATTTTGAAAGATTAGAGTGTTGACGGAAGAAACGTACTTACCATGTTGAAAGAAAATTAGATTAGAAGAATATTTTTGTTGTTTTATCAGGTTTTATATTTTGTATTTTGTTTTTGAAAAATTATTTACAAAAGAGATTTTGGTGTTTGACAGGTTTTAAAACTTTTAGGAGGTCATCTAATTCCTCTTGAGTCAAACACCTCATACCAATCCGGTGGACCAACTCATTAAACCTAGCGGGAGGCAAGGCTTTGGTGAGAAGATCACGCCAATTGGTATGTACCCACAAAATATAATTCAACGATACCACTGTTCCACGTGGTCCTTGATGAAATGATATCGAAGATCGATGTGCTTTGATTTCGAGTCTTTGAACCGAGTTGCGAGATCGCAATGGCACTCGATTGTCGCAGATACATCGGGATTCTATCAAATACGTAACCATAGTCTTTGAGTTGTGTTCTCATCGGATGACTTGAGCACAACAGCGACATGGCTACATATTACGCCGGTTGAGGACAGGCGATGTACAATCCTACTTCTTCGATTTCCATGACACCAGTTTATCACAAAGAAATTGTAAAGCTCATACTTTTCCGTGAGTCTAAGCATCTGCGTGGTCGGCCGCCTCGAAAAGCGATTAGTTCAAAACCAGAATCCTTCGGATACCGGATCCCCAAGTTAATGGTTCCCTTTATGTATCGGAGGATTCTTTTAGCCTCGAGAGGTGGGTTTCGTTGGTCGCGCCGATAGCGAGCAAAGATATCGGCAAAGACAATATCAGGTATGCTGGCTGTTAGATACATGAGAGACCCAATAATACTACGGTATTTTGTAGGGTCCACCAATTTCCCATGTAAATCGGCGTCTAGCTTCTTGGTATGAGCCATTGGTGTGGCATAGGTGTCACAGGTTTTCATTCCAAATTTGTTTAACAATTCAAGGGCATATTTGGGCTGACTCAAGAAAATACCACGTGGTGATTGATGAACTTGCAGTCCGAGAAAGAACGTGAGTTCACCCATCATGGACATTTCAAAATTTTTCTTCATTAGTTTTGCAAAAGCGATTGAAAACTTTTTATGTGTAGACCCAAAATGATGTCATCCACGTAAATTTGAACAATTAAGATATGTGCCCCGTGATATTGTATAAAAGAGTTGGGTCAACCGAACCTTTGGTGAAATTATTAGCAATGAGGAAGGATGATAGCTTATCGCACCATGCCCGAGGAGCTTGTTTGAGACCATCTGAGCTTTGTTAGGTTTGTAGGCGTGATTGAAAACTCGGGATCAACGAATCCATCCGGTTGGTGACATAAACCGTTTCTTTAAGTTGTCCATTGAGAAGCAGGTTTTGACATCCATCGATAGACCGTCATATTCATATGAGCCGCGAACGCTAGAAATATCGAGCGACCTCAAGGCGAGCAACCGGAGCAAAAGATTCTTCAAAGTCAATACCCTCTTCCCCGGCGATAACCCTTAGCCACCGGACGTGACTTATTTCGATAACATTTCCTTGACATCAATTTGTTTTTCCAAATTCATTTGAGACCAATGACGTAGACCCTGTTGGTCTTTCAACCAGTTCCCATACTTCAAGGCGTTTGAATTGGTTGAGTTCTTCTTGCATGGATTCAATCCAGTTGTCTTTTGTCATTCGTCTTTGATGTTTTAGGTTGATTGGCGACAAGGTGAGTGCATAAATGCAATGTTCACCATCTGAGTGAAGACGTTGTCTTGTAACGATTGGTTGATTCGGGTTGCCAATAATATTTTCCAGAGGATGGTCTTTCGTCCATCTATGTGTGGAGGTTTGATGTTGGTATACATTGTGCAGATTTTGAGGATTCAAATGGCTTGTTGAAGATTCGCGACATCCGTGCGGCGATCTCATTAGCAAACGAGTTGAAGAACGCATTTGGATCAAAATCTGCAGGTGGGGGGTACTTCATTCAGAACATCATCAGCCGATTCATCATTGTTGGAAGCGGTGTGTTCAACTGTTGTGTTGGAGTCAACTGGTGGTGCTTCTTCAACAAGAGGTTGTTGTAGCAGTGTATCGGGTATAAGAGTATTATCGGTTTGAGCGGCGGAAATAGCGGATACACGAGCACGTTCATCAATATCGTCCACGGCGGAGCAAATAACCTTTCCATTTGTTGACGAGTAAGGCGGGGCTTTGTTCGGTGATGATGGGGTTTGGGGAAGTTTAAGCGGTTGTGTCCGGGTTCCAAGTGGTATACTCGAAGCCATTTCCGTAAGTTCATCAAAATGAGCATGAATCGTTTCCATCACTGTTTTGTCGACGATTCAGTTCGGAAACCTTTTGAATTATCACAGTATCCGATAAAGACTCCAATGTCGGCTTTGGCTTTGAGCTTTCCAAAGTCATCACGATCATTATTGGATAGCAAAGAGATCCAAATACATGAAAGTGTTTGAGATTCGGTTTTATTTTGTGGACAAGCTCAAAAGGTGTTTTGTTGTGGCGTTTTGTAATCATAGAGCGGTTTTGAGTATAGCATGCGATGATACTGACTTCGCCCATAAGTAATCTAAAAGTTTAGCATTGATTAACATTGTTCTTGCAGCTTCCACTAACGTTCGGTTTAGTCTTTCGACAACTCCGTTTTGTTCGGTATGCGTGCAATAGATGTCGATCTTTGAATTCCCACTTTCTCATAGAATTCACGAAGAGTTTGATTAACAAATTGATGCTCTATATGTTCGATTAGTCTAATGGTGTTTCGTAGTGAACTTGTATTTTTGTGAGAAAGGTGATGATCATCTGTGGAGCTTGATCTTTGCTAAGAAAGTAGACCCAAGTCCAGCGTGAATAGTCATCAACAATTACTAAGATGTAGCGTTTGCCATTGATCATTTGCAGCGCGATCGGGCCACACAAATCCATGTGAAGAAGATGAAGCACATCTTTGAGAGTCTGTTCCACCTTTGAAGGAAAATGAGCACGAGTGCTTTTTCCTTGTTCACAAGCCGAGCAAAGGTGATCTTTAGAATACCGAAACCGTGGGAGTCCTTCAACTAGTTTGTGTCGAGCAAGGTTGGTGATGGTTTGAAAGTTTAGATGTGAGAGACGGCGGTGCCATAGCCAGGATTTTGTTGATGTTGCCTTTGAAAGTAAACAGATGGGAGATGAAGCAACCATGTCTTGCATAGAGATAGTGTAGAGACTAGAATTACGCGATCCGGACATAAGGTCATTTCCTTGTAGATCACGAATGAAACAAGTTTTCTCCCGGAAAGCAACCTCCAAATCTCCATCACAAAACCGACCTCGAAAGCAGATTATGACCGAGGCCTTCCACATAGTAAAACCTGATAATTTCGATGTTCCCATTGACATAGTCTCGTAGCCCATGATAGGCTGAAGTGATCATTCGAACGGCGGTGCCAATGAACTTTGCAATAAAGTTTGATAACAGGTTTAAGATTGCCTCTCATGTGTCGGAAACATCCGCTATCAACAATCGAGAGAATGATGTATCATCGCATTACACACGATGGAATAGAAGTAGATTTGGAACCCGAAATGTTAGAGGGTTCCGTAGCAGGTATAGTAGATATACACACATCAATAGCTTTAGGTATCCATTTAAATCCTAGTGTGTTATATATCCATTTCGGCCATCTCCAACTAGTGTTTGCTTTAGTCTTAGTGAATGCACTAGGTGGTACTACATTCCTAGGAGGTGAAACGGAGCTACAGGGGATAACAATGCGTTTCTTAGAATCTAAAGAGGCGGTCTACCAAGCACAGACTTAGAAAGATTAGTGGGCCTAGAGGTATTTCGGTTCTTAGGATTCCTTAAACGAGAGATAATAGCTTTAGCAACACATTTATCATGACAATCAGAATTCATACTTTTACGACAAATAACACAAGGTGCATCGGACTGAATATCAAAAGTACTTAACGGTTTAGCATTCGTTACATCACTATTTCTATTACATTTGCGAGACGCAATATCTATAGTGGAGCAACGTTTGAGTCTTATTCATAGTCCTAGGGTGTTCTTCTACTTTAGCATCTTGATTGATCTTTTCTTAGGTCGCAACTTCCTATTCTTCGATTAGTGCTCTAGGCCGTGTGAAGTGCGGACATTTGGAAAAGATGCAACTATTCTGTTTCAAGAAGGAGGCGTTAGCAACTTGTGATTTGGATAGGGATTCTAGGTTCATGAGTACTAAGTGTTACTTGGGCTAATCTCTTAATGATGGTTGGCGGAAGTTGTTCATACTTTCCTAACATTTCTCTTAACTTGAGGATAGTGTGAATCGATCTTGATTTTCGGAGAACATTTCCAAAGAAAAATGCATAACTGCGTTAGTGTGTGCAAGATAATGATCAAGTTCATTTGATGCTTCATCACGAGTCTTTTGAGTAAATCAAATATGACACCATATTCCTTTTTAACTTTTACAAGTTCTTGTTCATATTTTGAGATTTGACACTTAAAAGACACGTTTTGATCATCCATTTGCTCAATTTTAGGATCGAGAAGATTTTGATGCAACGGGCGATTTTGTGTTGAAAAGCAAGTTGTTAATCGTGAATATCTTTTTGACACCAATTAAGACGACGAATTGCATTTGAAAGTTAGTTTGACAATCGTTTGTTTTCAACTTTTAAGGACTCGATCTGAAGCACATTATCGGTGTTCTCAACATTTACCACAGAATCAACGATAGCAGAGATATAATCAAATGCATATGACAAAGAATTCTCTAGCACAACATTATGGACATCGGCACAGATGACATCTTCCAAGAGTCGATCAACATCTTTTCTCAACAGTTTCTTTTCGTTTAGTGATAGAAATAGATGTTTCATTTTCTCAAAACGACCTTCATTAATCCAAGTTCCTTATGAAAGTCCTTTCCCAAGACAATGCACAACTTTTCAAATTTTTAACATTTGGTAAAAGATTTTTATGAAAAATGTCTCTTTGTTCTCGCTAGAAGCGATTGAAAGTGTTGAACTTTGATTTGAGAATGATATTCTATCTCATGTTGTAAAGTTTTGAGGTCAGCCATGAAAATGTCAAAATATCGAAGAATTTTGCGATTTTCGGGTTTTGAGTTTACTTCACTGATGGAAGGTAAAGGACCATAATTTTGTGCATAATCAGGTTGGGGATTAACATTAGAAGACTCAGGTGTTTTATGATTACCCTTGGTGTGTTAGAAGAATCCGTTGGTGTGACGAAAGTGACCGCTTTTGAATAGTTAAAGGTTTGTTGTAAACAACTTTTTCTAATTTTGATCGACTCTCGTCTTATGCATCTAATTCCTCTTGACGATGATATTCAACAACACTCATATGAAATTATCAACTTTATATTACGCACTTTGGAAACTTCGATTTGGTTTGAATGATTTTATTGAAAGCTTAGGTTTGTAATCAGCAAGATTCGGTCCATATCCATTTGGATTGGGTTTTAAAGTAAACTTTTCAATGGCGGTGACCGACTCGCCATGTTTGTAAACAACAGTTTAAACTCTTTAAGTTTGTTTTGCAAGCCGATGATTTCTTCAAGATGATCATCTATTAGTTTCGTTGAATGCTTTTTGTATGCAGAGAACTATTTTTGACAAGTTAACAACTCGGCCTTAGCTTTTTGATTTTCCAAGGTGAGAGCGTTAATTTGCTTTTTATGTTCATGTTTCGGTTGTTCTATTTGGACAACAAAGCATTCTTGGCGGCTAGATCACGCATCTCGTCTTTCTAAATATTTTTCGTTTTGAAAGATTTGGCAAAGGCGCTTCAAAACCGGTTTTCACGTTTTTCTGGAGTTTTGAAAAAGTTGAGTTGCTTTTGTAGGCATTCAAAATCCTTGGTTAAAGTGCATTTTTGCATTTTAAGTCTGATTAATGGCATGACATTTTTCCACTATGGTGTTGGTCTTGTATTAAACGAGCAAAATCTGGATGAGGCAAAAGTTCGGCGTGTTCAAGGTGAGTCTCAACATGATCATTACTGAGATCCTCAAGTATAACCACGGAGTCAATTTGATTATCAAGGGAAATCGGTTGGTCATCTTGATCGTCAAATATAACTACGGGGTCTAGTTGAAAATCGTCGAATGAGATGTGGATGGCGCATTTTGAACATTCGAGCCTTCTGGATTGGATGTTGGCGTAGATATGAGATCGAGATAAATATGGTTTGTTGAATTGCTGAGACAAGCCATCGGTGTCATACTGGGCTGTGTCACTCATGTGTAACTCATGCATATTAGCCATCAACATAACGGTGCATTGGCACTAAGTCCTCCATATCATCATCGAGTCGGCATTTGCCATAAAGCTCGTTCTTTGTCGTGAGAGTTCCACCAACTTCATCCTTAAGAGCCAAAAGAAGAGCCTCTTTGAAATAAGCACTGCCCTAGTCCTTGGCTTTGGGCATGCATTAGCCAGGTGTCCCTTCTCATTGCGGTTGTAGCATCGAAGACCATTCAACCCATTCGAGCATTTCCTGTTCCACCACTTGAGCTCAATTGTTATTCCTACCCACAACATTAAACCCTTGACCACCGCCCATCTGACGACCATAACCACGATTATGAACTTCAACTCGTCCATTGTTCACAACAGATTGATTCCTTGTATTAGATGAGGAACGAATACGGTTGTTGGATTTGTTGGTATAACGGCTAAAGGCATTAGCAATCATAGCAAATCCTTGTTGCGATGCTTGAGCGGATCGATTCCTCATTAGAATCAGCTTGAGCATTGTGGTTGTTGTATGGAACCAATTGAGTTTGAGATGGAGGTTGTGAAGGATCATGTGGTGTTATCGTAGCAATTGGTTGAGTTGCTTTGGTTGAGGAGAATAAGCTTGTTGAGCATATAAGGCAAGTTGTTGATTTTCCGGATGTGTCGGTGGAGCAATTTGAGCACGAGAATCCTTTCCCTATCAACTTCCTTTTCATGAGGCTTCAAGTAATCGTACAACAATCCATATGTAGATTGATGCATGTTTTTAAACTGCGGAGAAAAATGACATACTTCTCCCATTCGAGACCAAGACTACTTAGGAACTTAGTATTAATTGCAATTCTTGGCATGATGATGTTGTGTTTATCAAAATCATTGATGATGTCTGAGAAAACGGTGATGATAGGACTCGTGTGTCTCTCCGGGTTCAATCATGAAGTGTTCATAAGCCAAGTAAATTTTGGATTCCAAATCTTCGATTGAGTCTGAGATCCTTCCATAAGAAGACGAATATGATCCCACATTTTCTTTGCGGTCTTTTGAGCATCAACACTACGAAGAATTGGGTTTGGTAATCCTAAGAGGATATATTCCATTGCAAGCTCATCAGCTTCATAGTGTAGAAGTTCTTGAGGATTCAAGTCACCTTGATAGCAATGTTCGTTTGCTCATCTCTTGGTGGAATGGCATTTGGATCTTCGGGTACAATGACAGTAGGCATCTCAAATGGACCTTCCAAGATAACCCGCTTTAAGAACTTTCCATGTGGCTTCTTTAGATCACAAAACCTAAAGAACCTTATCACCCATTGATCATAGTTTCTGGAGTGAGCATTGGAGGTCTATCAAGTGATCGACCTCATGAATTGATTGTTGGCCGCTTAAAGCTTCAAACATCTTTGCAAACCAAGTGGGTTCCTTCATAATGGTCCTTGATGGATGTTGATTGAAGTCATTTGTGTATGCGGTTGAAACTTGAAGACTTGGTAGTGGTTGAACCATTTGAGGTTGTGGATTTGCAGCAAGTTGTGGAGTATGTTGTTGGTTAAATTGTTGTTGATAAATTGCTTGTTGTTGATTCCATTGTTGATGTTGTGGAGTTAGTTTTTGTTGACGTTGAGGATGAGGATAAGTGTAAGGGAAATAATTAGAGTATGGTGGTTGTGACATGTTGATAAACTTGTGTTGGTAAAAATGGATATTTGTAGTCGAATGAACCTTTGTTGATGAAGTATCCTTAGGCTTAGAAATCACAATAGACAAGTAGCACTTATGCGTAAAAACACCAAAGTTACGTGTAACAATTAGAGGTTACGTGAGACTTTAGCTTACGGCGTAAGTAAGGAAAACGCTAAAGTTATAAGTAGACAAAAGTTAAGCGTAGAAAGTTAGGCGTGGATTATCTTAGGCGTAAGACTATGCTTAAGGCGTAGAAAAATCTTATGCGTAGGATTTCTACGCCGTAAGCTTATGCTTATCTCGTAATTTAGGGTTTTATCCCAAGTGATCTTTACACTTCCACGATGCAAAAGATATCCAAAGTCGACGTATTTTCGGACTTATCCAAGTAAGAAAACACGGAATAAACCACGAAAATGAAGATCAAACCAAGGAGATACTTACGCGTAGTTTTAGGGTTTTACTATGCGTAGTGTTGGGAATTATGTGAAGTACGAATTATGTTATTGTTACTGCTGAATGGATTCTGTAAAGGGTATGGATTCTCACAAGACATGGTTCTTTGAAGTTTAGTTTTTTTCTCATGGGAAGTTATTATTCCGAGTTTAGTTTATTTAGTTTGGATATACATGAGCTTTATTAGGAAGTGATTGTGTATATCTTATTTAGTTTTATGTTTATATGTTTCTTGAGAAAGCGGTTTAGGTTTTGTTTAGGGTTCCTTGTCTATAAAAGGAACACATTAGAATGAATTATGTACGCAGCTTAAACAAGTTTTTAATATAACGATCCATAGAGGATCAAAGAAGTTCTTAGTTATCGGTGTTTTATACTTGTGTTTATATTCGCTACATGAATACAAGTTGTAGATATTTTCTTTTAGTTTGTTTGTGATTACACAAGCAATACTAACGATCTACGAAGCTCAAGATCTATTAAGGTCTATTAGTTTTCAACAAGTGGTATCAGAGCCTCGTTAGAGTCTCTACGATACTAAGGACAGGTTTTTCTAAACACCAATACATCCAATACATAACTCACTATGCACGGATGGGGCGTTGATGTGAAATCACCAACAACCATAACACCACCCATCTGCAACATCTTAGTCTCTCTAACAGCAATGCTAAGTTTCCTTACCTTAAGAGGGAGGAGTATGACCTTTGGGCGATGAAAATGAAGAACTGGATCTCCAACATTGATTGGAATCTATGGGAGATAGTGATGAAGGGAAATAGTTTGAAGAGAACTACCACCGATCTTTGGTAAGATGACTCATGTTCCTCCCAAAAGCTTGAAGAGTTACTTGCATTCGAGAGAAACCAAGGTAAGAACCATTCTTCTTCAAGCTATTCCCGAGGATCACTTAAGTGATTTTCACTTTGTGGAAGATGCCAAGGACATATGGTTAGCTATTAAGGCTAAGTTCTTGGGAATGAGGAGTCTTGGAGAATGAGAAAGTCCATGCTTAGACAACAGTTTCAAGACTTTCAAATCACTAAAGAGGAAGGAATTCATAAGGGCTATGACAAGTTTCACAAGATTTGAAGTCAGTTAAATCACCTGCAGGCAAAGCCGGATAATGGATTGTAATTCTAAGTTCTTGAGGTCTTTACCTCAATCACTCGGCTACAAGTGAGCATTTCTTTAAAAGCAAAAGGTGGTTTGGATATGCTTACTTTTGATGAGTTGTATAACAAACTTAAAGCTCTTGAACATGATGTAAGAAGTCCTTTTAAATCATCATCGCAAGTCACACACATTCATAGGAGCCTCTAACCCTACGATGAGTCATGGTCCAAGTCCAACTTACTCATCATCATCTTACACTACCACTCCATCAACTTCTAAATCTGGAGGTATAATGGAAGATGTGCTTGGATCCTTCTTTGTCGATTATGATCCTCGGCAGGAACCTGGCATATGAGGATTTAGATCAGATGGATCCACGGAGATGGAAGAGATGAAGTCAAGTGGCGGTGGCTATGTTGTCCATGGATATCAAGAATTTTGAGCTAAAGTCGGCAGAAGGTTTGGCTCCCAAGGAAGAGATCCAGCGAGGTTTGACAAAAGGAAGGTCAAGTGCTTCACTTGTCAACAGATGGGTCACTTCTCCAGAGAGTGCAAAGACAGGAAAGCCGGTGATGAGACGAGATACTCTACTTATCAGCAGAATCGAGAGAGTCACGGAACTTCAAAGGGATCGCAGCTTTGGTTACTCTTGACAATGTGGAAAGCATCATGAGCAGGATAATGATGGTCTGATAATGTTGGTTTGATTGCAAAATACTTGGAGGATAAGCATGATTAGATTGCCCTGATGGGCATCTCTCAGGTACAAAATTGTTTGTTTGGTTGTAGTGAGCGTTATAATGAACTAAAAGAAGCTTATGATATTTTGAAACCTAAATATAATGAATACTTTGTAGAAGTTGAAGCTTATAAACAGGCTTTAAAAACACTAGAAAGACAAAGGTTTGGTTTCAGAAGAATCAAATAGCTTATGCCGAGAAAATAAGTGTGTTGGAAAGGGATCTTGAATGTGCTAAGAATGAGTTGAAATATTCGGAGAAGTTGAGAGCAGATGTAGTGTCAGAAAATCTAGAACTTAAAGAGAAACTAGATAAGGAAGTTGCTAGGCATAACGAATGGTTATTAAATGGAAAAAAGTTAGCTAGTCATTTATATAGTAGTCAAGCTCCTAATTCTGGGATAGGTTTAGGCTTTAAGAAATATGTAGGATTAGAAGCTAGAGATGACACACGTAAATCCACACCAGCAAGCTTAGCTAATTATGTTAAAGAAGGTGACCTACATCATGCGTGGATCTATTAGAGGAATTCCTATGCCTGTCACGACCTTACCCTTTCTCGATGACTTTGATGGATCACACCATCTCTATGGCAAAAGTCCAAAGACTTGCCACCGATACTTCTTCTAATGACTTTGTCTCTTGTGTTAACTGTGACAAGTCCTCCGAGCAAGGGTCTACAGAGTGTGATTCAAATGACAAGTCGGACCTTCCCAAGTCAACACCCACTGCACACCCAAGACTACCTATAAGCATGTCAGAGTTGCTGCCAAGGAATCATCTTCCAAGACAGTTGCCTCTGAAGACTTGCTTTTAATTCTTTGCATAATATCTGTTAAAACAATTCTTTTCTTGGTTTTGGTTTGAATACTTCTGCTTGTAATAGAACATCTTTTGGTTTGAATAAATCTTCTAAACAGAAGACATGTTTTGTGTGTAGAAGTAAATTTCATTTAATTAAGGATTGTGATTTTCATGAGCAAAGAATGAATAGGTGTGGTGATTCTAGGACATCTAGACCAATGTGGACCAATGTCAATGCTATACCCCCTTATGTTCCACAAGCAACTAATTCTCCTTTTCCTTGGAGAAGACCAGTTGCAAGACCATATGTACAACCAACAAGTTCATACTTTAAGAATGGTTATTGGCCTGGATATGTTGACTCAATGACTGACGGGATAGGGGCTGGGATACTTGCTGTCAAGTCCTCAGCAGGTTGTTCTTGGAATAAAAGGGACCTAAATTTCAATGGAAACCCAAGAACAATAGTGGATCTTATACATGCATGGCATAACTCATATGATCCACAAAGGGGTTCAAGTCAAGAATGACTTGAGCCTCAAAAGTGTACTAATATTTTGTATATTTTTGTTGTTGTAGAATCATCCTCTTAAGCATAAAGATGTTGGCATTGTTGATAGTGGGTGTTCAAGAAGCATGTCGGGAAACAGGGATATGATGCATAACTTTGTATCAATGGAAGGAGGAGGCAATGTAACCTTTGGAGGAAGTGATGGAAGAATTACGGGGAAAGGGACCATCAAAACACCTCAACTGGACTTTGAGAATGTATACTATGTCAAGGAACTCCAACACTTCAATTTGTTCTCGAGTTCACAAATCGTGACACCAAGAACAAAGTACTCTTCACTGAGGATGAATGTCTTGTGCTATCTAAAGACTACAAACTCCCAGAAGACACTTCAATTCTCTTGAAAGTTCCTGGAATCACAATCTCTATACATTCAACTTAACGATGTTAAACCGAGAAGGTGACTTAACTCGTTTGGTGGCTAAAGCATCTTTGGATGAGTCTACCAAATGGCATAGGAGGATGGCCCATGTCAACTTCAAGACCATAAACAAGCTCTCTAAACTGGGTCTTGTTGAAGGTCTTCCTTCCAAAGTATTTACTAATGATCATAACTGTGTTGCTTGCAATAAAGGAAAGCAACATAGAGCCTCATACAAAGTTGTGACTGCTGTGAGCATAATTTTTGAACCTCTTCAGTTGCTACATATGGATCTGTTTGGTCCAACTCAAGTTCGAAGCATTGATCAAAAGTATTTTTGTCTAGTGATCATTGATGGTTATAGCAAATTTTGTTGGGTATTCTTTCTAAGGACCAAAGATGAAACATCTCCAGTGTTGAAAGAGTTCATTACCCTTATTGAGAATCAGTTGAACAAAAAGGTTAAAGGAATTCTGTGTGATAATGGGACAGAGTTCAAGAATGCTATTCTAATAGAACTCTGTAGGTCAAAAGGTATCAAAAGGGACTATAGCACTCCAAGAACCCCACAACAAAATGGGGTGGCGAGAAAGGAAAAATAGGACCTTGATAGAGGCTCCAAGATCAATGTTGGCAGACTCTAAGCTACCACCATGTTTTGGATGAAGCTGTTGCGGCACTTGTTATGTATTGAATAGAGTGTCCATTACTCGACCACACTTCAAAACACCATATGAACTTCTATATGGGAAAGTTCCTACTATTCATTACCTTAAACCTTTTGGGTGTCAAGTGACTATTCGATTACAAGTGATCCATTGGGCAAATTTGATGAGGAGAAAACTGATGATGGTTATATTGTGGGATATTCACTCATAGTAAAAGGCGCACATAGTTTACAATTTATCTCGCTAAAAAGATTGAGGAGACATTGAATCGAGGTTTTAGAAGACAAGCCAAATGTTCAAGGACAGGGTCATGTTTGGTCTTTTGACCTTGATTACTTAACCGATTATTTGGGTTATTCTAGACATATGGCTAACCAAAAAGCAGAGACTCAAGAGTCTCCAACTAACAGTGCAGATTCCCTGGATGCTGATTCTGACAGTGAGTTTGAAGATGATGAGCAACCCATTGTAGTGCCTTCTTTCTCCCCTAACAATTTTTCAGGTGACACTTCTAAAGTTACTTCACTGGCAGAGTGAAGACGAGTCCAATTATGCAGAGGATCTTGCTAGGCTGAAGAAACAAGAGTATAAAGCTAATCTAAATGCTAAAAGGAATGCTGAGGAGAGTGCAAGTGAAACAATAAGTGGAAACATCAATTCTACTGAACATGATCCGGTTTCTCCTATCATTTCTGTGAAGGCTATGCTTTGTTTCTACTCCCATTTCTTCTCAAGTGTCCACAGACTTTGGAGATCCTTATACTCGTTTTCCAAGACCCTCGGATCTTGGTAATAATCAACCCAAAGCTGGAATCTTCACCTCACCTTCTTATGACACGGATTTTGAACCTACTATGACTAATCTTGATTCTTCCATTGAAGTCAACACCACTACTACTAAAAGGATTCACAATACTCATCCACAGTCAAATATTATTGGTGATCCTAATGCACTTGTTAGAACAAGGGGTACTGTGGCAAGTTCTAAATATGGTCAAGTGGCTTTTCTCTCTTATGTCTCGGTCAATGAAAGAGACAATCACACAGAATATGAACATTGTCTGTTTGCTTGTTTTCTTTCTCAAGTGGAACCAACCGGTGTTACTCAGGCTCTTGAAGATTCAAGTTGGCTTGAGGCAATGCAGGAAGAGATGCAACAATTTCAAAATCAGCAGGTTTGGATATTGGTACCACTACCAGATGGCAAGTATGCAATTGGTACTAAATGGATTTTGAAGAATAAGAGAGATGCAAGAGGTGTTGTCATTAAAAACAAAGCAAGATTGGTTGCTCGGGTTATAGACAAGAAGGAGGGATTGATTATGATATAGTGTTTGCACCTGTGGCTAGAGTTGAGGCCATACGGATTTTCTTGGCTTATGCATCCTACATGGGATTTATGGTATATCAAATGGATGTTAAAGGGGCATTCTTGTATGGTGAAATAGAAGAAGAGGTTTATGTCACTCAACCTAAAGGATTTGAAGATCATGATCATCCTACTCATGTTTACAAGGTAGTCAAAGCTCTCTATGGACTACATCAGGCACCACGAGCTTGGTATGCTAGGCTTTCATCGTTTCTGCTGAAGCATGGATATCGAAGAGGTGCCATAGATAAAACACTTTTCCTGAAGAAGAATTCCACAGGCATTATTCTTGTGCAAGTGTATGTGGATGACATTATTTTTGGATCCACAAAGGAAGCTTGGTGTAGGGAGTTTGAGGAGCTTATGAAGGGAGAATTTCAGATGAGTGCCATGGGAGAAATGACTTTCTTTTGGGTCTTCAAGTTCAAAGAAAGCGATGGTATCTTTATAAGTCGGACAAATATGTGAGGGACATATTAAAGAAGTTTGGAATGGAAGTGTGAGGACCGCCACTACACCGTATGAAGTTCCAAAGTCAAAAATCAACAATGAAATAGATCCACCAGTGAATGTACACCTTTACAGATCTATGATTGGTTCTTTGATGTATCTAACCTTCTGACGATATTACTTTTCTGTAAGTGTGTGTTCACGACATCAAGTTACTCCACTAACTTCCCATCTCAATGCTGTTAAGAAGATTTTTAAGTACCTCAAAGGCCAACCTCATTTAGGCCTTTGGTACCCAAAAGAATCTCCATTTAAGCTGGAAGCATATAGTGATAGTGACTATGCTGGTGCAAATCTGGATAGGAGGTCCACCATTGGAGGTTGCCAATTCCTTGGAAAGAGATTGATTTCTTGGCAATGCAAGAAGCAGACTATTGTGGCTACCTCATCTGAAGCAGAAGTAGATTCTTCTTTAAATTGCGTGGACAGTTCTTTGGATTCAAAATCAATTGTTGGATTATGGGTATAACTTCATGAACACAACAATTTTATTGATAATCAAAGTACCATATGCATTGTTAAAAATCCAGTTTTCACAGTCGAACAAAACATATTGAAATCAGGCACCACTTTATAAGAGATGCATATGACAAACATTTGATAAAAGTGGTTAAAATTCTACTTGATGATAATGTGGCTGATTTGTTAACAAAGGCTTTTGATGGACCAAGGTTTCAACACCTTGTGGTCCATATTGGTATGCTTAACCCTTACTGCAAAGTTTTAAGGGGAGGCATAGGCCTCGGGGAGGCATATGCCTCGAGGGAGGATTTGTGTATACTTTGCATTGTTTTATGTAAATTTCTTTGATTTTTGGTTTATGATTCTGTTCTCTAACACTAACCAGCTAATGTAATGATAGTTTGTTTGTCTTTGTTTGGTTTGTGTGTTTCTCTATGTTTGTTATGATTTGCAGATTGGTTATTCAGTTGGAATTTACCATGGTTGTTAAGTTGGAATATGGTCAAGAAAGCTCTAAAGCTTGTTTCTACTGAATTCAAAGTGCTGAAGTGAGTTATTTGTTTCTACGAAGACAAATCTGAAGTTACAATGTTCATTCAAGAAAGTACCAAGCAAATTGTTCATTCATTCATTCGAGAAACAGTTTACACTTACGCTGAGTACAATCAACATCAAATGCAACTACAAGGAAAGTGCTTTACATGAATTACTAATCCTAACCTAGTGATATCATCTATTCCAACATCTAACAGTTTATTTGGATATGCATGATCGCCACATCTTTCACACTAGATGCTTTGGATATCGTTTGTGAAGTCTTTCATAACCACCCATTCATTCTATCTCGATGACTGGACATGCATAACCAACACTAACAAGCAGCTAAGGATCAATTTGGTGTGGATGGATTGATGAAAACGTTGATGATGACGATGACCACGCATGATGATGGAGAAAAATAATATGTTTTTTGTGGTTCATCTACGTATTTCAACCAAAATGCAACCCTTCCACCATCTTTAAGCATTTCCTTTATACGATATGTGATGATGCACCATGATATAGAAGCGGAAGTGCTAGAACCACCTCTATCCTTAGGGGTGGCGGATTTCTAGCACGTGGCCTTCGTTGAGGCTGAGGTGTTGGAGGTTGGGAGTAAGATGTTCTCTCCTTACAGAGTCATCGGAATCATCAACGGCAATGGAAGACACATTATGGCGAGAACAGGCTGTGCTTTCACTCTCTTTGAAGTTGCTTCCTCATCGAATTCATAAGGTGATATATAAGAACTTATGGATGAGTTGTCTTCATCATTGCCTGGATTGCTTGACAAATAGTTATTCTTCCACCTTTCGAGACTGCTTATGGAGGATGTATTGTCATCTGATGAAAGGGTGATTGGGAAGGATCTTCTCATGGTTGATTGTGGTTAATTTTGGAGCATTGATGCAATTAGGGTTTGTGATGTTATTTGGGGTTTTGATGAAGAGTTATGTGTGCATTGGGATTGTTTTATAGACAGCTTCAAGACTTAATGAGAGTTAATGCGTATAGGTGAAACAGTAAAAAGATATTTCTTGAAGCTTCTGAATCATTGATGCATTTCTGTGATTAGTATTCTTATTGATTGTGTTCTAGAAGTTGAAAGTTAATTTGGGGAAAAGTAGTAATACACGTGACTCACGTCAACATTTGACCAAAATTAGGAAAATACTACTTATTCTCGGTTTGCATATCTTCGTCTCATTAAAAGTTTCCCTCATTACTCACATTCAAAACACTTCCAATTGTGTGACTCTTAACCCTAACTTTCAATTTTTCTCATGGCTCTTCAATTCAAGCATGATCATAATAAAGTCTCCTTTAGGAAAGAAATGAAGGGTGATGAGTTGTATAGACCAATGGTAGAATTCTTGCAGAGGTCCAAGATTCATTATGCTTTAACGCATTTTCCACAGTGATTTATGAATCATTGGTCAAACAATTTTGGGCAACACGAAAGAGGAATGATCAGAGATTGTAGCTATTATTGACGGAACAGAGTATATTGTGACGGAGGAGTTGATAAGAAGACAACTTCGTTTGGATGATGCAAATGGGGTTTATCATTCTAATGCGGTGGATATTCTTCTTTGGATTAAGAGCTATTGGATATCAGGTGCAGGACCGATATGTGGTTGAAGAATCATTTGTGTCCTATGTGGAGATTTTTGGTTCACACCTTGCTTCAATGTATGAGCAATAAATATGGAGGATGGGATCAATTTTCTCGCAAATTTGGGATGTGGTATTGTTTGACTTTCTCGGGGTTTGACTTATAATTTTTCTAAGTATATTTTTGATAATATGGTTGAAAATATAGATAGGAAAAAGCATAAGTTTTGATGTACCCTAGGTTTCTTTAGATAATTTTAGACATTACCACACAAGCCCAAGACTTTTATCCCATAGGAGCGTTTAACTTGCTAAACTATTTGCTTCTATGAGAACTAAGTATGAGGGGGCACATCATCCTATGCTAGCGGCTATGTTGCTTAGGGCAATGCATCTGGCGAAGAAGGAAATGTTGTTGGTTCTCCACTTCTACTACCGTTGGCGATGGGAATCCATTAGTGACAATGGATGAAGCCCTTCTATCTTCTTGAAACCTATTTTGTTGCTCCTGAACAACATTTGTCCACTTCTTCACCTAGACCTAGTTCACCATCTACACAGGTTCCTCATGATGAGGTGGAGACTGAATTTAATAGATTGCCTACTCCTAGTCCTATTAGAGATCCAGTTGATGATAATGTTTCATTCATAGAGCATGTTGATGTTTCTTCCGAAGGCCAATGATGTTCCCATTCCAGAAACAGAGCAATCTGCTGGTGGGTGAGGACCCTATTACTTACATCTTTATATGCTTTAGTGAACAATTGTATGGAGATCACCGATCTCAAAAGGATCTGTGAGACTAAATCTAAAAGCTGGAGTGGTGAGATTGTGATTTGAAAAGAAAGGTTAAGGACTTGGAAATACAAGCTGAGTCGAGAAAAGAAAAATTTGGAGACTGGAGTTTCTTTTGATAGGAGGATGTGAATGTTCAGTTTGAGTCACTTGATATGTTGGCTAATGTGGCTCAAGAATCTAATGTCTCTATTTCAAAGGTTGGTACATCGTGCAAAGGAGCCAATTTTGTTTACTAGACGAAGGAGAAAGCAACCAGTGCATAAGGATACAGTTCAAAGTGTTTCCATTCTTGAAGAACATGTTGTTGATACTCCTTTAATGGACATTCTGGTAATGATGTTCAAACTTCAAATGTGCTATCTGAATCTGCTTAAGTTTTTCTTGCTTTGGAAGGAAGTTTTATTTGAATCCAGTAGATGTATTTTCTACACTATTGAAGATTTCTCACATGTTTCTTCGACACCTGAAGCACATCTGGATGAAACTTAAGTTCTGTTATGGATACTCATTCGGTGATGCTATTTTCGATCTTGTCGATAAAGGGAAAGGTAATGGTTGATATTGAGCTTGGTCAGGATCTAGTCAGGTGAACAGAAAGGCTAATTAGCTCAGAGGATGTTAGATGAATGTGCCAATTTGAAGAAAAGTCTTTGAATTGGCTAAACAGATTGAAGGAGTCTATTTCTAAATTGACTCTGAGAGACAAAAGAATTAGATGCATTGGCTACTCAGATGCCTGTGAACACTGGGATGTGTATACTCAAGTTGTTTCTAATCCTTCCATTGCTCGAGTATTTTGGGGAGACTTTAATAGTGATGATTTTGTGGCTCAGGATGATGGCTCTTGGACTACAAAAGAAGCAAGAAGCAATGGCAAAGAAGAAAGCTATGCAAACACAAAAGATCATGACTAAGAAAATGAGAGCACAATGACTGCCCCAACAAAGGTTATATGCAGAAAGTAGTGAAATATCGAGTTGAATCTCTCATTACTCTGGTATGACTATGAAGCAGGTTAAGGCTTTATCTAATGATGAGTTAATCAGTTGTTATAATAAGATTATGAAGTTTACTTCATCTAGTCTCGCATCTACTTTGAAAAGAATTGCTTCGATGTTCCGATGCTCCTAAATCCAAAAGATCAAGGATAGTTGAAATTGTAGATTCTTTTGAGGATCTGTTTCAAATTAAGTACTACATTTGCTTGAAGTCTGAAACTATTCCTTCAGTATCTGGAAGCTATTCTTCGTATCTAATGAAGCTATTCCTACAGAGTTGTTAAAGTTCATCTGCTGAACCTTATGTTGCTTCATCACGGAATGTCATCTTGTGCTGCAGTACCTTTAGTTGATCCTTTGACAAAGTTGGCCAGAGTTGGGTTGTCAAGTGAATTGATGCGACTAAATCTAAAAAGGCAGAGTAGTAGCGAGAAGATGTATGCCTTACGTGGTGGTGTTTCAAAGGGATGATTCTATTTCTTCCACAACAAAGATGTTACTGAAGAACCTATACCTTCTTCAGAATATTTATCTACCGGTAGGAGGAAGAAAAGAATGGCTAGAAAACGATCTGGTTCTTTATGGAGATCTGTGAAATCTGCTGAGGCACATAAATCTAAGGTTAAGGAATCTTCAAAGGTTAGTTCTTTGGATCTCAATGATCTTGCGATTCAACATTTATTAAGGAGGGATCTTCTGATGTTTTTCCTGAAGGGTCTCATGATGTTTTGGTCAATTGGTCATTGCAAAAGGATGAACTGAATGTGATTCACCGGGATCAACGACCATGGAATTTAATTTTTGAAGGAGATCTTGCATCGGTGGATAGGGCGACTTGGATCGCTATATACTCTTGTAAATAAGTACTATCATTCTACGCACCTGGGTTCGGTTTATACTTATTGGGTAATCTTCATGTTTTGTTTGATTCAACATCTCCCAATGGTAAAGGATACTTTATTTGGAAGAACTCTCACTTATGGCAGGTTACATCTTGGAGATTTTATCCTCTACCTCGTGTGCATGTAATTGAGACGAAGAGTGGTATTACTGTGCATGTTTCTTTGAGAGAGCATTATCCATTATCTGTGAAACTTATCGAAAGAATGCTTCTTCAAAAGTTGGAAGTTCCTCCAGATCTTGTATAATGATCTTTTGCATCTGAACAATGTGTGGGTGTTATTAAGAATCACTTATGGCACATAGAATTCATCATAATTCTGGTATTTTGTAATTTGTATGATTTGTAATTTTTGTTTCTTTGTTTTCTTCTTAGTTAAAAAAAAAATTATTATATATGTGTATGTTTTGTTTTTACTAACTTTTATTGCAGGTTTGTTGTATATTATTGTGGTTATTAACTCACCGATATACCTTGTGTATGTCAAAAGTTAGCTAGTCCAAAGGGTACAACTTTGGTAAAGACACCTCAAATCTGTTGATAGCTGTAATGGTTTGCTCAAAATCATAGGGTTTGCAACCACCCATGCTTCATTGCTGAGTGTTGTATGGTTCTCAATTCACCATGATTTATTCCTTCTTGGAATCCAAGAATTGACTAGCCCACATGTATATGGCTTGTGGTAAAGGCGTGGAATACCATATTTGGTACTCGGTTCACCAATTTAAGAATTGACTAGTCCTGAGCAAACGGCTACAGGTAAAGACATATCAAATCCGTTCATGGTTGCTGGTTTGCTAATAAATCAGATGGTTATCAGTGTACCATGGTTTTCGAACTTAAACATATGGCTACTCCAGTGTGATGGCTATTGGTAAAGAGACATCAAATCCATTATTTTCAATGATTCACCTCTCATAGGAGTTAACACACCTGGATGTGATGAGAATAGTTTGCAACTTTTATGTTTTGATGTACATGTTGTCATTTGTTCTTTGCAAAGATATGGAGTTTAAGAGTTTCTTCATCAAAGAGATGATTTTGTTTTGATTCTTTGCTGATGATGTTCAAGTACAATCCTCTAGTCTTTGCAAGGTTAAAGATCTATCAAGCGGAACTTAACCAAGTCAAATTCTAGTTTAGGGGAGGATTGTTGGGAATTATGTGAAGTATGAATTATGTTATTGTTAACTGGCGAATGGATTCTGCCAAAGGGTATGGATTCTGAAGACATGGTTCTTGAAGTTTAGTTTGTTTCTGCGGAAGTTATTATTACGTGTTTAGTTTATTTAGTTTGGATATACATGAGCTTTATTAGGAAGTGATTGTGTATATCTTATTTAGTTTTATGTTTATACGTTTCTTGAGAAATGGTTTAGGGTTTTGTTTAGGGTTCCTTGTCTATAAAAGGAACACATTAGAATGAATGTATGCGTGTGCTTAAACAAGTTATTAATATAACGATCCATAGAGGATCAAAGAGTTCTTAGTTATCAGTGTTTTATACTTGTGTTTATATTCCGCTTAAGAATACAAGTTGTAGAGATTTTCTTTTAGTTTGTTTGTGATTACACAGGCAATACTAACGATCTACGAAGCTCAAGATCTATTAAGGTCTATTAGTTTTCAACAAGTAGATCTACTCGTAAATTGGATATTGCTCAAAGATGTTTCTAAACTAGTTTTTGTGTGATGAAATAGCTTCAAGATCACCAAATAACACAAGGATGTGAAATTTGTTGAACCAAACCTTCTAAAAGCGATTTAGCGTGAAACTATACCCACTAACAAAAACAAGCTTAAAATCTTAGATCCACTTGCGTAAAAGTTCGAAACTTTTGCCAAAAACCGTATTTTAACACCTTAAAGCGTTGAAAGTACAAGAATCTTGGATTCAAAAGTGTAAAAAGAGCGTTTTAAGTGAACAAAGTATTACCCACTTTTACGCGTAAGACCAAGAACAAAAATCTTCTAAAACAAAACGTTTCACCCAACTATTTGGCGATTGATACCACTGTTAGGTTACAAGGTTTACCACACAAGCTTATATGAGAGAGATAGAGAGCGATTGAACAAGTTATACACACACACACCGCATATGAGTAAAGACGGTTTAGACGTAGAGTGTAGTGAAAGAAAAACTTGAACAACCAACCTTCAAATGAAGTTTATTACAAAGTATTTATAGGCAAGGAGCTAGGGCAACACTCCTACTCCTTCCCTTTCTCCTATGGGCTTGGGCCTAAGCTCATGGGCCTTCTACATAAGCTTAAGGCTAATAACAAACATAAAGGCCATAATAAGCTAACTATTACATATGAGTAACTAACACTTGAATAAGGTTTAGGAGTGATTCCAACAATGAGATTTGAAAAGTAAGATAAAGCATGGCTCTGTTCTTTCTTTTAAAACGGGGTACAGTCTGAAATGACTATAAACCTTTGTTTTTCATTCTCTCAAAATGTTTTTTTTTTCTTTTTTTTTTTTTTATAAAAAGCTTATATACATTTGAACTTCATCTAAAGACCCTTGTCATTCTTAGAGTGACAACTCAAAGACCTTAGATGTTATCGAAGAAAAGAAAAAGATGGAAAAAATAATTTATTTTTTTTTATTTTTTTTTTTGCTTTTTCAAAGATTTTCTGATTTTTATAGATTTTTGAAATTTTATTTTTTTCTATTTTCTTTTTGTTGGTTTTTTAATAATAACTTTTTTTCTTTTTTTTTTTTTTTTTTTTTTGAATAAATATTTACAAGAGATGGATGAAGAAAAACTTTTACACCTCGTCTTCCTCTTGAAGACGTTTAAGTGTTTCCGGTTGTAGACTCTTTAGACCAAGTCGTGGAAGGATAAACTCAAAACGCTCTCTAGGAAGAGCTTTGGTGAAGATAATACGCTAACGATGTTAGGTCTTACAAAATAAAGTTCCACCACACCATTCTCCACTTGCTCCCTGATAAAATGATGTCGAATGTCGATATGCTTTGCTCATGAATGTTGAACGTTGTTACATGAGAGAGCAATGGCACTCTTGTTATCTGTCTGAGGGATTTTGTTAAATACAAAGCCATAGTCAGATAATTGGGATCTCATCCATAGGATTTGAGCACAACAAGATGACATGACTATGTATTACGCCTCGTAGAGGATATAGAAGTACTCGTTTGTTTCTTTGAAGACCAGCTCACAAGCTCACCCAGGCGAGCACCTCGATGTGCTTCGGCGTGTATCTTGACACCCTGCATGGTCGGCGCATCTGCATAGGTACATATTTTGTTAGTGACATACATGCGTCCTTCGGGTACCAAAGTCCCATGTTGATGGTTCCTTGGAGATACCGAAGACCCGTTTAACCGCTTCAAGGTGCTTTTTGGTAGGCTTAGCCTGTTATCTAGCACACATGCATCTGTGAGCAGAATGCAGTCTCTTGCGTAAGGTACATCAGGGACCCAATCATACTACGATATTTAGTTTGGTCAACCATGATCCCCGAGTGGTCCTCATCCGGTTTAGTACTCCACCATGGGAGAGTCAAGCAATGGAGTCACAAGAATCAAATCCAAATTTCTTTGAGATTTCATTAGCATATTTAGATTGATTGATAAAAGCGCCTCGGGACTTTGTGAAAAATGTAATCCCAAGAAAAATGACATTTGTCCCATCATTGACATTTGAAATTTGGAGCCCATCTCCTTAGAAAATGGTCACATTCATTGGGTCAGTCGGGCGAAAATAATATCATCAACATAGATTTGAACGCATTGAATTAAGTGTTTGCATGACTTTCACGGTGAACAATGTCGGATCAACGCTCCTTCGCGAATCCATTAGATACAAAAAACTTCGATAGCGTGTCGTACCATGCCCTTGGAGCTTGCTTCAAACCGTAAAGGGCCTTCTTCAAGAGATGAGACAAGAGTAGGATGCTCGGATTGAGAAAACCTTCAGTTGGTGACGTATACTACTTCTTTCGGATCTCCATTAAGAAAAGCCGTCTTTACATCCATCGATAGACTACCATGTTCTTCTTGGCAGTGTTAGCCAGGAAGATTGATTGCCTTCATACGATGCAAGCTGGAGCAAATGACTCATCAAAGTCAATACCCTCCTCTTGACGGTATCCTTTTGCAACCAATCGAGCCTTGTTCTTTAGCACATCACCATGCTCATCAAGTTTTACTTTGAAGATCCACTTTAGAGCAATGATCATAGCATACGGTCGGGAGTAGGTACTAATTCCCATACATCTAGTCGATCAAACTCATGAATTTCTTCTTGCATGGCATTAAACCAGGTATTGTCTTCATCATGGCGGTTTGCGTCTTTTGGTTGACCTTAGATAGTACGGAATTGAAGAAGCACCATAAGGCATCAGTTGCAAGTTGTTTACGAGTGGATCTTTGGAAGAGAAGGGTTTCCAATGATGTTGTCCAATGGATGGTCATGTGTCCATTTTTAAAGGTGTTCGTGTGGTTGTTGTTGAGGAACTGAAGTAGCAGAGTTTGGATCTCTTGATGAAGATGGTTCTGAATTTGGTTCAGGAGCAAATATGTTCTCAAATGAAGCATCTTCGGGAGTTGCAAAGGGATTATCTCCATCATAGGTGCCAGAAACATTTCCATGATGTACACTTGATGATTGAGGATTTGATGATGAGGATGAGTGATCTACATTGAAGCTGCTTCTTGACTTCGATGACATAGAAGGAAGGGTTATCTCGTTGAGGGGCGACCTACGTTGATGGATTTGACTAATCATTAGCAATAGGCTCATAGTGTTCATCAAACATTGGATCAAAAAATTTCTTCAAATCATCTTCGAGAAGGGGTACATATGGAATTCTTTGGTGAGGGATTTTGTATAAGAGAAGAGCTAATGGGACTACTTAATGAAGGTTGTGATGCGGCTCCAGAACTTGATTGTCCTAGAGCCATTTGCCCAGAATGACTCATGAACGTAACGTGAATAGTTTCCATGATATCTCGAGTTCTTTTGTTTTAGATTGGTAACCCTTCTGTTTGGTGCATAACCCACAAAAACTCCAATGTCCGCATTAGCTCTTAATTTACATAAATCTTGACCGTCATTCGTTGGATAGCACAAAGCACCAAATACACAAAGGTAGGAAAGATCAGGTTTTCATTTATGGACAAGTTCAGTATGGGTTTTCCTGAGTGGTGTGCATGAGGGATCGATTTTGGGTGTAGCAAGCAATGGCAATGGCTTACCCAAAAGAAACATGGAACCTTTGAGTAAATTAGCATTGTTCTTGCGGCTTCAACAAGGGTCCGATTTAGTCTTTCAAATACCTTGTTGAGAATGCGTCGTGGAACACTTCTTTGATGGTGATTCAATGCTTTCATAAAATTGACTTGGTCTATGTTAACAAACTGCCATTGTCGTTCGAATAATTCTAAGGTCTTGTTAAGTCAATCCTACAATTTGTTTGATAAGTTTGATGATGACATCTGGAGTTTCATCCTTTGTCCTAAAAAACTTAACCCAAGTAGAACGAGAGTAGTCATCAACAACGACTAATACATATTTCTTCCCATTTATCGTTTGCACTCTCATTGGTCCGAACAAATCCATATGAAGAGTATGAAGGACTTAATAAAGCGAGTTTGGGGTTTGGGTTTGTGGGCATATTTCATGCTTTTCCCAATTGGCATCTTTGAACAAAGATGATCTTTTTCATACTTTAATCTGGGTAAGCCTCTTACTAGGTCCTTTCTGGAAAGATCATTAATTTTGCCGAATTTCAAGTGATTGAGCGGCGATGCCATAACCATGACTTTATTTTCGAAGCATTTGACAACAAGCAGATTGGAGAAGACTTCATCATATCTTCGATAGAGATGGTGTATAGGTCGTACCCACGAGTTCTTCTTAAAAGTTCCACACCATGAAGTTCTCTAACGAAACAAGTATGTTTTCTAAAAGCCACCTCTAGATCGGAATCACATAATTGGCCAAATGAGAAAACAGGTTATGCCCAAGACCTTCAACATAATATACCCTGGAGATTACACTATCACCAACAACATAATCTCCATAACCCATAATTGCACCAAAATGGTCATTCCGAATCTACTTGAGTCCCGATAAATTTACTCACGAAGTTCATGAGCCGTGGCGGTCTCGGTCATATGCTTGGAAATAAATGAGTCCAAGTACCTCGAGCGATTTGAGCGACCTGCAGTTGAACACAGACAAGAATGGATAACGGATAATTAGGGATCCCCATGCAAGAATAGGTTCCACTTGGTTAGAAAACGAGATTGGAACATCCACATCAGAAACAAAATCAATAAAATCATTAGAGGTAGATGTCGGGCCAGTAGAAGCAGTAGATCTATTCAAAGTATGTTCACTTCTTAAAGGTATAGTTCTACCGGTGGGCATCCATTTCCTAATGGGCATTGATCTAGATAATTTAGGGCACAACTCATTAAGATTGAATTTAAGGCCAGTAGGTATTCAATGATAACCTACATTACTAAATTTTCTTCCTGTTGGTTTCCAATGTTTTCTAGCCCTCTTCCTCCTGGTCTTGACCTTTTTATCTGTTGTCTAGTGTTAACCATTTTAACAGGAAATTTTGCAAGTTGATACTTATCTCATTCACAATACATTCATGATTAATACCAGACATCAAGCATTCATTACATGTTTTGCAAATGTAGCAGAATTTGAATTAATTACAGTACGCTTATAGCTAATACTAGAATCAACATGATTCGTTTTATTCAAATCAAACTTAATGTTCCTAGGGTGGTCTTCTACTCTCTTCCATTGATCACTCTTAGCTTGCGAGGTCCTATCTTGCTTTGTATTTCCAGGAGGCTTTGACCCGCTTGCTTTTGTACCTGATTACTCTGTAGAGGGAATTATGGGAACATTAGTTGGTTTTGCTACCTTTTGCATTCCTGATCTAGAAGTCTTTGGGATCAAGTACTTATAGGCACATCAAAGCTCACATGCTTGACTTGCGGCATAGAATGGGTTGCATACTTAGCACTAGGCATAGAACAAGGCATCACGACTTTTTCTTTATCACATAAGGATTTAGGGCATGTTGCTCTTAAACATTCTAAGACCCGAGATCGTTAGGCATATAAGCATGCATACCTAATTTCACTATCAAGTGGCTTATTTATGCTATCCTCTTCTACAATCTCACGAAGACATTCTAGACAATCCTTAAGGTGACTGAAATAGTTATGAAACACAAGTTCGTTATTTCTAAGATGAGGAGGAATGTATTTAACTGTCACAGTATATTTAGAATCTGCAGATGCCTTTGATGCAACATTCTCATTAAAGACAAGTGGCATTTTCCCTTTTACGACTCTTGGGGTTCTCAATTTCCTTTTGTAGAAGTTATTTTTTCATTGTTCTTGTCACGGTGACTTTCATTGAATCATTATAACTCTTTTGAAGTGTCATTTGACCTTTTCATTTTCTTCTAGAAAACTCTCATTTTCTTGTTGTAATATGTTAATGATGTTTTGAAGATGAAAGTTTTGAGAAAATTGAGAATCTAAAGGAGGAGGCATTTGGGAGCGAGTCACATTGTTCTTTTCACCCTTTAATTGTGAAATTTGGGTTTTCAACTTTCTTATCGTGTTACAGTGAGCTTGAATGCTTCACACGTCCGTTTTGTTTATTTCAAAAAGCGCATCAAACTCGGAACATCCAGAGGATATCGTGATGTTTGAGGTTTTAACATTTTCTTTGAGATGTTGATATTTTAATTGCAAATCAAAATGTTCAACTTCCATCTTAGAAAAGTGTTTTACCAAATTATCGTGATCATCCTGGTCAATTTTCTTATTTAGTTGTGAGTTTTTGTTTTCAAGCTCAATGACACGATCATGGGAAACTTTCAAAGCAACAGATAATTAATGAAATTGAGAAGCAGTAATAGAATGCTTAGTAACAGTATAAAACACATCTTGAGCCACACAACTCGATATCAAGTTCTCATTAAAGATATGCAGATTTTTCCTTTCAATTTCATTATATTTGAGTTCCCGTTCATAATTATTGAACTCAACTATCATTTCATCAAATTCCTTTTCCATTTCTTTAATATCTGAGTCTATCCCCTTTTGAAGACTCTCAAATTGATTTTTTAATTGTTTAAAGAAAGGTATGACCTTAGTTGAATAGTATTCTTTAGTTTGCTCAAAACCCCTCTCCCCTTCAGTTATCCCTGTAGGTGTGATTCTCTTCTTACATGTCTTCTCAAAATCAATGAATAGTTGATAAACGACATACAGGCTGATTAAGGTCTTGTTCTTAGTGGGAAGAGTTCTAGGAACTAAATGCATTGGTGTATTGGAGGATACAAATGAAGCACTTTCCTAAGGGGAGTGTTTGTTTCAACAAATACATTTGCTTTTTGCTTATCCATGTCTTTTTTCCAAAAAAACTTATTCTGGGGTTAATTGAGTTTGTGGCTTAAACATGTTCAGGGAAATCCAATTTTCTTTAGTGTAATCATGGGATTTGACCATTATGTTTTGCTTTTTACACTAAGGATCTTTTAGCTTCTTATCCATTTTCTCCCTAGAGGCATGTTCTAATTTTCTATCCTTTTCCGTGCTTCCAATACATGATGGTGTTTGCCTAGGCTTGAGGATCTCATTACCATCATATACAATCGTATGGTAAGCCTTTTCTACAAAGACTTACTTCGGATTTGGCTCCTCTACTAGGGGAATACTATGCTTATAAACGCTTAAGACTCTTGTGATTAGTGATCATGTGAAGTGAAAATGGTGTTCCTTATGCGTATAGTTTGTTTTCAAGTTTATTTTTCAACGTTTTTAGATTGGAAAAGTCATTCAAAATTTTTGATTCTTAGCATTAAATTCTTGTTTAAGCACTTTAACATTTTCTTGAAGTTCTTGCTTTTGCTTAATAGTTTTTGTAAGCTTTTCTTGTAAGGAGTTTAACTCTTGTTTTAACATTTCTTCTCTAAAATTACTTTTTCTAATAACATGCGTATTTGGTTATCCATCTCCGCTCCGCGGTGTTCAATTCGAACTTAGCACGTTGTTCATATATAGCAACTTGTTCTTTATAGGCGTTTAGTTGAAATAATGAGAATCATCAGGGGGCATATGCAAGCATTAATTCATCAAAAATATAGTCATCATTGACTGCAGAAGATGCATTAGTTGGTACAATTTCACTTTAATTTTGTTTCACGTATTGCTCATATGGGACAACATTGATATTACCCATATTTTTAATATCTGATTCAATAATTTTAGTTGATTGTACTTTTCCATTGCATCTTTTGCACATCAACATCATCGTATAGTTTTAATACCTCGAGATGATAGATTCCACTGAAAGGAGTGGCTTTGTTTAGGTGAAGAAGCCTTAGTTACCATTGGTGAGATATTAGCCATGAAGATGGTCCGCAGGCAGTTGGTTCATCATCAACATCCGAATCAAATGCACCGGTCTGCGAATTGAAATGCATTGGGATTGTTTTGACCCATACCACTGCGCTGTTCATCTACATCGGCATCATAAGTTACGGCATTTCCTCGAAGAAAATAGCAATTCTTCATTCAACATTGCTCCACTTTCTTGAGCCACTGACATCTTGTCCACGAAATTTTCGCATTTTGTGGGCGTTTTTAGATGTCAATTCCGGCGTGTGTCCTTCTCCACCATAAGTTGTAACATTTAATGGCTTTACTTGACCTTGAGTTATGTTCCTTCCGATTACGATTACCATATATCCACCACCTGACATTCCCGTATCTGTACCCATTTCCATATCCGACTCCAACTGTTCCATCCATTTAACGTTCCTTGCTCATTATGTGGAAGGTATGCATTTTGTCTTCACATTTTGTACCATATCTTTCCTTCTCTTGTAGCATGATTGTGAAGATTTGACCTTGATTGAGATGATTGTTGGTATGTGGGGTGAATCAAGTTTTGCTTGACCATAAGAGCCATTGATTGGCAAAGTGTTCCATGAATTATTCAGCATCGAGGAGGCTTATACCTGGATGGGGAATGAGCTTGTGGTTACCATTTCCGGTAGGTATGACTTGTGATGCTTTGGTAGTAATCCCTACATTGGTGTAGAATGTAGTTGAGTCATTAAAGAGCTTGCATCTCCACGGAATGTGCTTGAACTTTACCATGATCATTACAGCGAAGCATGTTTCTCATTTTGTAGTAAATAAGCATACAGTTGCTCATAGTTGGTGTTCCTCAATCCTTTGTTAAGTTTGTGCGAGTGACAAATTTGTGCCATTCGAGATTCATGTTGTTCACAAACTTTGAATTTTGTTGGATATTTGGCATTGTTATTTTGATATTCCTCATGTCATTCACGAGCTTGTGGAACCTACATTCAGTGAAATTTTCTCCTAGGTTCATCTTGAAGTTCTCAAAATCATCATACAGTTGAGATTCTCTGTCTTCTTTAGTTAATTCCGAACCGAGAGAAGCATCTTGACATTGTCCAGCTGCTTTGGCCGGTGTTGTGATTGATTAACTTGTAGATGTCCTTTGGTAGACCACGAGGTACAATGTTTGAAGCCCTAATATCGATGATCATGATCTCTTTTCTCCTATGATTGATTCATCATATGTTTTTGGTCTATCCAATCCTAATATCAGTAAATCGCCAGCTTTCAGTATGTCTCGGTAGTCTCAACTCGATAAGGTCCTTCATCAATTGATTTGAGAATGTTGACCCCATTTTATTTCAAGCGATAACCTAATTGTTGAGCCCATGAGTCATAATCGGTTACATCTAGCATAGGTGGGCCAGTATCGGATCCAGAGCAGCGTCTTGACAACATAAAGAGATGATAGTAGATACGTTGGTAGAGATGATGGTGATTCTACGAGATTTTAAAACTCTTTGATTAAACCGGAAATAGATTCTTTCAAGATTTTACTAAATCAAGAGAAAACCGTAAGCGTAAATACGAAGAAAACACTAGATCTCGAGACAAATGAAGCTCAAAGTGACAAATAAACTGACCCACAATCCTTCCAAAAGACAGATCGGCCAACTAACAAATCGCTTATCTTGACAAGTAAACTTGATAAGACAAATCGCAAACAATCATTAAACTTCAATAAGGAAGTTAAGCAACCATACAAAATTAAGCAAACCAACAAATCTCTTAAATGACAAATCGCTAACCAAGAAAAATGCATAAACTACAACTTACTTAAATAAACAAGTCGCTTAAAGTGACAAATCGCCTCTCCGCATAAATCGCACAAAGCAACCACTAGCCTGACAAATCGCTTAAACAAGTGATTCTTAGCAGAACGACAAGTAAGCTTCCAGTAGGGACAAACCGCTCAGAAAAAATTGTGCGAGGCACAAATCGCCTTTAACACAAACAAAACGCCACTTTTAATCCAAAACCTATCCAACAGCGATTGATTCAAGCCTTCCAAATCATAACCTAAACACTTATGATGATTCTAAACACAAAAGTACAATCAAAATCCAAACTTTAACACTAGAAATGAATCAAATGATGCAAAAACCACTAAACTTTTTCAAACCCAAAACCATATAAAACCACTCAGAAATCGAACATGTAAGAGGAGATGATCAAACCATGGCTCTTGATACCATTTGTAACATATTGGATTTCACAAACACATCAAACCATAGTATATATGGGGCGTATGGCTTAGGTTTTAGAGAGAAAGTTAAAAGGTTTAGGAAGCTTAGTGAGAGAAAGAAAAATCTTATTATGAGCTCAACCCTACTACCTAGGGAAGAGGGGGTATTCTAATAATCTTCACAAATCGCCTCCCTACGGGTTGTGGATCGGGCATACAAATGGGTAAAGACCCGTCCTTCCTTCACGGTGTTACTTAACTAAATACTAACTAACATTAAATAACTACGACTACGAGCTTTCTAACGATTACATATACTTGAGGTGACCGACACTTTAACAATTGGATTTTCTAAATCCTAACACTTTGGGTTCCACCTCTACCACTACTCCACCTTCATCATCTGTGTGTACTGTAGGTGATCTAAATTGTCATATGGATTGTTGATAGCGGCTGCACCTGACATATGACAGGAAATCTCAAATTGTTAGCAAACTTTGTTTCAAAGTTCATCCCGGCACTGTCAGATTCGGGAATGATCACTTTGCTGCTATCATGGGCTAGGGAGACTACATCAATGGCAAGATCGAAATCAGTCGTGTTTACTATGTCGAAGGCCTGGGTCATAATCTTTTCTTAGTAGGTCAATTCTATGACGGGGATTTAGAAGTAGCATTTAAGGAGAAAACACGTTTTGTCCGTGACTTGGAAGGAAATGGTCTAATGTCAAGAAAACGGGAGAGAAGTCTTTACACTATATCCATGACAGACATGATTTCTTCCTCACCAATCTGCTTACTTTCCAAAGAAACTTTGACTAAATCATGGTTATGGCACAAATGACTTTCACATTATACTTAAAAACCATCCTTTGAACTCGAACGACACAAACTAATCAAAGGACTTCCAAGATTCCGTACTTAAAGATCACTATGTTGGCATGTGCAACGAGGAGAAAAGCGTGCTACATTCTATACGAACAATGCACCGGTCATGCGAACTTCTTCACGTAGTTTATGTGGCCCGAATCTTGCGGCAAACTATAAATGGCAAACGCTATATTCTAGTAATTGTCGATGATTATTCTCGATGGACTTGGGTTTATTTTCTTTGAAGCAAAGATCATGCTCCAGATAAGATTATCACCTTCCTTACAAAGATTCAAGTACATTTAAAGAATAAAGTCAGAATATTAAGAATAGATAATGGATACTTCGAGGAATTACACATCACACATCATTGCTCGCACTCCCGAACAGAATGATGTAGTTAAAAGACGCAACAGGACATTAGTGGATGCTTGTTAGA
>OU343220.1:148040491-148136958 GCA_910596185.1 Chrysanthemum makinoi
GGCCCCAATCGTGTTTGAAAAGAATTTTAGAAAGGATCTATATAAAAATTTGGTAGCTTCATACTTGCTAAGCTTATATACAAGATGCTTCTCAAGACCGCATACAAGACACCTATCTAGCACTCTCTATTTAAGTTGGTGTATGGAAAATGTATTACTTGGCCCATAGAGCTCTTAACATAAGGCATTCTGGGCCTTGAAACATGCTAACTTTGATCTTAAGACCGCTGGCATCACCGAAAGTTCAATTATGAATTAAATGAGCTTAGGGATCGCTTATGAGAATTCTTTTGATTTTCAGAGAAGACCAAGAGGTTCATGATTCTAAAATCAAAACTCGCTTTCAACGCTATGATCAAGTTCTCCTTTTAACTCCTGATTGAAGATATTCTCGCAAACTCAAAACCCGTTGTGGGACCATTCACCGCTGTTCGTGTTTTCCTCGTATGGAATAGAGTTCCTGGAAGGCCTCAATTTCAAAGGAATGGCCATCGTGTAAAATACGGCTTTGAGGGACATCCATCTATGGTTGTCCCGATCTCCAAACTTTCCTAAGGACGTCAATTGTGATCGGCCTGCTGATGACTCTTGGCAGAACTAAAAAACAAGAGAGCGCCGCGGGAGGCAACCCATGCTTTATCTCTATTTTCTTTCTATTTTCTAAAGGAGTGACGTGAAGGGTTAGCCTCTTCATTTCTGTTTTGGTTGTTTGTGATGTTGTGTTCGTGATTTTCCCGATATGAAAGACTCGCTCGGTTTGTCTTTTCTCTTAAGAGTTCATGATCAATGCCGATGGAAACCTGACATCCGAAATCTTATATCGACTAACGTTGTCTTTAGCATACTTAATAAACGCTTTTAGATTTTCGCCGATACTTTGCTTAAACATTGAGGACAATGTCAGTTTCTAGTTCAGTAGTAATCTTCGATTTGATTTGACCGCACTTGCTTTTATTTTTGTCGTTTTCTCGCTGAACCCTGCCTTAGTACTTGGAAAAATGTGCTATAAATGAGAAAATTTAAACTTTTGCTTTTGTTAAGTCTTTATGATTGAAAAGTTTGCTTGTCTCTTAGACAAGAAGCTATAGTGCTTACTCAGCTCACAAGCGCAAGGATTTGCAAGTTTCCTGAGTGATTTTAAATATGCATTACTTAATTTCATTTTTAGACGTTATCATTGTTAATATAGTATATAAGCTGGACACCTGTTGATTTCTCCACCGGTGAGAGTAGAAATAATTACTTATTCTGTGTTGAGCCCTAGCTTGTTCTTTAACCATAGATAATCTAAAATTATCGCTAAGCATCCAAGGATCTCCTTATTTGGGATTTTAAATTTGCGGAGATCGAGGAATGATAGAGTTACTTATGAATTTAAGGCTGAGTATTGGTTCTTTAGAGCCCATCGAAGGTATTTATGGCTTTTGTTCCCACAAAAATTGTTTCACCCATATTTGTCTAATAACAATTAGAGATGTTGAGTTTTTAGGATAGTTAGTTCTTTATCTTCTTTAGAATCTTTGCCCATGAGAGTTGGGTACACATGGAATGCCGTGTTACGTGTGTAATAGACAATCGATTCCCTAGTATAGTTTGCTGCTGCCAGCTATTGTTATAAAAGTCAGAGGTTTGGAGTTTAAATGCATTAACATGAATTAAAGCCAAAATGTTTTAAAGTTGAAAAATCCAAAGCCATAAAAGTCTCATAGACTTCCAAAAGCGAGAAAATCCCAAGCCATAATAAGACTTCTAATAAAGCGTAATCCCGCTGAGTTAGTAGTTTAAAGACCAAGGGCCTGAATTGCAAAAATGCAAATGTGTCGGCTGTAGTGTTGTCAAACTTCGGATCCGGAGATGTCAAAATAAAGCTTCGCCTCGACTCGTGAGATGAGTTGTCTCAGCCATAAAAAGATATTCTCCAAATCGTGGAAATTAGGACCTTGATGTGGACCTCATTCTTGTGTGTGCAATGGTTTCAGGAAGATAGATAACTAATTAGCTACTTAGCTTTTATATCTTTATCGTAATAAAAGTTATTTAAACGAGAATTGAAGAAATTCATTTCTCACAAAAATAAAAAATTCTAGAGCAAATAGGAAAATGGGAGCAAAAGGTAATTACACAAGTAACTTCCATGGGTAGTGTTAGCATCTAGAATCATATTTAATAAATTATTTCTACTACGCTTAGTTTGGGACTTATGAAAAATCGGGACGATGTATTCTATCCGGTATGGTCACTTCACGCCGTGTTGTGTTTTCTACCTGTGATCCTGTTTAGTGCTGAAAATGTTGGAGTTATTGATCTACATGAAAGTTCAACAAAACCGCCACTCATAACCTGCAGTGCTTAACCTAATATCTATGCATGTGATTTAAAAAGGTAAACTGGCGCTTTTTAGAATGGTTTCTTAATCTTTGAGGAATCTTTGCTACTTCTTCATAGGTTTAGAGATTGAAATCCTTGGTTTTAGAAGCGTGAGTTGATTGCATTGCATGTATACTAATGTCCTTCGCTCGGTATTTTGATATGTGCTTAAACACATATCTTTTGTTTATCAAAACTAACCCAAAATAACCAAGAAAGAGCTTATGCATATTTGTGGTTTTCTTGAGTTTGTAAGCTGTGTGTACGCAGATACGTTAAAACACCAAAAGAAGCCAAAAGCATTTGAAAATCCGAGCACGAGAGATTAAGAAAAGCCGAAATTTAAGGTAATTATGATTTGTGAAGATTTCTAATCTCTGAGGATGATTTGTGAAGATTTGATCAAAGTTTGAAGAAATGTCGAATAGTCCTCGAACTTTCAAGAAATGGCGAAATCACCCTCAAGTTTCAAAAGCGTAAATTCAAACCTCGTTTATGGAAGAATGACAGTTCAATTTCTGAAGATAATTTCAGATGACAAATATCCCTCGATTTTTAATGTACACTTATGGTCCCTAAAATGACTATTGGATCCAATACATGTCCTAAGTCCAAGTTCAATATACCCTTGGCCCAAGTTATAAACCAAGCCCAAAAAAAAACCCCCGGTCCAATATCCTATTACCCACGCCTTATATTATACCAGATAATTTATTTTACCTAGTCAAACCGCACCCAAACCCAAAGCGAATCCAAAATATATAAAAAATTCTCAGGCCAATTTAATCCCAAACCAAACCGTTTCAGAACCCTAAAATACCCGGCATTTCAATTCACAAATCAATACAAACTTAGGACAAATCGTACTTTCACTAACACTTTTATGACACCTGACACGTGGATCGCCAAGTCAGCCATCCAGGTGATAACATTCCAAACCTTGCATTCCGATTGGTCCAAGGACGGAAGCAACAATCAAGGGTTGAGATCAAGTGGATTCAGATAAGGTGATCCAAGGGACATAACGACTCAAAGAAGCACATTTGAAAGTTCTAGATCCTTCCTTGCCCTCAAGCTCGGCCTATAAGGCCCTCTTATTTCACTTGTAGAGGCATGTAGAATTTGAGTAGAATAGTTAGCTTATTATTGTTTTATACTTAACATTACATTTCTGTATTTTTAATTTTTCAATTCCATTGTAATCTCAAGTTTTATAAATTCAAATAATTTGCTTTTATCTTTAAATAATTTCCATTATTGTTTCATCGATTATTTAATAGTATTCACATTTCCAATTCAAATATACAAACTCAGTTTAGCTTATTTACTCTTCAAACAAAAATCACAAAAAAAGAAAAAATACAAAAGAAATAAAAATTATCTCAAATTTGATCATGAGTCTGAATCACTTATGTTTAGATTTCCTAAGCTCTAAGCTCATCTATACTTAATCCAGCTAGTTTGATTACTACTCACTCTACAAACAAACAGCTTTTAATCACTTTGGTCAACGTAAGTCAAGTTGCTTGAATCTCATCGATTCTTTATTATAATAATGGAATTGGGTTGAAACCAAGGTGGAACTGCTTAATATCGGCTGTTAGATAGTGGTTATTTGTTCTGTGCATGCCATTGTGGCGTGATCACCTTAAGATTTTATAAACTCTTTTACATAGTATTCATAACTGCTGGTTTTTGATTGTCGCGAGAAGTTATTAGCTCATCATTTTCATTAGATCATGGTTTGCTTACTATAGATGGTAAAGGATTTGATAGAATTCAATTGCAAACATGAAGTTAACTAGTGTTTGGATCAAAGGTGCACCGAGTTTGAGGTTTAGTTTAATTGTTAAGTCTAGTTGCTTAAGCTTTATTTAGGATAGTATAAGTCATATTAGTCTTAAATTGCATGTGATTAGCTTTAGTCAAAATTGCATTTCATTTGATCTCATAATATTGCTTAGAATCAAGTAGTGATTACTTGCATTTTAGGATTAGATCATTAAGGTTTAGCTTATTTTAGTCACTTTGTATCTAAATTCATTATTTCAACTGCTTTGGCAAGATCAAACCCCAAATTAGTCAAAGTTAAAATTCGGCTAAAAGTCAAAAGTATCAAACCGCTTTCCACAAATCTTTTGGAATTTTCATGTGCTTCATTTTAAGTTAAAATCATTGAAACTCTGGGATGAACAAGTTCAGTTGGTCTAGTTTTCAAAACTCAATTTTGTTGAATTTATGGGGATCATTATAAGCTCTAAATAAATAGATCAATATAATGTTTTCCTCGCTCACACTCAAGAAACACCTGGTGTGAATCAAGAAACTTGCACGAAGTTCATATTGGATAGTAAGGAGCTATAACTTGGTCCAGTTGTAGTTTGCTTGGTGGTCTTGAGGACCACATATCTGGTTTTCCATATAGCTCTTTTGATAAGTAGTTGAATTGGCTTATAGTAGTGTTTAGCATTGCTTGGGATTTCATACATTAGAGTAATCACTTATTAAGCCTATTGGAGCTTAAAGTAGCCGCAATAAGTTGTTTTAGAGTAGTCTTAGCTTATTTTATCTTCTGTGATAAGTGTGGTAGCTCATTGTGCTTATTAGTTTATTCCTAAGTGTTATTTAAATAGCAGCCATAGCGTACCATTTCCATAACACTAGCATAGCTTTTATCATTTTTCTTAGTTTCCTAATAATATTTTATACTTTTTCTGAATTTTTCATAATTTTCCCACTTTGTTTGCTATTTTTCTTGATTTAAACTAGTTTTTAATATTTTTTAAATAGCATTTAATTCAATAAATGAAAAGTTCCAAAAATAATTTCTAATTTTCCCAGATTAAGAAAAATATAAAACCAAAATATTTTTCCAAATTTTTCCTAGCTTAATTTGTAATTTTTAGAATTTAGATTAGTTTAAATTAGTTTTTAAATCAAATAAATTTCAGAAAAATCATAAAAATTAATTTTAATTCTTAGTAAATTTTCTAATATCATTTTATTTAGAAAGTAATTTTTGATTATTTTAGGATTTAGATTAGACGTAGTTGCTTTTATTTCGCTTTTTAATACGCTTTAGTATAAATCGTATTTGATTTCCCGTAGTGTAATTTCCCTTAATTAATTTCCCATTCCCCATAGTTTTAAATCATAATCACAAATCCGAACATCGGCATTTTAATAATCTAACCAATAACGACGCTCATTCACACCTCGCTGGGAAACCATGATTTCCTAATCCGTATCACTATCACAATTACTAGTTGATTCATTATCCTTTTCCTAAAGGGATTTTAGATCATTTTTGTGTTATTTTTATATCGATATTGTGGTTTTATCCATACACACATACCCTGCTACATATCAATCAAATTTTTAGCCGCCACGGGAGGTTGTGTCAGCGACAATATCGTTAAAGGTTTGACCATTAAAGACTGAGATCCTTCCTTTGTGAAGTTACTATTTTTATAAAAAGTAAAAATAATATTTTCCTTTTTCTTTTGTATATATATATATATCAGATTAAAAATACAAAAAGATTTTCTCTTTTGTTTTTTGAGCTAAAATAGAATACATCAATTATATAACATTCTCAACGGAGGTGTTATCATTAGTTCCTCGAACAAAGATCAAAACTTGCCTGTGTCGCTTGAATGATTTGATTTATTTGATCTGCCTGCTAAACGCGGTGGTGGGTATAAGGACGCGCCCATTAAATTCGCGGCCGAAAAGAAGCGGTTTTAATAAGCCACACCCTAAAGCCCGCCGCTTGTGCGCTTGTCTTATAGAGGTGATTTATTCACTGGGATTATTGGTTAAGCTCCATCGGTTTTCATCGTATCATTTTAATTGCCTTGGTTTTAAGTGCATGCGAGACTTGATCGATCTGGACGACTTCGTAGAATCATGCACTGAAGTTACCAATATGGTGCCCTAACGGACCACCAAACCTCAAACCTAATCCTCCTCCCGATAATCAAATGTAGCTCCATCTCCAAACGATGGAGGAGTTATGTCAACCTACAATGTACGGGAAGGGAGGACCCATTGCACCGACTAATTTTCAAGCTACCAATTTTAGCTTGAAACATCATATGATAGAACAAGTAAAAACGATTGTCAATTTCATGGTTACCGTGATGACGATGCAAACAAACATCTTAATAAATTTTTGACCGCCACTAAAGTATGAAATGAATCGGGTCTCCGATGACGCCTTCGCCCAGATTCTTTTCCCATACTCTTTGACTCATCATGCCACGCTTGGTTTGATCGACTCAAGAATTCGATTCATACCTTCGAGGAAATGGTTTCGTTTCTCTCGCAGTACTTTCCACCATCGATGGTGATGAAATTGAGAATATCATTTAATTTAATATCCCGATGAATCTTTGTTTGAAGCTTGGGAACCATATAAGTCTTGCATTGATCGATGTCCCAATCATAACATGTTGCTTGTCATCAAATTGATACGCTTTATAATGGTTTGACGTTGAGACACCGTGAAACAATCAATGCCGCCGCCGCGTGGAACTTTCATGAAAAGACGCCCGAGGAATGTGCTATCTTTTTGGGAACATGGCGCCATTACAATTATTGGGATTCTACCGAAAGGTGCATCATCTCGATCAAATACGCTTCTTCTAAATAGCGCATGAACAAAAAGATCGACGATATCTTACGAGACATCGGATGAATAACGTAATCCAATCAACAAGTAAAAGCGGTACACCCTGATTTAGACTGTGAGTGTCCATTATTCTTATTCCGAAAGCTCACGGCCGCTGGTTACGACATGAGAATGTTTATGCCGCTACTGGAAACTACACCAACCGCAAGGAGATCGGAAATCTTCTTAGCTACCGCTCAAACAATTATCTTGACCTTGCCAACCAACCTAAACAACAAACCGTAATCAAACCGCTTCAATGGTAACCATCATGTTAATCAGAACCGAGGAGCTAATGCTAATCATGGTAATCAACACTACCAAGCTCCTTCCCACCCCAAGTTTACCAACAACCTCAACATCAATATCAACCACCTCCTCCTCAACAATCTTATCAAGCACCTCCTCAAGTCAGCCTCAACAACGATTTTCTAACTACATGAAGAACCCGATTACACCATTAAAAATTTGCAAAATCAAATTAACGGCATGAGGACGGACTTCAAAAAGGAGATGGAAGCTACAAGCAACAAACAAATGACTGAAATAAGGAATATGATGGCTAGTTTCTTTCAAGCCAATCACCATCTATCGTCTCAACCTCGGGTTCCTGCCTTCTTCCAGCAATACGATTCCAAACCCGAGAGGTGACATGAAAGCAATCACTACCCGAAGGTGTAGCTTATGATGGACCCACGGTTCCTACCACTAACACTTCTTCTTCCCTCCTCATGTGGTAGACGCGGAGACCTGACAAAGGACCCGCTTCCTACTAATAAAGGGAGTATGAGAATGTCCAACCCATGGTTGTCCAAGATTCTGAGCCCGAAGATGCTCCCGTGAATGTGAAGAAAGCTAATCCAAAACCGTCTATCCCATATCCATCTTAAAGATCAAACGCTTCGAGAAAAGTCGAATCATCAAATGGAAACGTTCTTCCAAATCTTCAAAGACTTGAATGTGGAAATTAGTTTTGCGTGATGCTTCTCTTGATGCCTAAACTTGCTTCTACGATTAAGGGATTGCTTACAAATAAGGAGAAACTATATGAGCTTGCTTTACATCTCGAATGAGAATTGTTCGGCTTATCCTCAAGAAACTTCGAAAAGTTAGGAGACCCCAAGTTCCTCATTCCATGTAATTTCAAGGAATTGTTCAATGCTCGCCTTGGCCGATCTTGCAGCTGAGTATCATTTAATGCCAAATTCATCTACGAGAAGCTTTACCCCCCCACTTACCCCAACGCAGTATGACCTCGAGCTAGCCGATCGTTCTACGACCCGTCCAAAGGGTATAGCCGAGGATGTCTTTGTCAAAGGGGGCGAGTTCTATTTTCCCGCGGATTTTGTTGTGGTAGATTTCGCGCACCCTCGAGTACCATTATTCTTGGAAGATGTTTCTACGGACGGTCATGCTTTAATTGATGTGTTCGAAGGAGAGATTACGTTGAGAGTTAATCAAGAAGCCGTCACATTCAACATTAATCAAACGACGAGGTACTCCTCAAATTTCGACGATGCTTCCATCAATCGAATCGACGTTATTGATGTTTCTTGTGAGGAGTACGCTCAAGAAGTTCTCGGTTTTGCTCACAATTATCACTGATTCACCTTCAACAACCTTCAACCACCATTGCTTTATCTTTCTCCCTCTCACTCGCTTGAGGGAGGTGACTTCCTTTGGAAGAGATCGATGAGTTCTTGCTATGACTAATCGATTCCACGGGAATTGATGATGGAGTTTATGATTCAGAGGGAGATATCCTTTATCTTGAACAATTGCTAAATGAAGATCCATCACCGTCACTCCTCCGAAAGAAATTACGATTGAAGAAATCAAATCCAGTACAAACGCCTAATGAAAACCTCCGGAGCCCGAGCTCAAGGATTTACCTCCTCATCTTGAATACGCTTTGCTTGAAGAACCGAACAAGTTTCCCGTCATCATTGCTAAAAACTTGAAAGATGAGGAGAAAACCGCACTTTTGGAGATTCTTCAAAACATAAAAGTGCCATCGCTGGCAAATTGATATCAAAGGCATATACCCTCGTTTTTGTACTCACAAGATCTTAATGGAAGACGATTGCAAACCCGTTATTCAACAACAACGTAGGGTTAATCCAAAAATTCATGAGGTTATCAAAAAGGAAGTTCTTAAACTCCTCGACGCCGGAATCATTTATCCAATCCGATAGCTCGGTTAGCCCTATCCATTGTGTTCAAGAAAGGTGGAATGACCGTTGTTATGAACAAGATAATGAATTGATTTCCACACCGTCACGGATGGAGGTGTGTATTGATTACCGAAAGTTGAATGATGCTATTAAAGAAGGATCATTTCCGCTACCTTATGGATCGATGCTCGAACGTTTAAGGGAATGAGTTCTATTGCTTCCTCGATGGTTTTTCCGTTACTAAATTCGATTGATCCGCAGATCAAGAGAAAACGACTTTCACGCGCTTATGGAACGCTTGTTACCGAACGAATGCCATTTGGCTTATGCAATGCTCCCGGGACGTTCCAAAGGTGCATGATGGCTATTTTTCATGACATGATCGAGAAGTCTATGGAAGTTTTATGGACGATTTCTCGGTTTATGGAGATTCTTTCACTTCTTGCCTCTCTCTATCTCACATGCTCAAACGGTTTGAAGACACCAACTTGGTCTTGAATTGGGAGAAGTGCCACTTCATGGTTCGAGAGGCATTGTCCCCCATAAGATTTCAAAAATCTGGGATTGAGGTCGACCGAGCTAAAGTCGACGTTATAGCTAAACTCCCTCATCCCACTGCCGTCAAAGGTATTCGGAGTTTTTTGGGTCATGCCGGTTTCTATCGCCGTTTCATTCAAGATTTCTCTAAGATAGCCCGCCCCTCGACCCATCTCCTTGAGAAAGATGCTCCGTTTATCTTCACCAATGAATGCGTTGAAGCATTTAATTTTCTCAAAAGAAATTAAGCTGGCAAGTTCCATCTTAGTTGCCCCCGACTGGGATTTGCCCTTTGAGCTCATGTGTGATGCAAGTTATTACGCAATTGGGGCGATCTTGGGGCAACGTAAATCGAAACATTTTCAACCCATACACTATGTAGTAAGACATTGTCCGAGGCCCAACACAATTACACGACTACAGAAAAGGAATTTAGACCCTACCTTGTCTTGTCGAAGACCATAGTGTATACTGACCATTCTGCCCTAAAGTATCTTTTGGCAAAGCAAGATGCTAAGCCACGATTACTTCGGTGGGTTCTCCTCCTTCAAGAGTTTGATGTTACTATTCTTGACAAAAAAGGAGCGGAGAACCTTGTCAGCCATCACCTTTCTAGACTTGAGAATCCCCATCAAAGTGTGCTCGAGAAAAGGAGATCACGGAAACATTTCCTCTTGAGACACTTGGGATGATTGCTAAAAAAGACTCAAACACCCCATGGTTTTCCGACTTTGCAAATTACCATGCGGCAATTTCTCGTGAAAGGGATGTCGTCCCAACAGAAGAAAAAGTTTTTCAAAGATGTTAAGCATTATTTACGGGACGATCCCTACTTGTTTAAGATTTGTGCGGATCAAGTAATCCGGCTGTGTGTTCATGGCCAAGAGGCTCTTGATATTCTTCATGCTTGCCATAACGGACCCACAGGTGGCCATCATGGTGCAAGCTACACCGCTAAGAAGGTTTTTGATTCCGGATTCTATTGGCCTACCATATATCGAGATGCCTGCGATTTAGTTAAGTCTTGTGATTCTTGCCAACGTCAAGGGAAAATTATGCAAAAGGATGAAATGCCACAAAATGCTATTCAAGTTTATGCGAGATTTTTGACGCGTAGGCATCGATTTTATGGGACCATTTCCATCTTCTAAGGGTAATAAGTATATCCTCGCGGGCCGTCGACTACTTGTCTAAATGGGTTGAAGTGAAGCGCTCCCCACCAATGACCTTGCCCGAGTGGTTGTTAAGTTTCAAGAATTTGTTTTCCGCTTTGGAGCACCTCGTGCTATCATCATGATCGGTACCCATTTTTGTAATGCACAATTTGCTAAAGTTATGGCTAAATATGGAGTTACCCATCGTCTTTCTACCGCGTATCACCCGCAAAACGAGCGGACAAGTTGAGGTCTCCAATCGTGGTTTGAAAAGAATTTTAGAAAGGACCGTAGGAGAAAATCGAGCTTCATGGGCTGATAAGTTAGATGATGCATTATGGGCTTTCCGTACCGCATACAAGACACCCATCGGGTGCACCCCATTTAAGTTGGTGTATGGAAAAGCTTGTCACTTGCCCATAGAGCTCGAACATAAGGCATTACGGCCTTGAAACATGCTAACTTTGATCTTAAGACGCTGGTGATCACCAAAGTTCAATTGAATGAATTAAATGAGCTTAGGGATCAAGCTTATGAGAATTCTTTGATTTTCAAAGAGAAGACCAAGAGGATTCATGATTCTAAAATCAAAAACCGCGTTTTCAACGTTGGTGATCAAGTTCTCCTTTTAAACTCTCGATTGAAGATATTCTCGGGCCAACTCAAAACCCGTTGGTCAGGACCATTCACCGTTGCTCGGTTTTCCGTATGGAACGGTGGAGTTTTTCACCAGATGGCCCTAATTTCAAAGTGAATGGCCATCGTAAAACATTACTTTGAGGGGACATCCCATCTATGGTTGTACCGGATCTCCAAACTTTCCCTAAGGACAACTGAATTCGGGGATCGAGTCAAGCTAGCGACTTCGGTGATTGCAAAAAACAAGAGGCCGGGAGGCAACCCATGCTTATCTCTATTTTCTTTCTATTTTCTAATAAGTGACGTGAAGGGGTTAGCCTCTTCGATTTCGCGTTTGGTTGTTTGTAATGTTGTATTGTGGATTTTCCCGATATGAAGACTCTTGTGCTCGAAGTTTGTCATTTATCCACTCGAGTTTCATGATCACGCCGATGGAAATCCGATATCCAAATCTTATCGACTAACGTTTATCTTTTAGCATACTTAATAAACGGCTTTTAGATTTTCGTTGATACCCTTGCTTTAAACATTGAGGACAATGTTTCGTTCTAGTTTGGGGTAGGGTAATCTTCGATTTGATTTGACCGCACTTGCTTTATTTTTGTCGGTTTTTTCAAACCCGTTTTCCTTAGAAAATGAAAAAGTTGTGCTATAAATGAGAAAATTTAAAAATTTTAAGCTTTTGTTAAGTCTTTTTGATTGAAAAGTTTGCTAGTCTCTTAGACAAGAAGCTATAAAAGCGAATTCTAGCTCACAAGGCCAAGGATTTGCAAGTTTCCCTGAGTGATTTTAAATATGCATTACTTAATTTCATTTAGACGAAGCATTTGCTAAGTTAATATATGTTTTGACACCTTGTTGACTTTCTGAGAGTAGGAATAGAATTATGACTTGACCGGGCGTGTTGAGCCCTAGCTTGTTCCCTTAACCATAGATAATCTAAAAATTATCGGCTAAGCATCCGCGAATCTCATTATTTGGGATTTTAAATTTATGAGATCGAGAAATGATAGAGTTACTTATGAATTTAGATGCTAAGCGTGGAGTAGTTGGTTCTCTTTAGAGCCCATCGAAGGTACTTATGGCTTTTGTTCCCACAAAATTGTTTCACCCCATATTTGTCTAATAACAATTAGAGATGTTGAGTTTTTGGCGATAGTTAGTTCTTTATCTTCTTTAGAGAATCTTTGCCCATGAGAGTTGGGTACACATCGAGGTAATCGTTGTTACGTGTAATAGACAACTGATTCGATAGTTTGTCGCTATTGTTTCTATTTTTATAAAAGCCGTAGGGTTTGGAGTTTGGCACAAAAATTAACATGAATTAAAGCCCAAATGTTTTAAAGTTGAAAAATCCAAAGCCATAAAAGTTGTCATAGACTTCCAAAAGGCAGAGGAAAATCCAAAGTCATAATAAGACTTCTAATAAAGCGGTAATCCCGTTGAGTTAGTAGTTTAAAAGACCAAGGGCCTGAATTGCAAAAATGCAAATGTGCTGAAATAGTGTTAAGCCAAACTTGATCCGGAGATGTCTAAATAAAGCTTCGTCTCGGACTCAGATGAGTTGTCTCGTCAGCCATAAAAAAGATATTCTCCCTAAATCGTGTGAAATTAGGACCTTGATGTGGACCTCATTCTTGTGTGCAATGGTTTTGAGGAAGATAGATAACTAATTAGCGACTTAGCTTTATATCTTTATCGGAATAAAAGTTATCGAAACGAGGAATTTGAAGAAATTCATTTCTCACAAAATAAAAAAATCTAGAGGCAAATAGGAAAATGGGAGCAAAAGGTAATTACACAAGTAACTTCCATGGGTAGTGTTAGCATCTAGAATCATATTTAACAATGATTTCGATTTTACTCTTAGTTTGGGGACTTGTGAAAAATCAGGGACGATGTATTCTATCCGTATGGTCACTTCACGCTGTTTTGTGTTTTCTACTCCGTGATCCTAACGTGTCGCTTGAAAAATGTTGGAGTTATTGATCGACATGAAAGTTCAACAAACCGTCACTCATAATCGGAAAGTGCTTAATCGTAATATCTATACATGTGATTTAAAAGGTAAACACAAGCGTTTTAGAATTAAGGCTATCTTAATCTCTTTTGAGGAATCTTTGCTACTTCTTCATAGGTTTAGTAGAAAGAGATTGAAATCCTGGGTTTTAGAAGCGTGAGTTGATTGATCATGCTGGGAACACAACAATGGTCTCGCTCGTATTTTGATATGTGTGCTTAAACACATATCTTTTGTTTATCAAAACTGACCCAAAATAACCAAGAAAGAGCCGTTTATTGCTAATATTTGTGGTTTTTTTGAGTTTGTGCTTGTGCATTAGCGGTACTGGATACGTTAAAACACTCAAAAAGAAGCCAAAAAACAAAATCCGAGCACGAGAGATTAAGAGAGCTAAAGTCGGAAGGTCAATTATGATTTGTGAAGATTTCTAATCTCTGAGGATGATTTGTGAAGATTTGATCAAAGTTTGAAGAAATGTCATAAATAGTCCCTGAACTTTCAGCAAATGACAGAAATCACCCTCAAGTTTCAAAAGTTGCAAATTCAGTCCCTGGTTTATGGAAGAATGACAAGTTCAGCCCTTGGAAGACAATTTTAGATTTACAGCTTTGGTCCCTGGATTTTCAGAATGTACACTTATGGTCCCTAAAATGACTATTGGATCCAATACATGTCCTAAGTCCAAGTTAAATATACCCTTGGCCCAAGTTATAAACCAAGCCCAAAACAAAACACCCGGTCCAATATCCTATTACCCACGGTTCAATATTATACCCGTATACCCGGTTTTTACCCAAGTCAAACCCACCCAAACCCGGTCAAACGAATCAAATAATACTAAAAAATTCCCCGCGCCAAATTTACCCCCAAACCAAACCCAGCTCATGAACCCTAAAATACCCCGCGTTTCAATTCACAAAATCAACACAACTTAAGGACAAATTGGTACTTTCTGCTGACACTTTATGACACCACCTGACACACGTGACTGCCAAGTCAGCTATCCGCGTGATAACATTCCAAACCTTGCATTCTGATTGGTCCAAGGGACGTGGAAGCAACAATCAAGGGTTGAGATCAAGTGGGATTCGTATAAGGTGATCCAAGGGACATAAACGACTCAAAGAAGCACACATTTGCAAGTTCTAGATCCTTCCTTGGCCTCAAGCTCGCCTATATAAGGCCCTCTTATTTCACTTGTAGAGGCATGTAGAATTTGAGTAGAATAGTTAGCTTATTATTGTTTTATACTTAACATTACATTTCTGTATTTTTAATTTTTCAATTCCATTGTAATCTCAAGTTTTATAAATTCAAATAATTTCAGTTTTTATCTTTAAATAATTTCCATTACTGTTTCATCGATTTCATTAGCTTAATAGTATCTCAGTTACTCAATTCAGCTTATAGAAACTCAGTTTTAGCTTATTTACTCTTTCAAACAAAAATCACAAAAAAAAATAAGAAAAATACAAAAGAAATAAAAAATTATCTCAAATTTGCTCATGAGCTGCAATCAGCTTATGTTTAGATTTCCTTAAGCTCTCCTAAGCTCATCTATAGCTTAATCAGAGCTAGTTTAGATTACTACTCAGTTCTACAAACAAATTGCTCTTTAATCACTTTGGTCAACAGAAGTCAAGCTGCTTGAATCTCATCTGATTTGCTGATTTAATAATGGAATTGGGTTGAAACTAGGGTGGAAACTGGGTTAATATCAGTGTTAGGATAGTGGTTATTTGTTCTTGTGCATGCCATTATGGCAGGACCACTTGTAAGATTTTATAAACTCTTTTACTATACTGATTCATAACTGTGTTGCTGTTGGTTTGAATTGATACTGTTATAGTTATTAGCTCTATCATTATCATTAGATCATAGGTTTAAGCTACTATAGATTGGTAATAAGGATTTGATAGAATTCAATTGCAAAACAGTTAGTTAACTAGTGTTTGGATCAAAGGTGCAATATGAGTTTGAGGTTAGTTTAATTGTTAAGTCTAGTTGCTTAAGCTTCATTTAGGATAGTATAAGTCATATTAGTCTTAAAATTGTGTATGTGATTAGCTTTAGTCAAAATTGCATTTCATTTGATCTCATAAGTGTATCAGTTAAAATCAAGTAGTGATTACTTGCATTTTAGGATTAGATCATTAAGGTTTAGCTTATTTTAGTCACTTTGTATCTAAATTCATTATTTCAATCTGTTTTGGCAAGATCAAACCTCAAATTAGTCAAAGTTGCAAATTCTGTCAAAAGTCAAAAGTATCAAAACCAGTTTTCCACCAATCTTTGTGGAATTTTCATGTGCTCAGTTTTAAGTTAAAATCATTGAAACTCTGGGATGAACAAGTTCAGTTGGTCTAGTTTTCAAAACTCAATTTTGTTGAATTTATGGGAATCATTATAAGCTCTAAATAAATAGATCAATAAGGCTGTTTCTCCCCTGTTCACACTCAGCAGCCACTGAGTGTGAATCAGCAAACTTGCAGCTCTTGCACAAAGTTCATATTGGATAGTAAGGAGCTATAACTTGGTCCAGTTGTAGTTTTCTTGGTGGTCTTGAGGACCACATATCTGGTTTTCCATATAGCTCTTTTGATAAGTAGTTGAATTGGCTTATAGTTAGAGTGTTTGGCTGTTTGGATTTCAATAGCTACATTAGAGTAATCAGTTTATTAAGCTCATTAGAGGTTAGAAGTAGCTGCAATAAGTTGTTTTAGAGTAGTCTTAGCTTCTTTTATCTTCTGTGATAAGTGTGGTAGCTCATTGTGCTTATTAGCTTATTCTTAAGTGCTTATTTAAATAGCAGTTTCATAGCAGCTCTGATTTCCATAACACTAGCATATCTTTTATCATTTTTCTTAGTTTCCTAATAATATTTTAGACTTTTTCTGAATTTTTCATAATTTTCCCACTTTGTTTGCTATTTTTCTTGATTTAAACTAGTTTTTAATTTTTTTAATTAGCATTTAATTCAAATAAATCAGAAAAAGTTCCAAAAAATAATTTTTCAATTTTCCCAGATTAAGAAAAATATAAAAAACCAAAAAAATATTTTTCCAAATTTTTCCTAGCTTAATTTGTAATTTTTAGAATTTAAATTAGTTTAAATTAGTTTTTAAATCAAATAAATTTCAGAAAAATCATAAAAATTCATTTTAATTCTTAGTAAATTTTCTAATATCATTTTTAGTTAGAAAGTAATTTTAGATTATTTTTAGGACTTAGATTAGACGTAGTTGCTTTTTATTTACGTTTCTTTTAATACGTTTTAGTATAAATCGCATTTAGGATTTCGTAGTGTAATTTCCCTTAATTAATTTCCCATTCCCCGTAGTTTTAAATCATAATCACAAATCCAGAACATCGAGCATTTTAATAACGAACCAATAACGACGTTGCCCATTCACACCTCGTTGGGAAACGACTCGGATTTCCTAATCCGTATCACTATCACTCACGGGTTTTGATTCATTATCCTTTTTCCTAAAGGGATTTTAGATCATTTCTTGTGGTTATTTTTTATATCGATATTGTGGTTTTATCCATACACACATACCCCTAAGCCTACATCGAGAATCAAATTTGGCCGCGGGGAGGTTGTGTCGCGACAATATCGTTAAAGGTTTGACGATTAGTGACTCGAGATCCTTCGTTTGTGAAGTTACTATTTTATAAAAAAGTAAAAAATATATTTTCCTTTTTCTTTTGTATATATATATCATATTAAAAATACAAAAAGATTTTCTCTTTTGTTTTTGAGCTAAAATAGAATACATCAATTATATATCATTCTCAACGGAGGTGTTATCATTAGTAAGTTCCCGAACCAAAGATCAAAAACTTGCCTTTGTGTCGCTGTGAATTGATTTATTTCTATTTGATAAACACACTGTGTGGTGGGTATAAGGACGGCCTGACATTAAATTGCGGCTGAAAAGAAGCTGGGTTTTAATAAGCTTCACGTGACCTAAAAGCTTCTCCGCCGCTGTATGCTTGCCTTATAGAGGTGATTTATTCACTTGGGATTATTGGTTAAGTTCACCGTGTTTTCGGTACCGTATCATTTTAATTGCCTTGGTTTTAAGGTGCATGCGACTGATCTCATCTAGATGACTTCGAAGCAGTAATCGAACGCACCGAAGTTACGTAATATGGTTGCTCCCAACGGACCACCAATACCCGGTCCTAATCCTCCTCCCGATAATCAAAATGTAGCTCCCGATCTCTGAACGATGGAGGAGTTATGTCAACCTACAATGTACGGGAGGGGAGGACCCATTGCACCATTAATTTTCAAGCTACTGATTTTAGCTTGAAACATCATATGATAGAACAAGTAAAAAATAGTTGTCAATTTCATGGTTTACTGGATGACGATGCAAACAAACATCTTGATAAATTTTGACCGTCACTCAAAGTATGAAATGTAATGGGGTCTCCCAGATGACGCCTTCGGTCTGTATCTTTTCCCATACTCTTTGACTCATCATGCCACGCCTTGGTTTGATCGACTCAAGAATTGATTCATACCTTCGAAGAAATGGTTTCGAAGTTTCTGGCAAAGTACTTTCCACCATCGATGGTGACGAAATTGAGGAACGATATCAGCAATTTCCGGCAATATCCCGATGAATCTTTGTTTGAAGCTTGGGAACGATATAAGCTTGCGATTGATCGATGTCCGAATCATAACATGTTGCTTGTCACTCAAATTGATACGCTTTATAATGGTTTGACGTTGAGACACCGTGAAACAATCAATGCCGCCGCCGGTGGAACTTTCTGAAAAGACGCCCCGTCAGGAATGTTACGATCTTATGGAGAACATGACCGCCATTACAATTATTGGGATTCTACCGAAAGGGGTGCATCATCTCGATCAAATACGCCTTCTCTCAAATAGCCATGAACAAAAAGATCGACGATATCTTACGGATTACTCGATGAATAATCGAATCGAATCAACAAGTAAAAGCGGTACACCCGATTTGTGAGACTTGTGGAGGTCCACATTCTTATTCCGAAAGTGCCCAAATTGGCCGCTGGTTACGCTACATGAGAATGTTTAGGCTGCTACAGGAAACTACAATCAACCGCAAGGAGATCGAAATCTTCTTAGCTACCGCTCAAACAATTATCTCGGACCTCTCGGTTTCAACCAACCTCAACAACAAAACCAGAATCAAAACCGTTTCAATGGTAACCATCATGTTAATCAGAACCGAGGAGCTAATGCTAATCATGGTAATCAACACTACCAAGCTCCTTCACCTCAAGTTTACCAACAACCTCAACATCAATATCAACCACCTCCTCCTCAACAATCTTATCAAGCACCTCCTCGCCGAACAACGATTTTATAACTTACATGAAGAACTCCGATTACACCATTAAAAGTTTGCAAAATCAAATTAACGGCATGAGGACGGACTTCAAAAAATAGATGGAAGCTACAAGCAACAAACAAATGACCTAAATAAGGAATATGATGGCTAGTTTCTTTCAAGCTAATCACCACGCCTCAACCCTCGGTTCCGGTTCTCTTCTGAGCAATACGATTCCAAACCCGAGAGGTGACATGAAAGCAATCACTACCCGAAGTGGTGTAGTTTACGATGGACCCACGGTTCCTACCACTAACACTTCTTCTTCCTCTCATGTGGTAGACGTGAGACCGGGTGACAAAGGACCCAATGCTTTCTACTAATAAGGAGTATCGAGAATGTCCAACCCATGGTTGTCAAAGATTCTCGAGCCCAAGATGCTCCCCGTGAATGTGAAGAAAGCTAATCCAAAACCGTCTATCCCATATCCATCTCTGCCTTAAAGATCAAACGCTTCGTGAAAAGTCGAATCATCAAATGGAAACGTTCTTCCAAATCTTCAAAGACTTGAATGTGGAAATTAGTTTTGCAGATGCCCTTCTCTTGATGCCTAAAGTTGCTTCTACGATTAATGGATTGCTTACAAATAATGAGAAACTATATGAGCTTGCTACTTACATCTCTGAATGAGAATTGTTTGGCGGTTATCCTCAAGAAACTTCCCGAAACGTTAGGAGACCCCGGCAAATTCCTCATTCCATGTAACTCCACGATAATCACAACCTTTGTTTATTTCATTCCCTATTCCAATTTCCAATTTTTCAATCATTCCGCAACAATATACTGTTATCTTACTAGGGATTAGGCTAACTTTATTCTTGACTAATTAGGAGATGCTACCATTCTAGGAGGTTCTCCCATGTATCCTACAAACCATCCAACAAATCTTATTTCATGTTATTTTGTTATCACTTATAAAAATTATTTCACATAATTTTATTTCAAGCTATTTTACTACTATCTTAGGAAAATGGTTTCACATAGTTCTAAAACAAGTTGTTTTGTTACCACCCTATAAATTGAATTTCAGTCATTTTATCAACTATTTACTACCATTATGCGAAACGATTTCCATGTTACTCTAAAAAAATGTTTGAGCCATTATTTTTACAAAATAACACGTTGAATACCATCTAAAACTTCGGAGAAACATAATACCATTTCAACAAAAACCAAGCAACACATCATTTGTCCTCGATTATACATAGCCCCGATCACCTATGTATAATTTAGGAAGAATTATGTCATGAAAGAAACAAACATCATTTCAAATTTCCTAAGACAATCTTTCACTAAAAGCAAAGCTTTGTAATCGATAAATTGTTCATAAACATTTCTTTTTGTTAACACTTAACACTCTATAGAAGCCTACGCCATTCATCCCTCACTCAACCGATAAGTTAGAATTTGACGAGTTACCTTTTTAGGAAAGGCTTCCTATACCATCTATGAGGAGGATTCCTCGATACAAGAAAACAATGAAAAGGATTTAGATTTCCACAAGGACTAGAAGTATGTAGTAAGATGATTCAAAACTCAATAAAGATCTTAAGACATCACGAGACATTCCGAACCACTATTTTGGACTAGAAGCCAAATTATATGTTGGATATAACTTTTCACATACACATCAAACCATAACACAAAGTAACATATAGATGGAATTCTAGAGAGAGAAAGTTAGAGGTTTAGGGAACTTAGTGAGAGAAAGTGAAAGATATTATTATGAGCTCCAACTCTCTACCTTGGGAGGTAGAGAGTATTTATAGTCTTACATAAATCGCCACACATCGGGCCGTGGATCGTGCATACAGTGGGTAAAGACCCGTCCGTTCTCCACGGTGTTACTTAACTAAATACTACTTAACTAAATATTACTATGACTACGAAGCTTTCTAACGATTACATATACTTGAGGTGACCGACTCTTTAATACCCGGAATTTCTAATTCCTAACAATCTCCCCTAAGGGAGGTCACCTCAAACATATACTAAAATGACATTGAATACAATCGGATATTACATTAACAATTGATCTTGCATTCTTGATGTAGTACTTTGTTCCGAAGCTCGTAGTCATTGATTCCACTCATTGCATGTTTGGTTAATCCAAGTGGAGGTCTTTATCGATCCACGTGATAATAATGTTGAGCCGCCTTTTGAGATCATCAGCCTAGTAGAAAATCTCTAATACATCCATTGTGGTGTTGGTATTATGTGATGTTGTGACATTCAGACCGACATGCTCACATTCTAGATCATGATATATTCTCATCGAGTAGCGAAGCATTTGTTGATTCATGATATTGGCAGGCAGCGTAAGCATGGAGTAAAATTATCAGAGTCATTGATGCACTAATCATGATTTCTTTTGAGATGAATGTGTTAGGTGAGCATGCGGCTATGGATTGACCGCTTCATTCGATCACCGCGAACGCCGGGGTGTACCGCATAAGACAGCTTAGCAATAGCGCACGAAAGTGTCTTTGAACACTTTCGTTGAATTGAGGTACACGGCCCACGGTTCCCCGCTGATCAATACAAGTACGCTCGTGATCGTGTATAATTCAAGAATTTCCTTGACAGGGTTTCGCAATGCTCTAGCCGTTCTCAAACCGAACGCCTCAAAGAAGACAACACGGAGTGAGTGAACCAATAATTTACGTCCAATCGATTGATGAAAAGAGATTTAAAAAACAATCATGTATTGCTCAATAGAAATTGTTTTTGCAATATAACGAAGGTTTTAATGAAAATCAATTATCAATCATAAAACACCTTTTGATTTGAAAAATTAGTACACGCGATGACATGCTAATGAAAAGAGTTTTAAAGCACAAAGACCGGTTTTTCAAAGGTATCCGCAATCCATAACCTCGAACTGTGATTGATTCAAAAGAATTGAATCGCCCATTGTTTCGCTCGCTTGTCACATGGTTGATCTAAATAATAGATCTCACATGCCACCTACCAGGAGCTTGTTAGATGTTGGCTCCGGAAGGCTTTCCATCTTCATTGTGAGTATGTTTGCATATCACTCAGATGTTCTCGCAATACCACAAGGATAATGCGTAGGACTCAAGATATAATCTCTCTTCCACATTGTGTGAAACAGAGAGTCTTCATTGAAAGTGTCCTAATGAGATTTATTGATGATCTCGTGGCTCTAGACTCAATTTGTGCATATTTGGATCCTATATCTGAGACTAGGGAGAGGGTCTCCTCCTTCAATATCAACAATCTCTAAGAGAAAGTCGATAGATAATGTCGGTTCCCTGGGAGAATGAAACAAGTCCTTTTAAGAGGAACTTGAGTGGTTTGGGAAGTTGAAGTGCGCGCCACCGGGTCCATGACGCCTTGTCTTCAATACCGATGTTACCATCAGTAGTATATGAATTGAACCCGTTTCTGCCCTAAGGTTGAATAAATGGAGGGCTATTTGTTTTCACCCTTTTCTCATTCAATTCTTTTTAATTCTTCAACCCCTTCTGTGCTTACCGAGACTTCATAACTAGAACCTTGTTGGGTTTATTCCAAGACTAGCTCACCTTAGTCCGCACTCTTACCATATCTCATTTTTCTCCTTTTATCATCATACCTAAGAACTCTACACTAACTAGTGGATAGTCCTGGGTAGATCCCTCCGGTTCTGGCGGATCATGGGAACAAATACCTAACCTTATCATCCTTATATCACCATACATAAAGTAAAGTTGGTCGGTCTATTTGGTATTGTTCATCCGCCATTGGAACCAATTGAAAACCATTTGAAAATCAATTCAGATACTTGTGATATATTATCAAAGCATTTTGTACCGGAATTGTTTTTGATATTTTTAGAACGAGAACTCCCCTCAACATGTGCATCAAGTATTTGAAAATGTTTTGCACACGGAGGCAAGAGAAAGAATTAACTTCTTTGATTACCATTTTCAAAAAAATATCAACATCACTTCCCTAATCGAATCAAGTAGATAAAGCATTTTGGGGAAGGATGAGGTTTTCATGATTTTGCTCCCCTCAATATGTGCCTCGAGATTTGAAAAGAGTTTTGCACATACTAGAGGGAACCCGCACATTGAGATAAGTGATCACGTTTCAAATCATTGTGGTTTAAGATAGATGCTCCCCTCAACATGTGCATGGAAAATTTGAAATCGTTTGTCACTTACGGGAGGCAAACATGCTAATCACTTAAGAAACCATTTATCAATTATCGCTTTAAATCCTATTTAAATCACAACTTCTCCCCATCACAATTATTAAATCATTTGAGATTTGTGTCTCTTATAGATTTAAATTGATTTTGAAAGCTTTTAAGGAGAATTGTGACTTGATTATGAAAGCGCTTTTAACCGATAAGGATCTGATGTTGAGATTTTAAACTCCATTGGTTAAACATGCATGTATATCTTTTGAAAACAATTTAATGCCAAATAACTTTTTAATTTAATTGAAATCATTCTCCCTCAATCAATGACATAGGTTGTTGATTGAGAGATAGATATTTTGACAAATAAGTCCTGATGATTATCAAAAATAGAGACCGAGTTATTTTTCAAAGCATTTAGTTTTCAATAGATAAATGTTAAAGAATCGAGCATGGAATTTGAAAACATGGTAAAACATGGCTCGTTTCTTTCTTTTAAAACCGGTTATTGCCCTAAAATGACAATAAACTATTGTTTCTTCTTTTCTCCCAAAAAAAAATCAAAAATTTTTTGCTTTTTGGATAAATATATACAAAGATATAGATGAAGGAAAGACCTTAACTCCTCGTCTTCCTCCTCAAGACGCTTTGAGTGTTTCTCGTTGAAGGCTTTTCAAGCCAAGTCGAGGAAGAATAAACTCAAAACGCTTCTCTAAGAGCTTTGGTGAAGATGTCCGCTAACCGTATTCTCGACTTCAACAAAATAGAGTTCCACCACACCTTTTCCACTTGTTCCTCGATGAAATGATGTCGAATATCAATGTGCTTTGCTCTTGAGTGTTGAACGTTGTTGCATGAGAGAGCAATAGCACTTTTATTATCACAAAGATGTAGGGATTTTGTTGAATTCAAAGCCATAGTCAGATAATTGAGATCTCATCCAAAAGATTTGAGCACAACAAGATGACATGGCTATGTATTCAGCCTTTGTAGAGGAAATAGAAGTACTCATTTGCTTCTTTGAAGACCAGTTCACAAGCTTATCACCCAAAAACCGAAAGCACCTCCTCATGTACTTCAACGTGTATCTTGACATCCCGCATGATCAAGATCTCGCATAGTCGTTAGTGACATACCGGTGTCTTTCGGTACCATAGTCCCATATTGATGGTTCCTTGGAGATACCGAAAGACCCGCTTAACCGCTTCAAGGTGCTTTTTAGTAGGCTTAGCCTAATATCTAGCACACATGCAAACAATAACAAGATGTCTCGGTCAAGCTGGTACATGAGGTACATCGTGATCCAATCATACTACGATATTTTGTTTGGTCAATACCATGATCCCCGAGTGGTCCTCATCAAGTTTGGTTCGATCAATCATGGGAGTGTCAACGTGTCACGAATCAAATCCAAATTTCTTTAACATTTCATTTTCATATTTAGATTGATTTATGAAAATGCCTCCGGGACTTTGTGAAATTTGTAATCCCAAGAAAATGACATTTGTCCCATCATTGACATTTGAAATTTGGAACCCATTTCATTTGAAAACGATCACATTCATTGGGGTCAGTCGAGGCAAAAATAATATCATCAACATAAATTTGAACATGAATTAAATGTTTGCCTCGACTTTCGTGAACAATGTTGATCAATCGCTTCCTTTGTCCGGTGATAGAAGAAACTTTGATAGCGTATCATACCATGCCTTGGAGCTTGCTTTAAACCGTAAAGAGCTTTCTTCAGACGATAAACGTGAGTAGGATGCTCTTGATTCACAAATCCTTCAGTTACCGACGAGACAACTTCTTTAAGATCTCCGCTCGTAAATGCCGCCTTTACATCCATCCGAGACTACCATGTTCTTACTTGCAAAGATTAGCTAGAATAGATTCTCGATTGCCTCGACATTTGAGCCCACCGAGCAAAAGATTCTTTGAAGTCTATACCCTCCTCTTGACGGTATCCTTTAGCAACTAATCGAGCCTTGTTCTTCAACACATCACCATGCTCATCAAGTTTCACTTTGAAGATCCACTTTAGAGCAATAATCATAGCACAACTGGAGCGTGTACTAATTCCCATACATCAAGTCGATCAAACTCATGAATTTCTTTTTGCATGGCATTGAACCAAATAGCTGATCTTCATTCATGGCGTATTTAACATCTTTTGGTTCGATCTTAGAGAGTACGGAGTTGAAGAAGCACCATAAGGCATATGTTGCAAGTTGTTTCCGTGTGGATATAGGATGAGAGGGATTTCCAATGATGTTGTCCAATGGATGATCGTGAGTCCATTTTCTGAGGTGTTCATGTGGCAGTTGTTGAGGGACTAAAGTAGCGAGTCGATGTCTCCCGAAGAAGATGGTTCTGATGAAGATTCAGGAGCAAATATGTTTTCAAATGGAGCATCTTCGGGAGTAGCAAAGGGATTAACTTCATTATTGATACCGCATAGTTCCATGATGTACATTTGAAGAATGATGATTTGTTGATGAGACAGAGTGATCAGCCAAGGCTTCTTGACTTAATGATATTGAGATTGAAGGATTGACTTCATTCACGTGAATATGAGCACCGGCGGTAGGAATTGTCACTCATTAGTACTTGGATCATAAAGATCATCGAACATAGGATCAAACAATTTCTTTAAATCATCTTCAGATGGAGGTACATATGGAGTTTCGTGAGAAGAGTTTGGAACAAGGGATGAACCAATTGGACTGTTTTGAAGTGCGGTCCCAACCGGAGTGTCCAGAGCCATAGACCACCGCTAGATAGAAACTCTCTCCGACTATCTTTATCAACCCATATGTAGACAATTTGAAGTACCATCGATAAAGAAACCCGATATACCAAACTTGAAATCAAGAAGAATTCCATGCATTTGCATCTTAAGCTCGCCTAATTTTAACTTCAATCTCAAATAAGTGATAATTGATTAACTCAAGTAATCAACTTTGTGTCAAATGCCCAATATGTGAATAAACATACAACCGGATGTACATTCACCCACTAAATGAACCGGAACAAATGATGCCTCAACATCAATGTATTCTTCCTAAAAGTATTCATGCAGAGACTGATATGGAGGATACACCAATAACTTCGAGCGGATGAGGTAGACATTTTCCTTGAAGTTCATGTGGTTGATTTATAGCATGCACGATGAGAGGAATAATAATCCATGAAGATTTGGCAAAGGAATACCAAAGAGTGGATCATTATTCATGAACAATAATCCGTGAATATTTGGCAAAGGAATACCAAAGAGCGGATCATTATTCATGAGTGCAACCGCAATATTATGATAATCATTATCAACGCCTTGAGGAATAACTAGAGATTGGGCTTTTTGAGTAGTCTGAGTTGTACTTCTTTGATGATCATCAAACATATCTTGAACTCATGAATCACATATTCTTTGATGATCATCAAATATTCGCTACCGGTTGTAAATACTCATCAAACATATCTTGAACCAATGAATCCCAAACAATAAATCCCATTTATCCTTAGTGAGTGAAACATTAGGCTTTGGAGGAGAGTCATCAAACTTTAAGTCGTATAACCATTATTCAAACATCCATCATCATTTAGTATATTCACTCTTCTCATAAATCCCATTTATCCTTAGTGAGTGAGAGTCATCAAACTTTAAGTCGATAACCATTATTCAAACATCCATCATCATTTAGTATATTCACTCTATCCCCTCAAAATTGCATCCGAAGTTGCCATTTTGATTTAGCAAGTGAATAAGAATATACATTAATGAATGTAGATCCATTTGATGACTGAATGAGCATGGGAGAAACATGAAGCTTGTTGATGAAGAATGTCAGATGAGAATGGTCATAAACATGAAGATTTCTCTTCTTACAAGATAAAGCGCGACCAAGCGCATACACTTTTCTTTTCTTTGAGGAACGGGCCTCGGAAGTGTTATCTCGCAGACACCATTATGATGAAGTACGAGGCCCTGAATCGATTTGAACAGACGCCATTGTTTAGAGCCCAGTTATATGTTTAGAGCCGCCCGAATCCAAATACCAAGGGACGACTTGTACAATGACCCGCTTGGATAGACGAAGACATAGAAGTGGAAACATTGGATCCCCACGTGCTCATGGGGTCCTTTTGGTTAGCACAAACAATCTTTGAATCGGCAGAAACCCTAGGTGCAATGTCATTGTCACTAGGAGCTGAACTAGTAGAAGCATGACTTAGTCGAGGGACATTTTGTGCTTAATGGGATTGTTCTACCAAGGCTGGCTTCCAAACCTTAACTAGCACTACTCTAGGCATAGTGGATCTAGTTAAGGGGCAAGGTTTGCCATTCGTGAATATTCGAATTTGTTGGCTTCCAATGAAATCCTACATTGGTAAAAACCTTCCCTCAGGTTTCTGTGATTGCTTAACTGCTTTCGCCTCCAAACTTTCTTAATCGGGTTATGAATCTTAGACCTCGTAAATAACACATCACATTTATCATGATTACTGTAATTAAACATTTTTGCATGTTTTGCAGACATAATAAGGCCTCAATTAATTTTAGTAAGCTTAGAGCTAATACTAGAACTAACACGATTCTTTTGTTCAAATCAAACTTCTTGTCCCTATGGTGTTCTTTCACTTCCTTATCATGAACACTTTTAGCTTGCGTAATCCTATCCTTCTTTGCATAGCTTCTAGGTTTTGACCCGCTAACTTTAGTGTCAATCTTAACATCTCAGAGAAGTAACGATGGGATCATTACATGGCTTCACTACTTTCTGCATTCCTGGTCTAGAAGTGCTGGGATCTCAAATTCTAGGAGGCACATCACAAGTTGCTTGCTTGAATTTAGATATGGAACAAGGCATATCAAGGGTCACATGCTTGGCTTTAGGCATAGAACGGATTTCCTGCTTGGCACTAGGCATAGAACAAGGCTTCACAGCCTTTGCCTTTTCACCTAAGGGTTTTGGACATGTTGCAATTACACATAGCAACTCTTGAGATCGTTTGGCCTGGAGGCAAGCAAACCTAATTTCACTATCAAGAGGTTTGTTAATGAAATCCTCTTCGACAATCTCACTGAGACATTCTAGACTATCCTTAAGGTGAGCACAGGAGTCATGAAAAGCATGTTCATTATTCCTAAGATGAGGAGGAATATATTTAACTCTCACAGTGTATTTGCAATCTAAGGGTGATTTTGAGACAACATTCTTATTGAAAACAAGTGGCGCTTCCCATTTCCCGACTTCTCTGATTCTCAATTTCCTTTTGTAAAGACGTTACTTTTTCGTTGTTTTGGTCACGGGTGACTTTAGTTGAATCATATAACTCTTTAAAATGTCGCTTAACCTTTTCATTTTCTTCTAGAAAACTTTCGCTTCCTTTTGTAAAGCATTTACTAAGTTTTGAAGATGAAAAGTTTGAGAATTCTGAGAATCTAAAGGAGGAGGCATTTGGGAGCCTGTCATATTGTTCGCTTGACCCTTTAATTGAGAGATTTGGGCTTTCAACTTTCTCGATCTGTTGCACCGAGCTTGAATCGTTCATCACGCTTGTTAATTTGAAAAACTGCATCAAACTCTGGAGCATCTCAAGATGTCTTGATATTTGAAGTTTTGACATTTTCTTTGAGATGTTGATATTTTAGTTGTAAATTAAAATGCTCAACTTCTAGTTTAGAAAAATGTTTAACCAAATTGTCGTGATCATCCAGCTTCAATTTTCTCGCTTAGTTTAGAATTAGTTTTTTCAAGCTCAATGACACGATCATGGGAGACTTTCAGGGCCACAGATAGTTCATGAAATTTGGAAGCATTAATAGAGCAATTTGAAGCAAATGAAAAGATATCTTGAGTAACACATTCAGTAATAAGAGTCTCATTTAAGGTATGCAAGTTCTTCCTCTCAATCTCATTATATTTTAGTGCACGCCCATAATCACTAACTTCAACTACCATTGCATCAAATTCCTTTTCCATTTCTTTAATATCGATTTTATCCCCTTTTAAAGACTCTCAAAATGATCTTTTAGTTGTTTAAAGAAAGGCATGACCTCGGTTAAATAACATTCTTTCATTTGCTCAAAACCCCTTTCTCCTTCCGTTATACCAAAATGGTGTGATCCTTTTCTAGCAAGTTTTCTCAAAATCAACAAATAGTTGAAATATAACATATTGGCTAATTAAGGTCTTGCTTAGTGGCAATTTTCTAGGAACAAGATGCATTGGTGTATTAGGAGGATACACACGCTTCTAGGCATTTTCCATAGGGGAGGGTTTGTTTCAACAATATTTTCGCCTTCTTATCTAAATCCTTTTTCCGAAAACTTGTTCGGGAGTCAACAATGTCTGAGGCTTAAACATGTTCAAGGAAATCCACTTTTCCTTTTTGTAGTCATGGGGAGTGATAATTATTTTTTTCTCTTTGCATTTAGGATCATCTAATTTTTGTTCATTCTTTCCCTAGTGACTTCATCCGATTTCTTATCCTTCCTCGCACTCAACGCAACTAGGTTTCTCGTCTAGGTTTAAGAATCTCATTGCCATCATAGATCAGCACTTTGAGCATTTTGCTATCTTCCGCATCTCGTGGTTGGGTTTATCTAATGGGAATGCTATGCTTATCGCTTAGAACTCTATGTTTAGTGACCATGTGAGTCTGAATGGTGTTTCCTTGTATGTACAACTTGTTTTCAAGTTTGTTTTTCAAAGTTTTCGGATTAGAAAAATCTCTCAAGAGTTTTGATTCCTTTGCATTAAATTCTTGCTTAAGCATTTTCACATTTTCTTGAAGTTCTTGTTTTTGCTTAGCAGTTTTAGAAAGTTTTCTTGCAAGGAATTTAATTCTTGTTTCAATACTTCTTCTCTAAAATTACTTTTTCTAATGACTGCGACTTGGTCATCCATTTCCGCCACGAGTGGTCAACTCAAATTTTGCACGTTTTTCATAAATAGCAACACGCTCTTTATAGGCATTTAGTTCGTAAATTACGTAATCATCAGTATGCATGCGGTATTCATCAAAAACATAGTCATTGTTGATCGCGTAAGATGCATCACTTGGTACAACTTCACTTTCACTTTGTTTCACGTATTGATCATATGGGATAATATTGATATTACCCATATTTTCAATATTTGATTCAATAGTTTCAGTTGAATGTACTTTGTCATGCATCTTTTGCACATCAAGATATCAGATAGTTTTAATACCTCGAGATGAGTTTGTCTCGGATGGGCCAAATAGTGGTGAAGAAGAGACCTTGGGAGAAACCATTGGAGAAATGCTAGCCATAAAAATTGTGTGCCAGAGGTCCATCATCCACATCGAGTCGTATGCATCACAATCGCGACTTGAAAGGCATTCGATGATTGTGACCTCTCCAATAGGCTGCTCATCCACATCTCAGCATCATAGGTCTTGGCATTGCCCCTCAAAGAAACAAAGAATTCCTCTTCATCCAAAGTAGCACCATTGTCCCGAGCTTGCACAAAGATCTTATCTCGAAGTAATCAAGATTCCGTGGACGCTTTGGAGATGTACGCTTCTTGCAATGTGTCCCTCGCCACCACAGTTATAACATTTGATTGACTTAGCTTGACCTTGGTTACCATTCCTTCCTCGATCTCGGTTACCAACATAACCTCTACTAGCTCCACCTTCTTCCCTCGATCATACTGTCTTTCCCTGAACTGTTGCACCACGATCCTTCCATCTTTGACAGTGAGCTTGATTGTGTGGTTAGATGCTGTTCTGAGGTTGTTGTTGGTTTGTGGGAGAGAATTCATGTTTTGACTAATCATAAGAGCTAGTTGATTAATGAAGTTACCCACGTGGATCAAAGATCGCCTTGTTTGAACATAGGATCAGGAATGAGTTTGTGATTACCATTACCCAAGGGTATGACTTGTGATGCTTTGGTTGTGATTCCGATGTTTGAGTAGAAGGCAGCTGAGTCATTAGACGAGCTTGTCTCTCCCCGGTTGGTTTTGAACTGATTGAGAATCAATTTTTCAAACATAGCATGTCTCTCATTCTCAAGGAGGAAGGCATAGAGTTGCTCATAGTTTGTATTCTTCAATCCTTTAGTGAGCTTCACACAGGTGACAAACTTGTGCCATTCGGGATTCATGTTGTTCACAAATTTTGAGTTCTGACCAATGTTAGGCATAGTATTCTGATGTTCCTCATGTCATTCACTAACTTATGAAATCTCACATAGTACTCATAGACACTCTCATCCGGTTTCATCTTGAAGTGTTCAAATTGGCCATAGAGTTGGGATTCTCTGTCCTTCCATAGTTAATTCTAACCCAGAGAAGCATCTTAACATTATCCCATAATCGCCTTTGCATCGTGTTATGATTGATCACCTTGTAGATGTCTTTAGGAAGACCTTGAAGAACAATGTTTGAAGCCCGATATCCGCGATCGAATCTCTTTTTCTCCTTATCATCAAGCTCATCATACATTTTAGGTCTGTCCATTCCGCATACAAGAGTACCATCTTCATTAGTATCAAGTATGTCTCTAGTCGCCTCAACTCGATATGGTCCTTCATCAATGGATTTGAGAATGTTGACACCATTTTCCTTCCCAAGGCAAGCATAATTGATTCTGAGCCCAAGAATCGTGAAGTGTCGGTCTCATCAAGCATGGGTGGATTTGTATATCCGAGCCACCGCTTGAACATCCTCGACAAATGGAGGATGACAGAGGAACGCTTGGTAGACATGTTTACGCTTATACGGATTTTATAACTCTTTGATTAAACCGGGAAATAGATTCTTTCATGGGATTTTACTAAATCAAGAGAAAACCGTAAACAATCACTCAAGTCACTAGAAGATAATGCACTAAGTCGCTAGAAGATAATGCACTAAGTCGCTAGAAGATAATGCACTAAGTCGCTAGAAGATAATGCACTAAGTCGCTAACGCTTAATTCGCTACACCACTAAGTCGCTAGATTCCCAAGTCGCTAGACAAATGCAAGTCGCTAAGTAGTAACTCGCTAACCTCAAGTCGCTAGCGAAATTTTGGCAGCAATTCGCTACTCAAGTCGCTAGGAATACAAGTCGCTAAAGAGCAACTCGCTACATACCAAGTCGCTACCACCAAGTCGCTACCCGTAGTGGAGAGTCCACTACTTGTATCTTTGTAGAATCGCTAGGTAATTCGCTAGCTACAAACTCAGAACTCGCTACAAAAATGTGAAGCAAGTCGCTATGAAGAAACTTTTCCGTGGCTCAAGTCGCTAGCATGAAAAACACATAAACACCACTTTTCAATCCAAAACAACCCAACCACTATGATTCAAACCTTCTAAATCAAAACCTAAACACTTGTGATGATTCTAAACACAAAAGTACAACCAAAATCAAAACTTTAACACTAGAAATCAATCAAATGATGCAAAACCACTAAACTTTTTCAAACTCAAAAACCACCTAAAACCACTAGAAATCCAAAGATGTGCAAGATATGATCTAACCATGGCTCGTGATACCAATTGTTGGATATAACTTTTCACATACACATCAAACCATAACACAAAGTAACATATAGATGGAATTCTAGAGAGAGAAAGTTAGAGGTTTAGGGAACTTAGTGAGAGAAAGTGAAAGATATTATTATGAGCTCCAACTCTCTACCTTGGGAGGTAGAGAGTATTTATAGTCTTACATAAATCGCCACACATCGGGTCGTGGATCGCATACAAGGGGTAAAGACCCGTCCGTCCTCCACGGTGTTACTTAACTAAATACTACTTAACTAAATATTACTATGACTACGAGCTTTATAACGATTACATATACTTGAGGTGACCGACTCTTTAATACTTGGATTTTCTAATTCCTAACATTATATCATTTCAAAGCATCACCGACCGAAGTTACAAGATTTAGTGAAAGTTTAATACACACTAAGAAACACTATAGGATCAACTAAGTCTTCTAGTGAGAAGTAACATTCCATTAAACATGGCCTCAACAATATGTGAACTTCCCTACAATGAGTTTCCTTTAAAGGAAAATTTGGCTAAATTAAGGTTATCGATATAAACTTTCGCTAAGGCATTGTGTTCACTAGAAATTCCGAGTAACCTCACTTCTATATCAAGAGATGCAACGTGTTTGAACATATCCGGACAATCAATGACTCCCCATCTACAAGTAAAATTAGAACAAAGATTCTTCTGACATAGTATGAAATGATATCTATTTTCTTACTAGCATGATAACAATCTAAGTGATGAAATATTTTAGAAGCACTCAATATCGGGACAAATCTTGAATATCAATCACCACACCACATCACTTAAATACTTAAGGTTTTGTGACTTGACAACATATAGTGTGGAAATATTTCGAGCAAGAGAAATTAGGAGAGACACCATCAAACAATAAACATTTTTGGTGATGGAAACTAAGCACATTAGGCAAGGAAGACTCAAGTCATGATATTCGCTAGCACTAGAAACATGAGGAATCACAACTGTTACCCATAATCTATTCTTTTTAATAAGGTCCTTTTCGACAGACTTAACATTTTGAAATTTGGCACGAGACACGTGGTATCAATTTCAGTTCTAGTATAAGCTACTCGATTCACCTTAGACTTCTGACAATCATTTCAAGATTCCCATGAAACCCCGCTAGACATGAGTATCGCTTCTTATTATCCTCAATGGTCGAAATGCGAGAGAACAATTCAAACATTAGAGGATATACTCAAAGCATGTGTGATTTTCTAAAAATGATTAGGCAAATCATTCTTCATCGAACAAGTTGCTTTACAACAATAGTTAGCACATGAACATATTGACTACATCAATTGAGGCACTCTATGGTTAAGGTGTCAATCACTTATTTACGGGCCAAAATCAGGAAAGTTCAACTCACTAGTCCATGACTTATTCATGAAACAACAAAGAAATCGTACAAATCAAGAATCGGTAAGCAACAACAAATAGCTAGATAAGCTACGCCGATATACGACGCAAAATATTGGAAGTATGTTCCATAAGTCGCAAACCATTAGAATTTCAAGTTGGAAACAGATTTATGTTCAAAGTCTCGCTTTGAAAGGCGAGTAGTCTGTAAAACGCGGAAGACCCGCGACTCAAATGTCCTCACCTTTTCACAAGTAACACCAGTGAGAACCTAACATGGATCAATTCGGGACTGAATTCCTTTTGATGGGCTGAATGTGACAACTCGTAAATTCAGGTCATTTTACAAACTTTGAAAATTTCACTATTCATCTTGGGAATTTACTATTCACTGGATACTATTCATCATTTTACTATTCATCATTTTTGAAGTCGATTTGATATTTTGAAAGGGTATTTCAAAATTTTACTATTCACGAAACATTATGAAAGGGTATTTCAAAATCACTGGATATTTTGAAAGGGTATTTCAAAATTTTACTATTCACTGGATACTATTCATCATTTTTGAAGTCGATTTGATATTTTGAAAGGGTATTTCAAAATCACTATTCATGAGTCACTATTCATCATTTTTCGTAAACTAGGTTTACGAGTATCAAATACGCGTAACCGCGAGGGTTAAGCTGCGTATTCATGGAAAATCACTGAGGACATTTCATATAGACTAGATTTAGTCTACATATCATTAATAACATCATTTCATATCAATATTATTCATGGGTTTGCATATTTCATTAAACGTTTATTTTCCTATTAAATAAACGCTATCGCGTAATCATTTATTTTGAACATTTGATCCGACACTTCCAAAAATTATCCCAATATATTTTTATACTCATATTAAGATTATAAAAATAATATTATTAGTTTACCGGTGTTTTAAATTTATTTTGTATATAAATTGTTATATTTATATATATTCACGATGGTTTTCGTAAATACTACTCGATAATTATTATTTCACTCAATTTTTGTAAGGAATGTATTTTTATAAGTTTTATGACTTTAATATATTTTATTTTGATCTGTTAAAATTTATTTTTAGCTAACGTTGCCCTAAATGCTTAAATATGTACACAAGTTACCAATTATCCTTAATTAACTACACATTTACTTCTACCTATACATACTTAAGTATTCAAAAATACACTAAGTCTTTTTTTTCTTAAGCTTGTCGATTCACAAGGATGACTCACAATATTGAGTACCAAAATATCTTAGTCTACAATTATACTTACATTATTTAATATTAACAAACTACACATACACAAGATTATATCAAGGTGTAATAACAAAATATACTCTCTCATTTCCTTCATCATCAATCGGCCATAGAAGAGACCAAGCAAGGAAGCCAAAAATCTTTCAAGTCAAGTTATTTACACAACCCTAGCATACTCTTAAACAAGGTTTTGAAATAAAAACCTAGGGTATTAGGATAAACCCTTGTTCTTTAAACCTCATCACTTAACTAGTAAGCATTTCATGATCATTTTCATCTTTCATATTCATATTATGGTCATTTTATCATGCTTGAGGAAAAAGATGCAAGTTATATGATTATCTATACCACTTTCTTTGTTTTTAAGTACTATAAATGAATATATATCATCCTATAATTATCCCTTGAAACATATCATTTTTGATGATGACTAGGAACCCATGACACCCTAGGAAGGTGTATGGTAGGTTTAGAATAGCTTTGGCGTTGGTTTGAAGTGGTTAGAATAAGTTTTACGCGAGAAAAATCCATTTCAACAACTATATAAAAGGGTCTGATCATTTTGTGAATTCTGGAAATTTCACAGTTGGTAAAAATTTTGGGCTAGATATTCAGAAAATATACTTTAAAACGAAAACGTATCCGCTTGAATGGGTTAAAACGGAGTTATAACGAAGAAGTTATGCTATTTTCAAGTTTAACGACGAAAACTATATTTTCTGGAAAATTCAGCATGTTGTCCCAAACTTTACGTAAAAAATGAGTCTTAAGCATTATTAAATGAGTCGATTTATCAAAAATATATTAGTATACTTTAACACGAAGCTAAGGACATATAAAACGTAGAAAACGGACTTGTAACGATTAAATTACACCAGATAAACAAGGTTGCCGTAACTATTTTATATAAACATAACTAATATATTTTCTAATAGACAAACATTACGGCCGCGAATGACCATGTTGAGGGTCGTTTTTAACATCGATGGAGTACTTCTTAAAAAATGATGTCTTCTAGTAAAAGTAAGTCCACCTAGCCTATTTTCTAAAACGTCCAACCGTTCGTCAAACGGAGTTGTCACGTAAAATACGTCACTTAAACTTTGCCGAAAACCACCCTTAAACAATATTTTTGGTACAAGTACCTTACTTTACCTATGTTTTTCTCCATGACTGAGACCTCTATGATGAAAATTTAAAAGCTAAGACTTTGAGATAATGCTACAAGCTTTCCAAAACCGTTGAGTTTGTTTCCTAACACTCGATATTCACTATTTTACGACTAGCTTTTCGAGGTCATTTAGTCACTTTCACAAATTATCAAAGTATATTATTTTGCGTTTTAAAAGCTATAAATTCTTGATAAATCACTAAACGACTATCGTAGGAGGTTGTTTCAACGGAAATACTTGTAAAGTATTTTATAATATGATGAGATGTCATAAACATATATTTCGACGATAACCATTATTTTGAAATGTACAAGTGGTATGGATATCATATGAGTTTGCATACACGACATTGTTTCATGATTTACATTAGAACATATCATTCATAATAGGTCGCGGTTAGAGGTTGCGCCTCATTTCAATATTGCCATTATATCATCATAATCATTGCAACAGGTGAGTTTTCATAGCCCCGATTTATTCAACTTTATACATTATTTCAAACCTACAGGGGAGAATACATTGCACATCATTTCTTTATACGGGCCCAAGTATATTCAAATTCATTTACATTGCTTAAGTTACCTAATTGCCAATTGAATGTCCCCATTTCATAATCATGAGCCGTTAATTTCGAAGAAGCGAGGGGTGAGTGGATAGATCTATTAAGGGTGACTCCTCCATCCGTGTTGGTGGTCCCAACTGGTCAACGGATGCATTTCATTTTATCATCATTGAGTTGTTTGGCAAAACACTCGTTAGCTTAACATCGTGAAGAGTCTATCTTCGGTGTCATGTGCTTAAGCAATTGTACCATTTTTGTGACATATTTGTCATACATAACTTATACTTGCGTTGGTCGTATAAAACATTTTCATAAACTCTATGAACTCACTCAACCTTTGTGTTGACACTTTTAGCAATGTATATTCAGGTAACTAAGGCATTCACTTCATGGCATGCATGTGGACATATCATAGAGTCGCGGTGACGACGTGTCTCACTTGGGTTTTATGTACTTTAAAACATCGTTTGGATTGTAACGAACTTATTTCCGCACATGTCGATTTTCATTTGGGACCTATCTTTTGTAAACTCTGAAAGTTTTAATATATCAAACGATGTGCTTTTCAAACGACACTTTAGGTCGTTCAATGTAACTGTGATTGTGATGCTATGACAGTCAACCCCAGGAATTCCATTCCGCTGCAAAACAGGTAATTTGAGGGTGTGATAATAACGTTGTGCCACGATCTGTTGATGAAACATATTACACAAATCTTTCAACTTATACTTGTGCTACAGGGAAATCCTAGCTGCTGAGAACGAGCTATCTAAGTTGCGTCAAGCACAAAGTGTTGTAGATTCAGCCAACAACCTCTTTGATTCGGGCGATCATACCAAAAGCTCATGATTTTTTCAATAAGTGATGCTTATTTTTTCTCATACATGCTCACAGGTAGTAACCCCTTTGGTTATTTATAGAGTAACTATGACCCCCGCACACTCACCTGGGAGCGGGACCCCAACAAGGGGCGTTGTCCCTTGACTTTCAATAATCTCCCAGAGATTATAGTCCAACACCAGAAAGTATTGCTCAATCTTGAGCCTCCACATGTCATACTCATTTTGTTTGAGTACTGGTAACTTAGCAGCAACATGGTTTTGTGAGGGTTCCATATCCATGGGATTTGATTGGGAAAACAAGGTGATTAGGAATGTATGTTCTAAATAAAAGTATCGGAAACCAAGGCTTTGATACTACTTGTGAGGATCTAAACACCTTTGAGACTTGTGTTATTAGATACTTTGAGGTTATACCAAGTAGTATGCGGAATCTACTACTTAGCACTTTAGAAGACAATAGTTATTAGATGTATATGGAACAGTAAAAAAAGATGTAACAAAACGCTTCAATATTATTGATAATAATACGAGTGATCTTCACTTATCACTAGGGTTTACAACTTTGAAGCTTAACCAAAAGATACGTGCTTTACTTCTAACCCTAGGACCTCCTTTATAGCTTAAGGAGTCCTTTACAAGATAACTATACAATATTTGTATCAATCTAAATGTATAAGATATACATGCAATCTATTCTATAATTACAAAATGCATACATATCCTATTAGCACGCTATTGCTCTGGGTTTACATAAAACTACGTTGATCTTAGTAAAAGGTGCGCTAGATGCACGTGGTTCAAAGTTAATGCCAGATAAAAAGGATTTCGGTTATAGTTTTCCGTGCGATGGCCCAGGAAGAAGCGGTACTTGTGATATTTCGGCTTGGGACGCATTTTATTTGGCAGTTTTTTGGATGTTAAATACCATTGGATGTGATACTTTTTATTGGCATTGGAAGCACATTACATTATGGCAGGGTAATGTTTCACAGTTTAATGAATCTTCCACTTATTTGATGGGCTGGTTAATACAAACCATATGTACTAGCAGTACTATGTCAGTTAGTACTGGTAGTGTATTCTTCACTAGTATAGTTTGTATGCTTGGCTGTACCTATAGCAGTTAGTACTATGTGACAACTCGTAATTTCAGGTCATTTCTCAAATTTACTATTCATCTCGGGAATTTACTATTCATTGGTTACTATTCATCGTTTTTGAAGTCAGTTTGAGACTTTGAGAGGTTATTTCAAAATTTTACTATTCACGAAACACTATTCATTCCCAGAGAAAAATCACTATTCATGATTCACTATTCATCATTTTTCGTAAACTAGGTTTACGAGTATCTAATACGCTTAACCTTGAGGGTTAAGCTGCGTATTCATGGAACATCATTGAGAACATTACATATAGACTAGAGTTAGTCTACATATCATCAGTAACATCATTTTTCAGATTAGTTCATGCATGGGTTTGCATATTTCATTAACGTATATTTATTTATTAAATAAACGCTATCGCGTGATCATTTATTTTGAATAATTGATCCACACTTTCGACAATTATCCAGATATATTTTACACTCATTTTAAGACTATAAAAATTATATTATTAGTTTACCCGATGTTTTGAATTTATTTTGTATATATATATATATATATATATATATATATATATATATATATATATATATATATATATATATATATATATATATATATATATATACGACGGTTGTCGAAAATTCAATTCGATAAATATTTATTCACTCGATACTTGCGAGAAATGTATTTTTATAATTTTCATGACTTCGATATATTTTATTTGTTCCGTTAAAATCGATTTCTAGCTAACGCTACACTAAATAATTAATTATATGTACAAAATACACACTACACTTAACTTTAAATACCATTTAATCATCAAAACTATATCAAATCCTTCCCCATTTTTATCATTTAGCCCCATGTCATCTTTTTTTATAAAGTGTCTTAATTAGATAGTGTACACCTATTCAATTTATCTAGATATTTGTTGTATTCAAGAGTTCCAAATAATTAAAACACATACAAACACACATTTGAAAGGTGAAAATAAAATGAAACTCTCTCATCTCCTTGTGGATGATCGGCCAACTCAAGAAAACAAGAGGAAACCATAAATTGTTTTAAGATCAAGTGTTTATCAAGTCTTAGTGATAATCTAGTTAAGGTTTTGAAATAAAAACCTCAAGATTATTAGGTTTTCTTGCTAAAAAATTCATCATCACTCAAGTAAGCTTCTAATGATTTTTACTACTCTTATAAACTCTTACTTGTTATATTTTTATGATCTAGTAAGAAAAGTATGCAAATATACTATGAATCATACCACTTTTATTTGATTTTTACTACATATAATGAGTTTTAATTATCCTAATAATATTCCTATGAACCTTATCATTTTTGGTGAAGTTTAGGAACCCATGACACCCTAAGAAGGTGTATGGTAGGTTTAGACTAGCTTTGGTGTTGATTGGAAGAGATTAGAACAAGTTACAAACTACAGAAATCATTTTCGACAATATATATTTAGCTGCTGTCACGTTTTGTAAAATCTGGAAATTTTAGTAGGCTGGGGATTATTTTGGTTTATATTTTCAGAAAATAGATTTAAAAACGAAACCGTGGTCGCTTGAACGGGTTAAAACGGGTTTATAACAAAGAAGTTACGCTATTTTCAAGTTTAACGACGAAAACTATTTTTCTGAAAATATACTTGCTGTCAAGGGTTTTTCAAAGGTCAAAAATGAGTTGTAAACCTAAACTAGAAGAGTCGACTTATCAAAAATATATTAATATATACTATCACGATTCCGAGGATATAAAGAACTTAGAAAACGGACCTATAACGCTAAAGATATACATATTTGAAATACGACGATCACAACTATTTTCTTCAAAGACTAACACTTAAATATTTTTCTAAGTGTCAAAAGGTTGTCGCAATGACCATGTTTGAAGCCGTTTTTCTCATCGACGAGTCAGCTTTGAGAAAATAATATCTCCAAGTAAAAGTTAGTTCACCTGACATATTTTCCAAAATGTCCAGCCGTTTGTCAAACGGATTTATAACGAGTAACTTATGACCTCAAACATTCACGAAAACTGCCCAGAAACTGCATTTTTAGCCCGACTACCTCACTTCACCATCATTTTTATCTAGGATCGAGACTCGTATGGACAAAAGTTCAGTGTTACGACTTTTAGATAATGTTACAAGCTTTCTAAAACCATTGGGTTTATTTCCTAACACTCGATATTTACCGATTTACGACTAGCTTTCCGAGGCTACTTAGTCATTTTCACGAATTATCAAAGTACATTGTTTTACTACGAAAAACTATATTTTCTTGATTTATCACTTAACGACTATCGTGGGATGTTGTTTCAACATATATAAGCGTAAAAGTATTTTATAACTTGACAAGACGTTATAAACTTATTTTTCAACGATAAGCTTTATTTTCAAATGCACAAGTGGTATGGATATCATATGAGTTTGCATGCACAACATTATATCATGACTTATATTAGATCATATCATTCATAATAGGTCGCGATTAGAGATTGCGCCTCATTTTAGTGTATCCACTTTTGCCATCATATCATTGTATCAAGTGAGTTTTCATAGCCCCGTTTTATTCAAGTTTATACTTTATTTCAAAACTACGGGGGAGAATACATTGCACATCATTTTATTACGAGCCCAAATATATCAAATTCATTTACATTGCTTAAGTTACCTCATTGCCAATTGAATGTCCCCATTTCATAATCATGAACCGTTAATTCCGGAAGAAGCGAGGGTGAGTGAATAGATCTATTGAGGGTGACTCCTCCATCCGGGTTGGTGGATTTCAACTGGTCAAACGGATGCATTTCATTTAATATCATAATTTGAGTTGTTTGGCAAAACACTGGCCGCTAACATCATGATCACCTAGCTTTGGTGTCATGTGCTTGTATCATTTTTATGTGACATATTTGTCATACAGGACTTATACTTGTGGTGGTCGTATAAAACATTTACATAAACTCTATGAACTCACTCAACCTTTGTGTTGACACTTTTAGCAATGTATTTTAAGGTATCTAAGGCATATACTTCATGGCATGCATAAGGACTTATCATAGAGTCGCGGTGACGACGCGTCTCACATGGGTTTTATGCACTTTAAAACATCGTTTGGATTGTAACAAACTTATTTTCCGCACATGTTGATTATCATTTGAGACCTATATTTTGTAAACTCTGAATGTTTTAATAAATCAAACGATGTATTTTTAAAACGACACTTTAGGTCGTTCAATATAACTATAACTGTGATGCTATGGTAGTCATCCCCTAGGAATTCCATTCCGCTGCAAAACAGGTATTTTGGGGGTGTGACAGATTGGCATCAGAGCAAGAGTTATAGAGAACTAGTTTGTATCATTGACCCTAGACTATAACTACATCATCATAGCATCTCATCATTTCATCATAAGTGCATAGTCACTATACATGCGGTTTTATACGCACATTATGCGGGTTATTTACTTTCATTTCAAATCGATTGTCACATTGATGTCTTCAGACACCCATCCCATCATACTCACATCAGACTCTGACATGGAGTATGCCTTGTCATTCCCTACTATAGTTTTAACATCAGTTGACTCAACACCGATAACATCAGATGCTGAGACTGAACCCTTTGAGGAGGACGAAGTTGCACCTACACCACCACTGTCACCATCGATTCTTCGTAGGAAAAAGGCAGTTCCTATCATTCTGTCGGGACAGATTATACCATTTGGTAGGATTTATAGGCTTAGTCCTAATGGACCTATTAGGATGCTTACTGTAAGGAAGAAAGTACATTCTCTTACTCTCACTCTTAGATCATGTGCTACTCATGTACTACCACTACCATCAGCTACTCATACCACTATTAGTCATCTAATAGTGCATACTTCAGTTTTACCTCTGAAAAGTCGCGAGACATCATGAAAGAGAGTAGTATTTCATTCACCATCATTTCCTAAATCACCACTAGGATTTCCATCATTTTCATCATCATTATCATCTAGAGCACCATCCGTACCATCACATCTCATAGACACTACTCATACATCTAACTTGCAGCTTGGGAAGCATGCATGATTTGACACACCATTATCATCTATCACTAAGACTATAGACACTACACCATCTTATAGGTTTGAGGACGGTGAGAGTTTCAGAGTTGTTGCTGCTAGACAGCCTACTGCTCCTACACTTGAGACATGATTAGACCATCAACAGGAACAGATAATAAGTACATTTCTATTTAATGTAATCCTTATCCTTTATTATCTCCACGATAATCACAACCTTTGTTTATTTCATTCCCTATCCCAATTGCCCAGTTTTCAATCATTTCGCAACAATATACCGCTATCTTACTAGGGATTAGGCCAACTTTATTCTTGACTAATTAGGAGAATATTATCATTCTATGAGGTTCTTCCATGTATCCTACAAACAAATCAACAAATCTTATTTCAAGTTATTTTGCTACCACTTCATGAAATTATTTCACATAATTTTATTTCAAGCTATTTTACCACCATCTTAGGAAAATTGTTTCACAAAGTTCTAAAACAAGCTGCTTTGTTACCACCCTATAAATTGATTTTTAGTCATTCTATCAACTATTTACTACCATTACACGAAACGACTTTCATGTTACTATGAAAGATTGTTTAGCCCGTTATCTTACAAAAGAAACGTCGAATACCATCTAAAACTTCGGAGAAACATAATACCATTTCAACAAAACCAAGCATCACATCATTTGTCCTCGATTATACATAGCCTGATCACCTATGTATAATTCAGGAAGGATTATGTCATGAAAGAAACAAGCATCTTTTCAAACTTCCTAAAACAATCTTCACTCAAAAGCAAAGCTTTGTAATCAGATAAATTGTTCATAAACATCTCTTTTGTTAACACTCTATAGATGCCTACGCCATTCATCACTCACTCAACCGATAAAGTTGAAATTTTACCAGTTACCTTTTTAGGAAAGACTTTCTATACCATCTATGAGGTGGATTCCTCGATACAAGAAAACAATGAAAGGATTTCAGAACTACCAACAAGGACTAGAAGTATGTAGTAAGATGTTTCAAAACTCAACAGAAATCTTAAGATATCACGAGACAATCCGAACCACTATCTTTGGATTAGAAGCCAAATTCTATCATTTCAAAAGTACCAAAGCTAATCCGTACAAGATTTAGTACAAAGCGAATACACACTAAGCAACAATGTAGAAATAAACCAAGCCTCCTAACTGAGACTACAGAACATTCCATTAAACATGGCCTCAGGAATATGTAAACTTCCCTACAATGAGTTTCCCTCAAAGGATAATTGAGTTAAATTAAGGTTATCAATATAAACTACCCCTAAGGCTTTGTGCTCCCTAGAAATTCTAGATAACCTCACGTCCATATCAAGAGATGCAACATGTCTGAACATATCGGACAATCAATGACTCTCCATCTACAAGCGAAATCAGAACAAACATTCTTCGACATAGTATGTGCTGATATCTATGTTTCTGCTAGCATGGTAACAATCTCAGTGATGAACTATTTTAGAAGCACTTAATATCGGAACAAATCTTGAAAATCGACCCCCACACCACATCACTTAAATATTTAGGGTTTTGTGACATGACAACATAGAGCTGGAAATATTTCGATAAGAGAAATTAAGAGAGACACCATCAAACAATAAACATTTTAGTAATGGGGACTAAGCACCTTAGGCAGGGAAGACTCAAGTCATGACATTCGCTAGAACAAGAAACGCGAGGAATCACAACTGTTACCCCTAATCTATTTTTTTCAATAATGTCCTTATCGACAGACTTGACATTTTGAAATTTGGCACGAGACATGTGGTATCAATTTCAATTATACCTAATATAAGGTAGCCGAATCACCTTAGACTTCTGACAATCATTTCAAGATTCCCATGGAACCTACTGGGACATGAGTACCTCCTATTATCCTTAGCTCAATGGTCAGAACGAGAGAACGATTCAAACATCAGAAGATATACTCAAAGCATGTGTAATTTTCTGGAAATGATTAGGCAAATCATTCTTCATCGAACAAGTTCCCTTACAACAATAGTTATCACATGAACATATTGACTACACCATTTGAGGCACTCCATGGTTGAAATGTCAATCACCTATTGACAAGCCCAAAAATCAGGAAAGTCCAACACTAAGTCCATAACTTATTCATGAAACAACAAAGAAATCGTATAGATCAAGAATTAGTTACAAGCAACAATAAATAGATAGAAAAGCTACGTCGATATACGACGCAAAATATTAGAAATGTGTTTCATAAGTCACAGATCATTAGAATTTCAAGTTGGCAACAGAGTTATGTTGAAATTCTCGCCTTGGAAAGGCGTGGTACGATTCAGGAAACGCGGGAAGACCAGTGATAAGCACTCAAATATCCTCACCTTTTCACAAATAACACCGTAGAAACTAACATGGACTAATTCACTTGAATTCCTTTTGGGTGGGCGAATGTGACAACTCATAATTTCAGGTCATTTCTTAAATTTACTATTCATCTCGGGAATTTACTATTCATCTGTTACTATTCATCATTTTACTATTCATCATTTTTGAAGTCAGTTTGAGACTTTGAGAGGTTATTTCAAAATTTTACTATTCACAAAATACTATTCATTCCCGTAGAAAAATCACTATTCATGATTCACTATTCATAATTTTTCGTAACCTAGGTTTACGAGTATCTAATAAGCATAACCTTGAGGGTTAAGCTGCGTATTCATGGAATATCATTGAGAACATTACATATAGACTAGAGTTAGTCTACATATCATCAGTAACATCATTTTCAGATTAGTTCATGCATGGGTTTGCATATTTCATTAACGTATATTTATTTATTAAATAAACGCTATCGCACGATCATTTATTTTGAATAATTGATCCGACACTTCCGACAATTATCCAGATATATTTTTATACTCATTTTAAGACTATAAAAATCATATTTTTAGTTTACCCGATGTTTTGAATTTATTTTGTATATATATTGTTATATATATATATTTACGACGGTTGTCGAAAATTCAATTCGATAAATATTTATTCACTCGATACTTGCGAGAAATGTATTTTTATAATTTTTATGACTTCGATATATTTTATTTGTTCCGTTAAAATCGATTTCTTGCTAACGCTACACTAAATAATTAATTATATGTACAAAATACACACTACACTTAACTTTAAATACCATTTAATCATCAAAACTATATCAAATCCTTCCCCATTTTTATCATGCCGACCCCCCCCCCCATGTCATCTTTTTTTATAAAGTGTCTTAATTAGATTGTGTACACCTATTCAATTTATCTAGATATTTGTTGTATTCAAGAGTTCCAAATAATTAAAACACATACAAACACACATTTGAAAGGTGAAAATAAAATGAAACTCTCTCATCTCCTTGTGGACGATCAGCCAACTCAAGAAAACAAGAGGAAACCGTAAATTGTTTCAAGATCAAGTGTTTATCAAGTATTATTGATAATCTAGTTAAGGTTTTGAAATAAAAACCTCAAGATTATTAGGTTTTCTTGCTCAAAAATTCATCATCACTCAAGTAAGCTTCTAATGATTTTTACTACTCTTATAAACTCTTACTTGTTATATTTTTATGATCTAGTAAGAAAAGTATGCAAATATACTATGAATCATACCACTTTTATTTGATTTTTACTACATATAATGAGTTTTAATTATCTAAATAATATTCCTATGAACCTTATCATTTTTGGTGAAGTTTAGGAACCCATGACACCCTAAGAAGGTGTATGGTAGGTTTAGACTAGCTTTGGTGTTGATTGGAAGAGATTAGAACAAGTTATAAACTAGAGAAATCATTTTCGACAATATATATTTAGCTGCTGTCACGTTTTGTAAAATCTGGAAATTTCAGTAGGCTGGGGATTATTTTGGTTTATATTTTCAGAAAATAGATTTAAAAACGAAACCGTGGTCGCTTGAACGGGTTAAAACGGATTTATAACGAAGAAGTTACGCTATTTTCAAGTTTAACGACGAAAACTATTTTAGAAAATATACTTGTTGTCAAGGGTTTTCAAAGGTCAAAAACGAGTTGTAAACCTAAACTAGAAGAGTCGACTTATCAAAATATATTAATATATACTATCACGATTCGAGGATATAAGAAGTAGAAAACGGACCTATAACGCTAAAGATATAAATATTTGAAATACGACGATCACAACTATTTTCTTCAGCACTAACACTTAAATATTTTTCTAAGTGTCAAAAAGGTTGTCGCAGATGACCATGTTTGAAGCCGTTTTTCTCATCGATGGAGTCAGTTTTGAGAAAATAATATCTCCAAGTAAAAGTTAGTTCACCTGGCATATTTTCCAAAATGTCCACCGTTCGTCAACGGATTTATAACGATAACTTATGACCTCAAACATTCCGCCCCAGAAACTGTATTTTAGCCGAACACCTCACTTCACCATCATTTTTATCTAGGATCGAGACTCGTATGGACAAAAGTTCAGTGTTACGACTTTTAGATAATGTTACAAGCTTTCTAAAACCATTGGGTTTATTTCCTAACACTCGATATTCACCGATTTACGACTAGCTTTCGAGGCTACTTAGTCATTTTCACGAATTATCAAAGTACATTGTTTTACTACGAAAAACTACATTTTCTTGATTTATCACTCAACGACTATCGTGGGATGTTGTTTCAACATATATAAGCGTAAAAGTATTTTATAACTTGACAAGACGTTATAAACTTATTTTTCGACGATAAACTTTATTTTCAAATGCACAAGTGGTATGGATATCATATGAGTTTGCATGCACAACATTATATCATGACTTATATTAGATCATATCATTCATAATAGGTCGCGATTAGAGATTGCCTCATTTGGTGTATCCACTTTTCCCATCATATCATTGTATCAAGTGAGTTTTCATAGCCCCGTTTTATTCAAGTTTATACTTTATTTCCAACCTACGGGGGAGAATACATTGCACATCATTTTATTACGACCCCAAGTATATCAAATTCATTTACATTGCTTAAGTTACCTCATTGCCAATTGAATGTCCTCATTTCATAATCATGAACCGTTAATTCGGGCGGTGAGTGAATAGATCTATGAGGGTGACTCCTCCATCCCGGGTTGGTGGATTCCCGGTCAAGCGGATGCATTTCATTTAATATCATAATTTGAGTTGTTTGGCAAAACCTCTGTTAGGGCGCCTAATATATTGTACACCAAAATTTTAATTTTAAAGGTACACTTGGCGAGCAGCGGGTACCCTAGTGTGTATTGTGTGTGTGTATATATATATATATATATATATATATATATATATATATATATATATATATATATATATATATATATATATATATATATATATATATATGGGAAACTATATTAGCTACAATTATTTAGTAGCTAATTGGCTACAATTTTGTACTAAAAAATGTGGGTCCTGATTATTTTGTGGGTCCTGATTCTTTCTATGGGTCCTTTGAATGATTGTTAGTGTATTTTTAATGAGAGTTGTAGCCCATTAGTACAAAATTGTAAACTATCCCCTATATATATATATATATATATATATATATATAAATTTGACTAATGTGTAATGCTTATAATATCCTTAAAAAAACAAGCTTAAATAATAAGTTTCCATTTCAAATATGATCAAGTTGAATTTTGTTCCCTTTCAAATATGATCAAGTTGACAACTTTTCAAATAACAAAATTTTTAAATAACAACTTATTGAATTTGGGTTTGTTGGATCTTTAAGGATTTATGAAGGGTTTGTTGATATATATATATATATATATATATATATATATATATATATATATATATATATATATACTACTTTATAATGCATTTAGGCCTTCTAAAATTAGAAGGCTTAAAAATTAAGCCTTCTAATTTTAGAATGCTTAAAATTAAGATAAGGAGCTCCAATCATGAGATGACATGTGTCACTTCTTAACAAACTCCAAGCATAACTCCTAACCACCAAAAATTAAGATAAGGAGCTCCAATTATAAAATGACATGTGTCACTTCTCAACTAAAAATTCATCTTTATTTTCAAATTAAAATATCTTTTTATCTGCTTATTTATATTATAATCTAATTTCACCATATTTCTAAAATTTTATGCTCTTTAATTCAACATCCATTTTAATATATTTTTATGAGTTTTTAGTTTTTATATTTTTAGTGGGTTTATTTTATTTTTAATTCAAATTTTTACAACTTTAACCTTTATTTCATTTATTCCAATCATATTATAGTCATGGTTACCATACGCCGCATGCTTGGGTACCCTTCTAGTATATATATATATATATATATATATATATATATATATATATATATATATATATATATATATATAAATCACAAATTTGATTCACAAATCATTGTTAAAATCGAGTTATGATGATGATTTATTGAATTTGTTGAGAGGATTCAGTATTCTACATATATCGCAAAATCAAGAGATTTTTAACATTGATTCAAATTTTTTTTACACATTTTGAATTTTAATCACATTAAAATGAGTTTTACGCTTGAAAAATATGAATCAAAGTTATAAATCTATCGTTTTTGAAAACCTTCTCAATCTTCTCAAAATAAAAACCTTGTCAATCGATCCGGATTCCATATATATATATATATATAAAGATCAAATAAAAAGACAAATATCCGTAAAAAGATAAAAATATTTTTTTTTCAAAAAAAGTTCTCGAAAAATTTTAAAAAATTTTCACAAGATCGGGTATGATTGTGCATGAAAAAGTTGTGAAAAACTTTTTTCTAAAAGTGGATATTTTTTCCGAAAAAAAATTATGAAAAAATACGTTTGCTCATTAAATCGTTTTTTTTGTGCATCAAAAATTGGTTTTTGCACCCAACTTCTTTTAACTTTTTTCATCAAAATAACATTGCGTATCTAACTAAAACAAGTTAAAAATTTTGTGCGTCAAAATTTTTTTGCTCATCAAAATTCGTTTTGTGTGCATTAAAAAAAACGTATTTAGACTCAAAATTATAAAAAATGTTTTCACAAAAGTTTTATACACCAACACCCTCCGATTTTGGTAATTTTTTGATTTTTTGGATAATTTAGAAAAAACAAATTTTTTATTCTTTTTACGGATATTTGTCTTTTTATTTTAACTTTTACCCTATATAAATATATATATATATATATATATATATATATATATATATATATATATATATATAATGAGGTTCATGTGAAATAGTTGTTAAAATGAGTTAGTATAGGAAGTGATAAAAAAATGACATGTGTCCTCAAAGGTTCAAAGAGTTTCCACAAGGTCCAAAATGTTCAAGGGCATTTAAGGTATTAAGCAACTCATTTAGCTCCTCTTTTATAGCAAATTAACCTACTCTCTATTTCATTAGGCACTCTCACATTTGATTAATACATTCAAATTATAAGTGTTTGGACATTTATACCCTTACAGGTTGAAAACAAATAAAAATGATATAAGGGTATAAATGTTAAAACACTTATAATTTGAGTGTACAAATCAATTGTGTGAGTGTCAAATCTTCCTTTCATTAGTCATAACCGTCCATCCATATTTTTCTCTGCCGTAATCCATGTAACGAGCCACCATAATAAAGTTTGGAGTAAAGTCCAAAAAACATCCCTGTGGTTTGCCCCGTGGCGCTGTTTACATCCCTAAACTTTTTTTTGGCACAAAATCATCCCCCCGTTAGTAAAGTTGGCACAAATACATCCCTCCGTTAGTAAAATCAGTTAATGAGGACTAACGGTGCAAATATATCTCCGTTATATTTACGTAAATCGTCCTTGTGGCAAGGAACAAATTGCAACCAAAGTCCTTAAATTTATTTACAAATTCGTCCTTGTGGTCAACGTTTGGTCAACGCCACGTGTCACCACATGAGTGGTGCCACGTGGCAACGAGTCGGGTCGGGTCGGTAAATGGGTCGGGTCGGGTCGGGTTGCCACGTGGACCAATGAGGTGGTGCCACGTGGCATTGGTAAAATATACCATCTTTTGGCTCGAGTGGGATTCGAACCCGGGTTGTTTGTGTGAGAAGCAATGCTTTTCCCAACTGGGCTAGGCATAGCTTCAAGTATATTTCCCTAAAATTAATACATAACCCTTTCTAAAAGTTAAAAGCTCAATTCATTATTATTAAAAGGTTCAATTTAGTTTTGGCCTATCAATTCGGAGTTTTATGGACTGTAAAAATAAATAAATATACCGTCGACTCGTTTTTTGTGCTCTTTCCAATGGTATGCTCGGGGAATTTTTTTAGTTTGAACCTCGAAAAATGCGAAAATCACCATTTTTCTTTTGTTTTTGCATTTTTCGAGGTCCAAACCAAGTCGAAAAAATTCCCCCCATCCGTCGGATTCGTTTTTCGTGCTCTTTCCAATGGTATGCTCGGGGAATTTTTTTGATTTCAAACGAACCTCAAAAAATGCGAAAACAAAGAAAAAACTATGATTTTCGCATTTTTCGAGGTTCAAACTAAGTCGAAAAAATTCCCCGAGAATACCATTGGAAAGAGCACGAAAAAACGAGTCCGACGGTATATTTATTTATTTTTTTCGGTCCATAAAACTCCGTAAATTGATAGCCAAACTAAATTGAACTTTTTAATAAATGGCTTTTAACTTTAGAAAGGGTTATGTATAAGTGAGAATATAAAGCTATGCCTGCCCATGAATACAGCAATGCTTCAATCAAATGTCGGGTTGAATCAGGGAGCCAAAGTTGGTGATATATTTGAGTAAAGTCCAACATCCCTGTGGTTTGCCCCGTGCTTTTTACATCCCTCATGTGGTAAATAAATTTAAGGACTTTGGTTGCAATTTGTTCCTTGACACAAGGACGATTTACGTAAATATAACGGAGATATATTTGCACCGTTAGTCCTCATTAACTGATTTTACTAACGAGGATGTATTTGCCAACTTTAGGACTGAATTTGTGCCAAAAAAAAGGGATGGCTGGCGCCAGGGCAAACACGGGATCTTTTTTGGACTTTACTCTAAAGTTTGTGTACATCTACTCTTATCCTGTAACATTTGATCATAAACAATGATATAGCAATATTGTTTCGAAAAGTTAAGAGTAAAACATGATCAATGCATGTTGACTTCTACCTTTGTCGTTCAACCTTAACCCTCAACAATGATGAACATTTGCATCGACTAATGTTGTTTCAATAAATTATCATCGTTGAGCAATAACGGGTTCGGGACGACCTTTTCTCCATCACTCTTCAACCATAAAATCGAACACCACAGAAAACCCGAGCCATGTTTTTTAGCCTTTCATTTTTTTCTGTAACCACGAAAGAAACAATACATGCCTCCATTTGGAACCTGTATTACATAGTTATCCGTAAACTGAACGAACATCAACTATGATTATCGATGATGCCTTTAGTTTCTTTTTACGTTAATTGCACATGTGACGCACTGTAGTCTCGTTGTACGATCTATATGTATCGATATATCTCGTGTGGCGTGTATCATTATCTTATTTTCTTGTTACGGTCAATATGTTTCAATTCTTCTCGTGTATAATCTTAGTTCTTTTACGATCTACATGTATCAATATTTATCGCGTATCATTATCTTAGGTTCTTGTTACTATCTATGTATCATTCCTTTCATGCATCGTCTTATAATTAGCTTCTTATTACAATCTATATGTATTGTTTGATCCTTTGTATCACTGTAAAGGTTTGAGGTATCAATTGTTCTTATTACGTCTTATAATTAGCTTCTTATTACAATCTTTTATATAATAAAACAAAACCACTATTGGGAATTTTTCATTTTAAAAAAATCAATTCATACCTTATTTGGTAATAATTAAATTATTATTATTATTATTCTTAAGAATATTTAATTAAAAAAACTAAATATTTCTCAATTTAACCAAAATTTATAAAATTTCGTTTTATCAAATTAATTCATGGAAAAAACGAAAAGAATATCAAATATACACATGTCCTTAATAGCTATATGTTCATAGTTTTGGACTAATTATATAAAATCTTATAAACAAAGAGCGGAGGTACAAATCTTAACATACAACAACCTCTTTTTCTCACAACCCCAAACTCTTCTCCGAAAACCCAAATCATTAAATCATCGTATCTTTCACAAAATCATAAAAAAAAAGAAGTACAAACTTACCCACAAAACCCTTATGACATGAGAAACAAAATCATTCATCAATTAGTAATCAGGTGACCGATTAAGGTGATATGAGTTTTAAGTAAAGTCAAAAAGTCAACACAACACAATATCATAACTGATTTTCATATAGTCGTTTTGGAGGCAGTTAATCCATTCCTTGTATAAATCATTCACTTGTAATCATTTTAGATCATCTCTTTGAATTGTAAAAACAACATTTCTCTCTATAACAAATTCACTATCCTAATAACAAATCACCAATTTGTCCAATACTCTTTTCTAGTTCTTGAGTATTCACATTTTGTTGAAGATCTTTATCATTTCTATTATTAGAGATCTAAAGATCATATTAAGTGGTGTCAAGAGCCTACAATCCTGCACCTATCCACCATATCCAACTGAATTATGTTAGAATTCAGTTATTCCATCATCATCAGTTACACAACCAGTTCTTGAATTCTGTTCTTTTGAAAACATTAATCATGGTGGGTACAAGATCCACTTAGAATGCTAGAAGTGAACTTGAGAGGCCGATTACAATGGAAGATCTCATGCGTACCATCACTGAAATGGGTACTACAATCCGAACTTTGGAGAATCGATTGAATAATGGAGAAGTACGGAAATGGGATTCATGGGAGTCAGGTGGTCATCAGAGATGAGTTTAGTAGAGTCACCAAGATTGAGTTCCCAAAATTTGGTGGAGGGGATGATGTTAGAGGGTGGTTATTCAAGTGTGAACAGTTCTTTAAAGTGGACAACATCCAAGATGACTGTAAGGTGAATCTTGTTTCAATTCATTTACATGATTTAGCTTTAATGTGGCATAGACAATTTGTGAGGTATCTTGGAGAAGATGTGTCTTGGATTGTGTATAGAGAAGCAATTTTGAAAAGATTTGGGTCTGTTTATGATGATCCTTTGGGTGAAATCAAGAAACTCAAACAAGTAGGCAATATTCAAGATTACATTGATGCTTATGACAGATTGTTGTGTAGAGTAGATTTGCCTGAAGAACAATGTATGAGTTTCTTTATGGCTGGGTTACAAAGTGAAATTAGGTGGGGGTCGTGAGAATGTTTAGGCCAAGATCTCTTGCAGATTTGTATGGGTTGTGTAAACTGGAAGAAGCTAAGTTGAATGTGTTAAAACAGAAGCATAGGCCATCACTTTTACCAACACCAAGATTCCAAAACTCAATTCCAAATATTGGCCCCAAACCTTTATCTTTACCATCACCAAATCCAAATTGGAGAAATAAGGCTGTGTGAGTGCCAAACACCCCATTCAGGAAACAACTGACACAGAAAGAACTAGATGAGAAAAGGCAAAAGAACCAATGTTTTTATTGTGATCAAAGATACACTCCAGGGCACAAATGTGGGGGACAAGTGTTTTCTCTTGAAGTTTTAGGGGAGAACAATGAAGAGGTGTTGGAAGAAGATGGTACTGGTGGTGAAATAGAAGTTGAAACAGAGGAAACAGGGGAATTGATTGATTATGTGCCACAAATTTCTCTAAATGCTATCAATGGTACCACTACTTACAAGACTTTGAGAGTTTATGGTAATGTAGGGAATCATAAGCTTCATATTTTGATTGACTGGCGAGTACTCACAATTTCGTGGATGTCAATACTGCTAAGAGAATAGGCTGCAAACTTAGTAGTACTTGTCCATTTCAAGTTGACATAGCTGGTGGTGGCAAATTGACTAGTCAATGGGTCGCAAAAGATTTAAATGGAAGTTGCAAGGTGAGGAGTTTGAAACTGATGTGATGCTTTTGCCTTTAGGAGGATGTGAAATGGTACTTGGAATTCAGTGGTTATCTACATTAGGTAACATACTAGCTAATTTCAAGGAATTAAGAATGAAGTTTAAGCATAAAGGCAAAGCGTGTTGTTAAGGAACACAAAAACTGGAGTGCAATGGAAACAAGGAAAGAAAATGCAAATTCAAACACCCCAAGCTGAATTATCCTCTATGATGTTATGTGTTTACCAACCACCTCACTGAACATGATTGCAGCAGCAACCAACAAAGGATCAGCAGAATCACCAAAATAAGTAACTGAGTTAGTTAAGGAATTCACGATGTTTTTGCATTACCTACTAACCTTCCACCCATTAGACCTTTTGACCATAAAATTCCACTTAAAGAAGGAACTCTACCCATTAATGTTAGACCTTCTGAGACACCCACCCACTCAGAAGGATGCAATTGAAATCATGGTGAAGGAGGTTACTTGACCTGGAGCAATTAGAGATAGCCAAAGTCCATTTTCTTCTCCAGTGGTTATGGTTAAAAAGAAGGATGGAAATTGGAGGATGTGTGTGGACTATAGACAGTTGAATAGTGCTACCATCAAAGACAAGTTCCCAATACCAGTCATAGAGGAATTGATTGATGAGTTGCAGGGTTCCATGTACTTCACCAAGTTGGATTTAAGGTCTGGCTATCATCAAATCAGGATGTACCCTCCTGACATAGAAACACATTCAAACACATGAAGGACACTATGAATTTCTGGTAATGCCTTTTGGTCTCACAAATGCTCCTTCTACTTTCCAAGCTTTAATGAATGTTTTCAAGAATATTTGAGGAAGTTTGTGTTGGTTTTCTTTGATGATATACTTGTGTATAGTCCTACTTTGGAAGATCATGTACAGCAGGTAAGATTGGTTTTGCAAATTTTGAGAAACAACACACTCTATGCCAAGCAGTCTAAGTGTGTTTTTGGTGCACAAAAAGTGGAATACTTGGGTCATGTGATCACTAGAGAAGGAGTGGCCACTGATAGTTCTAAAATTGAAGCTATGAAAAGCTGGCCAGTGCCTGTTAATCTCAAGCAATTAAGGGGATTTTTGGGTTTGACTGGATACTACAGAAGATTTGTGAAGAACTATGCAGTTATTAGTCATCCTCTGACTCAACTACTTAAGAAGAATGGGTTTGTGTGGTCAGAAGCAGCACAAGTGGCATTTGATAAGTTGAAATCTGCAATGTCTCAAGCTCCAGTTCTCAAGTTGCCAAATTTTAATGAGTTGTTTGTTATTGAGACAGATGCTTCTCAAGGAGGAATTGGGCGATGTTGCAACAGGGTGGACATCCAGTAGCTTATTACAGTAAAACTCTAGCTCCTAAACACCAATCATTGTCCACTTATGAAGGAATTGTTTGCATTATACAAGCTTTGAGTAAATGGAGAGGGTATCTTTTGGACAGGCATTTCAAAATCAAAACAGACCATTTCAGTTTGAAGTATTTGTTGGAACAAAGAATTACAACACCTACACAGATGAAGTAGTTACCTAAGTTGATGGGGTTTGATTATGAGATTTTGTATAAGAAAGGGAGTGAAAACAAGGTTGCAGATGCTTTGTCCAGGGTACCTACCATGGCAGTTACTACATCTAGCCCTTTCTACAATTTCCAGTGATTATATGCAAAGGATACTTGATTCTTGTAAGGAAGATGAGGAATTGCAGAAGATTGCCTCTGATTTGGAAGCCAATGCTCAATCACACAAGCACTACAGTTTGGTAAATGGGCAGTTGAGAAGGAAAGGGAAGATAGTAGTTGGTGATAATGAGCAGCTAAGACATGAGTTACTTCATTATTTCCATGCTGATCCAAGTGGTGGACATTCAGGAGTACAAGCTACTATCAAAAGAATCAGTGGTTTATGCTATTGGAAAAAGTTGAGACAAAAAGTCAAAGAATATGTGGCCAATTGTAGAGTTTGTCAAGCAAATAAACCTGATTTGTCTGCTTATCCTGGATTATTGCAGCCTCTTCCTATACCTCAACAAGTTTGGTCAGAAATTTCAATGGATTTTATAGAAGGTCTTCCACCTTCTAATGGAAAAACAGTTTTGTTTGTGGTAGTGGATAGACTAAGTAAGTACAGTCATTTTATTCCAATGAGCCATCCTTTCACAGCTGTTCAGGTAGCTCAAGCTTTCTTGGATAATGTGTACAAGCTCCATGGTCTTCCCAAGGCGATAGTAAGTGACAGGGACAAGGTTTTCATCAGTTTATTTTGGAAGGAACTATTCAAGATGTTAAAGGTCAGTCTACACTTGTCCACTTCATACCATCCCCAAACTGATGGGCAAACTGAAGTAGTCAACAGGTGCTTAGAATGTTACTTAAGATGTATGTCAGGGGAAAAGCCTAAAGAATGGTCAAAATGGGTCTCTTTGGCTGAATATTGGTATAATACCAATTACCATACTGCAACCCAAGTTACACCCTTTGAAGTATTGTATGGTCAACCACCTTCCAATCCAATTGCTTATGTTCAAGGTCAAAGTTCAGTAGAAAGTGTGGATAGATCATTGGCTGCAAGAGAAGCTACTGTTCAGTTGCTCAAGTTCCATTTGGAGAGATCTCAGCATAGAATGAAGGCCATTGCTGATGCTAAAAGAACTGAAAGGGAGTTTGATATTGGGCAATCAGTACTTTTGAAATTACAACCTCATAGGCAAGTCACTGTGAGAATGGGGAAATACAACAAGCTTAATCCCAAGTACTATGGACCATTTCAGATTATTGGAAGGATTGGACAGGTAGCATACAAATTGGAGTTGCCTGCAGGTTCACAGATACATCCAGTGTTTCACATTTCTCAGCTTAAGAAATACAAAGGTTCAGTCCCTACAACAAACCCTATGTTACCAAGATGCAACACTGAAGGTGAATTGGAAGTTGTCCCAGTGCAGATACTTGACAGAAGATTGGGCAAAGTGGGTTCTTCAGCTAAAGTCTTTGTTCTAGTCAGATGGTCAAATGGAAATCCAGATGATGCAACATGGGAACTGCATAGTGACATGGTCAAGCGCTTTCCTAATTTTGACATTGATGCTTGAGGACAAGCATTTACTGAAGGAGGAAGTATTGATATGAGTTTTAAGTAAAGTCAAAAAGTCAACAAAACACAATATCATAACTGATTTTCATATAGTCGTTTTGGAGGGAAAATCAGTTAATCCATTCCTTGTATAAATCATTCACTTGTAATCATTTTAGATCATCTCTTTGAATTGTAAAAACAACATTTCTCTCTGTAACAAATTCACTATCCTAATAACAAATCACCAATTTGTCCAATACTCTTTTCTAGTTCTTGAGTATTCACATTTTGTTGAAGATCTTTATCATTTCTATTATTAGAGATCTAAAGATCATATTATAAGGAGGTTTGATGGTATAAAAAACCATATCAACCGATATAATGAAATCAGATACTTGGTATGATTTCTAAAACTTTAATTCGGTTTGTTTAAATCAGTTGATTGTCGATATTATGAATTGTTTGTGGTCTCAATTTTTTATTCGATTTGTTTTTACTTAATTTACAATTTGTATATATGGTTCAGTTTAGGGTTTTTTAGTTCTTTAGTTTGTGGTAATGATATGATTGAATTATGTGTGTGAATTAACGCATTAAACTTATGTTAAACTATTTATGATAAAATATCTCTAAATGTGGAGTAAAAGTGAAGATATGTCTATAGTTGAAATGTATAAGCCTTTAAGCATTCATAATCTAAAGAAACCATGTCGTTCAAGATGACTGAAACCAATAAGCTCACTTTATAAGAGAAGATTAAAAGCAAATGCTTAATATAAACTGCTATACCTTGAATCGTTGTGTCCATCAATGGCATGAGCTTTTTTTTGGTACTCATATCACAAGAAGAATGACTACAGCTTTTGCTTTTTTTTCTTCGAATTAGGATATCTTTTTGGTTATTGAATCGTGACAAGCCTTTTGATGAAAGACCTTTTTAGGCAATGATTTGTTAAAGCAATAGTAGTCATATGTCTTTATTACTGTAGTAATTTATGTTACATATAACAACCAGTTTATAAGAGCATGTGCTTTGGTTTATAGTTTTTATAAGAGAAACAAGTAAAAAATACAATGAAACCAATGAAATTTACATTTGTGTTTTACATATAACAGATATCTTTATGCACTTCCATAGGAGGAAAATATGAAAGAGCTAACTGGGCTTTTGATAGAATTCTGGGGTTTTAAATGGAATTTGACGAGGGAGAATGTGGTGGATATATTTGAGTCTCTTCAAAGTTTCCACAATGAAGAAGCATATAAATGTGACTATGTGAGGGTCGCTATAAATTCAGTTTAATATATTTTGGGTGAGGAACAACATGTTAAAGGTACACAATTTACTTGGTAGCTAACAACAACACTGATTGGTAGCAAACTATGGTCAAAAGTGTCTTCAGAAAGATGATAAACGTCTAACTACTGCAATTAGCTGTAACATGCCTTCACTTTGTAATAGATTTATACAGGGTTGAGTTGAATATGCTTTTAAACGATTTTGACTTTGTTTTATATGCATTTATACAGAATGATTTTGATTTCAGGTAACGTGTATGTCGGACCTTTTTTGAGATTTCTGGTACAATGATTCGTTTTGGACGAAGCACTACATATTATTAAAGCTTATATACAATTTAGTCAAATTATACACAAGGAGAAAACTCCTATATCATTATATTTAGATTCTAAATTATATATGACAACCTAGAACACTTTGTCTACTCATTATCGAATCACGATTAATGTTAGGGTACGAAATTTTGTGCAAGACATACGTGAATAATTTTTGTTTATTAGTTTTTTACGATTTTATTGCTTGATTCTTTTATATATGAATTATGAATGAACTACTGTTGTTGGTGGGTCGGTATCTTACATTTTGATCTGATTGGTTGTTGGTGAGACTTTAATTATAACTGAAAATTTAATGTCACTAGAGGCTAATTGTGAAATTAATCATTTTAACTTTCTTTTATGTGATTATGTTGTCAAGTAATTAGGCTACTTACTATATATGAATAATCTAGTTTTTAATCGTAAACATACAAATACAATTATCTTTTCTGAAATTCAAATGAATGCATTTGAATGGGTTTTTGAAAGAATAAATTTCGGGATCTAGAAACTGGGAGGGTCCAAACATCGGAAGTTGGACATTAGGATTTAGGACTGTTGAGGCCAATTTTGATAGCTTTACATAACTAGAAGATCTACGTCAAAATCTTTCTTACAAATGTGTAACTGAAAGTAGAAATAAGAAAGATAATAGAGACAATGCAACTTTGATACAAATTATGTGTAACATCAAAAATATTAACTACCAGATTCTGAAAAGGCTTAATGGACTATCTGTGGGTATCCACTTTATACCGTGTATCCATTCTCATGGTTCTCTTGCCTGATTCACAATATCCATTTTGCGAATTTACATAAAAAAGACAATGTCAAAACAATTGTCCCTCTAATCATGTTTTTGTGAGCATATTCATTATAGGCACGTCACAAAAAAGTGGTAGAGGATAGAAACGAGAAAAGTTCTGCCCATACTTTAAACAATGTGGTTCAACATAATGCAGAGCTAAATATACTTTCGAACAACGTTATATGGAAAGATGATTATGGATCAATACTTGATGGTCTTGGATTATATTATCGAAAATAATGGTGACAGAATTTACGAGTGTTTGGATGCATTCCTGTGTAGTCTTTGCCTATTGGATTGTTTAATAGCTATATAAAGCAGATAAGCAACTCCAGACACTTTATTGAAACTATTTAGTAGGTATAATATTATGCACCATTCTCTTATGTGCTTGGCTTTTTGAGTTTTTAACTTTTTAAATGGATGATGATCATGATAAGTTCGGCCAATCTTGGATCAGGTTTAATCAAGAGAATACACTGAATCATTGAATTTATGTAAGGTTATGATGAAGAGAGGTGACTTCCACCTATTATGGTTGTTTTTATATCCCATTGAAGCCTTGAAGGGTGAGTACACTTTTTACGCTCTCCTTTTCTTTACCAATTGGTGAACATTGTGAAGTTGAAGAAGATACAATAATGGGTTTGGTTGATTTTAATATAGCAAACCTTCTTCGTTACCATCAGACTACTTTTCTTCTTTAAATAAATCATCATAGTTTGTATCTCTATTAGATTTTTTCAATAACCCTTTTTTTATTTTTCTTAATGTCTTTGACAAATTTAACTAAAATCTTGAAGCTTTTTAATGCAAAAAAAGATATTGTAAACAAGTTTTGGTCAATTGGATCAAAGTAGAAGATTCAAAGTTAGTAGTATCAATGTGAGATATGAAAGTAATTCGGTTAATTAAAAGTATGATGGTTATGAGTTATGGTGTTGAAACATGGGCTAAAGAAAAAATAGCAAATTTCTTAGGAAAGGGAACCCCTTCAAATGGATCTGTTTATGTTTGTAACCTCTCTTGATTTAGAGTCCTCACTGCTTCGGATACAAGCACGCATGGTGGATTTTCAGTGCTTTGTAAGCACACGAATGAGTGCTTTCCCGCGTTGGTAAATTTAATGATCTTATCTCTTTTGTTTTGTATATTTATTGTCTTTTTGATGTTCTAAAGGGGTATTTCATTGCAGTGTTGATTTTATAAATTAATGGTATGTTTGTTTTGGTTCTCTTTGTTGTCTGTTGCTTTGTCTTACACCATTTACAAACTATGCTGCAAGTACATGATGAGCTTCTCAAAATATGTTTTCGATACTAAAACAAGTTTGTAAGGGGAATGTTACAGTTTGTTGTTGCATGGCCATTTGTACAATTTTTGGAATATGGAATCCAGGATGCACTGCTCTAAAACATGGTTAGTCTGATATGATAATCATGGGCTGTGTGTACGTATGGTACAATTACAGATTTTAGTTGCATTGGACATATATGAGGCTCGAACAGCTTGATGTGACTGGATGAATTATATTCCCATTCAAGTTCTAATATTACAAACCAGAAATGAGGTATATAGACAGATTACATGGTTTACCAAATCCTTTTGTTGCAGACTTGCAGTTACCATATGTAAAAATGGGTTCACTAAAGCACTTAAATGGAAAAGTAAAATTTTCAAATGGTTATAATACTTTAATAACTATTGAATGTATTTTTTTTTTAATATTTGCTATGTGTGACTTCACAGATTCTTGGTCTCGATGGAAAGAAATAATGAGGACATGGATATCTCTTTACCAGAGTTTTCAACTTCACATGAAAATCCCTAAGATTGAGAAAGAGCTTTAAGGAACACAATGTTCAAGGAACAGGTGTTTTACTTTTTCATATCAGGGACGATTTATGCAATTTCATCAAACATTATTTTAATGGCTTAATGCCTGACATTAATGAGTATAAATATGTTGAGGCCTTATGTTTTTGGTTATAGCGATTTCAAGTTACTAAGTTTTTTTATATAATTTTTAAATAAGGTGTAAAATATGTAGTTTAATAATGTCAATACAGAAAAGCATGTGTAATGTCATTGTCTAACATAATCAATAGTAAAAATTGACTTATGGTCATAATACAAAGTGGTAGTATTTATTTCTATTTTAGAAGATTTTATGAGTATGTTCCTTTGTTGGAATTCTTTAAGTTTTAATACGCAAAGCATCACTAAAATAAGAGAAAGCACGTACTGTGGAACAATGGCAAAATAGGATTCTCAAATTATCCAAGAGGTGATAACATAGAGCTATTAAGAGTGGGCTGAAGAGTGTTCTACCTGAAACAACCTACTCGAACAAATTTAGTTTAGCACTTTCCATGCTTAAGTTGTCCTTTTTCTCCATTATGCAATGTTTTGATTCTGTTTCGATGCAAATTCAATATTTATATGTCTCAAATCATGTTTTAGTATAGTTATTCTATACTTGCAACTTTTATTAAAGTTTATCACTCAAAACAAAGAATAGGCATAATACAATCATATGCAATTACCTTTAAGCTCACAATATTCAGTATTACTCCGGGCTATCCAAAAAGGGTAGTCGTCCTGGGATTAGTCGGCTCGCAATGTCGAGCTGGAAACCCAAGTATACTATATATATATATATGTGTATATATATATATATATATATATATATATATATATATATATATATGTCAACAAAGCACATCTCTATTGCACGTTTTCAAGGTTACTAAGTTTCTTTTCGAGTGCCAATATTTTAATCTAACAAATCATAACTTGAGGAAGCTGCAAATACTCATTGGAATTTTTTCAAGTTATTTTGATATAGTATTTTTATTCAAAATTTAGTTACCTTAAATGAAATTGATCTTTCAGCTTGCTTAATGATATTTTTATTCAAAATCTAGATATCAAGGCTGACTTATCCTATTGGACAATCGTGAAAGTGATGATCATATGTCTTGGTTCAAGAATATCTGTAGCACTTTATGAGCGTAACGTAAAAAATATTTATTGGAGAATGAAAGTCATTTGCTGAGAAATTAAGAGATATGGTTTATGTTGCTACAGCACTCCAGAATGCTTTAGAAGATCAGTTTTAAGTGGCAAAATGAGTGAGTCGGGTCGGGTCGGGTCACGGGTCTAGATGAGTTTGGGTCTAAAACGGCTATGGGTTAAATGTGCCATTTAGGAGCACGGGTCTAAACGAATCTCGACCCAGGTTGATCAATTTTTGTCAATTTTTTGTTTAACTTGAGTGAAAATTTAATAAGGGAGGTGATTTGTACACTCCTAAAAATGATTGGCACACTCAAATTATTTGTGTTTGAGCATTTATACCCTTACAGTGATGAAAATGTAAGTATGACTATAAGGGTATAACTGTCCAAACACGACTAATTTGAGTGTACAAATAATTTTTAGAAGTGTACAAATCATCTCTCATTTAATAAAGGTGAAAAAAAAAAGACCTACTCATTTAGACCCATCTAATGATATTGTTAAAGAGGTCTCAAAAGTCAAAGAAAAACCTAGACCTTCAATGCAAGAATCAAACATGTATCGAAGAATGAACAAAGACGGATTCTTAAGATTTTTGTTTTGGAAATTTAATAATTTGTACTCCGTATATGACTTGCTCATATTAAATAATGAGAAATATGTGGCAGTGAGTTTGCACTTGTGGGATGTGTCTAGACATGATAGATTGCATGACTTGATATGTTTTAGTTAGAGCTGGCTATTTTTACCCTTATATATATGAATGGATCGTTTTTAATGCACAAAACCACCTAACGGGTCAAAACAGGGTCGGGTTGGAATACAATGGTTATAAAGAGATCATGCACTACGGATTATAATTGTTGCAAAAGACCTGAGGATATTATACGTTTAAGAGTTGTTTATAAAACTCCTCAGAATCATCCGAAGTCTCATTTGGTCGGGGAAACAACGTATGCATTGGCGGAGACAAAGGGGGTCATAGAACAATAAATAAATATGCATTCAAACTTTTTTCTTTTTTTAATTCGGCAAGTAAAAGCATTTATGACACGTGAATCTGTTTGTATTTTAAGCAATAATTATACATGGTTAAATATTTTAGTAAGAACCCCGTGCGTGCACGGGCATTATAACTAATCTATATATATATAATACTAGAAGGGTACAACGCAATGCGGCGGCGGGTACCCGATGACTATTGTTGTAGCGAACAAATTTTTTTCATTTTAAACTTCTTTATTTAGCATATTACAAATACTATAAAGTAGTAGAGACGTGTTTCTCAAAAGTAAAACGTCTAAATAATTAACAGTGTAAATGGTTAACACTTTTATTTTTCAAACTTTAGCATTAATGGTTATAAGTTAGTGAGCTTTTCTTATAAACAATTTCATTAAAATGTATCATTATTGGAGGGCGGTTACATATGGTTTAAATGAGACTTATATTTTCAGATTTTATATTAATTTTCTACTTTTCCATTTATAATAATGTTTTTTGTTTTAAAATTTTATAACTTCCTTTTATAGGAAGTATCAAATACTTTACAATATAATATAGATATGCATGTTTTATGTTTTATAAGTAGTAAAGATATAAAAGTATTATTTTATTGAAAAGATTGGGAATAATTGAAGGAAAATGATTGGAAGATCTAAAATATGTGACTAATTATGTGTCTAATAGATGTGGCAATAAATTATTGGTTTGTGAAAAAGCGGGTCCCCCTGCTGTCCCTAATAGGATGCTGACACATATGTTTAGGCATATTATTAGTAATACGAGTTAGGCATCCGCTCATAATTGAATGAAAAAACTTTGAAATGGCGGCTAAAGAGATGCATTATTGAACATCTTTTTCTGTCTATTTTCATGACTCTTCATTAGAACCACTACAGTTAATCATTGTTGCGTACTCGTTTTCTTTGGCTTAACATATTTCGATTTTAGTTTTTGGAAGTATGATTAGTTAGTTAAACTTAAACATCTTCAAATTTCCATTATAGAAGGTTTCTTACTATACTGTAAGATGTAACTGCTTCGAAAGATAATTGTGACTTGTGAGTTAAAAACCCATTTAACATGCCTTCATCAAAATTATGTACTACTTGACGTTAAACTAGTTTGTAAAATGCCCCGCACCTAAAACAATAGTTAAGTTTTGTGTCGACAAATTCCGAGAATAGTATCAAGTTCTGAACAATACTTAAGCGGTTGAAATGATGTATCCACATCCAACTGCGATCGAATTGTAGATGTAGACCTTTGATATTTCATCATTTTTTTTTTCACATGGACAAGTTCATATATACACAGACAACGTACACTTAGAGTAAGGCTACAATTATGTAAAGATGCCACAAATTTCATGAGGCCAACTTAACTTCACATTTAAAATTTTTATTTGAACACTTTAGTTTACAAGCGGTTAAAGTAGTATATTAATATTGTACACGTATCTACCACATACATTGGTGTGTCCGGATCAATACTCAAAGTATACAAATCAATCTTTTATATATTACTGTATTTTCGAAACACTAAAACTAGAAAGCATATGACCATAAGTGTTACTCCGTGTTAGACCCTCTTTAATTTGTTGCATTGATCAGTAACTCAATACTCATTCTAATGATTTGCTCATATTTGTTTATTTATGTTTGACCCATGGAAATGAATTTATACAAATAATTTAACCAGCCAATTTTTGTTTCGCTAATGAAGAATACAAGTTTCTGTTCGTTCATTAAAGGTGTGTTTGGTATTCCGGAATGAGATCCTCGGAATGAATTTGCATTCCAATCAAAGTGTTTGTTTAAGATGAGGGGCCCACCACTATGGGAATGAGTGATAGGTTTATTTCATACTCCATAAGTCCATATACATCAAGAGAGCTAAGTATGGATCTTTCATAGGTGAGAGAACTACCGCTATTATCAAACTTATACCCATTGTGATTCATGTCAGCATACCAAGCGCACGACTATCTCAAGGTCTCAAAGCAAGATTAAATATTATCTTGTTAATTAATTCAAAATAATTATTTTTGAAATAAGTCTAAATTCTTAATTTCATTGGGCAATTGTCTAAATTTGCTTGTTTAATTTTTAAGTCGATGCATTCTAGTAGCTTTTTTATTAGTTAGTGGTTTATTTATAGTTTTGTTTTCAATGACTACCTTACTTGTAAATTGTAATGATGCTAGATTTGTTGGTTTTAGATCTATTCATCTGGATTCATTGGTTAATTCAATGCGTAATTTGTACTAAAAAGTTGAAAAACATACCTTTTGCTTAGTTAAGATGTCTTTTCGTCATAGAAAAGACAATCACATGATTATTTGTCCTTTTGGCTGACGTCCGTTAAGTATGAATGTTATCTCTCTACACGTGCATTTCACGTGAGGAGTTTTCCGTTTTTCCTTTTTCCTCCCACTTCTCACACATAAACCTCAAAGGGTATTGTATTGTGAATTGTACATTAGATTAGTTTTAATTTGTGCAACGGTCCAATGCTTTCTTTTTTAATGAATCTGACATGGATCAGGCCTAATTCGAGTAGCTAGAACCTAACCTGCATGTCTATTAGTGGCCAATTCGACGAGGAGATAATGGTTTACAAATATACACTCATTAAGTGCTCAACTAACTATTAAGATTCGTTCTTGATGCTAACTAAATCTAGTTATCATCTAGTTACGTGTTAACTCAATGTTTACACTTAGCTAACTTTAACCTAATAGTCTAGCAAGAGTTTATACAGTTAGGGGTATTTGTGTACCTCTAACTACACATACACAAGGCGTCTAGGTAAGGAATACTAATGTTAGGTAACCTCATATTCAATACTCATCCTATGAATAAAATCAAGCTATGCACATAGACAAAAGTAACAATAAACAAACTTAATAACTATTTAAAAATGAATTCATTCAAACGTTTAAATCAAGTCATAACACATAAAGGTTCATAACTAGGCTAACACACAAGGGTGTTAGCCCATAATCTCATAAATAATAAGAACATTAGTGTAAAATGATAAATAATTTAAATTCATGGCGAATCGATATGCAAACTAGATGAACAATAGTGTTTATGATGATTGAATCTTCTCCCTTTGATGCTTGTAGCTTCCAAATAGTGTAGATTAACCCTAGGGATCTCTAGAAGTCGAATGGTGGTGTGAGATAATTTTGGGTCGTATTAGGGTTTGTTTATATAGATTTTTCTCAAACCGACATTGATACGTCGTATCCACTTTAGGAGATGCGTCGTATCAACTGTCGAATTTGAATTACTTTGGTTCGTTTTCAGACTTAGCTCAAACACGAAGTTGTAGATATCTATGTTCTCATTCCATGGCTACTTGAATCACCTAAAACGGAACCCGTATGCAGAAGTTATTGCTAAAATACAACAAAAACTTTTAAAGACATCACATAAACTTGATTTCAACTTTCAGTTCTCATTTCTTCACTTGATTTTTGCCCGAGCCATCCATAATCAACTTCTAATTACAAGTTTATCCTTCATTTAGTATTTCACTTAAAAATTCCTCCAATGAACTTGAATTCTTCGTGTCATTTCCTACACGTTTGTTCGTCCAATCTTGATTTGCATGATTTTGCATCAATTCTTGCACATTTTCGTGTCTTTTTATCCATTGCTCCTTTTTAAACCTAAAATGCAAGTAAATAACAATTAAGTACAAAAAATTACATAAATGCAATAATATTGAGCAATAAACATAGGATATTGATATACAAAATGTATGCTTATTTGATGATACCATAACCTGAGCACTCATCACTGGCAAGCAACTTGGCAAGCACTGAAGTATTTGAAGAAAACTATGGATTATCCTTTATCATATATTGGATTTCCTTCGGTTTTTAAAGGATACATTAACGCAAGGTGGATTGGCAATGTTGAAGATAACTCTTCAACAAGTGGCGGTGTATCCTTGCTTGGGGGATGTGCCATCTCATGGGCTTTCAAGAAGCAAACTTGCATTACAAGCTCAACAATAGAATATGAGTTTGTTGCATGAGTTACTGCTGATAAAGAAGCTGAATGGTTGAGAAATTTGATTCGTAAGATTCAGTTGTTGTCTAAACCTATAGCACCCATTTTTATCCGTTATAATAGTGCTGCTACATTCGCAAAGACTTATAGCCAAATGTACAATGGAAAATCAAGACACTTAGGTGTTAGATATAGCATAATTTGTGAACATATCATAATTGAGGAAATTTCTATAGATCTTGTAAGATCACAACAAAATTTAGCTGATCATTTGACAAATGGATTGGCTAGAGACTTGATTATACAGGTTGCTAAAGGGATATGTTTAAAGTCCACCTGATTCTCTGATTGATTAGACACCCTAATCCGACCTGATGAGAAACAGGAGCTGAACTCTTTGAAAAAGTGCATGAAAGAAAGGAGCTGCCGATGTAAATCTGAAGTTTTGTCGATTCAAGGAAGCTTTGTACTTTTTTCTTTGGACACATTTATGAATGGATATGGAAACATGGCTTGTATAGTGTCAGGATAACTTCAAAGTATTTGAAAACTTGTGTGTATGTTATTTTCAGTTATTCAAATGGGTTGAAGGGTTCAATTCTTAGAACACCCTAATTCTAGAATATTTTAAATGTGTAACGTACTAAGATGTAATTTCAATTTCAAAGTATTTTCATTTATGCATAAGTCTTGTTTTATTTTTTGAACTCATGTAGAGGGATTGTACTAAATTTGGGAGGTTTGTTGGAAAATTAGTGCAATTAAGGGATTTAGTCATATTTGTAAATGGGATTGGAGGTACGAAGTGTACACCAATTAAGTAACTGAATATCCCTGACTCAGATAGTGATGTTCCGCTAGCTGATGAACTCATTAAAGAGTTCTACTCTTCAATGAGTAAACTCAGTGAGAATTCATCAGAGAGTAATCTCATCAGAATGTTCTACTCTTCTGGAAGAGAAATCATCAGAAGGATCAATCCTTCTTAGAGTATTCTTAACAGCGGGTTCAACTCTTAGGCTACTGAAGTCATCAGCAAGTATGCTCTTCAGTGAGTGTGCTGATGGATGTTCAGGTTGCTGAGTGCATGACTTTGCTTGAAGTAGTTTGTAACTGCTTTGACCTATTAATGAACAATTTCAAATTGGAATTTAGACCTTTAATCAATTAGTCTTGTAACCACTATTATTTTTATGGAGGAACATTATGAGGAGAATAATTCTCATAATTCCATTGAATGAGTTTCTTCTATATATAAAAGAAACAAATCTGCATGAGATGGAAAAAAAACGAAACCAAATCTGCATGATCGCCAAGCTAAGTTTTTTAACAAGTTTATCAATGATGCCTCTCTTATTGATGTTTCGTTAGGAGTTTTAAATTACACTTGGACTGATAAGTGGGGGTCTAATATGAGTAAGCTTGATCAATTTTTGGTTTCTGGAAATCTCTACGAGTTTTTTCCCCATTCTATAGGTGTTGTTTTGGAGAAAGGAATACTGGACCATAGACATATTCTTCTGAAGGAATCGCAAGTTGACTAAGGCCCAACTCCATTTCAGTTCTTTCATTCTTGGATGGATATGGAAGGATTTCAAAATCTTGTTTTAAGTACATGGAATAATGACGGTATTGTAAATGTAAACGGTATGGTCTTGTTCAAGAAAAAGCTTCAAAACCTCAAAAAAGTTATTCGGGAGTGGGTTGGTGATGGCATCAAATAACGACTAATTTATAGCATCCTTTATCCTGTTTATATTGCTCGTTTTACATCATTTTATATGAGAATTGATAATTAATGGTTTATTTATGTAATTCTCAGTTAATATCGAGCAATTGGTAAAAGTTGGCATAAAGAACATATTTTGGAGCTAAATTGATGAAGTACAAGAAAGTCTACTCAATGACAAGCAATACGCCGTATCATTCTAGACGAATACGCCGTATACCAAGACTTAGACGAATTCAAGACCATTTCCTGACTTTGATGCTTATGCCGTATTGGATTCTACAATACAACGTATATTAAACTTTGGTCAACAACAAGAACAATCTCCAATACGCCGTATTCATGTGCAACAATATGCCGTATTGGATGGCGGTTGATGAATATTCTGGAATATTATAATTGTGGACCCTACGCTAAGTTTCCTCGACACCCCGTATCGGTCAACCCAATATGCCGTATCGACCAGCTTCGAAGAGTATAAATAGAAAACCTAGGTTACGGTTTTCAGAGAGCCAAGCACCACCAAGTATGATTTCCAATTGATTTTAGAAGGCAAAAATGTCTTGCTAGTGCATTCATTCCATAGGAAAACTCCTGTAATCATTATACTTCGCTATAATCGTTCGATTATCATATCGTTTATCTTATGAACTATACTTTGATTGTTTCGAATAAGATATTGTGTATTGATTTAGAGAGTATGGGCTAATACCTGTATGTATTAGCCAAGTTTATGATAATATAATGTTTTGATTCTTTTACATTGATTGTTTACTCGTTGCATGTTGATTATGTTTATCACTTTACATGTTTATTGCTTGATTATGTTTTGATCTTTCATTCAACTTGTGTTACGTTTATTAATAAAGTCATGTTTCATGTTATTTGGTATTGTGTTAAGTGGATAATAGGCTAGACTTGTAACTAGGTTTAGATCTATGAATAAAATCTTGTTTCACTAGTACCTGTAATTTCGTTAAGTGGATAATAAACTAGATTTCGGGTTAGAAATGACATATTGCGTATCTTTATGACTAGATCACTATTACTATACATAAACATCTTATTTATGCTATTGGTAAATATGAATGATAGTTCTTGAACTATAGATAATGTTCTATTTCCTTTGCGGTTAAATGGATAGTAGGCTACTGGTATAAAAATATCTATTAGGTGATAAGTTTGTATGACTTCAAATTGTACTCTAGGTTGCTAATTGTAGATTGATAGATGATAATCAATAGTAAGACTTTATGCGGGTTGGGTTGATTATGACAGGATTAACCGATACATAAACCTAGAGTTTAGGGAGAAGTACCACCTAGCTTTCATTAGAAAACCACCAACGTATGTATTAAAATCTATGAAAAACTAGAAGGGGGTTGAATATTTTTATTGTTTAAAAAATTAATTTGCTTTGAATAACAATGAGTGAATTCAAACAATATAGATAAACAAAAATAAATAATATGCAAGTGTTAGGAATTGGAAATTCCATAGTGAAGTATCGGTCACCCCAAATATTATTTAGCATAAGTTAGCTCGTAGACATTACGTTATTTAGTTAGTTATTTAGTTTAGTGCAACACCGTGGAGGACGGACGGGTCTTTACCCACAGATGTATGCCGATCCACAAAGTCAGAGGGAGGATTTATTATGTAACTATAAATACCCCTACCTCCCAAGGTAGGGTGGACCTTTCATTCTAATCTAACCTTTTCTCTTTGTTTATTTCTCTCTCTAGAAAGGCTCCCATCTTCTACTTTCTCTCTCTAAACTCTTCATTCATTTGTTATGGTTTGATGTGTTTATGAAATCCAATATTATACAATTGGTATCAAGAGCCATGGTTTGATCACTCATCTTTCATGTTCTTAGATTTCTAGTGGTTTTCATAAGGCTTTTGGGTTTCAATGAGTTTAGAGTGGTTTGCATCATTTGGATCATTTCTAGTGTTAAAGTTTGGATTTTGATTGTACTTTTGTGTTTAGAATCATTATAAGTGCTTAGATTTTGAATTGGAAGGCTTGAATCATCGTGGTTGGGTTGTTTTTGGATTGTTTGTTTTTTGAAGTTTTCTAGGCAGCGATTTGTGTCACGGAATAAAACTTCATCTAAGCGATTTGTCCTGGTTTGGATCGTTTTTTGTAGCGACTTGTCATAGTCTTGTAGCGATTTGTCATTATTTTTGGTTAAGCGATTTGTCTATTGAGACAAAACGACAAAAATGACGAAAAGGACGATGTAGTGGATGTACTTGTGTCCTTTAAGCGATTTGTCCCTTAAGCGATTTGTCCCTTTAAGCGATTTTTACCTATAAGCGATTTGTCCCTTTAAGCGATTTGTCCCTTTAAGCGATTTGTTCCTTAAGCGATTTGTCCCTTTAAGCGATTTGTCCCTTTAAGCGATTTGTGCCTTAAGCGATTTGTCATCAGAAGCGATTTGTCAAGGACTGAGATTTGTCAATTCCTGCGATTTGTCTCCAAACCTAACATACAAAACCCTTGTTTTCAAACCCTATTTTTCCGAAAAATCCTTCGGGGGCGCGCTTAACAGGGGGTATATATATAAAGAATTAGGGAATATGACATACTCAACCATAACACAAATTTACCTTCACTTCCTTATCATCTTCTAGTTCCTTTACTACATTCTACTTCTCACTTTCTTACGGTTTGGTCTTGATTTTAGTAAAATCCCGCGAAAGATTCTATTTCTCGGTTTAAATCACAGACTTGTAAAATCCGTACACATCAACATCATGTCTAACACCGATTCAAGATTTCTACTAAACCCGTATGATGTCATGACAACCATGAGAATATTAGCTATACTGAACGATTACAGATGATGGAATCAATGAATGAGGATGTGAGATCTCCATGTTCAGAATTTAATGAGAGAGAATTGCACCGGTCTTGGCTACAGTATGCCATGCAAAAGAAAAGCAACATTGAACCTTATCAACAACTTCACTCTCACCTCATGTTACTTCTACTCTTAACAATGGAACGAACATGTATTGCCCTATTCCGTCAGGACTTATCCACATTAACAAGAACTTTGATGTTAAACCTAGAACAATTGGAGCTACAACTTGACAAAGAGAAGGTTCAAAAGGATAGTTCTAGTGCTGCACTTCAAGTGATCCACAAACAATCAGCTCATTCATTAGGGAATTCACATCAGACTATGATCAAGACATGAATGAAATGTCTTTCAAGAAACACACTGGAATGGAAATTAAGGAAATTATTATCCATCTCATGGATAATGTGAAGAAGTATATTGAGGAAGTTACTCAGAAAGATGAAAATGTGGATGAGTGTCTGTGCATTGAGAGATAGTTGTGATAAGTGGGTAATGTATCCGTTGAAGAATCGCTGCACATGCGAATGTCCGATACAACAAATAATGATGAAACCACTGCCAGTTACTCCTAACACACAAGAAGTTGATGCGTAAATAAAGGAATGAATGTCGGGCAAAATCAAAAGATTGTTGTGTTGGCGGGTAAAGCACCAGATGATGGATTAGTTGACACCGAATATAGAGGCTCGAGATAGATAAGCTTGACACGCCAGCCGGTCCGGTGACTCGTGTTACACATGATGTGGATGCGATCGCAGATAAATGAACAGGTGTCATGTAATAAGGTACCCTTGACTGTTCAACATAGTGCATCTGCTAATATACCTAAGCAAACTGATCTTAATGGTGAACATGAGTCTGATAAATGTTCCTTGGTTGAGGCTGAGTGTAATAATTTCAAAACAAATGATATGGTTGATAAAAAGGCTTTTGATGAACTTTCAAACAAATTCTCAAAACTTGAAAAACATTGCATTTCACTTGAAATTGCAATACAAAGAAAGGAGGAAAGTTTTCAAACTAAGAAACCATGTAAAAATCCGGAATTTCCTGAATTTCGTGAATTTTATGAAATAAATGATTTAAAAGCTCAGCTTCAAGCCAAAAACTCTACTATCAACAATTTGAAGAAACATATTTCTGATATGCATGTGAAAAGTAATTAAGGTAATTGATGTTATGTTAATGATTGATGATATTCAAACGAGAAATGATGAATTAACGGTTTGTGTGGCCAAATTACTAAAGGAAAATGAGTCTTTGAGAAAACATCACATAGAACTAAGTGAATCTGTCAAAGAAGCTAGAACTAAGTCAATGGAACAAACAAACTCTTTGATAGCAAAAATTGATGAACTCAAAGCTCAACTACGGGAAAAAAGTTTCACTATTGTTGCCTTAAAAATGAGCTTAGGAAACTGTAGGGAAAAGTGAACACTAAGTTTACAAAACCATCAATTGGAAACCGCTTCTCATCCCATTAGAAACCGGTCCGTTGTTAGGCAGCCTCAGCGTTTATATCCGAAGACCAAAATTTTTAAAACACGGTTTTCCTCGTTGTTGATGATAAACAAGTTTTGTCAAAACCAGTCACTTCACCTAAGTTACCTAAGAATAATGCTTCTAGCTCCTTTAACCCTCAACAAGTTTCTACTTCTATCTCAAAGACCTGAGGAATAGTTCAAAACAGTGTCAAAACCAAGCATTAAAACCCAGAATTCATTTGATATGAATGACTTGTGGAAGAACTATTATCTAGAAGAAGCTAGGAAAAGGCACATACTCGAAAAGACGGAATTTTAGGTTCAAGACCTAGGGTGATGCATTCCACGAGATTTCAAGACTGTAGTAGTAAACCATCACCTAGGAACTCTCAAAAGACTAGGGGTTGGCTTGCATCTAAGAGTAGTTATATAAAGAAGAATGCTAAGCATGTAGAAAATGAAACTAGAAATTCCGAGTCTTTTCTGAATAAGAAACATTTTCCTAATTCACATGCTAAGGTACAATCCACTAAGACTACCTTAATGGCTAAGGTTCAACATGTCATGAAGCAAAACAAACCCAAAACTTCGCCTAGATGGATCCCAACGCTAAATATTTGAGTCTAGGAATAACGATAAGTCTTCCATCGTATAAGAATGTCACCAATCATAGACCTTGCCATAAGGTGGATCTGGTAAAATGTTTATGGATGTGGACTTAGGTGGATACCGAAAGCTGTTACCAATGACAAAATCAAAGATGTGAAACCCCAAAGCGTTTGGATACTAATGTCACTAACCAAAATATATGCAATCAAGTTTGTAATATTAGTGCAAGTCCTTATCATTGCATACTTCAATCCTTCAATACATGGACTAGCTTAAAGTATGGATTACAAATGGATTGATATCTCATAACTCACGGGTTCAAGTAACTCAATCTTGATATTCATTTGGAAATGACGTCGCCACTTCGCCAGCCTCGACCAACACTACATGCCTGCAGATAACACTTCAGCCCTGCCTGCAAAGAAAAGAAAAGTGTACGACTCAGTGTGCTTTATCTTTAGAAGAAGAGAAATCTTCATTTTTATGACCATTCTCACCGAAATTCCTCATCAACAAGCTTCATGTTGCTCCATGCTCATTCAATATTCAAGTGGATCTACGCTCATTGGTGTATATTCTTATTCACTTGTGTAAATCAAAAATGGCAACTTAGGATGCAATTTTTGAGGGGGAGAAGAGTGAATATACTACATGTTGATGGATGCTTGAGTTATGGTCATATGACTCTCCAATGCCTAATGTCTTCACTCACTAAGGATAAATGGGATTTACTATTTGGGATTCATTGTTTTTCAAGATATGTTTGATGAGTACTTCCAACCTCTAACGAATGTTGATCAGCTAGTTTCTGAAGCTCATGCTCTGGTTCCTACTGACTCAACTGGTTCACCATCTAAGAAGTACTTCTCAGAATTCTCAAGAAACCTTATCTTCAGTTATTTCACAAGGCATTGATAATGACTATCATAATATTGTAGTTGCATTCATGAATAATGATCCGCTCTTTGGTATTCCTTTACCAAATCTTCACGGATTATTGTTCATGAATAATGATCCGCTCTTTGGTATTCCTTTGCCAAATCTTCATGGATTATTGTTCTTCCAATGTGCACTCTCTAAATCAACCACATGAACATTAAGGAAAATGACTACCTCATCCGCTCGAAGATATTATTGGTGAGTCTTCCAGATCAGTCTCTACATGAATACCTTTAGGAAGAAGGCATTGATGTTGAGGAATCATTTGCTCCGGTTCATTCAGTGGGTCAATGTACATCCGATTGTATGTTTATTCACTTGTTGGACATTTGAAACAAGTTGATTTCTTTGAAGTTAATCATCTATCACTTATTTGAGGTTGAAGTTGACTTTCACAAAGACGTGTTCTTATTTGATCACTTGCTCGGGCTTAAGAATTTGAGATGAAGACTTGGTTTATCTAGTTACTAGCAGTCAAGGTGGATGGTTAAAGACCTGGTTAACTATCACTATTAGGAGTTACGTTGTTTTACTTGTCACAACGATATGACGGTGTGGATAATCGCAAGAGGTGTTAATGTCTCATACTGTGTTTGAGTAGTGAGTACTTAGAGATTTGCTTCAAGCATAAATTCTCAACACCGTTCTTCCATCATTAGGTGCAAGCTTAAGATAAAAATGTGGGGAATTTGACTTCAGTTTCAAGTATGGTATATCGGGTTTTATTCATCAGTGGTCATTTCAAATTGTCCACATAAGGGTTGATAAAGATAGTCATAGAGAGTTTTTGTAGCAGTTGATTCTCACAGGATTCATTTGAGCTAATTTATGTTCTTCTCTATTTCAAGATTATTTGGTATGTATAATATGTTGCTGATTCTGAGGTATCAAAACCAGCAAGGGGGAAGGAGATATACATCTAAACACACAACGAGTACACGTGATGAACTTAATACTTCTTCTCTATTGAAGTAATCCCGGAAAGACAAATGTCATAACCGCAGAGAAACTCAGTGTTTAACTCAGAGTTTTGGTGTGTTATTCCAACTATTTATGGGAAGGATGCATTATTCCAACCATTTGGGGGGAAGTGGTCTCTGGATACTTTTAGTATGTGTTAAATCGCTTTCGTGAGGGGAGAAATGTGAGAAGAATATGTGGAGCGTGAGATGATATTGCTTATCGACATCTTCTATATGATTTATGGTAGTGCTTCCGGTTATTGCTTCATGTACACAATACAATGATGATTCCGATGTGATCGCAACCATCAGGGGAGAGATATGTGTACATCGGTCGCACAACATGTTCACATGATCGAAGCTTAATCGCTTATTCGGGTTGACATCTGCAGAGAAGATCGTTGATTGAAACCGCATCGTGATGTCTGTGTTTCTACTATGGTTGGGTACTTGTGTACTTTATGGGCTGATTGGTTATATGGAAGATAACTGGAATGCACTTGGTAAAATGAAGATGTTGATATATTGCTCCCCAGAATTGACAACTGCTCAAACTCGAAGAGTAATGTGTATATCGGGGACGCACAATAGGATCATGTGATCGGGCTTAATCATTTATTATGGGATTGATAAACGCAAAGATGATCCGTGTTATCTTGTTACTTCGTGTTCTCGTCTTCGGGTGTTGAGCTTCATTCAATGAGACCGCTTTTTTACTTCTTCTTCTTGAGGGAAATGGTCTTTGTTCGAGGATTGTCGGTTTGGGGAAGCGCCAAAGATTCACTTTTGAAGGCTCAAGTTCTTGAACGATTCAAAAGCCTCGAAAGCTTTGGTGGTGAAAGTTTAAGAGATGATGACTTCTATCTTCTACAAAGTGTTGAACGATTTCCTTATCTCTAGATTGTATCATCATCTTCTTAAACTATTTCTCTATCTTTGTAAATAATTTTCAAAAAGCAAAATAGAAAAATATAAAATCATCAAAAACCCATAAAAATTAGAAAATTGAAAAATACCAAAAATATGTTTTCTCAAGACATGTCTTCTGTTATCGATAACATCTACGGTCTTAGAAATGTCATTCAATAATGCGGACGGACTTTAGATGAAGTTCGAGCAGGAGGTGTAAATATTTCTTTCTAAACATGTCTCAAAATACGGCTTGCAGTTATTTCAGACTGTAACCCGTGCTTAAACCATGGTTTGCTATTATTTCTAATATCAACCCGCTCTTTAAAGAAGGAAAATGTTGCGCTAAAACAAATTTTCAAAAATATCGTGCACTTATCCTAAACTACAATATGAGGAAAGTATGTCGAAGGACTGCTGTTCCTACACAAATGTTTTTCCGTCTAAAATTCTTCAGAAAAATATTTGTTGTGTTTTCAAAATGGTGGAAAATGAGTTGCTTGAAAAATCAATCAGTATCGAGTTTTTATAAAATTTGCAAACTCAATCAATGACTTCAGCGCTTTTAAACTTTTCAGAAAATGAGCCATTGATTGAGGGGGAGAATGTTTTCAAATCTATATCATCTAACAAGCTTATCTAATTATCCTATATACTTAAATGTAAAACATGTTAACCTACGTTGAAGGACTAGGTGCCTAGGATATGATTGTTAGGATTAGATGATTAGAGTTTGATAAACACATTATTCCCATACATTTGTATGATCTGATTGATATGTTGCATTGACTTTTATTAGTCGATTGTTGTTTGGGTTATGTCGACCACCATATATCTGTATGTGTGTTCACTAACGATGCGTATATTGGTATATAAGAATGTTCCCGATCCGGATCCCACATATGAAGATGATTGGATGCCGAAAGGAAAGGGTAACTATATCTTGGGTTGAAAAATGAAGAAACGGAGCTTAATTTGACTTCTATGGAGAGTTGGCATGATAAAATGCAACGTAAGAGGTCTCATCATGATCGATGGGTTTTCTTCCAAACCTACAACAACAACAACAAAAGCAGCTCAACCACCTAACGTATCTTTGTGCATGTTACCATTTTTAAACAATTTTGAAAAATATTGTTTTGAAAATGGAAAAATATTGTTTTGAAAATAAATCGGATTCAAAGTTTTGAAATCAACCGGACTTTATTTTGTCAAATCTTCAGTGATTTCAAATTATATATTTTCAAACGATATTTCATCAAAAAGTCCGTTTGTACGTTATAATGTGGTGATCTAAAGATTTAATGTTATGTCATGGTATGATTTTCTTTAAAAATCAAGGTCTTTCAAAATTAAATTTTTTCTGTTCTTGTTTGATTGTGAAATTGTTTTATTTTACTTAAAAGATCTCTTAAAAACGATCATACCTGACACTAACAATCTTTAATGTCTTATATTGGTCCTTATCTATCATTTTTCAAAATTAAATCAAGCTACGTCTTTCCCCAAAATTTTTCTAAATGATTTAAATCAATTGGGATCCAAAATCTCAATTGGTTTGAAATTTTTGATCGGGGGAGAGATTGTGATTTAAATCTCAAATCTGTTTTAGTCCTTTAAAGGCACTCCTGCCTCCATGTGCCGAACGATTTCAATATATGATGCACATGATTGAGGAGGAGCATTTATCCAAAACAAGATGAGTATTTAAACAAGGCCACATTTTCTCCCATGTTTTCTAAACCTTATTAAATCATTTGGGATCCAAAATCTCAAAGGGTTTGATATTTTTGATCGGGGAGAATTTGTGATTTAATTATGAAATCGATAAAACATGATCGTTGATTCAATGTGCACTGCTCTCCCATATGTGCTAAACGCCAATCTCAAGCACATATTGAGGGGGAGCATTTCAAAAGGAAAATAAACTTTCAAGGTACGAAGATTTCTATGTTTTATCATAAGGTACCTTGATTGATTTTCTAATGGTTTTCCTAATGGCAAATGTGATCGTGAAAGTACTTCAAATAACTCCTGCCTCGACGTGTTAAATGATTTAACAACCAACGCACATTTTGAGGGGGAGAATTTACCAAGAAAATCAAATGGCTTTTTCTATGGAAATTGTGATCAAGATATTATTTCAAAGAACTCTTGCCTCCATGTGCTAAACAATTTCTAAATCATATGCACATGTTGAGGGGGAGCTTTTCTAAATGATCAAAAATAATTAAGGTACAAAATACTTTGATATTTTATCACCAGTACCTTGATTGGTTTTTTTCCAAATGATTTTTCAATTGGTTTCAAGAAGAAATGAACAATACCAAAAGACCGACCAATTTACTTTATGCATGGTGTTATAAGTATGGTTAGGTTAGGTATTCGTTCCCACGATCCCGCCAGAGCCGGAGGGATCTACCCAGGGACAATCCACTAGATAGTGTAGAAGTCCTTAGGTATGATGAAAAAAAGGAGAAAAGTGAGAATAAGGAAGAGTGCGACATGAGATAGAGCTAGAACTGGAATAAACCCAACAAGGTTCTAGTAATGAAGTCTCGCGTAAGCACTAAGGGTTAAAGAATGAAAAAGAATTAAATGTGAAAAAGGGTGAAAAGAAATAGCCCTCCAACAATTCAACCTTAGGGCGTGAACGGGTTCAATACATAAGCTACTGGTGGTTACTAAGGTAACGCCGGTATTGAAGACAAGACGTCATGGACCCAGTGACGCACTGCACTAAACTTCCCAAGCTACTCAAGTTCCTCTTAAAAGGACTTGTTTCATTCTCACGGGGAACATACATAATCTATCGACTTTCTCTTAGAGATCGTTGATATTGAAAAAGGAGACCCTCTCCCTAGTCTCCGACATAGGAAACCAAAAGTGCATTATTGAGTCTAGAGCCAAGAGATCATCCACAATATCTCATTAGGACACTAAATTAATGAAGACTTGCTATTTCACACAATGTGGAAAGTAAGAATATATTAAGAGTCGTACGCATTATCCTTGTGATATTGCCAGAACATCCGAGTGATATGTAAAAGTATTCACGATGAAGATGGAAATCCTTCTAGAGCCAACATCAAACAAGCTCTTGGTGGGTGACATGTGAGATCTTTTCTAAATATCAAGCTTGTGACAACTGGATAGAAACGATGGGGCGATTCATTCTTGAATCAACCTTGGTCCAGGAAATGAATTGAAGAATACTTTTGGAAAACCGCTCATGCAACCTTCTTTCTCTAGCACGTCGAATGTATTCATTTTCAAATTCAAAAGTATTCCGATGAAAAAATACTTTTGGAAACCGTCGATGTGCGAACCTCTTCTTTCTCTAGCACGTCGAATGTGTACTCTTTCAAATACAAAAAGTATTTTGATTGAAAATTGATCTTTCTCATAAAACCTTCGTCGTATTGCAAAACTCTTTCTTCTAAGCAATACGCGATTGTTTTCAAATCACTTTTTCATCAATCAGTGAATCTCAATTCACTGGTTCACTCACTCCGTGTTGTCTTCTTAGAGACATTCCGGTTTGAGAACAGCTAGAACAAGCGAAACCCTGTCAAGGAGATTCGAATTATACCGATCACAAAGACTTGTACTGATCAACGGAGAACCGTGCCGTACTCAATTCAACGAAAGTGATCAAAGACACTTTCGTGTGTTTTATTGCTAATTGTTGTTTGTAGGTACATTTGGACGGGTTAGTGATTAGAATTGAGGAGTCAATCCAAAGCCGATGCTCACAAGATCCACACTTAATTAAAGAAATCATGATGGTGCATATCTACGTAACTGCTCGATATTTTTATACTATGCTTCTACTACGCAGCTGCAAATATCATGAACCAGTAAAGCTTCCGCTACTCTGATGGAAAGATGTCATGATCCCTAAAGTGTGAGCATGTCGGTCCAAAAGTCACAACATCACATGATGGCAACACAATACAATGGGTGATCCAGAGATTTATTGTGGTTGATGATCTCTAATAAAGCTCGAAGATCATCAAAGATGTGGATCAGTTCAAAGACCTCCACTGAAAGTACAAAACTATCGGACAGTGAAGAGTCACTACTCAAGCACAAAGATTGCTGTTTTGAAGAATTGAAGTCTACGAGCTCAAGACTAAAGATTAAATAGAATGCTAGGATTCAAAATGTAAAACATGGGATGACCTCCCTTAGGGGGAGATTGTTAGGAATTGGAAATTCCATAGTGAAGTATCGGTCACCCCAAATATTATCTAGCATAAGTTAGCTCGTAGACATTACGTTATTTACTAGTTATTTAGTTAGTTATTTAGTTTAGTGCAACACCGTGGAGGACAAACGGGTCTTTACCCACTGTATGCCTGATCCAAAGTCCGTAGGAGGACGTTTATTATGTAACTATAAATACCCTCTACCTCCCAAGGTAGAGGGTTTGACCTTTCATTCTAATCTAACCTTTTCTCTTTTGTTTACTTTCTCTCTCTAGAAACGCTCCCATCTTCTACTTTCTCTATCTAAACTCTTCATTCATACGCCCATGTTTGTTATGGTTTGATGTGTTTATGAAATCCAATATTATACAGCAAGTAAAGGAAGAAACGATCAAACCACAATACGATTGTTTATATTGGTTCGGTCTACAAGGACTCTTTTTCCTTGCTCTACCCCACTACCCGATTGTCCAACTCGAGAGCTATCTTCACTAATCAACAAGATCCTTTAACCGACGGAGAAAACCTTTACACGTCGCTTACACAATATTTCCGACACAAAGCTAGATGTCGAGTTCTTTTACAAGGGCACAACCACTCCCAACACACTAAGTAGTTTAAGGACTAAAATATTAACCACTCACACTCAGAGGTTTATGATGGTTTTGTACAAACAATAATGTATGAATAACAACAATTCACACAACTATAAACAAACAAGACTTGCAAAAATTCGTTGAAGCTTGGAATGTCTTGATCTTCTTTGCTACAAAAAAGGATCACTAACAATGAAATGAGAATGAGTTAGATGAAAGAGAATGAAAGAATGTATGTGTTTTTATGCTTATAAGGGATGAGAAAACAACTTGTTTTGGCTTGCTATTTATAGCCAAATGCCTCAGCAACCCACGGATCACACGGAACCAAAAATTTGGTTCCATCCTTGTTAATTTTTGGTTTCGTGGGTTTGATAGAAAATCTCAACAAAATATTCACCATATCTTACCAAGATCTTAACATATCTAACCAAGATTACATTTGATATGTTGAGTGAAAATCTAAACAAGATATCAAGAAATCTTTCAATGATTTTCATGATGATGCAACACATGATGTAATATACATTTTTCATTTTTAGTTTTATATGTTTTTGTAAATAAACATTGCAATGTACATGTTAGCAAACTAGATGAGTAAAAACTAATTTGATTGTAAAAGACTAGAAGTGTAATGTGTCTTTTTGTTTAACATCTAATAGTGGCATTTTATCTTAAAATGACAAACTACTATTTTGTGAACAAATGTTGAAAACATTTTGTGTTTAAGAAAAACTTGTAGCTATATGTAAAAGTCTTGATAAGATTTATACTTTTGCTAAAATGAAACTTATTATTGTTAACAACAAAATATAGCAAAGATCGTAAAATATAAATAACGTTTTAGACGATATTTGTATTAACAATCTCCCCTTTTTTTGTTGAGGACAAAACATAAATTTTATTTTTAAATGTTTGTATAAAGTTTTTCAAGAATTATAAAAATATGAGTTTTAACTTCAAATTTTTGATAAACTAAATAGTTGAAGAGTAAAGTATAAGAATCTTCTCATTTCAAGTTATAACTATTTTCTCCTCCTTTTGTCGAAACAAAAAGAAGAGGCGAGGCGAATAATGTAATGAGCTCGAGCCAAATGCTCCCCCTTAATTGGGTGCCAAGAAAAAGATACATGAATTATGAAAAGCTGCAAAGGTTAGTGAACATGCTATAATCAAAAATAATTATCACAACCAACATATAATCACCAAAATGATTATCACAACCAACAAATAATCACTTAGAGTAACCGACATCATTATAACAAACATCATTCATTAGTAAAATTTTTATGACTCAAAGTCATAAAATGGACAATAATGGAGATGTGTTGACATAAGAAAGAAAATAAATCCTAAAAAAATAAAAAAATAACTTAGAAAATAAAAATCCTATAAATAATTAATAACCATCCTATTGTGGTGGAGGATGGGAAAGAGCGTTAATACGCTCAAGAATGTGGTTGAGGATGAACCTCATTTCATCTTGCATTTTGTGGACCATAATTTGGGTCCTTTCACTTAGATGAGTGGTTCGCTCACAATGTGATCAACCATGGCGAGGTTGGTTTGGTGGTAGACTAGGTTCATTTTTTGGTGGTGGAACATTGGTTGAATGATGGTTGAGATTGGGTGGAGCAAAGAGGGATAAGAGCAAAGTGGTATGCATTTGCACCGCCTCATTAAGATGAGAGTCCACCATGTTGGAGAAGGCTTGGAAATTATCTAGGTGAGCTTGGATCTCAACTTGAGATTGTGGGTGGTCTACCCACATGGATTCATCAATATCCTCAATATGTGGGGAAACTAAGTGAGGTGGTAAAGCATGGTCTCCATATAGTGGCCTATGGATTTCTTTGTGGATTGGGTGAAAAAGTAGAGGTCTAGGTTCATTTTGAAAAGGCTCGTTTGGCATAAAGGATGCTCTTGGAGATTCATGAGCAATACGCTCAATGGTGCCAAGATGGAAGCGGTGGTGGATTTGTTGGCCTAGGTGGTAAGTCATCCAAATCATTCGCAAATGGATGAGGAGATGTTGGTGGTGTTATAAAAAGTTCAAGTGGTATGAGTTTTGGAGATTTTGGTGGTGAAGTTGTTTTAGATGGTTGAGATGGAGCCGGTGGTGGTGAGGTGACAATTGGTGTTTTTGTTGGTGGTGTAGTAGTCACAATGATGGTTGATTTCGGCGGTGGAGTTGGAGTACTTAAGTTGAGGAAGTTCTCGTCTCTAATGGGTGATGAGATGTTGAGTGGTGAGGAGTCAGATAAGGAGGAGTTCAAGCTGACAAAGCAACATGGACGTACGCTCATTCTAGCGGTTTTCTTAAGTGGCTTTTTTGAAGGAGACGAGGTTGAGGATTTAGTCATTTTAACTTTGCGTAAGAGATGCTAAGAGTATGGAAAGGTGGTAGTGAAGATGTGAAAAATTCCATCCTGTAAGTGTTTAATTTATAGAACTAAGGATTCATGGGGAATTTTGTTTGGTTTGATGTTAATCCATATAAATATGGTGGTTTCTAATCATATGAAGGTGTTTAGTAGCATGTCAAATCATCCTAAGTCAATCCATTTAGAATGTATTTGTGGAAAACTAGAAAGGGGGGGGGGGTTGAATAGTTTTGCTAATTAAAACTTGCTTTTAAACTATTTAGATCGACTTATGTCAATCTATTTAGATGTGTGTGTTGGATGTTGATAAACAAGCATATAAAGGTATGTTATGAAAAGATAAGAGTAAGAAGCACAAAATCACAACGCGAGTATTTATAGTGGTTCGGCTACAAGGACACCTTCCTTGCCCTACTCCACTCCCCGAGTCACTACCGAGAGTTCAAACACTACACCAATCTCCTTGCGTAGCGAAGCCTTCACAACGCCGCCCTTTTCCGGTGCTAGGCTAACCACCGGTTCTTTTCACCTAAGGTGAACCACACCTTCACAACGTCGCCTACCCTTTATCAGGTACTAGGCTAAGTACCTAGTTCTTTAACACCAAGGTGAACCACACCTACACAACGTCGCCTACCCTTTATTAGGTACTAGGCTAAGCACTAGTTCCATTGCAATGGAGGAACTACTACCCAACACTACACCAACGACTAATCCCAAAGGAGATCAACTCCTTTTTACAACATCATCAAGGATATCAATATCCTTGGATCTAGTACTAATCTATCTTGTACATCGAAACATACCATATAAAATGTACATCTAAGGCACCTTTCACTAATGCCTTTAACTAGATCTTCAAGACACCCTTCACTAATGTCTTGTGTCTTGACTTCTAAGCACCCTTCAATAATGCTTCTCGTCTTGACTTCTAAGTAGCTACCGCAAGTGCTTATGATATGGACGATAGATACCCTTCACTAATATCTTCATCTTGACACTTGAGACACCTTTCACAAATGTCTTCAACACTTCTTAGGAAAAGAAAACAATCACCAACAAGAAGACTTCTAGGTCTTGATGATGAGGAAGCATGGCAACTCATGGACTGGAGCTTGCTCGACTTCAAAGGTGGTGATCTTGCCTTTAAGAGGAACCTAGAAGATCACACAAAACAAAACTACAAACATAGATCTCTTGGATCTGAGGTTAGAGAGTTTTTAACTCTAGGAGAAAGTATGTTAGAAAGGGGTGAGCAACAATGAAGAAATGGCTCACTATTTATAGAGGAAAAATTACTGTTTTCCGGATCCCACGGAATCCGCTCTAGATAAAGCTAGGGATCCGTAGGACGCTCCTATTTACCCATGGGTATTTTGGTTATGGGTCATGGGTCATGGGTTGATCCATGGGTCTTTAGCTAGATACAATGTATCTCTTGAGTGCAATGCACCTAGTCACTGGTATGGTCAAAACCATGGGTCATGGATATTATCCATATATGATATAAGCATGATGTCATGCAATGGGTTATGGGTCAAGCTCCATGGGTCATGGGCTTGGGTTGTACCCAACTACATTCAATGTATTTGCCCAATGGGTTATGATACTTAAGTTTCTACCATTTATATTACCCAATATACTACATACTAGTTATGTGTATATTTTACCCAAATATGTAAACACTAGTTGTTGTACATATGTAATATTAAATCATAAAATCACTTATACTTGTTTTAGTGTTTTATGTGAAAATGTGAATATGTTAGAAACTATTAGTTCAAACCATTTACGATTTTATTTGTTTGTTAAATGATTTTACGTTTGCTATCGACAAAACATTAGAAGATCGTAAAATATAAATAAACGCTTTTACGGCTTATTTGTATTAACAATCTCCCCATTTTTGTTGATGACAAAACATAAAATTGTTTTAAGGAAAAGCTAAAAATTAAAAGTTTGAATTTGTAGTTTTTACTTTTTCTCCCCTTTTTGTAGAAACAAAGAGCTTTAAAGGAAACTAACACATTGTTTTAGGAAAAACATGTGAAAGAAATAAAAAGAAATAGAGATCAAGTAACGGGAAAGGATCTCGTCTTTACTTCCCCTTGACGAGTCCATCCCTATGTAAGGCGCCAAGAAAGTAATACTAATCTAGTTTGTTTGCAACTAAGTTTGCAAAAGATTTCGTCTAAGTGACGAATGTGCTCCCCTTTGATGATTGCAATTTTGCAAAGGGATGTCAAGAAATGTAATCCTAAGTTTGCAAGTAATTTGCAATGTATTGCTTTGACATAAAGCTCCCCCTAGCTTTAGGGTGTCAAAGTCTTCAAGTGTAGATTGAATAACTACAAAACAAATATTAGAAAGCAAGTATAATTCACAATTGCCTGCAAATGTGGTCCAAGTTAGTAGAAAAAAAATAGTTTACTGTATCACGGATCCCACGGTTCCTCCTAGTAGTGGATCCGTCAGGCATTTAGAGGATCCGTCTGGCTGATGAATAAATTCAGCAAATGGTAGTATAACAAATAATGTTATCACAAAAGTGAGTTATGAATACAACATAATCATATACTGTAAATATAGCAAGTAGCATGTAATTTCATTTAATAAAACTAGAGTTATGATATATGGTTCGGTCCTGAACAGTCAAGTTTAATCACACAAGCTGACCACTTGTGAATGGCCAACCATAATAAACTTAAAATAGCTCAGAAAGCAAATGCAATTAAGATCAGAGGAATATAGTGGATTCTCGGGTCGTTAAGTCCCACGGAGACTCAATGGTGTTTCAAAACTTTTCAGATGATAGAATGATCACTAAGGATAGTGATCAGTAAAGATTTTGATGGATTATTACACTACTGATTGATTGGAATGAATTGGATACAGAATTGTAAAACACAACAATCAGATTAACAAACGTAAATACGTACGTTTATTAAACTACGTAAACGTACAAAATAAAAAGTGAGATCTAAGAAATAAAAGACCTAAAAATATGAAAATGATATTTTTGAAATCCTAAAAATAAAAGAAAATTATTAGAAAAATAAAATTATTTTTATAACTATTTATTTAATTACTATTAATTAAAAACTATTTTTAATTATTTAATAATACTCTAAAATAAAAGAAAATATGAAATAAGGCTAGAAAAATAAGATTATAATTCAGAAAAATCTAAAATATGATAAAACTAATTTTAAAATTGAAAATATATTTTTTGCACTTTTTATCTATTTATTACTAATTATTTATGATTTAAAATACACTTAAATACTAGAAAATATAAAATTAACCTGGAAAAATAAATTTTTAACTTAGAAAAATCTAAAATATGATAAAACTAATTTTAGAACTGAAAAGATATTTTTTATGCTTTTTAATTATTTATTACTAATTATCTAATACTTTTAACTATTTAAAATTATAATAAATACTAAACAGATTAGGAAAATTATGAAACTTTTTCTAAAAAATAAATTAAGGTGACGAGGTTAAGAAAAAATATAAAACGGAATTTGCTTAATAATAAGCTAAAAAGAAAAACTAAAAGCTAATTAATATTAAATAAACGCTATCACTATATTTAAAATGATGTTTTTGTGGATTTTCTTTTTGAAAACTATTTAACTACTTAAAATATGAAACTTTAATGAAGAAGAGTTTTAGCAACTTAATAATAAGCTGCTTGAGAGCTTAAAACCCAACAGAGCAGCATGAGCTTATTTGATGTTTTAAGCTCAAACAGTATAAATTGGAACCAAAGTAAGCTACAAACAAGCTAATGCTACTTATATTAAGCTAGAAAACACGATAAGCATACAAAAGCTACTAATAAGCAAATAAGCACTTATGATCTTATTGTTAAAAGACATAAATGGGACAAGGTTTAAGCTTATTGCAGCCCTAGCAAACAAGCTACAAAATGGAATTTTAAGCTTGAGACCCCAAGATGGCTAGGTCAGATTTCCAGAGAACCAAGATTCACAAGCTTTGACCAACTAATAAGCTCAGAGCTTATCAAATTGACTACTACTCAACTGCGTAATGGCACCATTTTATCAAGCGGTCCAAAAGAAGTTGAGAAATAAGCACTGAATAAGCTAAGCAGAGATGAACTATTATTTTTCTAATTAAGTTAAGCAGCTAAAATTTAATATACCAAAAGCTTATAAGCTAAATCTCAATATTAAACACACACTAAAATTATCTATTTTATTCAAAAACGACCAAATTGAAAATTTTGACTTTTTAAGAAAAACACTAAGGTTGACTTATATGAACTTTGAATCAATACTACTTACTGATTATGTAATATTAAGTTATATTAAGACTAATTTAAGCTAGTTTAACAAGTTTTAAGCTAATATGATGAATTTGACAAACTAAAACCTTCAATTAACTAGCAAGTGAGATTTAAAGATGATTTTGACTATTTCACAAATGAGGACTGGTTTTCTTTGCTGAGATTAGTTATTTAGACCAAGTGTGAAACAAACAAAAAAGCAATAACACAAACACTCTTAAAAACAAAGTTAGACTAGAAATCCAAACAACCTTTATAAGCCTATTAATGAAGCCTTTAAAGGATTTCAGTGATTCACCATGCATTTGATTAATAACCATATATTATTATATACTAAAGCTAAATAAACATTGAACAACATCAATAACAACATAGAACAATGAGGTAACAAAATTTAGCAAAAGCTTACAAACCGGATTCCAAGTGAAAAAATGAGAACCAAGGACTGAGACCATAACCTATAGCTTCCCAAGAAGCTCTAAACCAAGGCCATCCAATATCAACCCTGCTCCAGCTTTGATCACCATTTCTTGTGATTTTTTTATTTATCACTAATTTATTTGTATTTTGGTAATTTTGAGTTTGACTTCTAAACCGATTTTAAATGTTTCTAAAAGCTTAAATAAACTTTCTGAGGAGCTTATATGGCTTATTCAGTCCAAAGTAACAACTAATAACAACATTAAATTCACATGAGATTTTGAACTTTGAAAATGCATAAACTGAAATTTAAGCTTGAACACTGAAATTTATTATTGAAAAGGATTCAAAATAATAATCGAGAATACTTAAGAAGGTACTTAAAAGCTTTAAAATATAACCGAAACTTGAAATTAACTAAAACGACATATATTAAACTAAGTTACACTCGATATATTGCTACATTGCTTCTCTCCTCTTTATAATGATCTCTTAAGCTCTTGTCGACATCTCTGATTGTATCCCACTTCATTCCAACCATTGGATTGGACAAAATCATCATAATCGTCCATTTGGATATTTTGGCCAAAAGTCTATAAGGTGTTTCAATCAATTAAAGCTTGGATGATTGTGGTAGTGAGTGGGGACAAGGTAAGGTGGTGGTAAGGTGATTTGCAAGTGGAATTGAAAACCATGGTGGTTTGAGGAGTCACCGGTTTTGGCGCCAGATCGCGGAGGAGATGCACATGCATCTGTTTTGACTTTTGCCGACCGAGTGGTATTAATAGACGGGGGTACAATTGGTTATGACCGGGTCAGTGGGTATTTGACTGCCTGCTGGGGTCAAGAGTCAAGTTGGATTGGGCTAAGGTTTGGGCCAGCAGCCAGTTGGATTGGGTTTGATATTAGGGTCCGGTTTGGTTTTGTTGAAATAACAAGGACCATTTTGCAACTTCTCCAAACTTTGAGGGACCAACATGACACTTTTCCAAAGATATCAAAAGGACCAATCGTGACAAAATTTAATAGTACAAGGATAATATTTGATCATTTTCCATTTTAAAATATCCAAGGACTAATTTTTGACATTTTTCAAACTTGAGGACCTTTTCTCGCCATTTGACCAAAGATTCATTCAAGGATCATTTTTGACAATTTAGAATATTTCAGGGACCTTGAATGATAAAACTCCACATTTTTGGATTCCATGGACTAGATTTGACAACTTTTGAAACTTGGGGACTAAACGCCCATTTTGCAAACTTGATACGCTTTTCATCCGATTTGATATTTTGCATTTAAAACACATAAAACACTTGTTTGTGATATTTTCATCATTTTGATGCATTTCGAAAGTGTTTTCAAATGATTTTGCAGCTTAGATGGTACAAAAATGATAAGTATTTAGACACTCATCAATCCCCCACACTAAGATATTGCTAGTCCCTAGCAATGTTTTGAAACTTTAATGGATTTTAAAGAACTCTTTACCAAAAGCCATTACTTCTGGTGTAAAACCTGGAAAATCTAAAACCTGATTAAAGACTAAAATACCCTTGGAATCGAAATTTATAAAATACGTAAAATACATTTATATCATTTAACGAAATTTAAAACTTAATTTATGAAGTAATTAAACCTAACTAAAATGGAGTAATGATCGATTTTGGTACCACGAAGGTTGGACGTTTCAGAATAACTTGGGTCATGTTTGTTTTGTTCGATGGACCATAGGTCAAGGCTTAATGGGCAGGTTGTCATGGTTCGGTCAGCTGCCGAAACCCAAGACCCTTCCTAAGCCTAAACCAAATTACTACCACCTATATACAACAACACATAAACACAAAAGTGAAACCCTAGTTTTGTTGTTGCCTCTCTTTTCTTTTTCTCCCTACTCGGCCAAATACATACACCCTTGGTGTCGAGTTTTTGCTTCAACCAAGTTAAGGTATAACATGTTCTCGTCTTCCTTTGATGTACCTTACGCATTTATTGTAATATGTTTTGTTTAGTCGAGGTTTTATGCTTTTTGCGTCGAGCCGTATGAAGTCCAAACAAGAACAAACCATATGATTTAAACCTATAGTATTGAAGAGTATGTTACGTAATATGTATTATTGAATAGAGTCATGGTTATGTCGAGTTGCATAAGGACCGAACCTTATGTGTTTTAACCGAACCATGCATATAATTCGACTAAAGTGTAAAACATGATAACTTGAATGAGTTAAGTACGTATATGAGTTAAGACTTACGTAATAACCTATTAGCCGAAACCCTAGATTAAACCAACCACATAGAGTTTTTGAACATGTATTAAACAAGTAAAGGTCATGTAAACATAAACCCTAGTTTGATATGTGAACCGAATAAGGTATGCCAAACCCTAATGGTTTGTGAATCGTCTCTTTGCGCGCGTAATTATACGCCAAGTGAACTTGTAAATGTAAACGTAATTTATCCAGTAATAAGTAACATGTGTGTCACATAAAATCATAAACGTGTATGGTGAAACATAAAAGGAAAGATTGTTTTATGACGTGTTAGGTTAGGTAACGAGTCATTAAAAAGACGAACATGTAAGTAAATGCATATTAATAGGATATTAAAGAATGAGAAAACCCTAGAACATAAATGAGAGTCGATTAGGTTTTGAAGCTAAGTATATTAATTCGTTATTTTATGTGTGAGTTATGCTTAAACTATCTTCACATTTAACTCTAAACTTTAATTAATGACATAATGAACCCTAATTTACTTATATTAATTATAAAATACTTAAGTCTCATTTAATTATAAAACCCTAAAGTATTAAGATCATTAAATATACTAAGTATGAACGCCAATTATTAAAAGATCATTTCGACGATTATGGAATCATAAATAACATGTACTAATCGTAATGTGTATAGGTTCTGCGAAGAAGGAGTAATCCTTGCTTTCCCCTGCTTCTTTTCGATCATTTGCTTTGGAATAAGGTACATATATTCTGACCTTTCAAGAAGGTTTCTATAACGTTTTCTTTTCGTTAGCTTCTACATTAGGATTTCCAAGTTTCTATGATGAACCATGTGTCTATTTGATCTGTTTATCTCAACTTTGATTTTGAATCATAAAACATTGATTTTGAACTATATGATATGAAGACTTTGATTTTGAAAACATGATTAAACATTTGATAAAATATGATCTATGCCGCTATGACATTCTATTTGACCTAAGATAGTTTGACACCCGAGCCAATTATTAACTAGTGATGGGGGTTCCATGTCCGTATGGCATGCACTTCTATTACATGACTCTAGGGCAGAGAGTAAGTTCTCGCCACGCCACTCTATTATTATTTGTTATGAGCTCTGTTATATTATATTATCAATGTATGTTTGTGGGGCATATGGGTGCATCCTAGATCTGTTATATGTTATATATTATATGTTATATGCTATATGTTATCCGATGATTGATGCCTAGATGCACGCCCTTCATAACTCTGGTAGGTCTCCCCTACAAATGTTGCCTTATATGAATATGATTATGTTTATGATATGGCATATGTATTTGGGCTCGAGGTAGTTAGCTATAAAACTTATTCTATTATCCTGATTTATCTTTTGAAATGATTATGATTTTGCTATCTTTCTTTCACTTTATTTTGATTCGCTTCTCGTTTCAGATTCGCTTTTGTTTGTATATCTGTTCATGGTTTTCAAAGCATTTCTTTTCTTCCGTGTATCTAAGCATTGGAGCTGGGTATTGCTTTGGGATGAGTGCTAAGTGGACTTACCTTAGAGATTTTAGCTTGATCTTATGATGCCATTTAGACTTTATACTTTAGACTTTTCATTTGGAGTTTATTTTTCCGCTGGGACCTATGTATTGAAGTCATTTGACTTGGATTATTTCAATATTTATGTGAGATTTCTTTTGGATATTTATGTTTGCTTTGATATGACACCATTACTTAGATTCCTTTACCCTTGTCGTCTGGGCGTTATAATTTATATGTATCGTGAGCCCGTGTTTACGTAATTTGTAGTCGACTCGGACATATGGAGCCTAGGTTTTGAGACCTTAGAGCTTAGGATTGACGTGAGGATTTGGGTAGACTTTAGATTCCTTCAAGTACTTCCATTTCGTATTCACCATTGTTCATTTTGCTAATCGCTCGATGGTTCAACTCGTACTCCGTAGCGTGGATGGAGACGATGATGCTACTAACATGGATATCACGATTGCTAATGCTCTCACTCTTTCCCTGGTCTTACTACACCGAGCATTGAACAGTGATCAAAGAACATTCGAATCTAATGGTGCTTCGGTAGTGGTGGAGGAAATCAACCCGCCGAGATTCACACTTGGCTCGAAGCGCCGGTAAGCTCAAGCCTCTTTCGTTAGCACCGCCGCTACTCCACCGAAGCCGCAGGATCGGATCACTCATATTGAGAAGCCGCTTGAAGTATCGGGTTGGAGATGAGTTTAAGACTCGTTTGGCTGCATTCAAATTGGAAGGTGATGCTTTAAATTGGTGGAAGGCACTCAAACAAGCAAGAGGAGAGATGCTTTGCCGTTACTTGTACCTGGACCGAAGTTTCGGACTATCTTCTATAACCGTTACTCCCCGATCGGTTGAAGAAAGGTATGAGAGGGATTATCGTGCAATCTACCGGTTGATTATGAGATTCCAATGAGTACATGAGTAGGTTTATGAGGTCGGTGAGTTTTGTGATGACCGGAGATGGTATGCCGCTGGCACTTCCGCGGACCGGGAAGTGGGTGTTGGACCGACCGCTAATATTGAGTATGAATGTGTCGCCCTTGCATGACGCAACAACATTGAGATCTTTCATGAGGTTTCGGGTTCCAACAAGCGTGATCGCGATGGTGATCGGATTCAAGGTAGGACTCAAGGCAATGACTATAGGGAAACCTCGTAGGAGCATGATTCGAGAGTCAAGTGGATAGAGTTAGGATCGCGGGTCGGGCCGTAAGGAATGGTTGACAGGCCTGAGACGAGGGTCAAGATAATAGAAATGCCGTAAGAATGGAAGTGATCGTCGAACCAAGGTAACAATAACCGCACAACAAGGATCAGCCACGAGGATCAAATCAGGGTCGTGCTCCGTGATCTTCTAGTCAACAAAGGACAGCTGAGGTTTTGCCTCCCCCACCTATTTGTACTACTTGTGGAAAGGCTCATCCGGCAAGTGTTTCAATGGTGATAACTCAATGGTGCCATAAGGATAAACTTAGCAATAGTAAATGGACCACCGACTTGAGCTTTCCCGAAAATCTTCAATCTTGAATTGAAAAAGGAGATCGATCACCAACGTTGAAAACGCCGGGTTCTTGATTTTGAGTCATGAATCTTTTTTGTCTTTTGCTTGTAGATCAAAGAGTTCTCGTATGCTTGATCACGGAGTTCATTTAATTCATTCATTTGAACTTTTCTGATCAATGCTGTCTGAATATCGAAATTGGCATGTTTTAAGGCCCAGTATGCTTTGTGCTCAAGCTCAATCGGCAGATGACATGCCTTTCCTGCATACCTAGCTTGTATGGAGTACACCTGATGGTGTTTTATAAGTGCCGCATGAATCCAGAGTGCGTCATCTAGTTTATCCTACCAGATGCACGATTTTCGCCACTCGGCCCTGAACCCTTTAATACCACGGTTGGAGACTTCCACTCTGCTCCATTTTGTGTGGTGGTACGGCAGAGACGGCGGGTTACACCATACTTTGCATGACGCGATCAAATTGGTCATTGCAGAAAATGTACCACTTATCACTAATTATAGCTCGCGGAGTTCCAAACCTAGCAAAAAGAGATTTCAAAAATTTTACAACTACTCGAGCATCATTGGTAGGTAAAGCTGCTTCAACCATTTTGACAAATAGTCAACACCACAGTATGTATTTGTTTCTTCAAGATGATGGAAATGGCCCATAAAGTCAATGCCCCATGTCAAATACTCACACACTTGAATGGCGCTAGCGGCATTTTCATTTCTTTGAGAGATATTTCCTGACGCTTGACAAGCGCCGCATGTTTTGACACAAAATCGCTGGGTATCCTTATAAATTGGGCCAATAAAACCTGAATCAAACACCTTCTTGGCGGTGTAGTTTGACTATGATGGCTCTGCGGTCCAAAGATGGCAAGCTTTGAGAATGTCCATAGCTTCGGTCCATAAACACACGGCCGGATGACTTGATCCGCATAGATTTTGAATAAGAGGGTCAGTCCTTAAGTAATGTTTAACATCCTTGAAGAATTTGTTCTTCTCATAGTGACATCCCTTTCACTATGAAGTTACCCGCATGGTAATTTGCTAAGTCAAGAAAACCATGGGGTAGTAGGAGTTTAAAAAGAAACCGATTGAGTGTCTCGAGAGAAATGTTTTATTTATTTTCTCAAAACATCTTGGTGGGTTTTCTA
>OU343220.1:148137058-148167024 GCA_910596185.1 Chrysanthemum makinoi
CAAGAAACATCAAGTTTACACCCAAATGAATGATTTGAGTAGATTGATTCCAACTGATTTGAGTATGAGATCGATGTACAAAGAAATTTTGACTATTATGAGAAAATGAAACAAAAGTGTAGCCAGATATGAATGCATCAACTAAAAGACAAACCTAAACCAACTAATCTCTTTGCAACATCATGACCTCTAATCGGTTATATCAAGCAATCCAAACACTCCTTTTAAAACAGTTTTGCAAACAACTTGATCAAAACCAATCTTATAAGCTCATTTTAACATCAAGACAGATCAAATGCCTTAAGATAAAGCTAAAATGACAGCAATTTAAATACTAAAACAGATCTAAATGGAATTGGCTAATGCTACTTTTATAAGCTAGATATAGAATGAAAAGTTTGCACTTACAAGAATCCTAGCCACTATGGCTTGCAAACCAGAATAAGGACCACTAAACCTACACTATTCAACCCATTTCCATTATCAAATCAAACCAATACCATTTTTGAACCAAGATCACCACCACAGTTGACTTTCGTTGGTGAGACCTTTAATGAATGTAAGTGAATGTGAGGGTGCAAGATAAGCTCACAAAAGCTATGATAAGCTAAGATGAACCTACTCCATTATTCAATCCGACTTATTATGTGATTTAAAAGCAATGCAAGATAGAATTCAAAAGCTTGGAACTTTTATTAAAAACTTAAGTAGGATTACAAGGAAATGAAATTACAATAAAAACTTTAAGAAAACATTTTAAAACTACAAAAACAATAAGCTAAATTGAAGACTAAAGGATTGCACGAATTCTATTGAGAGCCAAAGGGGTCTTTATATAGCCTTGAGATCAGTCTTGGATGCCTTTGAGAAGAACCTAGAAGCAATTTAGAGCCACACAATCATCCATCATCACCTTGTCCAATTAGAGCCTTCCAAATCACTTAATGAGGTGTTTCGACCAATAGTGATGTGCCATTTGTCCACGTGGTCATCCATATCTGACAAGTCAGCTGGGATAAGGTTTCTAGAAGGATAAATAGATTCTAGTACGAGGTGGATTGTTTGGGATTGGTGAATTGGTGGAAAACGGGTGGTGAATGGGTGTGTTTGGGAGAGACAGGGCAAAAAGGGCGTGTTTTATTTTATTGTATCTCAAATGATCGGCGGGTTTATGGTATTAGGGTAAAAGTGAGTGGATTCGGGTCAAGGATTAGTATACCGGGTTTATTGGTTGGGTTGTGTTTTATTGGACCGAGTGGATTGGATCTTGGGCCGAGACTCTTGTTGGATTGGATAATGGATTAATATCTTGGACTAGGATTGGCTTAGGACATGGACTATTATGGTGATAAATGGTAACCATAGGGACTATTCTTGTACATTCGGATATTTGAGGGACCAATCATGAAATTCGCCATTCTCTCCAAGGATCACTCTTGACAATCTTCAATAGACCAAGGGCTAAATTTGCACTTTTTGAATCTTTAAGGGCCATTTTTGCCAATTGTTGAAACTTGGGGGCCATTCGACATTTCTTCAAAACTTTGACCAAATCTTCACAAATCATCCTCGAGAGATTAGAAATCTTCATAATGCATAATTGACGACCTTCGGCTTAAGCTCTCTTAATCTCTCGTGCCGGATTTCGTCGATTTGGGTCCTTTTGGTGTGTTTTTTTACATATCCGTACCCGCACAAGCACAAACTCAAGAAAACCACAAATATTAGCAATAAACGGCTCTTTCTTGGTTTATTTTGGGTCAGTTTTGATATACAAAAGGTATGTGTTTTAGCACATACCAGCTACCAAGTAAATTGTGTACCTTTAACATGTTGTTCCTCACCCAAAATATATTAAACTGAATTTATAGCGACCCTCACATAGTCACATTTATATGCTTCTTCATTGTGGAAACTTTGAAGAGACTCAAATATATCCACCACATTCTCCCTCGTCAAATTCCATTTAAAACCCCAGAATTCTATCAAAAGCCCAGTTAGCTCTTTCATATTTTCCTCCTATGGAAGTGCATAAAGATATCTGTTATATGTAAAACACAAATGTAAATTTCATTGGTTTCATTGTATTTTTTACTTGTTTCTCTTATAAAAACTATAAACCAAAGCACATGCTCTTATAAACTGGTTGTTATATGTAACATAAATTACTACAGTAATAAAGACATATGACTACTATTGCTTTAACAAATCATTGCCTAAAAAGGTCTTTCATCAAAAGGCTTGTCACGATTCAATAACCAAAAAGATATCCTAATTGAAGAAAAAAGCAAAAGCTGTAGTCATTCTTCTTGTGATATGAGTACCAAAAAAAAGCTCATGCCATTGATGGACACAACGATTCAAGGTATAGCAGTTTATATTAAGCAATTGCTTTTAATCTTCTCTTATAAAGTGAGCTTATTGGTTTCAGTCATCTTGAACGACATGGTTTCTTTAGATTATGAATGCTTAAAGGCTTATACATTTCAACTATAGACATATCTTCACTTTTACTCCACATTTAGAGATATTTTATCATAAATAGTTTAACATAAGTTTAATGCGTTAATTCACACACATAATTCAATCATATCATTACCACAAACTAAAGAACTAAAAAACCCTAAACTGAACCATATATACAAATTGTAAATTAAGTAAAAACAAATCGAATAAAAAATTGAGACCACAAACAATTCATAATATCGACAATCAACTGATTTAAACAAACCGAATTAAAGTTTTAGAAATCATACCAAGTATCTGATTTCATTATATCGGTTGATATGGTTTTTTATACCATCAAACCTCCTTATAATATGATCTTTAGATCTCTAATAATAGAAATGATAAAGATCTTCAACAAAATGTGAATACTCAAGAACTAGAAAAGAGTATTGGACAAATTGGTGATTTGTTATTAGGATAGTGAATTTGTTACAGAGAGAAATGTTGTTTTTACAATTCAAAGAGATGATCTAAAATGATTACAAGTGAATGATTTATACAAGGAATGGATTAACTGATTTTCCCTCCAAAACGACTATATGAAAATCAGTTATGATATTGTGTTGTGTTGACTTTTTGACTTTACTTAAAACTCATATCAATACTTCCTCCTTCAGTAAATGCTTGTCCTCAAGCATCAATGTCAAAATCGAGAGAAAAGCTTGACCATGTCACTATGCAGTTCCCATGTTGCATCATCTGGATTTCCATTTGACCATCTGACTAGAACAAAGACTTTAGCTGAAGAACCCTTTGCCCAATCTTGTCAAGTATCTGCAGGACAACTTCACACCTTCGTGTTGCATCTTGGTAACATAAGGTTTGTTGTAGGGACTGAACCTTTGTATTTCTTAAGCTGAGAAATGTGAAACACTGGATATCTGTGAACTGCAGGCAACTCCAATTTGTATGCTACCTGTCCAATCCTTCCAATAATCTAAAATGGTCCATAGTACTTGGGATTAAGCTTGTTGTATTTCCCCATTCTCACAGTGACTTGCCTATGAGGTTGTAATTTCAAATCTTGATTGCCCAATATCAAACTCCCTTTCAGTTCTTTTAGCATCAGCAATGGCCTTCATTCTATGCTGAGATCTCTCCAAATGGAACTTGAGCAACTGAACAGTAGCTTCTCTTGCAGCCAATGATCTATCCACTTTCTCTTGAACTTTGACCTTGAACATAAGCAATTGGATTGGAAGGTGGTTGACCATACAATACTTCAAAGGGTGTAACTTGGGTTGCAGTATGGTAATTAGTATTATACCAATATTCAGCCAAAGAGACCCATTTTGACCATTCTTTAGGCTTTTCCCCTGACATACATCTTATGTAACATTCTAAGCACCATTGACTACTTCGGTTGCCCATCAGTTTGGGGATGGTATGAAGTGGACAAGTGTAGACTGACCTTTAACATCTTGAATAGTTCCTTCCAAAATAAACTGATGAAAACCTTGTCCCTATCACTTACTATCGCCTTGGGAAGACCATGGAGCTTGTACACATTATCCAAGAAGCTTGAGCTACGAACGGTTGTGAAAGGATGGCTCATTGGAATAAAATGAATGTACTTACTTAGTCTATCCACTACCACAAACAAAACTGTTTTCCATTAGAAGGTGGAAGACCTTCTATAAAATCCATTAAAATTTCTGACCAAACTTGTTGAGGTATAGGAAGAGGCTGCAATAATCCAGGATAAGCAGACAAATCAGGTTTATTTGCTTGACAAACTCTACAATTGGCCACATATTCTTTGACTTTTTGTCTCAACTTCTTCCAATAGCATAAACCACCGATTCTTTTGATAGTAGCTTGTACTCCTGAATGTCCACCACTTGGATCAGCATGGAAATAATGAAGTAACTCATGTCTTAGCTGCTCATTATCACCAACTACTATCTTCCCTTTCCTTCTCAACTGCCCATTTACCAAACTGTAGTGCTTGTGTGATTGAGCATTGGCTTCCAAATCAGAGGCAATCTTCTACAATTCCTCATCTTCCTTACAAGAATCAAGTATCCTTTGCATATAATCACTGGAAATTGTAGAAAGGGCTAGATGTAGTAACTGTGCACTGGTAGGTACCCTGGACAAAGCATCTGCAACCTTGTTTTCACTCCCTTTCTTATACAAAATCTCATAATCAAACCCCATCAACTTAGGTAACTACTTCATCTGTGTAGGTGTTGTAATTCTTTGTTCCAACAAATACTTCAAACTGAAATGGTCTGTTTTGATTTTGAAATGCCTTTCCAAAAGATACCCTCTCCATTTACTCAAAGCTTGTATAACTGCTAATAATTCCTTCTCATAAGTGGACAATGATTGGTGTTTAGGAGCTAGAGTTTTACTATAATAAGCTACTGGATGAACCACCCTGTTGAACACTGCTCCAATTCCTCCTTGAAGCATCTGCTCAATAACAAACAACTCATTAAAATTTGGCAACTTGAGAACTGGAGCTTGAGACATTGCAGATTTCAACTTATCAAATGCCACTTGTGCTGCTTCTGACCACACAAACCAGATTCACCTTACAGTCATCTTGGATGTTGTCCACTTTAAAGAACTGTTCACACTTGAATAACCACCCTCTAATATCATCCCCTCCACCAAATTTTGGGAACTCAATCTTGGTGACTCTACTAAACTGCATCTGTGATTACCTTGTGACTCCCATGAATCCCATTTCTTTTCTTGGTACCTTCTCCATTATTCAATCGATTCTCCAAAGTTCGGATTGTAGTACCCATTTCGATGATGGTGCATGAGATCTTCCATTGTAATCGGCCTCTCAAGTTCACTTCTAGCATTCTAAGTGGATCTTGTACCCACCATGATTAATGTTTTCAAAAGCAGAATTCAAAGCGGTTGTGTAGCATGATGATGGAATAAGCTGAATTCTAACAGAATTCAGTTGGATATGGTGGATAGGTGCATGATTGTAGGCTCTTGATACCACTAATATGATCTTTAGATCTCTAATAATAGAAATGATAAAGATCTTCAACAAAATGTGAATACTCAAGAACTAGAAAAGAGTATTGGACAAATTGGTGATTTGTTATTAGGATAGTGAATTTGTTATAGAGAGAAATGTTGTTTTTACAATTCAAAGAGATGATCTAAAATGATTACAAGTGAATGATTTATACAAGGAATGGATTAACTGATTTTCCCTCCAAAACGACTATATGAAAATCAGTTATGATATTGTGTTGTGTTGACTTTTTGACTTTACTTAAAACTCATATCACCTTAATCGGTCACCTGATTACTAATTGATGAATGATTTTGTTTCTCATGTCATAAGGGTTTTGTGGGTAAGTGGGTTGTACTTCTTCTTTTTTTTTATGATTTTGTGAAAGATACGATGATTTAATGATTTGGGTTTTCGGAGAAGAGTTTGGGGTTGTGAGAAAAAGAGGTTGTTGTATGTTAAGATTTGTACCTCCGCTCTTTGTTTATAAGATTTTATATAATTAGTCCAAAACTATGAACATATAGCTATTAAGGACATGTGTATATTTGATATTCTTTTCGTTTTTTCCATGAATTAATTTGATAAAACGAAATTTTATAAATTTTGGTTAAATTGAGAAATATTTAGGTTTTTTTAATTAAATATTCTTAAGAATAATAATAATAATAATTTAATTATTACCAAATAAGGTATGAATTGATTTTTTTAAAATGAAAAATTCCCAATAGTGGTTTTGTTTTATTATATAAAAGATTGTAATAAGAAGCTAATTATAAGACGTAATAAGAACAATTGATACCTCAAACCTTTACAGTGATACAAAGGATCAAACAATACATATAGATTGTAATAAGAAGCTAATTACTATATATAACTATAGAGCGAGCAATATGCAAACATTAATTGCCAACTTTCACAAGTTGGCAAAAATAGTCCCTGAGGTTTAAGTGTTGTTGCAAAGTAAGTCCAAGTTGGCAAAAATAGTCCTTAAGGTTTAAGTGTCGCTGCAAAGTAAGTCCTTTATAGCAATTTGGCAAAAAAAATCCCTATCCAAATTCCGATACAAAAGCAATCCCGCATTGCATGCGCGGGTTCACCGTTATAAGGCGATGCATGAAAGGAATGATACATAGATAGTAACAAGAACCTAAGATAATGATACGCGATAAATATTGATACATGTAGATCGTAAAAGAACTAAGATTATACCGCGAGAAGAATTGAAACATATTGACCGTAACAAGAAAATAAGATAATGATACACGCCACACGAGATATATCGATACATATAGATCGTACAACGAGACTACAGTGCGTCACATGTGCAATTAACGTAAAAAGAAACTAAAGGCATCATCGATAATCATAGTTGATGTTCGTTCAGTTCTGGATAATATGTAATGAGGTTCCAAATGGAGGCATGTATTGTTTCTTTCGTGGTTACAGAAAAAAATGAAAGGCTAAAAAACATGGCTCGGGTTTTCTGTGGTGTTAGATTTTATGGTGAAGAGTGATGGAGAAAAGGTCGTCCTGAACCCGTTCTTGCTCATCGATGATAATTTATTGAAACAATAATAGTCCATGCAAATGTGTTCATCATTGTTGAGGGTTAAGGTTGAACGACAAAGGTAGAAGTCATTGATCATGTTTTACTGTTAACTTTTCGAAACAATATTATATTAATCATATATCATTGTTTATGATCAAATGTTAAAGGAGAAAAGTAGATGTACACAAACTTTAGAGTAAAGTCCAAAAAAATATCCCTGTGGTTTGCCCCGTGGCGCTGTTTACATCCCTAAACTTTTTTTTGGCACAAAATCATCCCTCCGTTAGTAAAGTTGGCACAAATACATCCCTCCGTTAGTAAAATCAGTTAATGAGGACTAACGGTGCAAATATATCTCCGTTATATTTACGTAAATCGTCCTTGTGGCAAGGAACAAATTGCAACCAAAGTCCTTAAATTTATTTACCACATGAGGGATGTAAACAGCGCCACGGGGCAAACCACAGGGATGTTTTTTGGACTTTACTCTGAAATATATCACCAACTTTGGCTCCCCTGGATTCGAACCCGGGACATTTGATTGGGAAGCAATGCTTTGCCCAACTGGGTAAGGCATAGCTTCAAGTATATTCCCCTAAATTTAATACATAACCCTTTCTAAAAGTTAAAAGGCCATTTATTAAAAGGTTCAATTTAGTTTTTGGCTATCAATTTACGGAGTTTTATGGACCGTAAAAAAATAAATAAATATACCGTCGGACTCGTTTTTTCGTGCTCTTTCCAATGGTATTCTCGGGGAATTTTTTCGACTTAGTTTGAACCTCGAAAAATGCGAAAATCATAGTTTTTTCTTTGTTTTCGCATTTTTTGAGGTTCGTTTAATCAAAAATTCCCGAGCATACCAATGGAAAAACAACTTTGAGTCCGAATAGAGGCCAATCCGACTTGGTTTGGACCTCGAAAAATGCAAAAACAAAGAAAAAATGGTGATTTTCGCATTTTTCGAGGTTCAAACTAAGTCGAAAAAATTCCTCGAGCATACCATTGGAAAAGAACGAAAAAACGAGATCCGACGGTATATTTATTTATTTTTTACAGTCCATAAAACTCCGTAAATATAGGCCAAACTAGATTGAACCTTTTAATAATAATGAATTGAGCTTTTAACTTTTAGAAAGGGTTATGTATTAATTTAGGAAATATACTTGAAGCTATGCTAGCCCATTAAAAGCAACTTCCCAAACAACAGGGTTCGAATCCCACTCGAGCCAAAAGATGGTATATTTTACCAATGCCACGTGGCAACACCTCATTGGTCCACGTGGCAACCCGCCCGACCGTTTACCGACCCGAGCTTCGTTGCCACGTGGCACCACTCATGTGGTGACACGTGGCGTTGACCAAACGTTGACCACAGGGACGAATTTGTAAATAAATTTAAGGACTTTGGTTGCAATTTGTTCCTTGCCACAAGGACGATTTACGTAAATATAACGGAGATATATTTGCACCGTTAGTCCTCATTAACTGATTTTACTAACGGAGGGATGTATTTGTGCCAACTTTACTAACGGAGGGATGATTTTGTGCCAAAAAAAAGTTTAGGGATGTAAACAGCGCCACGGGGCAAACCACAGGGATGTTTTTTGGACTTTACTCCAAACATTATTATGGTGGCTCGTTACATGGATTACGGCAGAGAAAAAATATGGATGAACGGTTATGACTAATGAAAGGGAAGTGATTTGTACACTCACACAATTGATTTGTACACTCAAATTATAAGTGTTTTAACATTTATACCCTTATATCATTTTTATTTGTTTTCAACCTGTAAGGGTATAAATGTCCAAACACTTATAATTTGAATGTATTAATCAAATGTGAGAGTGCCTAATGAAATAGAGAGTAGGTTAATTTGCTATAAAAGAGGAGCTAAATGAGTTGCTTAATACCTTAAATGCCCTTGAACATTTTGGACCTTGTGGAAACTCTTTGAACCTTTGAGGACACATGTCATTTTTCTATTACTTCCTACACTAACTCATTTTAATAACTATCTCACATGAACCTCATTCTATATATATATATATATATATATATATATATATATATATATATATATAGGGTAAAGTTAAAATAAAAAGACAAATATTCGTAAAAAGAATAAAAAATTTGTTTTTAAATTATCAAAATTCAAAAAAAAAAAAAATTCACAAGACCGGGTATGTTGGTGTATAAAACTTTTTAAAAACATTTTTATAATTTTGAGTCTAAATACGTTTTTTTAATGCACACAAAAAGAATTTTGATGAGCAAAATTTTGACCACAAAATTTTTAACTTGTTTTAGTTAGATACGCAATTATTTTGATGAAAAAGTTAAAAGAAGTTGGGTGCAAAAAACCAATTTTGATGCACAAAAAACGATTTAATCGCAAACGTATTTTTCATAATTTTTTTTCGGAAAAAATATCCACTTTTAGAAAAAAGTTTTTCACAACTTTTTCATGCACAATCATACCCGATCTTGTGAAAATTTTTAAAATTTTTAGAACTTTTGAAAAAAAATCTTTTTATCTTTTTACGGATATTTGATCTTTATCATATATATATATATATATATATATATATAGAATCCGGATCGATTGACAATGTTTTTATTTTGAGAAGATTGAGAAGGTTTTCAAAAACGATAGATTTATAACTTTGATTCATATTTTTCAAGCGTAAAACTCATTTTAATGTGATTAAAATTCAAAATGTGTAAAAAAAAATTGAATCAATGTTAAAAATCTCTCGATTTTGCGATATATGTAGAATCTGAATCTTCGTAAAATTCAATAAATCATCATCATAACTCGATTTTAACAATGATTTGTGAATCAAATTTGTGATTTATATATATATATATATATATATATATATATATATATATATATATATACACACACACTAGAAGGGTACTAGCCATGCTGTGGCAGTACCGATGACTATAATATATGATTGGAATAAATGAAATAAAGGTTAAAGTTGTAAAAATTTGAATTAAAATAAAAATAAACCCCTGAAAATATAAAAACTAAAAACTCATAAAATATATTAAAATGGATGTTGAATTAAAGAGCATAAAATTTTAGAAATATGGTGAAATTAGATTATAATAAAAATAAGTAGATAAAAAGATATTTTAATTTGAAAATAAAGATGATTTTTAGTTGAGAAGTGACACATGTCATTTTATAATTGGAGCTCCTTATCTTAATTTTTGGTGGTTAGGAGTTATGCTTGGAGTTTGTTAAGAAGTGACACATGTCATCTCATGATTGGAGCTCCTTATCTTAATTTTAAGCATTCTAAAATTAGAAGGCTTAATTTTTAAGCCTTCTAATTTTAGAAGGCCTAAATGCATTATAAGTAGTATATATATATATATATATATATATATATATATATATATATATATATATATATATATATATATATATATATATATATATATATATATAGGGTAGGGTTAAAATGAAAAGTTTCTTATAATGAAAAGAATGAGAAGGCATGTGGAGGTGACATGTGTCACCTTTGTCACATCACCATGCCATGTGTCACCCCCACTCCACCCACCACCCCCAAAAAAATTTTTTCCGCCAAAAAAATTTTTTTGACAAAAATTTTTTCCTTAAAAAATTTATTCTGCATCCAGTTATAAAAATCTGCATCACAATCATAATTGTGATCAGTAATTATAACCTTAATGCACTAAAATCATGATTATGATCAGTAAAATTTATAACAGTGATGCAGTAACTTATAACCTTAATGCACTAATAAGTTTGGTGCATCTTTATTATAAGTTACTGCATCATTCTACAAGGTGTAGATTGGCGGGAACTTGTACGTGTGCCTTTTGGCACCGCCATTTATCCACCCCCAGGAATAGCTCCGAAACTCTCCGGCCTAGTGGGGCACCAACTGGAGTGAGTGCAGTAGAAGACTAGGACCACTAAGCTCTTATTCAGGTCTCTCTAGAGTGTGCCTACGGGTTTTTGGTGGTATACTATGACAAATGCCAGGATGGGACTTGAACTTGGGTCAATTGACTCAAGCACAAGTGCTCCAACCATTGGACTAATGCTCCATTGGTAAGTTACTGCATCATAGTTAATAGTTTAGTGCATCAACTATGATGCACTAAAATCAAGGTTATAACCTTAAATGCACTTAAATCATGATTGTGATGCATTAGCTGTATAACTGTAATGCAATAATTTATAACCTTAATGCACTAAAATCATAATTGTGATAACTTATAACCTTAATACTAATAAGTTTTGGTGCATCTTTTTATAAGTTCTTGCATCATAGTTGGTAGTGCATCAACTATGATGCACTAAAATCAAGGTTATAACATTAATGCACTAAAATTATGATTGTGATGCATTAAAAAATTTGTAGGGAAATTTATAACTTGATGCACTAAATTTATTGTGATGCATTAAAAAATTTGGCGGGAAATTTTGGCGGGAAAAAATTTTTTTCCGGGGGTGGGGTATGGTGTGTGGCATGATGATGGGCAAGGTGACACATGTCCTCCATGCGCCTTCTCATTCTTTTCATTATAAGAAACTTTTCATATACTTAAACCTATATATATATATATATATATATATATATATATATATATATATATATATATATATATCAACAAACCCTTCATAAATCCTTAAGATCCAACAAACCCAAATTCAATAAGTTGTTATTTAAAAAATTTGTTATTTGAAAAGTTGTCAACTTGATCATATTTGAAAGGGAACAAAATTCAACTTGATCATATTTGAAATGGAAACTTATTATTTAAGCGTTTTGGATATTATAAGCATACACATTAGTCAATTTATATATATATATATATATATATATATATATATATATATATATATATATATATATATATATATATATATATATATATATATATATATATACACACACACACACACTATGAGGGTACCTGGCGTTCTTGCGTGAGGTACCTTAAAATTAAAATTTTTGGCGTACAATATATTAGGGCGCCCTAACAGAGTGTTTTGCCAAACAACTCAAATTATGATATTAAATGAAATGCATCCGTTTGACCAGTTGGAATCCACCAACCCGGATGGAGGAGTCACCCTCAATAGATCTATTCACTCACCCTCGCTTCTTCCGGAATTAACGGTTCATGATTATGAAATGAGGACATTCAATTGGCAATGAGGTAACTTAAGCAATGTAAATGAATTTGATATACTTGGGGTCGTAATAAAATGATGTGCAATGTATTCTCCCCCGTAGGTTGGAAATAAAGTATAAACTTGAATAAAACGGGGCTATGAAAACTCACTTGATACAATGATATGATGGGAAAAGTGGATACACTGAAATGAGGCGCAATCTCTAATCGCGACCTATTATGAATGAAATGATCTAATATAAGTCATGATATAATGTTGTGCATGCAAACTCATATGATATCCATACCACTTGTGCATTTGAAAATAAAGTTTATCGTCGAAAAATAAGTTTATAACGTCTTGTCAAGTTATAAAATACTTTTACGCTTATATATGTTGAAACAACATCCCACGATAGTCGTTGAGTGATAAATCAAGAAAATGTAGTTTTTCGTAGTAAAACAATGTACTTTGATAATTCGTGACTAAGTAGCCTCCCTCGAAAGCTAGTTAAATCGGTGAATATCGAGTGTTAGGAAATAAACCCAATGGTTTTAGAAAGCTTGTAACATTATCTAAAAGTCGTAACACTGAACTTTTGTCCATACGAGTCTCGATCCTAGATAAACATGATGGTGAAGTGAGGTAGTCGGGCTAAAAATACAGTTTCTGGGAGTTTTCGTGAATGTTTGAGGTCATAAGTTACTCGTTATAAATCCGTTTACAACGGCTTTGACATTTTGGAAAATATGCCCGGTGAACTAACTTTTACTTGGAGATATTATTTTCTCAAAACTGACTCCATCGATGAGAAAAACGGCTTCAAACATGGTCATTCGCGACAACCTTTTTGACACTTAGAAAAATATTTAAGTGTTAGTGCTTTGAAAATAGTTGTGATCGTCGTATTTCAAATATTTATATCTTTAGCGTTATAGGTCCGTTTTCTACGTTCTTTATATCCTCGGAATCGTGATAGTATATATTAATATATTTTTGATAAGTCGACTCTTCTAGTTTAGGTTTACAACTCGTTTTTTACCTTTGAAAACCCTTGACAACAAGTATATTTTCAGAAAAATAGTTTTCGTCGTTAAACTTGAAAATAGCGTAACTTCTTCGTTATAAACCCGTTTTAACCCGTTCAAGCGACCACGGTTTCGTTTTTAAATCTATTTTCTGAAAATATAAACCAAAATAATCCCCAGCCTACTGAAATTTCTAGATTTTACAAAACGTGACAGCAGCTAAATATATATTGTCGAAAATGATTTCTCTAGTTTGTAACTTGTTCTAATCTCTTCCAATCAACACCAAAGCTAGTCTAAACCTACCATACACCTTCTTAGGGTGTCATGGGTTCCTAAACTTCACCAAAAATGATAAGGTTCATAGGAATATTATTTAGATAATTAAAACTCATTATATGTAGTAAAATCAAATAAAAGTGGTATGATTCATAGTATATTTGCATACTTTTCTTACTAGATCATAAAAATATAACAAGTAAGAGTTTATAAGAGTAGTAAAATCATTAGAAGCTTACTTGAGTGATGATGAATTTTTGAGCAAGAAAACCTAATAATCTTGAGGTTTTTATTTCAAAACCTTAACTAGATTATCAATAATACTTGATAAACACTTGATCTTGAAACAATTTACGGTTTCCTCTTGTTTTCTTGAGTTGGCTGATCGTCCACAAGGAGATGAGAGAGTTTCATTTTATTTTCACCTTTCAAATGTGTGTTTGTATGTGTTTTAATTATTTGGAACTCTTGAATACAACAAATATCTAGATAAATTGAATAGGTGTACACTATCTAATTAAGACACTTTATAGATGACATGGGGGGGGGGCGCATGATAAAAATGGGGAAGGATTTGATATAGTTTTGATGATTAAATGGTATTTAAAGTTAAGTGTAGTGTGTATTTTGTACATATATTTAATTATTTAGTGTAGCGTTAGCAAGAAATCAATTTTAACGGAACAAATAAAATATATCGAAGTCATAAAAATTATAAAAATACATTTCTCGCAAGTATCGAGTGAATAAATATTTATCGAATTGAATTTTTAAAACCGTCGTAAATATATATATATAACAATATATATACAAAATAAATTCAAAACATCGGGTAAACTAAAAATATGATTTTTATAGTCTTAAAATGAGTATAAAAATATATCTGGATAATTTTCGGAAGTGTCGGATCAATTATTCAAAATAAATGATCATGCGATAGCGTTTATTTAATAAATAAATATACGTTAATGAAATATGCAAACCCATGCATGAACTAATCTGAAAATGATGTTACTGATGATATGTAGACTAACTCTAGTCTATATGTAATGTTCTCAATGATGTTCCATGAATACGCAGCTTAACCCTCAAGGTTATGCTTATTAGATACTCGTAAACCTAGGTTACGAAAAATTATGAATAGTGAATCATGAATAGTGATTTTTCTACGGGAATGAATAGTATTTTGTGAATAGTAAAATTTTGAAATAACCTCTCAAAGTCTCAAACTGACTTCAAAAATGATGAATATTAAAATGATGAATAGTAACCAGTGAATAGTAAATTCCCGAGATGAATAGTAAATTTAAGAAATGACCTGAAATTACGAGTTGTCACATTCGCCCACCCAAAAGGAATTCAGTCCCTGAATTCAGTCCATGTTGGTTTCTGGTTGTTATTTGTGAAAGGTGAGGATATTTGAGTCGCACGGTCTTCCGCGTTTTAAGTTACCACGCCTTTCAGCGAGACTTTCAACATAACTCTGTTGCCAACTTGAAATTCTAATGATCTGTGACTTATGAAACACATTTCTAATATTTTGCGTCGTATATCGCGTAGCTTCTATCTATTTATTGTTGCTTGTGTGATTCTTGATCTATACGATTTCTTTGTTGTTTCATGAATAAGTTATGGACTTAGTGTTGGACTTTCCTGATTTTTGGGCTTGTCAATAGGTGATTGACATTTCAACCATGGAGTGCCTCAAATGGTAGTCAATATATTTCATGTGATAACTATTGTTGTAAGGGAACTTGTTCGATGAAGAATGATTTGCCTAATCATTTCCAGAAAATTACACATGCTTTGAGTATATCTTTTGATGTTTGAATCGTTCTCTCGTTCTGACCATTGAGCTAAGGATAATAGGAGGTACTCATGTCCCAGTAGGTTCCATGGGAATCTTGAAATGATTGTCAGAAGTCTAAGGTGATTCGGCTACCTTATATTAGGTATAATTGAAATTGATACCACATGTCTCGTGCCAAATTTCAAAATGTCAAGTCTGTCGATAAGGACATTATTGAAAAAAATAGATTAGGGTTAACAGTTGTGATTCCTCGCGTTTCTTGTTCTAGCGAATGTCATGACTTGAGTCTTCCCTGCCTAAGGTGCTTAGTCCCCATTACTAAAATGTTTATTGTTTGATGGTGTCTCTCTTAATTTCTCTTATCGAAATATTTCCACGCTCTATGTTGTCATGTCACAAAACCCTAAATATTTAAGTGATGTGGTGTGGGGGTCGATTTTCAAGATTTGTTCCGATATTAAGTGCTTCTAAAATAGTTCATCACTGAGATTGTTACCATGCTAGCAGAAACATAGATATCAGCACATACTATGTCGAAGAATGTTTGTTCTGATTTCGCTTGTAGATGGAGAGTCATTGATTGTCCGATATGTTCAGACATGTTGCATCTCTTGATATGGACGTGAGGTTATCTAGAATTTCTAGGGAGCACAAAGCCTTAGGGGTAGTTTATATTGATAACCTTAATTTAACTCAATTATCCTTTGAGGGAAACTCATTGTAGGGAAGTTTACATATTGCTGAGGCCATGTTTAATGGAATGTTCTTTAGTCTCAGTTAGGAGGCTTGGTTTATTTCTACATTGTTGCTTAGTGTGTATTCGCTTTGTACTAAATCTTGTAACACGGTCTAGCTGGTACTTTTGAAATGATAGAATTTGGCTTCTAATCCAAAGATAGTGGTTCGGATTGTCTCGTGATATCTTAAGATTTCTGTTGAGTTTTGAAACATCTTACTACATACTTCTAGTCCTTGTTGGTAGTTCTGAAATCCTTTCATTGTTTTCTTGTATCGAGGAATCCTCCTCATAGATGGTATAGAAAGTCTTTCCTAAAAAGGTAACTGGTAAATTTTCAACTTTATCGGTTGAGTGAGTGATGAATGGCGTAGGCATCTATAGAGTGTTAACAAAAGAGATGTTTATGAACAATTTATCTGATTACAAAGCTTTGCTTTTGAGTGAAGATTGTTTTAGGAAGTTTGAAAAGATGCTTGTTTCTTTCATGACATAATCCTTCCTGAATTATACATAGGTGATCAGGCTATGTATAATCGAGGACAAATTATGTGATGCTTGGTTTTGTTGAAATGGTATTATGTTTCTCCGAAGTTTTAGATGGTATTCGACGTTTCTTTTGTAAGATAACGGGCAAAACAATCTTTCATAGTAACATGAAAGTCGTTTCGCGTAATGGTAGTAAATAGTTGATAGAATGACTAAAAATCAATTTATAGGGTGGTAACAAAACAACTTGTTTTAGAACTTTGTGAAACAATTTTCCTAAGATGGTGGTAAAATAGCTTGAAATAAAATTATGTGAAATAATTTCATAAAGTGGTAGCAAAATAACTTGAAATAAGATTTGTTGATTTGTTTGTAGGATACATGGAAGAACCTCATAGAATGATAATATTCTCCTAATTAGTCAAGAATAAAGTTGGCCTAATCCCTAGTAAGATAGCGGTATATTGTTGCGAAATGATTGAAAACTGGGCAATTGGGATAGGGAATGAAATAAACAAAGGTTGTGATTATCGTGGAGATAATAAAGGATAAGGATTACATTAAATAGAAATGTACTTATTATATGTTCCTGTTGATGGTCTAATCATGTCTCAAGTGTAGGAGCGTAGAGAACATCTAGCAGCAACAACTCTGAAACTCTCACCGTCCTCAAACCTATAAGATGGTGTAGTGTCTATAGTCTTAGTTGTCACACCCCCAAATTACCTGTTTTGCAGCGGAATGGAATTCCTGGGGATTGACTGTCATAGCATCACAATCACAGTTATATTGAACGACCTAAAGTGTCGTTTTGAAAATATCGTTTGATTAAGTAAAATAATTAGAGTTTACAAAACATAGGTCCCAATAGATTTCAAGATACCAAATAAGTTTGTTACAATCAAACGATAGTTAAGTGCAAAAATGTAGGTGAGGCAGCGTCGACACCGCGACTCTATGATAAGTCCACATGCATGCCATGAAGTGAATGCCTTAGATACCGAGATAAAACATGCTAAAAGTGTCAACACAATGGTTGAGTGAGTTCATAGAGTTTGGTTAACAAGTAAAGCTTTTAAAGAGCGTTCATGCAACAAAGGCAAAGTTTTGGTCATTTAGAATAGTCCACAAAAGCAAAGGCATTGCAATCCACTCAGTTCAAGTTCGCCCATACAAAACTTGCAACCTGTGTGTTCACAACCCACTGCCAAAATATGTCTATTTTATGTTCAAGCACAGGGTTAAATGAGTTCTCAAAGCAAAGGCATTGTAAATCCACTCAGTTCAAGTTCGCCCATACAAAACTTGCAACCTGTGTGTTCACAACCCACTGCCAAAATATGTCTAGTTTAATAGTCGTGTATAAGTGGTCATAATAATTCACAATATTACTACATATGTATAATAATTCAGGATGCTCCAAACATGGGAGACTTTGCCTTTGCTCAACAAGGGAGACTTTGTAATGATGCTTCTATGAAACCAAATTGTCTGGGTGCCACTACCCAAAGTTATCTGGGTGCCCCTTCCCAAAGAGATACTGGGTGCCTCTTCCCAAAGATATACTGGGTGCCTCTTCCCAAGGTATCTGGGTGCCTCTTCCCAAAGATATCTTGGGTGCCTCTTCCCAAAGATATACTCGAACATAGGAGACTTTATAGTAATGCTCAGAACATAGGAGACTTTATAGTAATGCTCGAACATAGGGACTTTATAGTGATGCTCCGAACATAGGAGACTTTAGGTCAAGGTCATAACACGTACGGTTCAATAAGTTCAAACAAGTCATAAGTTTGTATTTAAGTTCAAGAGTTCCGTTCAAAAGTTCGTAATTAAGTTCAAAGATTTAAGTCGAGTTCAAAAGTTCAGAACAGTCAAAGAGCTTAAAACATATCAAAAGGTTCAAGATAGTCGAAGCGTTCAAAATCATGTCAAACAAGTTTAAAATATATCAAAAGGGTTCTTTACAGGTTAAAAGAGTTCAATTATATGTCAAAAAGTTCAAATCAAGTCCAAAGTGTGCACTTATATGTCAAAGGTCGAATCAATTTAAAAGAGTTCAAATATACATGTCGAAGGGTTCAGAATCAAGGAAAGTGTTTCAACTAATAGCGTTCATAATATAGTGATCAATTTAGTTTGGGCATAATCTACTTACGCACACATAGAGTGAAACAAAGGATATTTAAGTTCATATAAATGTAAAGTAAAAACAAGTAGTTGAGCATGTATCTCCCCCGAAGAGTTTGTAAAACAATTAAACGAGTAAAAGTGGGGCTACGAACTCACCTGATGCAATGATTATGGTGACAAAGTAGATATCTGAAATGAGGTGCGATCTCTATCCGCAACCTAATATGAATGATATGCTCTAATATAAGTCATGAAACAATGTCGTGCATGCAACTCCATATGATATCCATACCACTTGTACGTTTTGGAAATAATGTTTATCGTCAAAATATATGTTTATGACATCTCGTCATATTATAAAATACTTTACAAGTATTTACGTTGAAATGATATTCTACGATAATCATTTAGTGATATATTGTGAAATTATAACTTTTCGTCGTAAAATAATGTCGTTGAAATTTTCATGAAAGTGACTAAAATGGCCTTGAAAAGGTAGTCGTAAAATGGTGCCGCATCGAGTGTTAGGAAATGAACTCAACGGGTTTGGGAAGCTTGTATCATTATCTCAAAGTTTTAGTGTTTAAGTTTCCATCCCAGAGGTCTCGATCACAAAAGAAAATATAGGTTACGTATTGTACTTTAGTCCAAAATATAGTTTAAAGGATGGTTTTCGGCCAAGTTTGAGTGACTATATGTTATTCGATACAACTCCACTCAACAAACGGTTTAACATTTTGGAAAATATGCTAGGCGAACTTACTTTTACTAGAAGACATCACGTTATAAAAAGTTCTACATCATTGTTAAAACGTCGCCAACATGGTCCTTTAGTTGCCGGTAGTATGTTTTAATAAAGAATATATTAATTTTGCTAATAGAATAGAGTTACGGCAACTTGGTTTATCGCGTGTAATTTAATCGTTACAAGTCCGTTTTCTACGTTTCTACATCCTTAGATTCGTGTCAAGGTATACTAATATATTTTTGATAAGTCGACCCAATTTATAAAGCTTAAGACTCATTTTGATCGTAAGGTGTAACATTTTCAATGCTGAAATTTCTGAAATTAATAGTTTTCCTCGTCAAACTTGAAAAGTTCATAACTTCTTCGTTATAGCTCCGTTTTAATCCGTTCAAGCGGCCACGGTTTCGTTTTAAAGTATATTTTCTAAATATCTAGGCCAAAAATTCGTGCCTACTGTCGGATTTTCCAGAAAATCAAAACAAGATCAGACCACTATATATACTTGTCGAAAAGAGTTTTTCTCGTACTAAACCTATTCCAATCCCTTCAAAAAAACTCCAAAGCTATTCTAACCCTACCATACACCTTCTTAGGGTGTCATGGGTTCCTAGACATCACCAAAACTAAAATATAACAAGGGGTAATTATAGGATGATTTAGATATATATAACCCTTGAAAATCAATGAAAAGTGGTACAACATCATATGACTTGCATGTTTTTGCTCAAATAAAATGATATGACCATAAAAATGAATATGAAATAAAAATATGATTATGAATGCTTACTAGTGATATGATGAGGTGATGTGAACAAAGGTTTAATCTAAAACACCTAGGTTTTATTTCAAAACCTTTACTAAAGTGTGTCTAGATTGTGAAAATAACTTGTCTTGAAAAAAATTTTTGGGTCTCCTTCCTGTTCTTGGCTGGTGGAAGAGAAAAAGAGAAGGAAAATGATCTTTGATATATTTGTGAAATGAAGGAAATGAAATGATGTAAGTGATTTGGTTCATACATGTACTTGATTGCAAGACAAGATCCACAAATCATGGATCTTGTCTAGTTTTTTTTTTTTAATTTTTTTTAGAAATGTGAAATTGTAAATAAATGTGTTGTTCTTGTAAGTATAATTAAGTAATTAAGTGTACATTTAGGCTTGTAAAATAGCGTCAACTAGAAATAAATTTTAACGGTTCAAAATAAAACATATTGAAGTCATAAAATTTATAAAAATACCTTTCTTGCAAAAATTTGAGTGAAGTATAATATAAATTGTAATATTTAAGAAACCGTCGTAATTGTAAATATAACAATTTATATACGAAATAAATTTAAAACACCGGGTAAACTAATAATAATATTTTTATCATCTTAATATGAGTATAAAAATATATCGGAATAATCTTTGGAAGTATCGGATCAAATGATCAAAATAATTAATTACGCGATAGCGTTTATTTAATATGAAATTATCGTTTAACGTGAAAATGAAAATCATGCATGAACTAATATGATGAATATTGAGTTTAGAAATGACCGAAATTTGAGTTGTGACATTCTTCCCATGTGCGGAATCACGTCCTCGTGATTCGATTAATACTATGGCCCAAAACGCGACAAGGGTTCTAAAAGTTTATGCTCATGTATGGTCTAAATGATTATGTCGATGCTCATGCATATAACGTGACTATATCTCATTCTAAAGACATGCTCCCTTATGATTAGGCTCGATGAGACAAGCTTTCCCATTCTCGAGCAAAATTTTTCAAAAGACTTTGGTAACCGATTTTTACTTAATCCCACAACTCATCAAACAAGAACTGTCATACGATTAGGCTAAATTGGTTTAGGTAACAACTTGTTTCTAGCTTGATCTTTGCAACTCATCAAAAAAGAAGCATCCGGATCAAACTGGAAACAAGTGGTTTGAAGAAAATCTCTTGAAAATTTGGCTCGATTACGGAATAGCTTACACATATGAGACTACTACTCCCTTCATTGCATTATTCTTTCTGAATTAGACATAGGTGATCAGGCTATGTATAATTTAGGAGTAACTATCTGTCTTGAATAATCGTCTCATATGATGTTTGGTGTTGAGTCATAAGTTCGCATGTATAAGGAGTATGCACTTATAATGATGATGAGATGCTATGATGATGTAGTTATAGTCTAGGGTCAATGATGCAACCTACATCTCTATAACTGAAGCCACGATCTGTCTACACACCCCAAATTACCTTTTTTTGCGGAATGGAATTCCTGGGGATTACTTGTCATAGCATCACAATCACAGTTATATTGAACGACCTAAAGTGTCGTTTTGAAAATATCGTTTGATTCAGTAAAATAATCAGAGTTTACAAAACATAGGTCCCAATAGATTTCCAAGATACCAAAATAAGTTTGTTACAATCAAACGATAGTTAAGTGCAAAATGTAGGTGAGGCGCGTCGACAGCGACTATGATAAGTCACATGCATGCCATGAAGTGAATGCCTTAGATACCTGAGATAAAACATGCTAAAGTGTCAACACAATGGTTGAGTGAGTTCATAGAGTTTGGTTAACAAGTAAAGCTTTTAAGAGCGTTCATGCAACAAAGGCAAAGTTTTGGTCATTTAGAATAGTCCACAAAGCAAAGGCATTGTAAATCCACTTAGTTCCAAGTTCAGCCCATACAAAACTTGCCCTTGTGTGTTCACAACCACTTGCCAAAATATGTCTAGTTTATGTTCAAGCACACGAGGTTAAATGAGTTCTCAAAGCAAAGGCATTGTAAATCCACTCAGTTCCAAGTTCCGCCCATACAAAACTTGTAACATGTGTGTTCACAACCTTGCCAAAATATGTCTAGTTTAATAGTGTATAAGTGGTCATAATAATTCACAATATTGCACTCGTATATAATAATGGGATGCTCCAAACATGGGAGACTTTGCTTGCTCCAACAAGGGAGACTTTGTAATGATGCTTCGATGAAACCAAATTGTCTTTGGTGCCTACCCAAAGTTATCTTGGTGCCTTCCCAAAGATATCTGGGTGCCTCTTCCCAAAGGTATACTTGGGTGCCTCTTCCCAAAGATATCGGGTGCCTCTTCCCAAAGGTATACTCCGAACATAGGAGACTTTATAGTGATGCTCCGAACAAAGGAGACTTTATAGTAATGCTCCGAACATAGGAGACTTTATAGTGATGCTCTGAACATAGGAGACTTTAGGTCAAGGTCATAACACATACGGTTCAATAAGTTCAAACAAGTCATAAGTTCGTATTTAAGTTCAAGAGTTCGTTCAAAGTTAAATTAGTTCAAAGATTTAAGTCGAGTTCAAAAGTTCAGAACAGTCAAAGAGCTTAAAACATATCAAAAGGTTCAAGATAGTCGAGGCGTTCAAAATCACGTCAAACAAGTTTAAAATATATCAAAAGGGTTCTTTGAGGTTAAAAGAGTTCAATTATATGTCAAAAGTTCAAATCAAGTCCAAAGTGTTCACTTATATGTCAAAGGGTCGAATCAATTTAAAAGAGTTCAAATATACATGTCGAAGGGTTCAGAATCAAGGAAAGTGTTTCAACTAATAGCGTTCATAATATAGTGATCAATTTAGTTTGGGCATAATCTACTTACGCGCACATAGAGTGAAACAAAGGATATTTAAGTTCATATAAATGTAAAGTAAAAACAAGTAGTTGAGCATGTATCTCCCCCGAAGAGTTTGTAAAACAATTAAACGAGTAAAAGTGGGGCTACGAACTCACCTGATGCAATGATTATGGTGACAAAAGTAGATATACTGAAATGAGGTGCGATCTCTATCCGCAACCTAATATGAATGATATGCTCTAATATAAGTCATGAAACAATGTCGTGCATGCAACTCCATATGATATTCATACCACTTGTACGTTTGGAAATAATGTTTATCGTCAAAATATATGTTTATGACATCTCGTCATATTATAAAATACTTTACAAGTATTTACGTTGAAATGATATTCTACGATAATCATTTAGTGATATATTGTGAAATTATAACTTTTCGTCGTAAAATAATGTCGTTGAAATTTTCATGAAAGTGACTAAAATGGCTTTGAAAAGTTAGTCGTTAAAATGGTGCGTCGAGTGTTAGGAAATGAACTCAACGGGTTTGGGAAGCTTGTATCATTATCTCAAAGTTTTAGTGTTTAAGTTTCCATCCTAGAGGTCTCGATCACAAAGAAAAATATAGGTTACGTATTGTACTTTAGTCCAAAAATATAGTTTAAAGGATGGTTTTCGGCCAAGTTTGAGTGACTATATGTTATTCGATACAACTCCACTCAACAAACGGTTTAACATTTTGGAAAATATGCTAGGCGAACTTACTTTTACTAGAAGACCTCACGTTATAAAAAGTTCTACATCATTGTTAAAAACGTCCGCCAACATGGTCCTTTAGTAGCCGTAGTATGTTTTAATAAAAGAATATATTAATTTGCTAATAGAATAGAGTTACGGCAACTTGGTTTATCGTGTGTAATTTAATCGTTACAAGTCCGTTTTCTACGTTTTCTACATCCTTAGATTTGTGTCAAAGTATACTAATATATTTTTTGATAAGTCGACACAATTTATAAAGCTTAAGACTCATTTTTGACTCGTAAGGTGTAACATTTTCAATGCTGAAATTTCTGAAATTAATAGTTTTCCTCGTCAAACTTGAAAAATTCATAACTTCTTCGGTATAGCTCCGTTTTAATCGTTGCGACCCGCATTCGTTTTTAAAGTATATTTTCTAAATATCAAGGCCAAAATTTCGTGCCTACTGTCGGATTTTCTAGAAAATCAAAACAAGATCAGACCACTTTATATACTTGTCGAAAGAGTTTTCTCGTACTAAACCTATTAATCCTTCAAAACAACTCCAAAGCTATTCTAACCCTACCATACACCTTCTTAGGGTGTCATGGGTTCCTAGACATCACCAAAACTAAAATATAACAAGGGGTAATTATAGGATGATTTAGATATATATAACCCTTGAAAATCAATGAAAAAGTGGTACAACATCATATGACTTGCATGTTTTTGCTCAAATAAAATGATATGACCATAAAAATGAATATGAAATAAAAATATGATTATGAATGCTTACTAGTGATATGATGAGGTGATGTGAACAAAGGTTTAATCCTAAAACACCCTAGGTTTTTATTTCAAAACCTTTACTAAGAGTGTGTCTAGATTGTGAAAATAACTTGTCTTGAAAAGTTTTTGGGTCTCCTTCCTTGTTCTTGGTGCGGTGGAAGAGAAAAAGAAAATGATCTTTGATATATTTGTGAAATGAAGGAAATGAAATGAGTAAGTAGTTAGTTCATACATGTACTTGATTGCAAGACAAGATCCACAAATCATGGATCTTGTCTAGTTTTTTTTTTTTTTTTTTAGTAATGTGTATGTAAATGTGTAAGTAAATTTGTAAGTAAATGTGTTCTTGTAAGTATAATTAAGTAATTAAGTGTACATTTGGGCTTAAAATAGCGTCAACTAGAAATAAATTTTAACGGTTCAAAATAAAACATATTGAAGTCATAAAATTTATAAAAATACCTTTCTTGCAAAAATTTGAGTGAAATAATAATTATCGTGTAATATTTAAGAAAACCGTCGTAATTATGTAAATATAACAATTTATATACGAAATAAATTTAAACACGGGTAAACTAATAATAATATTTTTATAATCTTAATATGAGTATAAAAATATATCGGAATAATCTTTGGAAGTATCGGATCAAATGATCAAAATAATTAATTACGCGATAGCGTTTATTTAATATGAAATTATGCGTTTAACGTGAAATGAAAAATCATGCATGAACTAATATGATGAATATTGAGTTTAAGAAATGACCGAAATTTGAGAATTGTGACATTAGTGATAGATGATAATGGTGTGTCAAATCATGCATGCTTCCCAAGCTGCAAGTTAGATGTATGAGTAGTGTCTATGAGATGTGATGGTACGGATGGTGCTCTAGATGATAATGATGATGAAAATGATGGAAATCCTAGTGGTGATTTAGGAAATGATGGTGAATGAAATACTACTCTCTTTCATGATGTCTCCGACTTTTGGTAAAGCTGAAGTATGCACTATTAGATGACTAATAGTGGTATGAGTAGTGATGGTAGTGGTAGTACATGGTAGCACATGATCTAGAGTGAGTAAAGAGAATGTACTTTCTTCCTTACATTAAAAGCATCCTAATAGGTCATTAGGACTAAGCTATAAATCCTACCAAATGGTATAATCGTCAGAAAGAAATGATAGGAACTGCCTTTTTCCTCTGAAGAATCGATGGTGACAGTGGTGGTGTAGGTGCAACCGTCACTCCAAAGGGTTCATCTCGGCATCGATGTTATCGGTGTTGAGAATGTGATGTTAAAACTATAGTAGGGAATGACAAGGCATACTCCATGTATGATCGATGTGAAGTATGATGGGATGGGTATCTGAAGACATCAATGTGACAATCGATTTGAAATGAAAGTAAATAACCCGCATAATGTGCGTATAAACCGCATGTAAAGTGACTATGCACTTATGATGAAATGATGAGATGCTATGATGATGTAGTTATAGTCTAGGGTCAATGATACAAACTAGTTCTCTATAACTCTTGCTCGATGCCAATCATCACACCCCAAAATACACGTTTTGCAGTGAATGGAATTCCTAGGGGATGACTGCCATAGCATCACAGTTATAGTTATATTGAACGACCTAAAGTGTCGTTTTAAAAATACATCGTTTGATTTATTAAAACATTCAGAGTTTACAAAATATAGGTCTCAAATGATAATCAACATGTGCGGAAAATAAGTTTGTTACAATTCAAACGATGTTTTAAAGTGCATAAAACCCATGTGAGACGCGTCGTCACCGCGACTCTATGATAAGTCCTTATGCATGCCATGAAGTATATGCCTTAGATACCTTAAAATACATTGCTAAAAGTGTCAACACAAAGGTTGAGTGAGTTCATAGAGTTTATGTAAATGTTTTATACGACCACCACAAGTATAAGTCCTGTATGACAAATATGTCACATAAAAATGATACAAGCACATGACACCAAAGCTAGACTGATCATGATGTTCGCCCCAGCAGAGTGTTTTGCCAAACAACTCAAATTATGATATTAAATGAAATGCATCCGTTTGACCAGTTGAAATCCACCAACCCGGATGGAGGAGTCACCCTCAATAGATCTATTCACTCACCCTCGCTTCTTCCGGAATTAACGGTTCATGATTATGAAATGGGGACATTCAATTGGCAATGAGGTAACTTAAGCAATGTAATGAATTTGATATATTTGGGCAAATAATAAAATGATGTGCAATGTATTCTCCCCCGTAGTTTTGAAATAAAGTATAAACTTGAATAAAATGGGGCTATGAAAACTCACTTGATACAATGATATGATGGCAAAAGTGGATACACTAAAATGAGGCGCAATCTCTAATCGCGACCTATTATGAATGATATGATCTAATATAAGTCATGATATAATGTTGTGCATGCAAACTCATATGATATCCATACCACTTGTGCATTTGAAAATAAAGTTTATCGTCGAAAAATAAGTTTATAACGTCTTGTCAAGTTATAAAATACTTTTACGCTTATATATGTTGAAACAACATCCCACGATAGTCGTTAAGTGATAAGTCAAGAAAATATAGTTTTTCGTAGTAAAACAATGTACTTTGATATTTCGTGAAAATGACTAAGTAGCCTCGGAAAGCTAGTCGTAAATCGGTAAATATCGAGTGTTAGGAAATAAACCCAATGGTTTTAGAAAGCTTGTAACATTATCTAAAAGTCGTAACACTGAACTTTTGTCCATACGAGTCTCGATCCTAGATAAAAATGATGGTGAAGTGAGGTGGTCGGGCTAAAAATGCAGTTTCTGGGCAGTTTTCGTGAATGTTTGAGGTCATAAGTTACTCGTTATAAATCCGTTTGACGAACGGCTGGACATTTTGGAAAATATGCCAGGTGAACTAATTTTTACTTGGAGATATTATTTTCTCAAAACTGACTCCATCGATGAGAAAAACGGCTTCAAACATGGTCATTCGCGAAAACCTTTTTGACAGTATATAAGTGTTAGTGCTGAAGAAAATAGTTGTGATCGTCGTATTTCAAATATGTATATCTTTAGTGTTATAGGTCCGTTTTCTAAGTTCTTTATATCCTCGGAATCGTGATAGTATATATTAATATATTTTTGATAAGTCGACTCTTCTAGTTTAGGTTTACAACTCATTTTTTACCTTTGAAAAACCCTTGACAGCAAGTATATTTTCAGAAAAATAGTTTTCGTCGTTAAACTTGAAAATAGCGTAACTTCTTCGTTATAAACCCGTTTTAACCCGTTCAAGCGACCACGGTTTCGTTTTTAAATCTATTTTCTGAAAATATAAACCAAAATAATCCCCAGCCTACTGAAATTTCCAGATTTTACAAAACGTGACAGCAGCTAAATATATATTGTCGAAAATGATTTCTGTAGTTTGTAACTTGTTCTAATCTCTTCCAATCAACACAAAGAAGCTAGTAAACCTACCATACACCTTCTTAGGGTGTCATGGGTTCCTAAACTTCACCAAAAATGATAAGGTTCATAGGAATATTATTAGGATAATTAAAACTCATTATATGTAGTAAAAATCAAATAAAAGTGGTATGATTCATAGTATATTTGCATACTTTTCTTACTAGATCATAAAAATATAACAAGTAAGAGTTTATAAGAGTAGTAAAAATCATTAGAAGCTTACTTGAGTGATGATGAATTTTTGAGCAAGAAAACCTAATAATCTTGAGGTTTTTATTTCAAAACCTTAACTAGATTATCACTAAGACTTGATAAACACTTGATCTTGAAACAATTTATGGTTTCCTCTTGTTTTCTTGAGTTGGCCGATCATCCACAAGGAGATGAGAGAGTTTCATTTTATTTTCACCTTTCAAATGTGTGTTTGTATGTGTTTTAATTATTTGGAACTCTTGAATACAACAAATATCTAGATAAATTGAATAGGTGTACACTATCTAATTAAGACACTTTATAAAAAAGATGATGACATAGGGGGGCGGCATGATAAAATGGGGAAGGATTTGATATAGTTTTGATGATTAAATGGTATTTAAAGTTAAATTAGAATTAGTGTATTTTGTACATATAATTAATTATTAAGTGTAGCGTTAGCTAGAAATAAATTTTAACGGAACAAATAAAATATATCGAAGTCATGAAAATTATAAAAATACATTTCTCGCAAGTATCGAGTGAATAATATATTATCGAATTGAATTTTCGACAACCGTCATATATATATATATATATATATATATATATATATATATATATATATATATATATATATATATATATATATATATATATATATATATATAACAATTTATATACAAAATAATTCAAAACATCGGGTAAACTAATAATATAATTTTTATAGTCTTAAAATGAGTGTAAAAATATATCTGGATAATTGTCGGAAGTGTCGGATCAATTATTCAAAATAAATGATCGTGCGATAGCGTTTATTTAATAAATAAATATACGTTAATGAAATATGCAAACCCATGCATGAACTAATCTGAAAAATGATGTTACTGATGATATGTAGACTAACTCTAGTCTATATGTAATGTTCTCAATGATGTTCCATGAATACGCAGCTTAACCCTCAAGGTTAAGCGTATTAGATACTCGTAAACCTAGTTTACGAAAAAATGATGAATAATTGATATGAATAGTGATTTTCTCTGGGAATGAATAGTGTTTCATGAATAGTAAAATTTTGAAATAACCTCTCAAAGTCTCAAACTGACTTCAAAAACGATGAATAGTAAAATGATGAATAGTAACCAATGAATAGTAAATTCCTGAGATGAATAGTAAATTTGAGAAATGACCTGAAATTACGAGTTGTCACAAGTACCAAATAGAGTAGCTAGCTCCCAAATGTGAGGGGGTGTATTGCACACACGCACCACATCACCAAAAATGAACTGAGTACCTAGGATGCATCCATACGCTCCCTGCAAAACAAATCAAATATACATATGCCAGTACGAGACTGTACATATGTATTCATAATGGCCAAGTGCACACATATCATAATCATATCAAAAGGGAACACCAGGGACTAATCACACCGCCCCAGATAGTGTCATGTCATTGGTGCATCAATGACACGGCCATGGTACCTCCATGGCTAGTTAGCTTGGGCAATCCAAATAAAACAAATCATATCATATCAAACTGATCATATAATGGAATCATATCAAAAAGGGATCTCAACCGGATAACATATCAAACGAATAACTAATCGAATATCAAATCAGAGGATCATACCAAACCGAATCATATCAAAGGGATCATATCAAATCAAAGCAAGGGGAATATGAATCGAATATCAAAATGGACAAGAGTCATGAGAGAA
>OU343220.1:148167124-148261285 GCA_910596185.1 Chrysanthemum makinoi
GTATGAAGAACTTCCATTACTGAGTTTGTGGGCATATTTCGTTCTTTTTCCCAATTGGCAAGCTGAACACAGATGATCTTTTTCATATTTTAACTGGGTAAGCCTCGACAAGATCCTTTCTGTAAAGGTTATTAATGGTGCCGAAGTTCAAGTGATTGAGACGACGATGCCATAACCATGATTTTGTTTTCGAAGCCTTTGACAACAAGCAGATTGGAGAGGACTTCATCATGTCTTCGATAGAGATGGTGTATAGATTTGAACCACGAGTTCCTCTTAACAATTCCACACCATCAAGTTCTCTAAGGAAACAAGTATGTTTTCTAAAAGCCACTTCTAGATCGGAGTCACAGAATTGACCAACAGAGAACAAGTTATGACCAAGACCTTCCACATAATATACCCTGGAGATTACACTTTTACCAACAACATAATCTCCATAACCCATAATTGCACCAAAATGGTCGTTCCCGAATCTAACAGTTCCGATGAATTTACTCACGAAGTTCATGAGTCATGAGCGATCTCCAGTCCATATGCTTGGAACAAGATGAGTCCGGTACCACGTAACGATTTGAACGATCTGCAGTTGAACACGCACAAGAATGGATAATCGATAATTGGGATCCCCATGCGAGAATGGGTTCCACTTGGTTAGTAAATGAGATTGGAACACCCACATCAAAAGTAGAAACAATGGAATCATCAGAAATAGATGCAGTGCTAGTGTCCGTATTTGACCTATTCAAAGTATGTTCACTTTCTTAAGGGAATAGTTCTACCAGTAGGCATCCATTTTCTAGTGGGCATTGACTTAGCAAAATTAGGGCACATCACATTAATCTTACGGCCCGTAGGTATCCATTGATAACCTATATTACTAAATTTTCTTCCTGTAGGTTTCCACTGTTTTTTATGTCACACCCCCAAATTACCTGTTTTGCAGCGGAATGGAATTCCTGGGGATTGACTGTCATAGCATCATAGTTACAGATATATTGAACGACCTAAAGTGTCGTTTGGAAAATACATCGTTTGATTTAATAAAATAATCAGAGTTTACAAAGTGTAGGTCCCAAATGAAATTAGACATGTGCGGAATTAAGTTTGATACAAGACAAACGATGTTTTAAAATGAATAAATCCCATGTGTGACGCGTCATCACCACGACTCTATGATATGTCCATATACATGCCATGAAGTGTATGCCTTAGATACCTGAGATAAAACATGCTAAAAAGTGTCAACACAAAGGTTGAGTGAGTTCATAGAGTTTGCGTTGAAATGTAAAGCCTTTCAAAATCGTTTATGCAAAGAAAGGTATTGTAAATTCACTCGCCCAAGTTCCTCCCATACAAAACTTGCAACCTGTGTGTTTACAACCCATTGCCAAAATATGTATAGTTTATGTTCAAACACATGATGTCAAAGGAATTCACAATAGTAACTAACTCAACGTAGAACAATAACACATAATCAATAGCACATGACTTAATGTATCAAGAGTCAACCGACATAGAACTTTATACGACGTAGAACTATAGCACATAATCAATAGTACATGACCCAATGTTTCAATAGTCAACTGATTTAGAACTTTATATGACGTAGAACTATACCACTCAAACAAGAACAATTAATATAGTACAACATTCGGTTTTTGAAACAATGGTGATCATGATAGAAGTTATCTTTAAAATCTAAAGTACTTGTGAAAAGTAGTTAAGCATGCATCTCCCCCAAAATAGTTCAAAACATATAAAAGTAGGGCTACTAAAACTCACATGGACAATTATGCGATGGCAAAAGTGAGTACACCGAAATGTAGCGTGAATCTCTAACCTCGAGCTATTATGAATGATATGATATGTAATAAGTCATGATGTAATGTTATGCATGCAATTCGGATGATATCTATACCACTTATGAATTTGTGAAAATAATATTTCTCGTCGAGAAATAATCTTTTAACGTCTTGACCATTTTTAAATTACTCCATATGTATCTACGTTGAAATGATATCCTACGATAATCATTTAGTGATTTATTATGAAATTATAACTTTTCGTCGTAAAATAATGTCGTTGAAATTTTCATGAAAGTGACTAAACGGCCTCGAAAAGCTAGTCGTAAAATGGTGTACGTCGAGTGTTAAGAAACGAACTCAACGGTTTTGGGAAGCTTGTATCATTATCTCAAAGTTTTAGTGTTTAAGTTTTCATCCTAGAGGTCTCGATCATAGAGAAAAGTATAGGTAAAGTATGGTACTTGTGTACAAAATATTGTTTAAGGATGGTTTTCGGCAAAATTTAAGTGACCGTATCTTATTCGCTACAACCCGCTTGACAAGTGGTTTGACATTTTGGAAAATATGCTTGGCTAACTTACTTTTACTAGAAGACATCACTTTATAAAAAGTACTTCGTCATTGTTAAAAACGACCCTCAACATGGTCCTTGGTTGACGTTATATTTGTCTATTAGAAAATATATATATTATACTTGTACTAAAAATTACGGCAACTTGTTTAAAATGTGAATAACTTAGTCGTTATAAGTCCGTTTTCTATGTTTTTTATATCCACGGAATCGTGATAACATATACTAATATATTTTTGATAAGTCGACACATTTAACAACGCTTAAGACTCATTTTTGACTCGTAAAAAGTCGAGACAACTTGCTGAATTTTCTGCAACAAATAGTTTTCGTCGTCAAACTTCAAAATAGCATAACTCTTTCGTTATAGCTCCGTTTTAACCCGTTCAAGCGGCCACGTTTTCTTTTTAAAGTATATTTTCTGAATATCTAGCCCAAAATATTTTGCTTACTGTCGAAAATTCCAGAATTCAAAAATAAGGACAGACCCTTAATTAGACTTGTCGAAATGAGTTTTTCTCGCGCAAAACCTATTCTAACCCATTCAAAACAACTCCGAGGCTATTCTAATCCTACCATACACCTTCTTAGGGTGTCATGGGTTCCTAGAAATCACCAAGAGTGATATTTAACAAGGAGTATTTATAGGATGACATAAATATATATTGTTGGAAAATTTAGTGCACTTGTGGGATTAGTTCACACCTTGAAATGGGTTAGGAGGTACGGAGTGTACACCCATAAGGTCCATGAACACCCTGACTCTAATAGTGGTTTATATTGGTAGTGCTAGTAGAAAGTACTGCTGGTGAAAGTACTGCTTGAGGAAAGTACTGCTTGTGGAAAGTACTGCTTGTGATTTTCACGATAAGCGTGTTTCCACGATAGGCGTGTTTTCACTAAAGTGGTGTATCCACGATAGTGCTATGAAAGTACTGATAAGCAGTTGCTTCCACTAATAGGTTGTATTTCCACCGCAAGTGAAAGTACCGCTAGTGGAAAGTAACGCTTATGGAAAGTATCTTGCTAAATGGCGCTAAACTGCATTATGACCACATTTAATTGGTCATGTAACCACTAACGGCTATAATGGGGATAATTATGAGGCTATTAATGGGCCGATTAATACTCATAATTCCATTAGAATAGCTCAAGAGTAACATCCTATAAATAGGAGATCTGATAATGCATGAAGGACAATACGTAAAACGTAAACACTTATTAGCGAAAGGGTTATAGAATTGTGCCTAATTCTCTAACCGCATTTGGTCTTATCCCAAGTAGATATTCGTGATACCCAGGCATTAGGGTCGAATAGTTTACTTTGGAAAGTGATCACACGATTCCAAGTGATATCCGTTAACCACCTAGTGGTATTGCTACTGTCATTGATTGTCTTAACCCTGCTTCGGGAGATAACCACCAACAATCAAAGTAAACTATTTTGTGATAATCAATGGCAACTTCTGCAATGAAACACATGGCTTCAAACTTTGCTAAGCTGGACAAGTTTGAAGGGGTGGACTTTAGGAGGTAGCGTAAGAAGATGCACTTCTTGTCAAGTATGAGTGTGGTGTATGTGCTAACCACACCCATTCCTCGATGATGGTGATGATGCTACTTGTGGAGCGATCAGAGGAGGAGCAAGTGGGAGAATGATGACTACATATGAAGAGGTCTTATTCTGAATGGTATGTCTGATTCTTTGTTTGATATTTATCAGAACTTTGAATCTTCCAAAGAACTGTGGGATTCCTTTGATGCCAAATATATGGCTGAGGATGCATCAAGTAAGAAGTTCCTTGTTAGTAATTTCACAAATTACAAAATGACTGATTCAAGACCAGCTATGGAACAATACAATGAACTTCTTGGAATACTTGGAAGGTTTACACAACACCAAATGAACATGGATGAGGCTATCAAAGTCTCGTGTGTCATTGACAAACTCCCTCCTTCATGGAAAGATTTCAAGCATACCTTGAAACATATGAAGGAGGAGTTAACTCTTGTTGAGTTAGGCCATCCGCACATTGAGGAATCTCGCAAGGTGCAGGATAATGACAAGCCAAAGAGTGGCAATGCTACTGGTGCATCTGTTGTCAATATGGTGGAGCATAACAACTCCACCAGGTACAATGACAACAAAGGCAAACGCAAATATCATGATAACACAAGGGCAGATCCAAACAAGAAGGCAACACCTACTTGTTGGAAATGTGGCAAGACTGGTCACATTAAAAGGGACTGCAAGAGTGTTAAAATTGGTGGTAAAGCCAATGGATCAGGCACTAATGGTTCAGGGAGTGGTGGTTCACCAACTCACTGAAAGGTCTGAATATGTTTAATAAGTCTTTTCAGATTTATTATGTTACATATGTATCTGAATCTTTTATGTGCAGGATGATGATGTTGCATGGTGGGTTGACTCTGGAGCAACAGCTCATGTGTGCAAAGATAGAAGCTGGTTCAAGACTTATGAGTCACTGAATGATGGTTCTATTCTTCACATGGGAAATGAGTCAACAACCTTGGTGCATGGTCGTGGTTGTGTAGATCTTAGGTTTAGTTCTGGAAAGATTGTAACTTTGTTTAATGTTATTCATGTTCCCGATATAAGGAAAAACTTGGTTTCAAGTAGTGTTTTGAATAATCATGGATATAAACAAGTTATTGAATCGGATAAATTTGTTCTTTCTAAATGTGGTGTTTTTATTGGTTTTGGTTATTTATGTAATCAAATGTTCAGCTTAATATTACCAATCGACAGTGTTATTTCAAATTTTGTGACCACATATGATCGACCGATTCTACCCTTTGGCATGCTAGACTTGGTCATGTTCACTATAAACGGATGCAAGATATGTCTAGGGATGGTTTAATCCCTGCTTTTGACATGGACACTGAAAAGTGTAAAACTTGCATGTTGACCAAGATAACCAAGAAACCCTTTCGGGGTGTTAGTCGTGAGACTAAGCTCTTGGAGCTGATACACAGTGACCTATGTGATTTGCATGCCACTCCTTCTTTGGGGAATAAGAAGTACTTTGTGACATTTATTGATGATGCTTCTAGGTTTTGTTATGTTTATTTGTTACATACAAAGGATGAAGCATTAGATAAATTCAAAGTGTTTAAAACTGAAGTTGAATTACAACTTGGGTCTTTGATCAAAAGATTAAGGACTGATAGGGAGGTGAGTACATGGATACTCAGATTTTCATCTGTTGGAATAATCCATGAAACGACGCCTTTATACTCCTCAAAGAAAATGGTATTTCGAAAGGAAAAACAGGGTGTCAAGGAGATGGTTAATTCCATGTTGTCCTATTCAGATCGAGTCAAGGGTTCTGGGGTGAAGCCATGTTAACAACTTGCTATTTATTAAATAGGGTTCCCAACAAAAGGAACAAGGTTACCCCTTATGAACTCGGGACTAAAAGGAAACCCAACCTGAACTATCTCAGGGTTTGGGGTTGTAGGGCTGTTGTAAGACTCCTTGATCCAAAGCAAAAGACTTTGGGTGAAAGAGGCATTGATTGCATCTTTGTTGGATATGCCGAGCATTCCAAGGCTTTTAGGTTCTATGTTATTGAACCTAATGAATATGTTTCAATTAACTCCATTATTGAATCAAGGGATGCAGACTTTGATGAGAATAGATTCTCATCAGTTCCTAGACCAAGTCAGAGGATTCCTAATGGAACTCATGACACCGGTGTATCAGAGGTACCTGATGATGAACCATCGCTGGTCCCGATGAGGTTGTGGTTCAAGAACGAACCTCGTGCTCAGAAAAGCAAAAGGGTCGACTCCAAAGTCATTTGGACCTCGAGTTTCAACTATACTTAGTTGAAGGTACCAGTGGATGAGGTCTCGCACCAATACTCCTATTTATTCATTGTTGAGGATGACCCCAAAACATTTGAAGAAGCAATGAAGTCCCGTGATATTGCTTTCTCGGAAAGAAGCAATCAATGATGAGATGGATTCCATCATGGGCAACAACACTTGGTGTTAGTTGATCTACCTCCTGGTTGCAAAACTTTGGGTTGCAAATGGATTTTCAAAAGAAAAATGAAGGTAGATGGAACTATTGAAAAGTTCAAGGCTAGACTAGTCATTCAGGGCTTTAAACAAAAGTCGGGAATAGACTATTTTGATACTTATGCCCCTGTGGCTCGTACCATAAGACTGCTGATTGCTATGACATCTATCCACAATCTGGTTATTCATCAGATGGATGTGAAAATTGCTTTCTTGAATGGTGAATTGGATGAGGAGGTTTATATGAACCAACCTCGTGGCTTCATCATGCCCGGCAATGAAAACAAGGTGTGTAAACCGATTAAGTCTCTTTATGGACTTAAGCAGGCACCTAAGCAATGGCATCAAAAATTTGATGAAGTGGTTTTGTCTAGTGGTTATGTTCTTAACCAAGCGGACAAATGTGTATATAGCAAATTTGATGAATCTCGTAAAGGAGTCATCATTTGTCTATATGTTGATGACATGTTGATCTTTGGCACCTGACCAAAATCAGTTGACTCGACAAAGGAATTTTTTCATCAAGGTTCTCCATGAAGGACATGGGGGAGGCTGATGTTATCCTTGGTATAAGGATTAAACATGAAAGTAAAAGAATTTCTATCTCTCAGTCTCATTATATTGAGAAGGTACTGAGGAAATTCAATTACTTTGATTGTACTCCTGTAAAACCTGGAAAATCTAAAACCTAATTAAAGACTAAAATACCCTTGGAATCGAAATTTATAAAATACGTAAAATACATTTATATCATTTAACGAAATTTAAAACTTAATTTGCGAGTAATTAAACCTAACTAAAATGAGTACGTGATCGATTTTGGTACGACGAAGGTTGGACGTTTCGTAAATAACTTGGGTCATGTTTGTTTTGTTCGATGGACCATAGGCCGAAGCCAATGGTGTGCGTTTGGGTTGTGTTCGGTTGGGCCAAGCCGAAACCCAAGACACTTCCTAAGCCTAAACCGAAATTACTACGACCTATATATACAACACATAAACACAAAAGTGAAACCCTAGTTTTGTTGTTGCCTCTCTTTTCTTTTTCTCCCTACTCGGCCGAATACATACACCCTTGGTGTCGAGTTTTTGCTTCAACCAAGTTAAGGTATAACATGTTCTCGTCTTCCTTTGATGTACCTTACGTTAATTTATTGTAATATGTTTTGTTTAGTCGAGGTTTATGCTTTTGTGGCCGTGTGAGTCCAAACAAGAACAAACCATATGATTTAAACCTTATAAGTATTGAAGAGTATGTTACGTAATATGTATTATTGAATAGAGTCATGGTTATGTCGAGTTGCATAAGGATCGAACCTTATGTGTTTTAACCGAACCATGCATATAATTCGACTAAAGTGTAAAACATGATAACTTGAATGAGTTAAGTAATGATATGAGTTAAGACTTGTGTAATAACCTATTAGCCGAAACCCTAGATTAAACCGAACCACATATAGAGTTTTTGAACATGTATTAAACGAGTAAAGGTCATGTAAACATAAACCCTAGTTTGATATGTGAACCGAATAAGGTATGCCAAACCCTAATGGTTTGTGAATCGTGTCTCTTATGCGCATGTAATTATACGTCAAGTGAACTTGTAAATGTGTAAACGTGTAATTTATCCGAGTAATAAGTAACATGTATGTCACATAAAATCATAAACGTGCATGGTGAAACATAAAAGGAAAGATTGTTTTTATGACGTGTTAGGTTAAGTAACGAGTCATTAAAAGACGTAACATGTAAGTAAATGCATATTAATGGGATATTAAAGAATGAGAAAACCCTAGAACATAAATGAGAGTCGATTAGGGTTTGAAGCTAAGTATATTAATTGCTATTTTATGTGTGAGTTGTGACGTTTAAACTATCTTCACATTTAACTCTAAACTTTAATTAATGACATAATGAACCATAATTTACGATATTAATTATAAAACACTTAAGTCTCATTTAATTATAAAACCCTAAAGTATTAAGATCATTAAATATACTAAGTATGAACGCCAATTATTAAAAGATCATTTCGACGATTATGGAATCATAAATAACATGTACGAATCAAGTAATGTGTATAGGTTCCGTGAAGAAGGAGTAATCCTTTGCTTTCCTCGCTTTCTTCTTTTGATCATTTGCTTTGGAATAAGGTACAGATATTCGACCTTTCAAGAAAGGTTTCTTATAACCTTTTCTTTTCGTTAGCTTCTACATTAGGATTTCCTAAGCCTTTGCTATGAACCCTAATGTGTCTATTTGATCTGTTGCTTATCTGAACTTTGATTTTTGAATCATAAAACATTGATTTTGAACTATATGATATGAAGACTTTGATTTTGAAAACATGATTAAACATTTGATAAAATATGATCTATGTCGGTTATGACATTCTTATTTGATCTAAGATAGTTTGACACCCGAGCCAATTATTAACTAGTCATGGGGGTTCCATGTCCGTGTCGTAATGCACTTCGACATGACTCTAGGCGAGAGTGAAGTTCGCCACGCCCCTTATCTGTTATTTGTTATGAGCTCAAGTTATATTATATTATCAATGTATGTTTGTGGGGCATATGGGTGCATCCTAGATCTATGTTATATATTATATATTATATGCTATATGTTATCTGATGATTGATGCTGCGTGCATGCACGCCCTTCATAACTCTGGTAGGTCTCCCCTACAAATGTTGCCTTATGTGAATATGATTATGTTTATGATATGGCATATGTATTTGGGCTCGAGGTAGTTAGCTATAAAACTTATTCTATTATCCTGATTTATCTTTTGAAATGATTATGATTTTGCTATCTTTCTTTCACTTTATTTCAGTATTCGCTCTCGCTTTCAGTATTCGCTTTTGCTTGTATATCCGTTCACTGGGCTTTTGAAGCTCACCGCATTTCTTTCTTCCGCGGTATCTAAGCATTGTAGCTGGGTATTGCTTTGGGATGAGTGCTGTGTGGACTTACCTTAGAGATTTTAGCTTTGATCTTATGATGCCATTTAGACTTTATACTTTAGACTTTTCATTTGGAGTTTATTTTTCCGCTGGGACCTATGTATTGAAGTCATTTGACTTGGATTATTTCAATATTTATGTGAGATTTCTTTTGGATATTTATGTTTGCTTTGATATGACACCATTACTTGTGATTCCTTTACCCTTGTCGGGTCGGGGCGTTACAACTCCAGTGAGTACACCTATGGATACTTGTGAGAAGCTGATGCCTAATCATGGCAAGGATGTATCTCAACTTGAGTACTCTAGGGTAATTGGCTGCCTGATGTATGCCATGACTTGTACAAGACCTGATATTGGTTTTGCAAAGGGGAAAATTGAGTAGGTATACTAGTAATCCTAGTGCTCATCATCGCAAGCAGTTCAAAGGGTACTGAAGTATTTGAAGAGAACTATGGATTATAGTCTCTCATATACCGTTACCCATCGTGTTGGAAGGTTACACTTATGCAAGTTGGATCAAGAATAATCAAGACAATTCTTCTACCAAAGGGGGTATTCCTACTTGGTGAAGGTGCAATTTCTTGGGCATCCAAGAAGCAAACTTGCATCACCAGTTCAACAATGGAATCTGAATTTGTGGCTTTAGTAGCTGCCGGTAAAGAAGTCAATGGTTGAAAACTTGCTTCTTGAGATTCCATTGTGGCCTAAACCGATAGCACCTATTTCTATCCGATGTGATAGTGCAGCTACATTGGCTAAGGCTTATAGCCAAATGTACAATGGTAAGTCTAGACACTTAGGTGTCAGACATAGCATGATTCGTGAGCTTATCATGAATGGGGTGGTATCTATAGAGTTTGTTAGATCTCAAATGTAACTTAGCTGATCACTTGACGAAGGGTCTCGCTAGAGACTTGGTTATAAAGTCTGCTAAAGGGATGGGTTTAAGTCCAACTTAGTCATTGAATGCTAGGACACCCAACTCCCTCCTAAGGAAACTTGGGAGCTGAGTTCAATGTGGAAAGCTGAACATTCAGTGGACTGGATCACATGTTTTATTTACATCCCAAGGTTGTGCTCCTGAAAGGAGGATGAAGTCTTTACTTCTTAATGGTTAATTTTCTTTGAAAAAGTGCTTGGCAGGAGCATGACTAAAGAGGAACCACCTATGTAAATGTTAAAGTTTTGCCGCTTCAGGAAGCTTTGGAATTTTAGCTTTTACAACATTTATGAATTTGGATATGGACACATGGCTTGTATAGTGTCGATCTGTAAGTGTTTGAAAACTTGTGTGTATTTATCTTCATGTATTCAAATGGGTTGAAGGGTTCAATTCTTAGAACACCCTGATTCTCGAATATTTGAACGTGTAATTACTAAGATGGAAATTCAATCCTCGGGACATTTTCGTTTATGCACATGTTTTTGTTGATGTTTATTTTTCATGCAAAGGAAGTGAACTAAATTTGGGAGGATTGTTGGAAAATTTAGTGCACTTGTGGGATTAGTTCACACCTTGTAATGGGTTAGAGGTACGGAGTGTACACCCATAAGGTCCATGAACACCCGACTCTAATAGTGGTTTGTATTGGTAGTGCTAGTAGAAAGTACTGCTGGTGAAAGTATTGCTTGAGGAAAGTATCGCTTGTGGAAAGTACCGCTTGTGATTTTCATCGATAAGCGTGTTTCCACGATAGGCGCTTTTTCACTAAAGTGGTGTATCCACCGATAGTGCTATGAAAGTACGATAAGCGTGCTTCCATCGATAGGTCGTATTTCCACCGCAAGTGAAAGTACCGCTAGTGGAAAGTACTGCTTATGGAAAGTATCGCTAAATGGCGCTATACAACTGCATTATGTCCACGTTTAATTGGTCATGTAACCACTAACGGCTATAATGGGGATAATTATGAGGCTATTAATGGGCTGATTAATACTCATAATTCCATTGGAATAGCTCAAGAGTAACCTCCTATAAATAGGAGATCTCATAATGCATGAAGGACACACAGAAAACGTAAACACTTATTAGCGAAAAGGTTATAGAATTGTGCCTAATTCTCTAACTGCATTTGGTCTTATCCCAAGTAGATATTCGTGATACCCAGGCATTAGGGTCGAATAGTTTACTTTGGAAAGTGATCACACGATTCCAAGTGATATCCGGTAACCACCTAGTGGTATTGCTATTGTCATTGATTGTCTTAACCCTGTTCTGGGAGATAACCACCAACATATATAACTCTTAAAATCAATGAAAAAATGGTATAAACATCCATGAGACTTGCATGTTTTCTCAAATATGATGAAATGAATATATCAATGAATATGAAATATGATGATGAATATGAAATGCTTACTAGTAACTTGATGAGGTTTATGGACAATGGATTTTTCCTAATCACCCTAGGTTTTTATTGCAAAACCTTAATAACAAGTGATACTAGAGTGTTAAAAACCTTGTCTTGAAAATTTTTATGATGATTCCTTCATGTCCCTTGGTGTGGCCGGTTTGTGCAAGAGGAGAGGAAGAGAGATATGTTTTCACCTTGAGATATCTTTGTGTGTGTGTACATGTGAAGTATAATATGATTAACTTAGAAGATATTTTTGCCAACCAAATGACTCACCCCCCCCCCTAAGTCGGCCAAGGGGGTGTTGTCATCTCTTAATACTTTTTTTTTTTTAAATAATGTATAAGTGTAATTGTATGTAAGTTAATTGAAGACATGTGGTAAGTTGAATACACATTTGAATATTTAGGGTAGCGTTAGATAAAAATAACTTTTAACGGGTCAAGATAAAATATATTGAGGTCATAAAAATTATAAAAATACATTTCTTACATGAGTTGAGTGAATAAATATTTATCGAGTTGCATATACGAAAACCATCGTAATAATATAAATATAACAATTTATATACGAAATAAATTGAAAACATCGGGTAAAATAATAATATAATTTTTATAGTCTTAAAATGAGTATAAAAATATATTAGGAATATTTTTGGAAATGTCGGATCAATATTCAAAATAAATGTTTATAGCGTTTATTTAATAGGAAAATAAACGTTTAATTGAAAAATGCAAAACCATGCATAAACTAATATGATGATGATAATGATATGTAGACTAAACCTAGTCTATATGGAATGTCCTTGATGATATGTTCATGAATTCACAGCTAAACCACTAAGGTTACGCGAATTTAATACTCGTAAATCTAGTTTACGATAAATGATAAATGATGAAGCATGAGTAATGTTTTGAAATATGACCTGAAAATACGAGTTGTCACATTCGCCCAACCAAAAGGAATTCACCCTAAATTCAGTTCGTGTTAGTCTATCGAATTTTTGAGTTTGTGATGAATAACGAGGAGAGAAGACATGAAGAGATGTCGTTACGGTTATCGATGATTAAGAGCGTACAAAACATCATAGTAAAGAAAATATTGGATGAATCTCCCATGAATAACACTTAGACTTGGAATATGTGAAAATCCTGCTTGCACTAAGACTTATAAATAACTGCTCCCAACATAACATGATCCCTCCAGAATTAGACATAGTTAGCTAGGCTATGTATAATTAAGGAACGATATCCCACCAGAATTAGACATAGTTAGCTAGGCTATGTATAATTAAGGAACGATAATGTGACGTTCGGTTTAGTTGTTATAACTCTCTATGTTTACAGAGATCTAAACCTTGTAAGTGATAACGAATCAGAAGGAAAAGAAAGTACGCTTAATGAGAATATTTTACAACGAGTGGTTTATCAAAAGTAGTACATCTTAAGTCATAAGATCCGAATACGATGGAAGAAATAAACTTAGTACAACATAGTACATAAGGAAAATTAAGACTGTTAGTTTCCGAACTTCTTCAGTCTTCCGCATTGTTGAGACCATGACGAGCTTCTCCTCCTTCTAACATGTATGCATTCCCATGAGCACCTTTAACTTGTTGACCTTGGTTTTGAGGACATTGATTCCGATAATGTCCTTGCTCCCCGCATTCGTAACATGTAACTATGGCCTTGCCCTTGCAGCCCTTAGCAAGGTGTCCCACTTTGTGACAGCTAAAGCATATACCACATGGACCATTATGATGTAGCGTGCATTGGTGGCATCGTGGTAAGTTTCCAGTATAAGCTCTTCCCTTTGTTGGTGCAACAACATAGACCCTGGCGACTTCTTGTCTTCTATTCAGTTGTTGGTGATGGTTAGTGTTACGGTTTTGGTTGTCGTTATCATAACCTCCCCGGTCATTTTCCCATTTCCTTTTGTTGTTGCTAGTTTGGTTGTTGTGGTTGTTGTTACGGTTATTGTTGATAATGTTTTCCTCTTCACAATTTGAGCCATGAGTTTTTGAGTTATCCCGATAGTTTCTTCAATTGTTTGTGGATCGGAAGAAGTTACATCCCCTTGAATACATTGTGGAAGTCCTCCAATGAAATTTTCCAATAGTTTCTCATTGTCCAAAACCATTGATGGACATAGTGCAGCCAATTCTTGAAACCTCCTAATGTAGGTCTCGATGTCATAACCAACAGTCACTAACTCATAAAATTCCGTTTCTAATTTCTTCACCTCCGTGCGTGGACAATACTTCTTTGTCAACAACCTTTTGAATTGATCCCACGTGAGCTTGTAAGCATTTTCGATACCAATAGGCTGCGCATACAAATTCCACTATGACATTGCGCCATCTAAGAGTGTACCAGTGGCAAACTTCACATTGTAGTCATCTGGGCAATTGCATAGAAGAAACACAGACTCCATCTTCTCAAACCATCGAACCATAGTAGTGGCTCCTTTTGTTCCTTTGAACTTTGTAGGATCACAGTTCTTAAAGTCCTTGTATGTACAATTTCGAACTCCAGATCCTCCTGCAGCTCCCGTAGCAAAAAGAAGTCTAGCAAACAGCAGCAGTCGTGGCCTCAGCAACAGCAGCTACCGTTGCTCGTTCTTTCCCTAGTGCCTCGGCTATACTATCCTCTATATACCTTTGGATAGCAGCTGGTGTCATTTCTGGTGCGGCTTTCTTCGGTGCCATAACTCTTCAAAATAAGAGGAAAAATGAGACGTAGCAAAGTCCTATGTTAAGAATAAGCACTCTAAAGAGATGTGATGTGAGGTGATAAGTTTGAGGTTACTTTTCAAAATAATCGACGGGTTCCCAAAAGATGGGTTATGAGGTGTCGTAAGTGCTTCAAATGTAAGATGGTCTAGTGACTTAGTGCATGAATAACGTGTAACTCAACATGTTAGTGGTGAAACGAAGGAGTGAGAGTGACTTTGCCCTACTTAAAGGTTTATCTCGGCATTCGACGTTATCGGTGATGAATCAGCTGATATTAAAGTTGTGATAAGGAATGACAAGGCATTCTCCACATTAGAGTAGGAGGAAATGATAATAGGATGAGTATTTAAAGGCATCTATGTGACAATCGATTTGAAATGAAAGTAAATAACTCAAAAATGTACGTATAAACCGCATGTAAAGTGAACATGCACTTATGATGAAATGATAAGATGCTATAATGATGTAGTTATAGTCTAGGGTCAATGATGCAACCTAGTTCTCTATAACTCAAGCTCGATACCAATCTGCACACCCCCAAATTACTGTTTTGCAATGAATGGAATTCCTGGGATTGACTGTCATAGCATCATAGTTACAGATATATTGAACGACCTAAAGTGTCGTTTGGAAAATACATCGTTTGATTTAATAAAATAATCAGAGTTTACAAAGTGTAGGTCCCAAATGAAATTAGACATGTGCGGAATTAAGTTTGATACAAGACAAACGATGTTTTAAAATGAATAAATCCCATGTGTGACGCGTCGTCACCACGACTCTATGATATGTCCATATGCATGCCATGAAGTGTATGCCTTAGATACCTGAGATAAAACATGCTAAAAAGTGTCAACACAAAGGTTGATTGAGTTCATAGAGTTTGCGTTGAAATGTAAAGCCTTTCAAAATAGTTTATGCAAAGAAAGGTATTGTAATTCACTCGCCAAGTTCCGCCCACCATACAAAACTTGCATCCTGTGTGTTTACAACCCATTGCCAAAATATGTATAGTTTATGTTCAAACACATGATGTCAAAGGAATTCACAATAGTAACTAACTCAACGTAGAACAATAACACATAATCAATAGCACATGACTTAATGTATCAGTAGTCAACTGACATAGAACTTTATACGACGTAGAACTATAGCACATAATCAATAGTACATGACCCAATGTTTCAGAGTCAACCGATTTAGAACTTTATACAACGTAGAACTATACCACTCAAACAAGAACAATTAATATAGTACAACATTCGGTTTTTGAAACAATGGTGATCATGATAGAAGTTATCTTTCAAATCTAAAGTACTTGTGAAAAGTAGTTAAGCATGCATCTCCCCCAAAATAGTTCAAAACATATAAAAGTAGGGGCTACGAAACTCACATGGACAATGATGCGATGGCAAAAGTGAGTACACCGAAATGTAGCGTGAATCTCTAACCTCGACCTATTATGAATGATATGATATGTAATAAGTCATGATGTAATGTTATGCATGCAATTCGGATGATATCTATACCACTTATGAATTTGTGAAAATAATATTTCGCGTCGAGAAATAATCTTTTAACGCCTTGACCATTTTAAATTACTCCATATGTATCTACGTTGAAATGATATCCTACGATAATCATTTAGTGATTTATTATGAAATTATAACTTTTCGTCATAAAATAATGTCGTTGAAATTTTCATGAAAGTGACTAAACGGCCTCAAAAAGCTAGTCAGAAATGGTGTACGCCGAGTGTTAAGAAACGAACTCAACGGTTTTGGGAAGCTTGTATCATTATCTCAAAGTTTTAGTGTTTAAGTTTTCATCCTAGAGGTCTCGATCATAGAGAAAAGTATAGGTAAAGTATGGTACTTGTGTACAAAATATTGTTTAAGGATGGTTTTCGGAAAAATTTAAGTGACCGTATCTTATTCGTTACAACTCCGCTTGACAAGTGGTTTGACATTTTGAAAAATATGCTTGGCGAACTTACTTTTACTAGAAGACATCACTTTATAAAAAGTACTTCGTCATTGTTAAAAACGACCCTCAACATGGTCCTTGGTTGACGTTATATTTGTCTATTAGAAAATATATATGTTATACTTGTACTAAAAATTACGGCAACTTATTTAAAATGTGAATAACTTAGTCGTTATAAGTCCGTTTTCTATGTTTTTTATATCCACGGAATCGTGATAACATATACTAATATATTTTTGATAAGTCGACACATTTAACAACGCTTAAGACTCATTTTTGACTCGTAAAAAGTCGAGACAGCTTGCTGAATTTTCTGCAACAAATAGTTTTCGTCGTCAAACTTCAAAATAGCATAACTTTTTCGTTATAGCTCGGTTTTAACCCGTTCAAGCGGTCACGTTTTCTTTTTAAAGTATATTTTCTGAATATCTAGCCCAAAATATTTTGCTTACTGTCTAAAATTCCAGAATTCAAAAATAAGGACAGACCCTTAATTAGACTTGTCGAAATGAGTTTTTCTCGCGCAAAACCTATTCTAACCCATTCAAAACAACTCCGAGGCTATTCTAATCCTACCATACACCTTCTTAGGGTGTCATGGGTTCCTAGACATCACCAAGAGTGATATTTAACAAGGAGTATTTATAGGATGACATAAATATATATTGTTGGAAAATTTAGTGCACTTGTGGGATTAGTTCACACCTTGAAATGGGTTAGGAGGTACGGAGTGTACACCCATAAGGTCCATGAACACCTTGACTCTAATAGTGGTTTGTATTGGTAGTGCTAGTAGAAAGTACTGCCGGTGAAAGTACGCTTGAGGAAAGTACCGCTTGTGGAAAGTACCGCTTGTGATTTTCATCGATAAGCGGTTTCCACCGATAAGCGGTTTTCACTAAAGTGGTGTATCCATCGATAGTGCTATGAAAGTACCGATAAGCAGTGCTTCCATCGATAGGTCGTATTTCCACCGCAAGTGAAAGTACCGCTAGTGGAAAGTACGCTTATGGAAAGTATCGCTAAATGGCGCTATTAAACCGCATTATGACCACGCTTTAATTGGTCATGTAATCACTAACAGCTATAATGGGGATAATTATGAGGCTATTAATGGGCCGATTAATACTCATAATTCCATTGGACTAGCTCAAGAGTAACATCCTATAAATAGGAGATCTGATAATGCATGAAGGACACACAGAAAACGTAAACACTTATTAGCGAAAGGGTTATAGAATTGTGCCTAATTCTCTAACTGCATTTGGTCTTATCCCAAGTAGATATTCGTGTTACCTGCATTAGGGTCGAATATTTTACTTTGGAAAGTGATCACACGATTCCAAGTGATATCCGGTAACCACCTAGTGGTATTGCTATTGTCATTGATTGTCTTAACCCTGTTCCGGGAGATAACCACCAACAATCAAAGTAAACTATTTTGTGATAATCAATGGCAACTCACGCAATGAAACACATGGTTTCAAACTTTGCTAAGCTGGACAAGTTTGAAGGGGTGGACTTTAGGAGGTGGCGTAAAAGATGCACTTCTTGCAAGTATGAGTGTGGTGTATGTGCTAACCACACCCATTCCCGATGATGGTGATGATGCTACCGTGGAGCATCGAGGAGGAGCAAGTGGGAGAATGATGACTACATATGCAGAGGTCTTATTCTCAATGGTATGTCCGATTCTTTGTTTGATATTTATCAGAACTTTGAATCTTCCAAAGAACTGTGGGATTCCTTGGATGCCAAATATATGGTTGAGGATGCATCAAGTAAGAAGTTCCTTGTTAGTAATTTCACAAATTACAAAATGACTGATTCAAGACCGGTTATGGAACAATACAATGAACTTCTTGGAATACTTGGAAGGTTTACACAACACCAAATGAACATGGATGAGGCTATCAAAGTCTCGTGTGTCATTGACAAACTCCCTCCTTCATGGAAAGATTTCAAGCATACCTTGAAACATATGAAGGAGGAGTTAACTCTTGTTGAGTTGGTCATCCGCACATTGAGGAATCTCTCAAGGAGCAGGATAATGACAAGCCAAAGAGTGGCAATGCTACTGGTGCATCTGTTGTCAATATGGTGGAGCATAACAACTCCACCGGGTACAATGACAACAAAGGCAAACGCAAATATCATGATAACACAAGGGCAGATCCAAACAAGAAGGCAACACCTACTTGTTGGAAATGTGGAAAAGACCGGTCACATTAAAAGGGACCGCAAGAGTGTTAAAATTGGTGGTAAAGCCAATGGATCGTGCACTAATGGTTCGTGGAGTGGTGGTTCAACCAACTCACCGAAAGGTCAGAATATGTTTAATAAGTCTTTTCAGATTTATTATGTTACATATGTATTTGAATCTTTTATGTGCGTGATGATGATGTTGCTTGGTGGGTTGACTCGTGCAACAGCTCATGTGTGCAAAGATAGAGCTGGTTCAAGACTTATGAGTCACTGAATGATGGTTCTATTCTTCACATGGGAAATGAGTCAACGACCTTGGTGCATGGTCGTGGTTGTGTAGATCTTAGGTTTAGTTCTCGAAAGATTGTAACTTTGTTTAATGTTATTCATGTTCCTGATATAAGGAAAAACTTGGTTTCAAGTAGTGTTTTGAATAATCATGGATATAAACAAGTTATTGAATCGGATAAATTTGTTCTTTCTAAATGTGGTGTTTTTATTGGTTTTGGTTATTTATGTAATCAAATGTTCAGCTTAATATTACCACTCGACAAAGTGTTATTTCACTTTTGTGACCACATATGATCGACCGATTCTACCCTTTGGCATGCTAGACTTGGTCATGTTCACTATAAACGGATGCAAGATATGTCTAGGGATGGTTTAATCCCTGCTTTTGACATGGACACGGAAAAGTGTAAAACTTGCATGTTGACCAAGATAACCAAGAAACCCTTCGTGGTGTTAGTCGTGAGACTAAGCTCTTGGAGTCGATACACGTGACTGTGTGATTTGCATTCCACTCCTTCTTTGGGGAATAAGAAGTACTTTGTGACATTTATTGATGATGCTTCTAGGTTTTGTTATGTTTATTTGTTACATACAAAGGATGAAGCATTAGATAAATTCAAAGTGTTTAAAACCGAAGTTGAATTACAACTTGGGTCTTTGATCAAAAGATTAAGGACTGATAGGGGAGGTGAGTACATGGATACTCAGTATTTTCAAATCTGTTGGAATAATCCATGAAACGATCGCCCTTTATACTCCTCAAAGAAAATGGTATTTCAAAGGAAAAAGGTGTCAAGGAGATGGTTAATTCCATGTTGTCCTATTCAGATCGAGTCAAGGATTCGGGGTGAAGCCATGTTAACAGCTTGCTATTTATTAAATAGGGTTCCTAACAAAAGGAACAAGGTTACCCCTTATGAACTCTGGACTAAAAGGAAACCCAACCTGAACTATCTCGGGGTTTGGGGTTGTAGGGCTGTTGTAAGACTTCCTGATCCAAAGCAAAAGACTTTGGGTGAAAGAGGCATTGACTTCATCTTTGTTGGATATGCTGAGCATTCCAAGGCTTTTAGGTTCTATGTTATTGAACCTAATGAATATGTTTCAATTAACTCCATTATTGAATCAAGGGATGTAGACTTTGATGAGAATAGATTCTCATCAGTTCCTAGACCAAGTCAGAGGATTCCTAATGGAACTCATGACACTTGGTGTATCGAGGTACCGATGATGAACCATCGTGGTCCCCGATGAGGTTGTGGTTCAACAACCCTGAACCTCGTGAAAAGCAAAAGGGTCGGGACTCCAAAGTCATTTGGACCTGAGTTTCAACTATACTTAGTTGAAGGTACCAGGGATGAGGTCTCGGACCAATACTCCTATTGCTTCATTGTTGAGGATGATCCCAAGACATTTGAAGAAGCAATGAAGTCCCGTGATATTGCTTTCTCGGAAAGAAGCAATCAATTGATGAGATGGATTCCATCATGGGCAACAACACTTGGGTGTTAGTTGATCTACCTCCTGGTTGCAAACCTTTGGGTTGCAAATGGATTTTCAAAAGAAAAATGAAGGTAGATGGAACTATTGAAAAGTTCAAGGCTAGACTAGTCATTCAGGGCTTTAAACAAAAGTCGGGAATAGACTATTTTGATACTTATGCCCCGTGGCTCGTATCACCATAAGATGCTGATTGCTATGGCATCTATCCACAACTGGTTATTCATCGATGGATGTGAAAATAGCTTTCTTGAATGGTGAATTAGATGAGGAGGTTTATATGAACCAACCTCGTGGCTTCATCATGCCCGGCAATGAAAACAAGGTGTGTAAACCGATTAAGTCTCTTTATGGACTTAAGCAGGCACCTAAGCAATGGCATCAAAAATTTGATGAAGTGGTTTTGTCTAGTGGTTATGTTCTTAACCAAGCCGACAAATGTGTATATAGCAAATTTGATGAATCTCGTAAAGGAGTCATCATTTGTCTATATGTTGATGACATGTTGATCTTTGGCATCACCAAAATCAGTTGACCTGACAAAGGAATTTTTGTCATCAAGGTTCTCCATGAAGGACATGGGGAGGCTGATGTTATCCTTGGTATAAGGATTAAACATGAAAGTAAAAGAATTTCTATCTCTCGGTCTCATTATATTGAGAAGGTACTGAGGAAATTCAATTACTTTGATTGTACTCCTGTAAAACCTGGAAAATCTAAAACCTGATTAAAGACTAAAATACCCTTGGAATCGAAATTTATAAAATACGTAAAATACATTTATATCATTTAACGAAATTTAAAACTTAATTTGCGAGTAATTAAACCTAACTAAAATGAGTACGTGATCGATTTTGGTACGACGAAGGTTGGATGTTTCGTAAATAACTTGGGTCATGTTTGTTTTGTTCGATGGACCATAGGCCGAAGCCAATGGTGTGCGTTTGGGTTGTGTTCGGTTGGGCCAAGCCGAAACCCAAGACCTTTCCTAAGCCTAAACCGAAATTACTACCACCTATATATACAACACATAAACACAAAAGTGAAACCCTAGTTTTGTTGTTGCCTCTCTTTTCTACTCGTCAATACATACACCCTTTGGTGTCGAGTTTTTGCTTCAACCAAGTTAAGGTATAACATGTTCTCGTCTTCCTTTGATGTACCTTACGTTAATTTATTGTAATATGTTTTGTTTAGTCGAGGTTTTGCTTTTGTGGTAGCCGTGAGTCCAAACAAGAACAAACCATATGATTTAAACCTTATAAGTATTGAAGAGTATGTTACGTAATATGTATTATTGAATAGAGTCATGGTTATGTCGAGTTGCATAAGGACCGAACCTTATGTGTTTTAACCGAACCATGCATATAATTCGACTAAAGTGTAAAACATGATAACTTGAATGAGTTAAGTACGGATATGAGTTAAGACTTGCGTAATAACCTATTTGCCGAAACCCTAGATTAAACCGAACCACATATAGAGTTTTTGAACATGTATTAAACGAGTAAAGGTCATGTAAACATAAACCCTAGTTTGATATGTGAACCGAATAAGGTATGCCAAACCCTAATGGTTTGTGAATCGTGTCTCTTATGCGCGCGTAATTATAACGCCAAGTGAACTTGTAAATGTGTAAACGTGTAATTTATCCGAGTAATAAGTAACATGTATGTCACATAAAATCATAAACGTGCATGGTGAAACATAAAAGGAAAGATTATTTTATGACGTGTTAGGTTAAGTAACGAGTCATTAAAAGACGTAACATGTAAGTAAATGCATATTAATGGGATATTAAAGAATGAGAAAACCCTAGAACATAAATGAGAGTCGATTAGGGTTTGAAGCTAAGTATATTAATTCGTTATTTTATGTGTGAGTTATGACGTTTAAACTATCTTCACATTTAACTCTAAACTTTAATTAATTACATAATGAACCCTAATTTACGATATTAATTATAAAACACTTAAGTCTCATTTAATTATAAAACCCTAAAGTATTAAGATCATTAAATATACTAAGTATGAACGCCAATTATTAAAAGATCATTTCGACGATTATGGAATCATAAATAACATGTACTAATCGTTAATGTGTATAGGTTCGTGAAGAAGGAGTAATCCTTTGCTTTCCTCGCTTTCTTCTTTTCGATCATTTGCTTTGGAATAAGGTACAAATATTCGACCTTTTCAAGAAAGGTTTCTTATAACCTTTTCTTTTCGTTAGCTTCTACATTAGGATTTCCTAAGCCTTTGCTATGAACCCTAATGTGTCTATTTGATCTGTTGTTTATCCGAACTTTGATTTTTGAATCATAAAACATTGATTTTGAACTATATGATATGAAGACTTTGATTTTGAAAACATGATTAAACATTTGATAAAATATGATCTATGTCGGTTATGACATTCTTATTTGATCTAAGATAGTTTGACACCCGAGCCAATTATTAACTAGTCATGGGGGTTCCATGTCCGTGTCGTAATGCACTTCGACATGACTCTAGGGCGAGAGTGAAGTTCTCGCCACGCCCTTATCTCATATTTGTTATGAGCTCAAGTTATATTATATTATCAATGTATGTTTGTGTATGCATGGGTGCATCCTAGATCTGTTATATGTTATATTATCCTGATTTATCTTTTGAAATGATTATGATTTTGCTATCTTTCTTTCACTTTATTTCGTATTCGCTCGTTTCATATTCATTTTGCTTGTATATCCGCTTCACTGGGCTTTTTGAAGCTCAGCCGCACTTTTCTTTTCTTCCGCGGCAGGTATCTAAGCATTGGAGCTGGGTATTGCTTTGGGATGAGTGCTGTGTGGACTTACCTTAGAGATTTTAGCTTTGATCTTATGATGCCATTTAGACTTTATACTTTAGACTTTTCATTTGGAGTTTATTTTTCCGCTGGGACCTATGTATTGAAGTCATTTGACTTGGATTATTTCAATATTTATGTGAGATTTCTTTTGGATATTTATGTTTGCTTTGATATGACACCATTACTTGTGATTCCTTTACCCTTGTCGGGCGTTACAATTTATGGTATCGAGCCTGTGTTTACTTACTTGTAGTCGACTGTGACATATGGAGTCTAGGTTTTGAGACCTTAGAGCTTAGGATTTGACCTGTGAGGATTTGGGTAGACTTTAGGATTCCTTCGCGTACTTCCATTTCAGATCTCACCATTGTTCATTTTGCTAATCGCTCGGATGGTTCGAACTCGCATTACTACGGTAGCGTGGATGGATACGATGATGCTACTAACATGGATACTGCGATTGCTAATGCTCTCAACTCTCTTTTCCCTAGTCTTACTACACCCGAGATGATGGAACAGTGATCGCCAAACATTCGTAATCGGAATGGTGCTTCGGTAGTGGTGGAGGAAATCAACCCGTCGGTATTCACACTTGGCTCGAAGCGTTTGGTAAGCTCAAGCCTCTTTCGCTTAGCACCGCTGCTACTCCCACGAGGCCGAGGACCGGATCACTCATATTGAGAAGTTTGAAGTCTTGGGTTGTGGAGATGAGTTTAAGACTCGCTTTGGGCATTCAAATTGGAAGATGATGCTTTAAATTGGTGGAAGGCACTCAAACAAGCAAGAGGAGGAGATGCTTTTCTTTGTTACTTGTACCGGACCGAGTTTCGGACTATCTTCTATAACCGTTACTTCCACGATGGCCGCAGCAAAGGTATGAGAGGATTATCGTGCAATCTACCGGTTTGATTATGAGAATTCCAATGAGTACATGAGTAGGTTTATGAGGCTGATGAGTTTTGTGGGAGCGATTCTTTGGAGATGGTAGGCGCAAGCTAAGCACTTCAAGTGGGGCGAAGAAGTGGGTGTTGGACCGACCGCTTAATATTGAGTATGAGAATGTGTCGGCCTGCAATGACGCAGCTCGTAACATTGAGATCTTTCATGAGGTTTCGGGTTCCAACAAGCGTAATCGCGATGGTGATCGGATTCAAGGTAGGACTCAAGGCAATGACTATAAGGGAAACTCTGGTAGGAGTTATGATTCGAGGAGTCAAGTAGATAGGAGTTATGATCACGAGGTCACCAGAAGGAATGTTGACACTCGGGCTCGAGACGAGGGTCAAGATAATAGAAATGCTTGGTAAGAATGGAAGTGATCGTAACCAAAGTAACAATAACCGCTTACAAAAAGGATCACTTCGAGGATCAAATCGTGGTCGTGCTCCAGGATCTTCTAGTCAACAGAGGATACCGGTGAGGTTTTGCCTCCCCACCTATTTGTACTACTTGTGGAAAGGCTCATCCGGGCGGTGTTTCAAGGCCACTAGTGGTTGTTTTGCTTGTGGATCCACCGCCACAAGATTAAAGATTGTCCTAAGAAGAACCCGGTGATTCCCGGAAACTACATCAAGCCGACTACTACGGACGTGTCTATGCTACTACTCAGTAACCAGCGAGCGCACTTCAGTACCATTACGGGCACTCTTTCATTGATGATTATGTCGCCTTCGTTTATTTGATACCGTGTCACACACTCCATTATATCTATCGCATTTGCTAAGAAACTTAATATGAAGCCCAAACCGTTAACAAATCACTTATCGATTTCTACGCCTATGAAGAACCACGTGATCATTGATCATAAATACGTTAAGTGTCCTCTTCGTTTTGATGATCATATTCGCTTTGCAAATCTGTATCCTCTCGATATGGTCGACTTTGATATCATTCTAGGCATGGATTGGTTGGCTTATCATAGAGCTTCAATTGATTGCCATGCTAGAACGGTGATCTTTGGAGAGTCCTAACGTTGAAAATCTTTTGGTTGTTTGCGAATTTACCGATGTTTTTCCCGATGAACTCCCTTGTCTTCCCCCAGCTAGAGAAGTTGAGTTTAGCATTGAGTTAATTCCTGGTGCTGAACCGATTTCAAGGCTCCGTGTCGCATGGCACCAGAAGAAGGAGTTGAAAGAACACCGCAAGAGATGATAGAAAATGGATTTATTCGACCTGTTTCTCCATGGGTGCACCTTTTTGTTTGTGAAGAAGAAGGATGGAAGCATACGTCTATGTATCGACTACCGTGAACTTAATCGTATTACCATTCGTAACCATTATCCTTTGCCGCGTATTGATGATTTGTTTGATCAACTGCAAGGAGCTAAGTTCTTTTCGAAGATTGACCTGAGGTCTGGTTATCATCAGTTACGTGTGAAGGAGCAAGATGTTCCTAAGACCGCGTTTCGTACCAGATATGGTTGGTATGTGCTAAAACACATACCTTTTCTATATCAAAATAGACCCAAAATAACCAAGAAAGAGCCGTTTATTGCTAATATTTGTGGTTTTCTTGAGTTTGTGCTTGTGCAGGTACGGATATGTAAAACACGCAACAAGGAACCAAATCGCACGTAAATCTGAGCACGAGAGATCAAGAGAGCTTAAGCCAAGCCGGAAGATCAAAATTGAGCATTTATGAAGATTTTATTCTCCGAGGATGATTTTTGAAAGATATACTCAAGTTTGAAGAAATGTCAAATTTGGCCCCTCAAGTTTCAACATTTGGCAAAAGTGGCCCTTGAAGATTCAAAAAGTGCAAATTGGCCCTTGGTTTATTTGAAGATTGACAAAATCAGTCCTTGGAAGATGATTTCAGATTTACATGTATGGTCCTTCAAATTTCAGCATGTGCAAGATTAGTCCCTATGGTAGCCTTTGGATCATTTATACTAGTCCTAAACCAATCCAATATCTATCCTAAGTCCAATTCACTTATCCCTCGGCCCAAAACTAGCCTACCCGGTCCAATAAACAAATCCAACCCGTCCACCCTTTAATATATCCTAACCCGAATACCTATTTTACCCGGCCATACCCGGTCAGACCTTTTGAAATAATATAAATAAACCAAACGCGCCTCTACAGTAACCCTCGTCTTCCCCATCCCAAACACCCTTTTACCCATTCCTTTTACCACCATTTACCCTCACCCACCTCGTACTAAGTATCTTTTCAACCTTCTAGAAGCTGACAAAGCAGATAAGGATGCCCACGTGGCTAATCAGAGCATTCTCATTAGTCGCGACACCTCAATGGGTGAAATGGAGCTCTCTGATTGGTGCTAGTTACAATGGAATGATTGAGTGGCTGTGAATGGACTTCTAGGTTCTTCTGAAAGGGATCCCAAGACATGCTCAAGGCTATAAATAGGACCTCTTGGCTCACATTGAAATCTTTCCAATTCCTCATGCTTTAGAGGAATTTTGATCTTTTGAATTTCTGTCCTTTATGTTTTAGAAGAATTAGTATTATCTCAGTTTTAAATTCGTGTTATTCCTTTTGATTAATAAAATTACTATTACTGTTTTGTTATTAAATTCCTTGTCATTAATTTTCAAGTGTTGTTGATTATTGAGGTTCTGTTTGAAGCTTTTCTAATTGTGTCCATAAGCTCTCAATAGCTTATATAAGATTATTGAGAGCTTATTTCATCTGTTTCTTTACTTTTGTGCACGTTTTAGTAAAAGTCAACTAAAGTCAAAGATATCCAAGTCAAACCAATTTGTGAGTAAATTCTGATTTCAATGTTTTAATTAGTTAAGTTTAATGTTAATTTGTGGGATTCAAAAGCATTTTAGTCGAATTACTTCAAGGTTTCAAGGTTAAGTTTCTTAAGTTTCAATATAATGATTGTTTGGATTAAGCTGATTTTAGGAATTTATGTTAAGTTGAATTGCTAAATTTAAGTTTGATGAGTTTATAAACAGATTTCAAAAGCATTTTCAATCTAGTTTTCAAAAGATCAAGTTTGTTTTTGTGTTTTGGATTTCACTACTTTAGTATTTGTTCTGTCCAAGCAAGTCTGTTCTGAGTCTGATTCATGATTATCATTAGAAGCTTTTAGGTAGCTTATCTTTGATCTTTAAGTTGCTTGTTCTGTTTATAGTCTGCGCTTATCATCGTGTTCTTCTCTCCAAACAGAGTTTAGTTCAAGTATGATTTGCTCATTATTCTCTTGAATTAGTTGCTAGAATTTTTGTTCTCTAAATAGTCACTAGTATGCATTCTATATAATTTGTTTAAGATTCCACCTAGAAGTTTTTTTGATAACTAATTTGTAATCAAAAGTACCCAAATCTCCACCTTTTGCTACTTGTGCTTAGATTGGTTCTCATCACCTTACTTATTGCGATTTTGTCGAGGTACTTTTATTGTTGGATGTTAGTCCCTTTAGGTAGCCTTAGGTCTGGATTTTACTCAATCTCCTTTAGATAGATCATTAAAGCTTATCAAGAGTGCTAATATTGGCCTCGCAATCATTCCTATTTCTCGCATCGCCTGGCCCATTACATCGCTATTGTTATGCTTTTCTCGCTCCATATCAAGATAATGACTTGATGATTGGTTCCTCTTGCAGCTTATTAGGTTAGAGGTATGTAGCTTATGTTAGCCTTAGAGCTTTTACAAGAGCTTATTGTTGGCCCGACATTCCCATTTCATTACTACACATCAAGACACCGCCCCAATAGGCCCTTTTGTTTTGACTTTTAACTTCTTCAACATAAGTCCTTATTAGCTGATCTTTTGAAAAAATGATCTCTGGTTGGTGGTCTTGAGGACCACACTTTTGGATTTCTCTTTGGCTTATTGAATAAGCGCTAGCAGCTTAAACAGGAGGTCAGAATCTGATTAGCTTAAAAGTAGCAGTTAGCTTAATCATTGGTAAAATGCTTATTAGGTGTTAGGAGTAGTTGCATATAGTTTCTTTAGAATAGTTTTAATATTACCTAGCTTCTGTAATCAGTTGGTACACTATAGTGCTTATTATCTTATTTTAAGTAGCTTATTTCCATTTCAGTTACACTACAGCCTTCATATTTCACACATAAGCATCATATTTCTTATTTTTCATAGATTTAGATATTCATTTTAGAATTTCCCTGAATTTTTCATAATTTTTGGTCACTGTTTAGTATTTTTCATCATTTAAAGTAGTTCTTAATCCTTTTTAAATAGCTTTTATTGCAATTAAATAAGAAAAAGTTCCAAAAAATAATTTTTCAATTTTCTCAGTTTAAGAAAAATATAAAAAGCATAAAAATGATTCTTCCTTATTTTTCCCTTTTTATTTGGTATTTTTCACAATTTAAATTAGATTAAAATAGTTTTAAATTAGTAGAAAATAGAAAAATAATCAGAAAAATAAAAAAATAGTTTTTAAAATTCTCTTAGTATATTTTAGATTTTATAAATTTAGTTTCATAATTTTCCCCTTTGTTTTTATAATTTTTAGTTAATTAGTCTTATTTTTAAAGTTAATAATTAGTTTTTAATTCTTATAAAATCCAGAAAATTCCTAAAAATTAGTTTTAATTCATAAATAGTTTTCTAATATCATTTTTAGTATAAAATTAATTTTAGGTTATTTTTAGGAGTTAGAATAGACCTAGTTGCTTTTATTCAAGCTTCGCTTAATCCCGTATTTCAAGTAGTTTGCCTTAGTTCTTAGGTTTTCCCCTTAGATTTTAATCCTATATGCTTTCCTTATCCCGTAGTTTAGATATCATCATATTATCCCCTTCTCTTATTCAAATCCCGATAATCGAGACGTGAGTTGGAAATTCCATTCAACCCCGTCGAACGATCTCTGCTCAAACCTAACACGTTTGAGTTACTCGTATACTACACTTCTCTTCTATTATTGGTTTGTCTGAACTGTTTTAAGTTTCTTACGGTTAGTCATTCACAAGTAGCTAGCTTGTGTGAGATAACTTGACGGTTTGGACAGAATCAATGGTCATTACGAATTCCTCGTAATGCCTTTTGGTTTGACCAATGCGCCTGCTGTGTTTATGGACCTGATGAATCGTGTTTTCCATGAGTTTCTCGACAAGTTCGTTATTGTTTTCATCGACGACATTTTAGTTTACTCCAAGTCCGAAGAAGAGCATGAAGAACATCTCTGGATAGTTTTAGAGATTTTGAGGAAGAAGAAGTTGTACGCAAATTTTTGAAGTGCTAATTTTGGTTAAGACAAGTCGCTTCCTTGGTCATATTGTATCACCGATGGTATCACCATGGATCCGCTCTAAAGTTGAGGCTATCACTAAATGGCCAAGACCTCACGACATGCTGATCGAGGTCGAGTTTTCTAGGACTTGCTGGTTACTACAGACGTTTTGTTGAAGGTTTCTCTCGCTTAGCTCTACCCCTAACCCAACTGATGAGGAAAGGTGAAAAGTTTGTATGGACGGATGAACGAGAAAAGAGTTTTGAAGAGTTGAAACGAGATTGGTGTCACCCTATTTTGACTCTTCCAACCGGTTCGAGGATTTCAAATTTTTAGTGATGCATCTAAGAAAGGATTAGGCTGTGTTTTGATGCAACATGGAAAGGTAATAGCTTATGCTTCGAGGCAGCTAAAACCTTATGAGGAGAATTACCCAACTCATGACCTTGAGTTAGTTGCAGTGGTGTTCGCGTTGAAGATCTGGAGACATTACTTGTATGGAGAGGCTGTGATATATTCATCGATCATAAGAGTCTCAAGTATATTTTCACTCATAAGGAACTTAACATGAGACAAAGAAGATGGTTAGAACTTCTTAAGGATTATGACACCAACATTCAAGCATCATCCGTAAGGCTAACGAGTTGCCGACGACTTAGCCGAAATCGGCATTCTTGCGAGTACCAAGATTGAGCCTAGGATTTTGCGTGACTTAGAGAGTTTGGATGTTGAGTTGAGTGTACGAGGTTTTGATGGATACTGGGCTAGTATGAAGGTGGAGTCGAACCTTATCCTGCAAATTAAAGAAGCTCGAAAGATGACGCGAAAGTCGTGGTGCAAAATGTAGAAGAAGGTAAGCAGACGGAGTTTAAGGTTGATAATGACGGTATTGTATGGTATGGAGATAGGCTTTGTGTTCCCAATGATCAGGTACTTCGTGAGAAAATTATGACTGAAGCTCATAGTTCTCCTTTCACTATCCATCCCGGTTCTACCAAGATGTATAGGGATTTGAAGCAAGACTTTTGGTGAAATGGCATGAAGCAAGATGTGGCGACGCTTGTGTCGAAGTGTATGATTTGTCGCAGTTAAGATCAAACATCAAAGGGCTAGTGGATTGTTACTGCCATTGGATATTCCAACATGGAAGTGGGATAAGATATCTATGGATTTTGTGATCGACTACCTCTTACTCGGACGAAGCATGATGCGATTTGGGTAGTTGTTGATCGACTAACCAAATCTGCCATTTCTTGCCAATCAGAAAGGATTTTGGTATTGGTAAATTGGCGGAGATTTTTCAACAAGAGATAGTTAGACTTCATGGTACTCCGGCATCTATTGTGTCCGACAGAGATCCACGTTTTACTTCTCATTTCTGGAAGGGTTTGCAAAAAGCTTGGGGTACTCGACTTAATTTTAGTATCGGCATTTCATCCTCTAACGATGGTCACGGAGAGGACTATACGACGTTAGAGGATATGCTCAGGGCTTATGCTTTAGAATGGACTGGAAGTTGGGATGAATATTTATGTTTAGTAGAGTTTGCATACAACAACAGTTGGCATGCTAGCATTAAGGCGGCACCGTTTGAACTTCTTTATGGAAGGAAATGTAGAGCACCTATTTGCCGGGATGAAGTAGGTGAACGTTTGATTGAAGGTCCGGAAATGATCGAGATCACTAATGAGAAAGTAGCCGTAAGCTAGAGAAAAGTTGAAGGAAGCTAGGTCTCGCCGAAAAGTTATGCCGACAACCATCGCCGTAATTTAGAATTTCGGGTTGGAGATCGTATTTTTGAAAGTTTCACGCTTAGAGGTGTGAAACGCTTTGGAATCAAGGGCAAGCTCACCTCGATTTATCGGACCGCTTGAAATTCTAGAACGATAGGAGAAGTTTCCTATCGATTAGCACTTCCTCGCTTATCGATGTTCATGACGCTTTTCCATGTATCACTCCTAAGGGGATACAACTATCATCCGTTACACGTTGCTTCTTATCCGCTTGATCAAATTCAATCCGATATGTCTTTATCAAGAACCGAAGCTATTTTAGAAAGGCAAGAAAGAGTCATGAGAAATAAAGTCATTCCGCTCGTTAAGATTCTTTGGAAAAATCATCCGAACGCAGGCTACTTGGGAAACCGAAGAGTCGATGCGAGCTAGTTATTCTCATTTCTTTGAATAGTTTGGTATGTTCTCATTTCGCTTTTCATTTTCGTTTGTTTTCATTTCAATTTTCGAGGATCTAAAATTTTTCTTTAGAGGGGAAGAATTGTAAAACCTAGAAAATCTAAAACCTGATTAAAGACTAAAATACCCTTGGAATCGAAATTTATAAAATACGTAAAATACATTTATATCATTTAACGAAATTTAAAACTTAATTTCAGTAATTAAACCTAACTAAAATGAGTAATGTGATCGATTTTGGTACGATTAAGGTTGGAAGTTTCAGAAATAACTTGGGTCATGTTTGTTTTGTTCGATGGACCATAGGCCGAAGCCAATGGTGTGCGTTTGGGTTGTGTTCGGTTGGGCCAAGCCAAAACCCAAGACCCTTCCTAAGCCTAAACCGAAATTACTACCACCTATATATACAACACATAAACACAAAAGTGAAACCCTAGTTTTGTTGTTGCTTCTTTTCTTTTCTCCCTACTGTCAATACATACACCCTTGGTGTCGAAGTTTTGCTTCAACCAAGTTAAGGTATAACATGTTCTCGCCTTCCTTTGATGTACCTTACGCTAATTTATTGTAATATGTTTTGTTTAGTCGAGGTTTGCTTTTGTGGCCGAGCCATGTGAGTCCAAACAAGAACAAACCATATGATTTAAACCTTATAAGTATTGAAGAGTATGTTACGTAATATGTATTATTGAATAGAGTCATGGTTATGTCGAGTTGCATAAGGACCGAACCTTATGTGTTTTAACCAAACCATGCATATAATTCGACTAAAGTGTAAAACATGATAACTTGAATGAGTTAAGTACGTATATGAGTTAAGACTTGCGTAATAACCTATTAGCCAAAACCCTAGATTAAACCGAACCACATATAGAGTTTTTGAACATGTATTAAACGAGTAAAGGTCATGTAAACATAAACCCTAGTTTGATATGTGAACCGAATAAGGTATGCCAAACCCTAATGGTTTGTGAATCGTGGTCTCTTATGCGCGTAATTATACGTCAAGTGAACTTGTAAATGTGTAAACGTGTAATTTATCCGAGTAATAAGTAACATGTATGTCACATAAAATCATAAACGTGCATGGTGAAACATAAAAGGAAAGATTGTTTTTATGATGTGTTAGGTTAAGTAACGAGTCATTAAAAGACGTAACATGTAAGTAAATGCATATTAATGGGATATTAAAGAATGAGAAAACCCTAGAACATAAATGAGAGTCGATTAGGGTTTGAAGCTAAGTATATTAATTTGTTATTTTATGTGTGAGTTATGACGTTTAAACTATCTTCACATTTAACTCTAAACTTTAATTAATGACATAATGAACCCTAATTCTGATATTAATTATAAAAAACTTAAGTCTCATTTAATTATAAAACCCTAAAGTATTAAGATCATTAAATATACTAAGTATGAACGCCAAATATTAAAAGATCATTTCGACGATTATGGAATCATAAATAACATGTACAACCGTTAATGTGTATAGGTTCTGTGAAGAAGGAGTAATCCTTTGCTTTCCCTGTTTCTTCTTTTCGATCATTTGCTTTGGAATAAGGTACGATATTCGACCTTTTCAAGAAAGGTTTCTTATAACGTTTTCTTTTCGTTAGCTTTCACATTAGGATTTCCTAAGCCTTTGCTATGAACCCTAATGTGTCTATTTGATCTCGTTGTTTATCCAACTTTGATTTTTGAAGCATAAAACATTGATTTTGAACTATATGATATGAAGACTTTGATTTTGAAAACATGATTAAACATTTGATAAAATATGATCTATGTCGGTTATGACATTCTTATTTGATCTAAGATAGTTTGACACCCGAGCCAATTATTAACTAGTCATGGGGGTTCCATGTCCGTGTCGGTAATGCACTTCTGACATGACTCTAGGCGAGAGTGAAGTTCTCGCACGCCCCTTATCTCGTTATTTGTTATGAGCTCAAGTTATATTATATTATCAATGTATGTTTGTGGGCGTATGGGTGCATCCTAGATCTGTTATATGTTATATATTATATGTTATATGCTATATGTTATCTCGATGATTGATGCGCGCATGCACGCCCTTCATAACTTCGTAGGTCTCCCTACAAATGTTGCCGTATGTGAATATGATTATGTTTATGATATGGCATATGTATTTGGGCTCGAGGTAGTTAGCTATAAAACTTATTCTATTATCCTTATTTATCTTTTGAAATGATTATGATTTTGCTATCTTTCTTTCACTTTATTTCAGATTCGCTCGTTTCAGATTCGCTTTTGCTTGTATATCCTGCTCACTGGCTTTTGAAGCTCACCAAGCATTTCTTTCTTCCGCGTATCTAAGCATTGAGCCGGGTATTGCTTTGGGATGAGTGCGGTGTGGACTTACCTTAGAGATTTTAGCTTTGATCTTATGATGCCATTTAGACTTTATACTTTAGACTTTTCATTTGGAGTTTATTTTTCCGCTGGGACCTATGTATTGAAGTCATTTGACTTGGATTATTTCAATATTTATGTGAGATTTCTTTTGGATATTTATGTTTGCTTTGATATGACACCATTACTTGTGATTCCTTTACCCTTGTCGGGTCGGGGCGTTACAACTCCAGTGAGTACACCTATGGATACTTGTGAGAAGCTGATGCCTAATCATGGCAAGGTTGTATCTCAACTTGAGTACTCTAGGGTAATTGGTCATGTATGCCATGACTTGTACAAGACTCGATATTGGTTTTGCATTGGGAAAATTGAGTAGGTATACTAGTAATCCTAGTGCTCATCAATCGGCAAGCGCTTCAAAGGGTAATCAAGTATTTGAAGAGAACTATGGATTATAGTCTCTCATATATCGGTTACCCATCGTTGGAAGGTTACACCGATGCAAGTTGGATCAAGTAACGAAGACAATTCTTCTACCGTTGGTCGGGTATTCCTACTTGGTGAAGGTGCAATTTCTTGGGCATCCAAGAAGCAAACTTGCATCACCAGTTCAATAATGGAATCTCAATTTGTGGCTTTAGCAAATGGCCGGTAAAGAAGTCAATGGTTGAAAAACTTAATTCTTGAGATTCCATTGTGGCCTAAACCTATAGCACCTATTTCTATCCGGTGTGATAGTGCAGCTACATTGGCTAAGGCTTATAGCCAAATGTACAATGGTAAGTCTAGACACTTAGGTGTCGGACATAGCATGATTCGTGAGCTTATCATGAATGGGGTGGTATCTATAGAGTTTGTTAGATCTCAACAAAACTTAGTGATCACTTGACAAGGGTCCGGCTAGAGACTTGGTTATAAAGTCTGCTAAAGGGATGGGTTTAAGTCCAACTTAGTCATTGAATGCTAGGACACCCAACTCCCTCCTAAGGAAACTTGGGAGTTGAGTTCAATGTGGAAAGTCAACATTCAAAGGACTGGATCACATGTTTTATTTACATCCCAAGGTTGTGCTCAACCTGCAAAGGAGGATGAAGTCTTTACCTCTTAATGGTTAATTTTCTTTGAAAAAGTGCTTGGCAGGAGCATGACTAAAGAGGAACCACCTATGTAAATGTTAAAGTTTTGCCGCTTCAGGAAGCTTTGGACTTTTAGCTTTACAACATTTATGAATTTGGATATGGACACATGGCTTGTATAGTGTCGAGTCAAGTAAGTGTTTGAAAACGTGTGTGTATTTATCTTCAGGTATTCAAATGGGTTGAAGGGTTCAATTCTTAGAACACCCGGATTCTCGAATATTTGAACGTGTAATTACTAAGATGGAAATTCAATCCTCGTGACATTTTCGCTTATGCACATGTTTTTGTTGATGTTTATTTTTCATGCAAAGGAAGTGAACTAAATTTGGGAGGATTGTTGGAAAATTTAGTGCACTTGTGGGATTAGTTCACACCTTGTAATGGGTTAGGAGGTACGGAGTGTACACCCATAAGGTCCATGAACACCCGACTCTAATAGTGGTTTGTATTGGTAGTGCTAGTAGAAAGTACTGGCGGTGAAAGTAATCGCTGAGGAAAGTACGCTTGTGGAAAGTACGCTTGTGATTTTCACCGATAGCGTGTTTCCACCGATAGGCGCTTTTTTCACTAAAGTGGTGTATCCAGCGATAGTGCTATGAAAGTCGATAAGCAAAGGTTTCCATCGATAGGTGTATTTCCACCGCAGTGAAAGTACTGCTAGTGGAAAATCGCTTATGGAAAGTATCGCTAAATGGCAGTTACAACTGCATTATGACCACGTTTAATTGGTCATGTAACCACTAACGGCTATAATGGGGATAATTATGAGGCTATTAATGGGCCGATTAATACTCATAATTCCATTGGAATAGCTCAAGAGTAACCTCCTATAAATAGGAGATCTCATAATGCATGAAGGACACACAGAAAACGTAAACACTTATTAGCTAAAGGGTTATAGAATTGTGCCTAATTCTCTAACTGCATTTGGTCTTATCCCAAGTAGATATTCGTGATACCCGGGCATTAGGGTCGAATAGTTTACTTTGGAAAGTGATCACACCCATTCCAAGTGATATCCCGTAACCACCTAGTGGTATTGCTATTGTCATTGATTGTCTTAACCCCGCTCGGGAGATAACCACCAACATATATAACTCTTAAAATCAATGAAAAGGTGGTATAAACATCCATGAGACTTGCATGTTTTCTCAAATATGATGAAATGAATATATCAATGAATATGAAATATGATGATGAATATGAAATGCTTACTAGTAACTTGATGAGGTTTATGGACAATGGATTTTTCCTAATCACCCTAGGTTTTATTGCAAAACCTTAATAACAAGTGATACTAGAGTGTTAAAACCTTGTCTTGAAAATTTTTATGATGATTCCTTCATGTCCCTTGGTGTGGCCGGTTTGTGCAAGAGGAGAGGAAGAGAGATATGTTTTCACCTTGAGATATCTTTGTGTGTGTGTACATGTGAAGTATAATATGATTAACTTAGAAGATATTTTTGCCAACCAAATGACTCCCCCCCCCCCCCCTAAGTCGGCCAAGGGGGTGTTGTCATCTCTTAATACCTTTTTTTTTTAAATAATGTATAAGTGTAATTGTATGTAAGTTAATTGAAGACATGTGGTAAGTTGAATACACATTTGAATATTTAGGGTAGCGTTAGATAAAAATAACTTTTAACGGGTCAAGATAAAATATATTGAGGTCATAAAATTATAAAAATACATTTCTTACATGAGTTGAGTGAATAAATATTTATCGAGTTGCATATACGAAAACCATCGTAATAATATAAATATAACAATTTATATATGAAATAAATTGAAAACATCGGGTAAAATAATAATATAATTTTATAGTCTTAAAATGAGTATAAAAATATATTAGGAATATTTTTGGAAATGTCGGATCAATATTCAAAATAAATGTTTACGCTGAGCGTTTATTTAATAGGAAAATAAACGCTTTAATTGAAAATGCAAAACCATGCATAAACTAATATGATGATGATAATGATATGTAGACTAAACCTAGTCTATATGGAATGTCCTTGATGATATGTTCATGAATTCACAGCTAAACCACTAAGGTTACGCGATTTAATACTCGTGAAATCTAGTTTACGTATAAATGATAAATGATGAAGCATGAGTAATGTTTTGAAATATGACCGAAAATCGAAGTTGTCACATTCGCCTTTGGTTGACCAAAAGGGAATTCAATCCCTAATTCAGCCAGTTAGTCTATCGAATTTGAGTTTGTGATGAATAACGAGGAGAGAAGACATGAAGAGATGTCGTTACGGTTATCGATGATTAAGAGCGCATAAAACATCATATAGTAAAGAAAATATTGGATGAATCTCCCATGAATAACACTTTGACTTGGAATATGTGAAAATCCTGCTTGCACTAAGACTTATAAATAATCAAGCTTTGCCCAACATAACATGATCCCTCCGGAATTAGACATAGTTAGCTAGGCTATGTATAATTAAGGAACGATATCCCTCCGGAATTAGACATAGTTAGCTAGGCTATGTATAATTAAGGAACGATAATGTGACGTTCGGTTTAGTTGTTATAACTCTCTATGTTTACAGAGATCTAAACCTTGTAAGTGATAAATCTAATCAAGGAAAAGAAAGTACACTTAATGAGAATATTTTACAACGAGTGGTTTATCAAAAGTAGTACATCTTAAGTCATAAGATCCGAATACGATGGAAGAAATAAACTTAGTACAACATAGTACATAAGGAAAATTAAGACTGTTAGTTTCCGAACTTCTTCGGCCTTCGCATTGTTGAGACCATGACGAGCTTCCTCTCCTTCTAACATGTATGCATTCCCATGAGTACCTTCGACTTGTTGACCTTGGTTTTGAGGACATTGATTCCGATAGTGTCCTTGCTTGCCCGCGATTCGTAACAAGTAACTATGGCCTTGCCTTTGCGCCCTTAGCAAGGTGTCCCACTTTGAGGACAAATAAAGCATATACCACATGGACCATCATGATGTAGCGTGCATTGGTGGCATCGTGGTAAGTTTCGAGTATAAGCTCTTCCCTTTGTTGGTGCAACAACATAGACCCTGGCGACTTTTTGTCTTCTATTCAGTTGTTGATGATGGTTAGTGTTACGGTTTTGGTTGTCGTTATCATAACCTCCCTGGTCATTTTCCATTTCCTTTTGTTGTTGCTAGTTTGGTTGTTGTGGTTGTTGTTACGGTTATTGTTTATAATGTTTTCCCTCTTCACAATTTGAGCCATGAGTTTTTGAGTTATCCTGATAGTTTCTTCAATTGTTTGTGGATCGAAAGAAGTTACATCCCCTTGAATACATTGTGGAAGTCCTCCAATGAAATTTTCTAGTAGTTTCTCATTGTCCAAAACCATTGATGGACATAGTGCACCCAATTCTTGAAACCTCCTAATGTAGGTCTCGATGTCATAACCAACAGTCACTAACTCATAAAATTCCATTTCTAATTTCTTCACCTCCGTGCGTGGACAATACTTCTTTGTCAACAACCTTTTGAATTGATCCCACGTGAGCTTGTAAGCATTTTCGATACCAATAGGTTTGCATACTGCAATTCCACCATGACATTGCGCCATCTAAGAGTGTACCGGTGGCAAACTTCACATTGTAGTCATCACGGGCAATTGCATAGAAGAAACACAGACTCCATCTTCTCAAACCATCGAACCATAGTAGTGGCTCTTCTTCCGCTCCTTTGAACTTTGTAGGATCACAGTTCTTAAAGTCCTTGTATGTACAATTCGAACTCCGATCCTCCTGCGGCTCCGTAGAGTCACAAAGAAGTCTAAGCAAAGCAGAAGTCTAGCGCCTGGCCTCGCCAGCAAAGAACTACCATTGCTCGTTCTTTCCTTAGTGCCTCGGCTATACTATCCTCTATATACCTTTGGATAGCGGGGTGGTGTCATTTCTCGTGCAAATTTCTTCGGTGCCATAACTCTTCAAAATAAGAGGAAAAATGAGACGTAGCAAAGTCCTATGTTAAGAATAAGCTCTCTAAAGAGATGTGATGTGAGGTGATAAGTTTGAGGTTACTTTTCAAAATAATCGACGGGTTCCCAAAAATGGGTTATGAGGTGTCGTAAGTGCTTCAAATGTATGATGGTCTAGTGACTTAGTGCGTGAATAACGTGTAACTCAACATGTTAGTGGTGAAACAAAGGAGTGAGAGTGACTTTGCCCTACTTAAAGGTTTATCTCGCATTCGATTCGCATCGGTGATGAATCACCGGTGATATTAAAATTGTGATAAGGAATGACAAGGCATTCTCCACATTAGAGTAGGAGGAAATGATAATAGGATGAGTATTTAAAGGCATCTATGTGACAATCGATTTGAAATGAAAGTAAATAACTCGAAAAATGTACGTATAAACCGCATGTAAAATGAACATGCACTTATGATGAAATGATAAGATGCTATAATGATGTAGTTATAGTCTAGGGTCAATGATGCAACCTAGTTCTCTATAATCAAGCTCGATACCAACTGTCACACCCCAAATTACCTTGCTTGCAATGGAATTCACCCCGAGGATTGATCATTATAGCATCATAGTTACATTTATATTGAACGACCTAAAGTGTCGTTTGGAAAATACATCGCTTGATTTAATAAAATAATCAGAGTTTACAAAGTGTAGGTCCCAAATGAAATTAGACATGTATGAATTAAGTTTGATACAAGACAAACGATGTTTTAAAATGAATAAATCCCATGTGTGACGCGTGGCCACCACGACTCTATGATAATTCCATATGCATGCCATGAAGTGTATGCCTTAGATACCTGAGATAAAACATGCTAAAAAGTGTCAACACAAAGGTTGATTGAGTTCATAGAGTTTGTGTTGAAATGTAAAGCCTTTCAAAATCGTTTATGTAAAGAAAGGTATTAAATTCACTCGGCCCAAGTTCCTCCCATACAAAACTTGCAACCTGTGTGTTTACAACCCATTGCCAAAATATGTATAGTTTATGTTCAAACACATGATGTCAAAGGAATTTACAATAGTAACTAACTCAACGTAGAACAATAACACATAATCAATAGCACATGACTTAATGTATCAATAGTCAACTGACATAGAACTTTATAATGACGAGAACTATAGCACATAATCAATAGTACATGACCCAATGTTTCAGAGTCAATGATTTAGAACTTTATACAACGTAGAACTATACCACTCAAACAAGAACAATTAATATAGTACAACATTCGGTTTTTGAAACAATGGTGATCATGATAGAAGTTATCTTTCAAATCTAAAGTACTTGTGAAAAGTAGTTAAGCATGCATCTCCCCCAAAATAGTTCAAAACATATAAAAGTAGGGGCTACTTAAACTCACATGGACAATTATGCGATGGCAAAAGTGAGTACACCGAAATGTAGCGTGAATCTCTAACCTCGACCTATTATGAATGATATGATATGTAATAAGTCATGATGTAATGTTATGCATGCAATTCGGATGATATCTATACCACTTATGAATTTAGAAAATAATATTTCAGTCGAGAAATAATCTTTTAACGCCTTGACCATTTTAAATTACTCCATATGTATCTACGTTGAAATGATATCCTACGATAATCATTTAGTGATTTATTATGAAATTATAACTTTTCGCCGTAAAAATGTTTGAAATTTTCATGAAAGTGACTAAACGGCCTAAAAAGCTAGTCAGAAATGGTGTACGCCGAGTGTTAAGAAACAAACTCAACGGTTTTGGGAAGCTTGTATCATTATCTCAAAGTTTTAGTGTTTAAGTTTTCATCCTAGAGGTCTCGATCATAGAGAAAAGTATAGGTAAAGTATGGTACTTGTGTACAAAATATTGTTTAAGGATGGTTTTCGAAAAATTTAAGTACCGATCTTATTCTTACAACCCCTACACGCTTTGGTTTGAGATTTTGAAAATATGCTTGGCTTAACTTACTTTACTAAGACATCACTTTATTAAAAGTACTTCGTCATTGTTAAAAACGACCCTCAACATGGTCCTTGGTTGACGTTATATTTGTCTATTAGAAAATATATATGTTATACTTGTACTAAAAATTACGGCAACTTATTTAAAATGTGAATAACTTAGTCGTTATAAGTCCGTTTTCTATGTTTTTTATATCCACGGAATCGTAATAAAATATACTAATATATTTTTGATAAGTCGACACATTTAACAACGCTTAAGACTCATTTTTGACTCGTAAAAAGTCGAGACAGCTTGCTGAATTTTCTGCAACAAATAGTTTTCGTCGTCAAACTTCAAAATAGCATAACTTTTTCGTTATAGCTCCGTTTTAACCCGCTCAAGCGTCACGCTTTTCGTTTTAAAGTATATTTTCTGAATATCTAGCCCAAAATATTTTGCTTATCAATAAAATTCCGAATTCAAAAAATAAGGACAGACCCTTAATTAGACTTGTCGAAATGAGTTTTCTCGCAAGCAAAACCTATTCTAACCCATTCAAAACAACTCCGAGGCTATTCTAATCCTACCATACACCTTCTTAGGGTGTCATGGGTTCCTAGACATCACCAAGAGTGATATTTAAGAAGGAGTATTTATAGGATGACATAAATATATATTGTTGGAAAATTTAGTGCACTTGTGGGATTAGTTCACACCTTGAAATGGGTTAGAGGTACTGAGGTACACCCATAAGGTCCATGAACACTCGACTCTAATAGTGGTTTATATTGGTAGTGCTAGTAGAAAGTACTACGGTGAAAGTACCTGCTGAGGAAGTACCGCTTGTGGAAAGTAATCGCTTGTGATTTTCAATGATAAGCAAGTGTTTCCAATCGATAGGCGTGTTTTCACTAAAGTGGTGTATCCACCGATAAGTGCTATGAAAGTACTGATAAGCGTGCTTCCACTAATAGCTGTATTTCCACCGCAATTGAAAGTACTCAGTGGAAAGTATCGCTTATGGAAAGTATCTTAAAATGGCAGTTACAATCAATTATGACCACGCTTAATTGGTCATGTAACCACTAACGGCTATAATGGGGATAATTATGAGGCTATTAATGGGCCAATTAATACTCATAATTCCATTGACTAGCTCAAGAGTAACATCCTATAAATAGGAGATCCATAATGCATGAAGGACAATACGTAAAACGTGAACACTTATTATTATTAAAGGGTTATAGAATTGTGCCTAATTCTCTAACTGCATTTAGTCTTATCCCAAGTAGATATTCGTGATACCTGTGCATTAGGGTCGTAATAGTTTACTTTGGAAAGTGATCAAACGATTCCAAGTGATATCCGGTAACCACCTAGTGGTATTGCTACTGTCATTGATTGTCTTAACCCCGCTCGGGGAGATAACCACCAACAATCAAAGTAAACTATTTTGTGATAATCAATGGCAACCGCCAAGAATGAAACATGGCTTCAAACTTTGCTGCCGACAAGTTTGAAGGGGTGGACTTTAGAGGGGCGTAAGAAGATGCACTTCTTGTCGCCAAGTATGAGTGTGGTGTATGTGCTAACCACACCCATTCCCCGATGATGGTGATGATGCTACCGTGGGAGATCGTGAGGAGGAGCAAGTGGGAGAATGATGACTACATATGCAGAGGTCTTATTCTCAATGGTATGTCTGATTCTTTGTTTGATATTTATCAGAACTTTGAATCTTCCAAAGAATCGGGATTCCTTGATGCCAAATATATGGCTTAGGATGCATCAAGTAAGAAGTTCCTTGTTAGTAATTTCACAAATTACAAAATGATGACAAGATAGTTATGGAACAATATAATGAACTTCTTGGAATACTTGGAAGGTTTACACAACACCAAATGAACATGGATGAGGCTATCAAAGTCTCGTGTGTCATTGACAAACTCCTTCCTTCATGGAAAGATTTCAAGCATACCTTGAAACATATGAAGGAGGAGTTAACTTGTTGAGTTAGCGCCATCTCGCACATGAGGAATCTCTCAAGGAGCAGGATAATGACAAGCCAAAGAGTGGCAATGCTACCGTGCATCTCGTTGTCAATATGGTGGAGCATAACAACCCACCGTACAATGACAACAAAGGCAAACGCAAATATCATGATAACACAAGGGCTGATCCTAACAAGAAGGCAACACCTACTTGTTGGAAATGTGGCAAGACTGGTCACATTAAAAGGACCGCAAGAGTGTTAAAATTGGTGGTAAAGCCAATGGATCGCACTAATGGTTCTCGGGAGTGGTGGTTCACCCAACTCACCAAAGGTCAATATGTTTAATAAGTCTTTTCGCATTTATTATGTTACATATGTATCAATCTTTTATGTGCAGGATGATGATGTTGCTTGGTGGTTGACTCGTGCAAATTCATGTGTGCAAAGATAGAAGCTGGTTCAAGACTTATGAGTCACCGAATGATGGTTCTATTCTTCACATGGGAAATGAGTCAACAAACCTTTGGTGCATGGTCATGGGTGTGTAGATCTTAGGTTTAGTTCTGGAAAGATTGTAACTTTGTTTAATGTTATTCATGTTCCCGATATAAGGAAAAACTTGGTTTCAAGTAGTGTTTTGAATAATCATGGATATAAACAAGTTATTGAATCGGATAAATTTGTTCTTTCTAAATGTGGTGTTTTTATTGGTTTTGGTTATTTATGTAATCAAATGTTCGTGCTTAATATTACCAATCGACAGTGTTATTTCAAATTTTGTGACCACATATGATCAGATTGATTCTACCCTTTGGCATGCTAGACTTGGTCATGTTCACTATAAACGGATGCAAGATATGTCTAGGGATGGTTTAATCCCTCGCTTTGACATGGACATTGAAAAGTGTAAAACTTGCATGTTGACCAAGATAACCAAGAAAACCCTTCGTGGTGTTAGTCGTGAGACTAAGCTCTTGAGCCGATACACAGTGACTGCGGTGATTTGCATGCCATTCCATCTTTGGGGAATAAGAAGTACTTTGTGACATTTATTGATGATGCTTCTAGGTTTTGTTATGTTTATTTGTTACATACAAAGGATGAAGCATTAGATAAATTCAAAGTGTTTAAAACTAAAGTTGAATTACAACTTGGGTCTTTGATCAAAAGATTAAGGACCTGATAGGGGTGAGTACATGGATACTCAGATTTTCACCGTTGGAATAATCCATGAAACGACGCCTTCTTATACTCCTCAAAGAAAATGGTATTTCCGAAGGGAAAACAGCCAAGGAGATGGTTAATTCCATGTTGTCCTATTCAGATCGAAGTAAGGGTTCTCGGGTAGCCATGTTAACGCCTTTGCTATTTATTAAATAGGGTTCCCAACAAAAGGAACAAGGTTACCCCTATGAACTCGACTAAAAGGAAACCCAACCTGAACTATCTCGTGGTTTGGGGTTGTAGGGTCATGTAAGACTTCGATCCAAAGCAAAAGACTTTGGGTGAAAGAGGCATTGATCGCATCTTTGTGGATATGCCGAAATTCCAAGGCTTTTAGATTCTATGTTATTGAACCTAATGAATATGTTTCAATTAACTCCATTATTGAATCAAGGGATGCAGACTTTGATGAGAATAGATTCTCATCAGTTCCTAGACCAAGTCAGAGGATTCCTAATGGAACTCATGACACTGGTGTATCGAGGTACTCGATGATGAACCATCGCTGGTCCTCGATGAGGTTGTGTTCGCCAACTCGTGCTCGTGAAAAGCAAAAGGGTCGGACTCCAAAGTCATTTGGACCTCGAAGTTTCAACTATACTTAGTTGAAGGTACCAGTGGATGAGGTCTCGCATCAATACTCCTATTGCTTCATTGTTGAGGATGACCCCAAAACATTTGAAGAAGCAATGAAGTCCTAGGATATTGCTTTCTGGAAAGAAGCAATCAATGATGAGATGGATTCCATCATGGGCAAACAACACTGGTGTTAGTTGATCTACCTCCCGTTGCTAACCTTTGGGTTGCAAATGGATTTTCAAAAGAAAATGAAGGTAGATGGAACTATTGAAAAGTTCAAGGCTAGACTAGTCATTCAGTGGCTTTAAAACAAAAGTCGAATAGACTATTTTGATACTTATGCCCCTGTGGCTCGGGACAAGCACTACATAATACTGCTGATTGCTATGGCATCTGTAAGATATAACTTTTCACATACACATCATAACATTAACACAAGGTAGAATATAGATGGAATTCTAGAGAGAGAAAGTTAGAGGTTTAGGGAACTTAGTGAGAGAAAGTGAAAGATATTATTATGAGCTCCAACTCTCTACCTTGGGAGGTAGAGAGTATTTATAGTCTTACATAAAACGCCACACACATCGGGTCGGATCGTGCATACAAAGGTAAAGACCGTCCCTCCCCCTCCACGATACTTAACTAAATACTACTTTACTTAAAATAACTACGACTACAAGCTTTCTAACGATTACATATACTTGAGGTGACCGACTCTTTTAATACCTGAATTTAATCCTAACAATCTCCCACCTAAGGGAGGTCACCTCAATCATGCACTAAAATTACATTGAATACAAACGGATATGACATTAACAATTGTTCTTGCATTCTTGATGTAGTCCTTTGTTCCTAAGCTCAGTAGTCATTGATTCTTCATATTGCATGTTTGGTTACTTCAAGTGGAGGTCTTTTACTGATCCACGATAATAATAATGTTGAGCCAGCTTTTGAGATCATCAGCTAGTAGAAAATCTCTGATACATCCATTGTGGTGTTGGTATTATGTGATGTTGTGACATTCGGACCGATGCTCACATTCCGATCATGATATTCTCATCGTGAGTAGCAAGCATTTGTTGATTCATGGCGTGGCCAGCCAGAAAGGTACATGGAGTAAAAATATCTGAGTCATTGATGCACTAATCATGATTTTGTTTGAGATGAATGTGTTAAGTGAGCATGCGGCTATGGATTGACGCTTCATTCCGAATACCAGAACGCCGCAAGCGCATTCTGCATACAAATAGCTTAGTTAATAAATCTCACGAAAGTGTCTTTGATCACTTTCGCTTGAATTGCGCCCACGGTTCCCCTGATCAAGCAAGATAAGTACGCCTGTGATCGTATAATTCGAAGAATTTCCTTGACAGTGGTTTCTCAGAATGCTCTAGCCGTTCTCAAACCGAACATCTCAAAGAAGACAACACGGAGTGAGTGAACCAAATAATTGTCCAATCATTGATGAAAAGATATTTGAAATACAATCGAGTATTGCTCAATAGAAATTGTTTTTGCAATACAACGAAGGTTTTAATGAAAATCAATTATCAATCATAAAACACCTTTTGATTTGAAAATTAGTACACGGTCGACGTGCTAATGAAAAGAATTTTAAAGCACATAGACCAGTTTTTCAAAGGTATCCGTCAATCCATAATTCCGAACCAGATTGATTCAAAAGATTGAATCGCCCCATTGTTTCGTCAGCTTGTCACATGGTTGATCTCAGATAATAGATCTCACATGCCACCTACCAGAGCTTGTTAGATGTTGGCTCCGTAAGGCTTTCCATCTTCACATTGGAATATGTAAAACATCACTGTGATGTTCCGCAATACCACAAGGATAATGCGTAGGACTCAAGATATAATCTCTCTTCCACATTGTGTGAAACAGAGAGTCTTCATTGAAAGTGTCCTAATGAGATTTATTGATGATCTCGTGGCTCTAGACTCAATTTGTGCATTTGGATCCCGTATCGGAGACTAGAGAGAGGCTCTCCTTCTTCAATATCAACAATCTCTAAGAGAAAGTCGATAGATAATGTCGGTTCCTCGTGAGAATGAAACAAGTCCTTTTAAGAGGAACTTGAGTGGTTTGGGAAGTTGAAGTGCAGTGGCCACTGGGTCCATGACGCCTTGTCTTCAATACCGATGTTACCATCAAGAGCATATGAATTGAACCCGCCGCCTCTAAGGTTGAATAAATGGAGGGCTATTTGTTTTCACCCTTTTCTCATTCAATTCTTTTAATTCTTCACCCCTTCAGTTGCTTACCGAGACTTCATAGCTAGAACTGTTGGGTTTATTCCAAGACTAGCTCAGCCTCACCCAAGACTCTTCCCATTCCTCATTTTTCTCCCTTTATTATCATACCTAAGAACTCTACACTAACTAGTGGATAGTTCCCTGTAGATCTCTCTCGGTTCTCGGCGGATCTTGGGAACTAAAACCTAACCTTATCATCCTTATATCACCGTACATAAAGTAAAGTTGGTCGGTCTTTTGGTATTGTTCATCTGCCGTTGGAACCAATTGAAAACCATTTGAAAATCAATCAAGATACTTGTGATATATTATCAAAGCATTTGTACTCAATTGTTTTGATATTTTTAGTACGAGAACTCCCCCTCAACATGTGCATCAAGTATTTGAAAATGTTTTGCACACGGAGGCAAGAGAAAGAATTAACATCTTTGATTACCATTTTCTAAAAGATATCAACATCACTTCCCAAATCGAATCAAGTAGATAAAGCATTTTGGGGAAGGATGAGATTTTCATGATTTTGCTCCCTCTCAATATGTGCCTCGAGGTTTGAAAAGAGTTTTACACATACTAGAGGAACTCCAGACATGATAAGTGATCACGCTTTCAAATCATTGTGGTTTAATATAGATGCTCCCCCTCAATGTGTGCATGGAAAATTTGAAATCGCTTGTCACTACGGGAGGCAAACATGCTAACACTTAAGAAACCATTTATCTAATTATCAGCTTTAAATCCTATTTAAATCACAATCTCCCCGATCACAATTAAAAAAACATTTGAGATTTGTGATCTCTGTAGATTTAAATTGATTTTGAAAGCTTTAAGGAGAATTGTGACTTGATTATGAAAGCGTTTTAACCGATAAGGATCTGATGTTGAGATTTTAAACTCCATTGGTTAAACATGCATGTACATCTTTTGAAAACAATTTAATGCCAAATAACTTTTTAATTTAATTGAAATCATTCTCCCTCAATCAATGACATAGGTTGTTGATTGAGCGATAGAGATTTTGACAGATAAGTCCCGATGATTATCAAAATAGAGACCGAAGTTATTTTTCAAAGCATTTTAGTTAAAGCAGATAAATGGAATCGTGAGCATGGAATTTGAAAACATGGTAAAACATGGCTCGTTCTTTCTTTTTAAAACCGGTTATTGCCTAAAATGACAATAAACCATTGTTTCTCTTCTCTCAAAACATATTTTTTAATTTTAATTTTGAATTCGAACAACATCTAAAGTCCCGTGTCATTCTTTGAATGATAGCACAAAGATCGTAGATATTATCGAACCGAGAAAAACATGACAAAATGACAATATTTTTTTGAAGATTTTTGACTTTTTCAGATTTTTATGGATTTTGAAAGTTTTATATTTTTCTATTTGATTTTTGAGGGTTTTATAATTTTGTATTTTGTTTTTCGAATAAATATTTACAAGAGATAAATTAGTTTAATAAAATGATGAAATGAGTACCGAGATAAAGATATCGCTCAAGACGCTAGAAGAAAGGAATCATCATCTCTTACACTTTCGCCACCAAAGCATTCGAGGCTTCTAAGAAAATCGCCCGACATGAGCCTTCTCAATTTGAATCTTTGGTACCTTTCCCCAAACCCACAAACATCGAATAAAGACCATTTCCCTAAGAAGTAGAGTTGAATACAAAGCGTCTCATTGATTGAAGCTCAAGACTCGAAGAACACGAGAACACCAAGTAACAAGTTGAAACATTGATCATCCTAAGGTCAAACCGATTAACTGACACGCACCAATCACATGAACCTCGCTGTGCATCCTCGATGTACACCTTACTCTTCAAGATTGACCAGTTGTCTATTTAGGGGAACAATATATCAACATCTTCATTTTACCAAGTGCATTCCAGCTATATAACATATAACCAATCAAGACATACACATGTACCCAACAAGAGTAGAGACGATGACATCCATGTAACATGTTGAGTTACTAATCATCTCTGTGGATGTCAACTCGAAATAATCGAATTAGCTCGATCAAGTGAACATGTTGTGCATATATAACCTAAGCACTTTATCATAAACGTATATAAGATGTCGATAAAGTGATCATCTCAATGCTCCAAATATTCTTCTCACATTTCTTCCAATCAACACCGGTAACATAAACCAAAGGTCTCCAGAGACCACTTCATCCAAATAGTTGGAATAATATATCTTTCCCCCAAATGGTTTTGATACCTCGTAATCAAGAAAAACATAATATATCCATAAACTTGAAATCTTGTGAGAAGAACTCAAATAGCCCAAATGAATCTTGTGAGAATCAATCACATAAACTCTCTCTCGACTATCTTTATCAACCCATATGTAGACAATTTGAAGTGACAACTGCTTAAGAAAAACCCAATATACCAAACTTGAAACTAAAGTCCATTCCCAGATTTGTGTCTTAAGCATGCACTTAAAGATGGAAGAACGGTGTCGAGAATTTATGCACCAAGCAAATCTCTTAAGTACTCAATACTCAATTAAAGTATGAGACATTAACACCTCTTGCAATTATCCACAACGTAATATACGCGCGACAATCGAAAGTAAAACAACGTAATCCTAATAGTGATAGTTAACTGTGTCTTCAACCATCCACCTCGATCACCGGTAACTAGATAACCTAATACTTCAACTCTAATTCTTAAGCTCGAGCAAGTTATCAAATAAGATCACGCCTTTGTGAACGCCAACTTCAACCTCAAATAAGTGATAAAAGAGTAACTCTGAAGTAATCAACTTGTGTCAAATGCCCAACATGTGAATAAACATACAACCGATGTACATTCACCCATCGAATGAACCGAACAAATGATGCCTCAACATCAATGTATTCTTCCTAAAAGTATTCATGTAGAGACCGATCCGAGGATACACCAATAACTTCGAGCGGATGAGGTATACATTTTCCTTGAAGTTCATGTGGTTGATTTATAGCATGCACGATGGTGAACAATAATCCATGATGATTTGGCAAAGGAATACCAAAGAGTGGATCATTATTCATGAACAATAATCCGTGAAGATTTGGCAAAGGAATACCAAAGAGCGGATCATTATTCATGAGTGCAACCGCATATTATGATAATGATTATCAACGCTTGAGGAATAACTCGAGATAGGATTTTTGTGAGTAGTCGAGTTGTACTTTTGATGATCATCAAAAATATCTTGAACTCATGAATCACATATTCTTTGATGATCATCAAATATTCGCTATCGGTTGTAAATACTCATCAAACATATCTTGAACCAATGAATCCCAAACAATAAATCCCATTTATCCTTCATGAGTGAAACATTAGCGCTGGAGGAGAGTCATCAAAAATCAAAACAATGAATCCCAGCTATCCTTAGTATATTCACTCATAATCAAAAAGAATAAACACTCATCAATAAAAATAAAGTCGAATAACCATTATTCAAACATCCATCATCATGTAGTATATTCACTCTTCTCCCCTCAAAAATTGCATCCGAAGTTGCCATTTTGATTTAGCAAGTGAATAAGAGTATACACCAATGAACGCAGATCCACTTGATGACCGAATGAGCGTGGGCAAAACATGAAGCTTGTTGATGAAGAATGTACATGAGTATGGCCATTCATGAGAGAATTTCTTTAGTCAAGATAAAGCTTACGTAAGAGCTACACTTTTCTTTTCTTTGAAGAACGGGCCGGTGTTATCCGCAGACACCATAATGATGAAGAACAGCCCTGAATCGATGTGAATGTGACGCCAATGTTTAGAGCCCAAATATATGTTTAGAGTCACCAATCCAAATACCAAGGGACGATTTGTACGACCCGCTTTGGACAAATGCACTAAGACAGAGAATTGAAACATTGATCCCCACGTGCTATGGGGTCCTTTTGGTTAGCATAAACAATCTTTGAATCAGCAGAAACCCTAGGTGCAATGTCATTGTCACTAGGAGCTAAACTAGTAGAAGCATCCGACTTAGTCGAGGGACATTTTGTGCTTAATGGGATTGTTCTACCAGTTGGCTTCCAAACCTTAACAGCCACTACTCTAGGCATAGTGGATCTAGTTAAGGGGCAAGGTTTGCCATTCGTGAATATTCAATTGCTTGCTTTCCACCTAAATCCTACATTAAAACCTTCCCAGAGGTTTTTGATTGCTTAACTGCCGCTCCAAACTTTCTTAACCGGGTTATGAATCTTAGACCTCGTAAATACATCACATTTATCATGATTAATGAATTAAACATTTTTGCATGTTTTGCAGACAAAGATAAGGCCCTAATTAATTTTAGTAAGCTTAGAGCTAATACTAGAACTAACACATTCTTTTGTTCAAATCAAACTTCTTGTCCTATGGTGTTCTTCTTTTCACTTCCTTATCATGACACTTTTAGTTTGTAATCCTATCCTTCTTTACATTGCTTCTAGGTTTTGACCCGCTAACTTTAGTGTCAATCTTAACATCTCAGAGAAGTAACGATCGAACATTACATGCCTTCACTACTTTCTGCATTCCCTCGTCTAGAAGTGCCGATCCGAAATTCTAGGAGGCACATCACAAAGTTCTTGCTTGAATTTATATATGGAACAAGGCATATCAAGGGTCACATGCTTGGCTTTAGGCATAGAACGGACTGCTTGGCACTAGGTAGAACAAGGCTTCACAGCCTTGCCTTTTTCACCAAGGTTTTGGACAAGTTGCAATTACACATTCAAGCAGCTCTTGAGATCGCTTTGGCCCGGATGCAAGCAAACCTAATTTCACTATCAAGAGGTTTGTTAATGAAATCCTCTTCGCAACTCACCTGAGACATTCTAGACTATCCTTAAGGTGACAAGTGAGTCAAAGCATGTTCATTATTCCTAAGATGAGGAGGAATATATTTAATCGCCACAGTTGTATTTGCAATCTAAGTGATTTTGAGACAACATTCTTATTGAAAACAAGTGGCAGCTTTCCCATTTCCTCGACTTCTCAGATTCTCAATTTCCTTTTGTAAAGACGTTATTTTTTCGTTGTTTTGGTCACGTGACTTTATTGAATCATATAACTCTTTAAAGTGTCGTTTAACCTTTTCATTTTCTTCTAGAAACTTTCGTTTTCCTTTTGTAAAGCATTTACTAGGTTTTGAAGATGAAACGCTTGAGAATTCTGAGAATCTAAAGGAGGAGGCATTTGGGAGCCTCGGCCATATTGTTCGCTTGACCTTTAATTGAGAGATTTGGGCTTTCAACTTTCATCGTGTTGCACTGAGCTTGAATCGCTCATCACGCTTGTTAATTTGAAAACTGATCAAACTCGAGCATCCAAGATGTCTTGATATTGGAAGTTTTGACATTTTCTTTGAGATGTTGATATTTGAGTTGTAAATTAAAATGCTCAACTTCTAGTTTAGAAAATGTTTAACCAAATTATTGTGATCATCCAGCTTAATTTTCTCGCTTAGTTCAGAATTAGTTTTTTCAAGCTCAATGATACGATCATGGGAGACTTTCAGTACACAGATAGTTCATGAAATTTGAAGCATTAATAGAGCAATTTGAAGCAAAGGAAAAAGATATCTTGTGCGACACATTCAGTAATAAGAGTCTCATTTAAGGTATGCAAGTTCTTCCTCTCAATCTCATTATATTTTAGTGCACGCCCATAATCACTAACTTCAACTACCATTGCATCAAATTCCTTTTCCATTTCTTTAATATCCGATTTTGTCCCTTTTTTAAGACTCTCAAAATGATCTTTTAGTTGTTTAAAGAAAGGCATGACCTCAGCTAAATAACATTCTTTCATTTGCTCAAAACCCCTTTCCCCTTCATTATCCCAGTGGGTGTGATCCTTTTCTTACAAGTTTTCTCAAAATCAGTAAATAGTTGAAGAATAACATATTGACTGATTAAGGTCTTGCTCTTAGTGGCAATAGTTCTAGGAACTAAATGCATTGGTGTATTTGGAGGATACACGGTCGCTTTAGGGAATTTCCTACAAGGGGGATTCTTTTCAACAAGATTTTCACTTTTTAAGTCCATATCCTTTTTCCGTAACACTTGTTCAGTGGGTCAATAGAGTCTTACGCTTAAACATGTTTAAGGATATCCAATTTTCCTTAGTGTAATCATGGGGTTTTATCGTATCTTGTTCTTTTACACTCGTGATCTTCTAGCTTCTTTTTCATTTTCTCCCTAGTGACTTCATCTGATTTCTTATCTTCCTCAGTGCACTCAGCCCAACTAGGTTTCTGCCTAGGCTTAAGGATCTCATTACCATCATACAGTACCTTATGAGCATTTCTAGCCTTTTAATTACCTCTGGATTAGGTTCCTCAACAAGGGGAATGCTATGCTTATCGCTAAGGACTCTATGCTTAGTGATCATGTGAGCAAATCCCTAATGGTATTCCCTTGTACGCATAACTTATTTTCAAGCTTGTTCTTCAAAGTTTTAGATTGGAAAAATCATTCAAAAGTTTTGATTCCTTAGCCTTGAATTCTTGCTTAAGCATTTTAACATTTTCTTGAAGTTCGTGGTTTTTGCTTAGCGCTTTTAGAAAGCTTTTCTTGTAAGGAGTTTAACTCTTGTTTTAATACTTCTTCTAAAAACCTACTTTTTCTAATAGTTGTACGTATTTGGACATCCATTTCCTCGCCACGGGTGGTCAACTCAAACTTAGCACTGCTCATAAATAGCAACCCGATCCTTATATATGTTAAGCTCAGTGGTAAGGGAATCATCGTGCACAAATGCAACATACTCATGCAGTTCATAATCATCATTTTGAGTAGAAGATGCACAACTAGGTACGCCAGTAAAAACATCCATGCAACTTACCTCGAGCATTGACATGCAATGCCGTGACGGGTGCATCTCTATCTTGGGTGCATCCGCTTCCATGGAGCGCTTCTTTGCATTAACTTGCACAGTGTGTGTCCGTGCACTCTCTCTCTTTGTGAATTTGAGCAATCTAAGATTCCATTTTTCCATTATCCTGACTCATCATTTTTTGTTGTCACTCGACATATTATCTTGATTCAAGAACACCCTATTCTTCAACAGATACATTACCCAACTTATCACAACAATCTTTCAACTGCACCTGACACTCATTCACGCTTTCATTCTTTGGAGCATTCTTCAATGTACTTTTTCACATTATCCATGAGTTGGATAAATGTCAATGAATTCTCAATTTCCATTCCAAGATGTTTTTGAAGGAAATTCCAACAAGTGTTGATCAATTCGCCAATATTCCCATCGATGAATGGTCAAATTGTTTGTAGATTACTTGAAGAGTCTGCACCGAACCATCCTTTTGAACCTCTTTATTGGTAAGTTGCTCTTTAAGTGTTCTAAGTTCAACAGAAGCTTCTTGTCAATGTAGGTAAGTCCCCGCGAAAAGAGCACTACATGTTCGATCCCCGCCTATGGATACAATGAGTTTGAGGTGCGATGAAGTAGCCGATAGGCTCAATGTCAGCATTTCATTTGCATGGCATTTTGTAGCTTGGACCGGTGCATTCTCTCTCGCATTAGATTCTAACACGGATATCTCACATCCTCATTGCTTAATTCAATCATCTTTAATCGCTCAGTTGTAGCCACATTATCATTGTTGTCCACAACATCATACGCTTTTAAGCACTTCGAAATCACCGGGTCAAGAGAGTAAGACATGATGTGGAAGGATGCACGGATTTTACACGTTATGATTTAAACCGAGAAATAGAATCTTTTCGCGATTTTACTAAAATCAAGACGAAACCGTAAGCAATGACCAAGAGAGGGTGTTAAGATGACCGATGGAATGATACAATGTGGAAAGACGATTGTATAGTGATAGGACTTTAGATTGTTCGGGATAAGCAGAGATGTTGTTTGGTTGTGATTCGATTGGTTTAAGCCCGCTTTTTCCTAAGAAATTTAGGTCTAAAACTTAAAACCTCAATAACTTTTGTTCGAGCGGATTTAGACCTCACCTCGGCGATAGTTCATTCAGTGCGTACATTCTCCTCGCTCTCACGGCGCTTTTTGATGGGTAGAACGCTGAAAACGGAGTTACTACAAAAGTTATGGCCGCTTGAAGTTTTGACGGAAAAATCAACCAAGTCGCAATTTAATTCTTGAACCAAGTCGCTAACAACTAATTCGCTACCACGCTAAGTCGCTAGAGTTCCAAGTCGCTAGCCAGATGTAAGTCGCTAAAGTGGTAACTCGCTAACACTCAAGTCGCTAGCAAAATTTCGGGCAAAGAATTCGCTACTCAAGTCGCCAATGCAAGTCGCTAAAGAGCAACTCGCATGCACCAAGTCGCTACCAAGTCAAGCACCAGAGTGGAGAGTCCACTACTTGTACTTTAACTCGCTAGATCTAACTCGCTAGCCCCAACACCGTAAGTCGCTACAAAAATATGAAGCAAGTCGCTACCAAGAATATTATCCGTGAACTAAGTCGCTAGCATGAAAACCCATATAAACATCACTTTTCAATCCAAAAACAACCCAACCAAGATGATTCAAGCTTAGCAAATGAAAACCTAAACACTTTTGATGATTCTAAACATAAAAGTACCAACAAAATCCAAACTTTAACACAAGAAATCAACCAAATGATGCAAAACCACTAAACTTTTTCAAACTCAAAAACCACCTAAAACCACTAGAAATCCAAAGATGTGTAAGATATGATCTAACCATGGCTCTTGATACCAATTGTAAGATATAACTTTTCACATACACATCATAACATTAACACAAGGTAGAATATAGATGGAATTCTAGAGAGAGAAAGTTAGAGGTTTAGGGAACTTAGTGAGAGAAAGTGAAAGATATTATTATGAGCTCCAACTCTCTACCTTGGGAGGTAGAGAGTATTTATAGTCTTACATAAAACGCCACACAACGGCTGGATCGTGCATACAATGGTAAAGACCCGTCCGTCCTCCACGGTGATACTTAACTAAATACTACTTAACTTAAAATAACTACGACTACGAGCTTTCTAACGATTACATATACTTGAGGTGACCGACTCTTTAATACCTGGAATTTCTAATTCCTAACAAAAGATCTATCATCCACACTGTTATTCATCGATGGATGTGAAAACCGCTTGAATGGTGAATTGATGAGGAGGTTTATATGAACCAACCTCGTGGCTTCATCATGCCCTCGGCAATGAAAACAAAGCAGTGTGTAAACCGATTAAGTCTCTTTATGGACATAAGCAAGCACCTAAGCAATGGCATCAAAAATTTGATGAAGTGGTTTTGTCTAGTGGTTATGTTCTAACCAACTGCGACAAATGTGTATATAGCAAATTTGATGAATCTGGCAAAGGAGTCATCATTTGTCTATATGTTGATGACATGTTGATCTTTGGGACTCCACTAAAATCAGCTTGACCTCGACAAAGGAATTTTTGTCATCAAGGTTCTCCATGAAGGACACTGGGGAGGCCGATGTTATCCTTGGTATAAGGATTAAACATGAAAGTAAAAGAATTTCTATCTCTCATTCTCATTATATTGAGAAGGTACTAAGGAAATTCAATTATTTGATTGTACTCCTGAGTACACCTATGGATGGCCACTCAGGAGAAGTTTCATGCCTAATCATGGCAAGGTCTGTATCTCAACTTGAGTACTCTAGGTAATCGGGTCACCTCGATGTATGCCATGACTTGTACAAGACTATATTGGTTTTGCAAGGGGAAAATTGAGTAGGTATACTAGTAATCCTAGTGCTCATCAATGGCAAGCAGCTCAAAGGGTATCAAGTATTTGAAGAGAACTATGGATTATAGTCTCTCATATACTCGTTACCCATCGCAGTTGAAGGTTACACTTATGCAAGTTGGATCAAGAACGTACATCAAGACAATTCTTCTACCAAATGGTCGGGTATTCCTACTTGGTGGAGGTGCAATTTTCTTGGGCATCCAAGAAGCAAACTTGCATCACCAGCCAACAATGGAATCAATTTGTGGTTTTAGCACTGCTGGTAAAGAAGTTGAATGGTTGAAAAACTTGCTTCTTGAGATTCCATTGTGGCCTAAACCTATAGCACCTATTTCTATCCGTGGTGATAGTGCAGCTACATTGGCTAAGGCTTATAGCCAAATGTACAATGGTAAGTCTAGACACTTAGGTGTCACACATAGCATGATTCGTGAGCTTATCATGAATGGGGTGGTATCTATAGAGTTTGTTAGATCTCAAATGTAACTTAGCCGATCACTGACTATGGTCCGCTGGGAGAGACTTGGTTATAAAGTCTCAAATAAAGGGATGGGTTTATGTCCAACTTAGTCACTGAATGCTAGGACACCCAACTCCCTCCTAAGGAAACTTGGGAGCTGAGTTCAATGTGGAAAGCTGAATTCTCATTAAAGACAAGTGGCAGTTTTCCCTTTTCCTTACTCCTCAGATTCTCAATTTCTTTTTGTAAAGACGTTATTTTTTCGTTGTTCTTGTCATGAGTGACTTTCATTGTATCATATAACTCTTTAAAGTGTCGCTTTTTATTTTCTTCTTCTGAAAACTCTCGCTTTTGTAAAAACATTAACCAAGTTTTGAAGATGAAAAGTTTGAGAATATTGAGAATCTAAATGAGGAGGCATTTGGGAGCCACCACATTGTTCTATTCACCATTCAATTGTGAAATTTGGGCTTTCAACTTTCTCGATCGTTACAATGAGCTTGAATCGCTTTTGTTACGCTTGTTTATCTCAAAATTGCATCAAACTCGAACATCCGAGAATGTCTTGATATTTTAGGTTTTGACATTTTCTTTAAGATGTTGATATTTTAGTTGTAAATCAAAATGTTCAACTTCTAGTTTAGAAAGATGTTTTACCAAATTATCGTGATTATCCTGATCAATTTTCTCATTTAGTTCTAAGTTTTTGTTTTCAAGCTCAATGACACGATCATGGGAAACTTTCAATGCAATAGATAATTCATGAAATCGAGAAGCTGTAATAGAGTGCTTAGTAATAAAGATAAAACACATCTTGAGCAACACAACTCGAAATCAAATTCTCATTTAAGATATGCAAGTTCTTCCTTTCAACTTCATTATATTTGAGTTCCTCATCATAATTATTGACCTCAACTATCATTGCATCAAATTCTTTTCCATTTCTTTAATATCCTAATTTATTCCTTTTGAAGACTCTCAAATTGACCTTTTAATTTTTAAAGAAAGGCATGACCTCGCTAAATAACATTCTTTAGTTTGCTCAAAACCCCTTTCCCCGCTATCCCCAGTAGGTGTGATTCTTCTTAGATGTCTTCTCAAAATCAACTAATAGTTGATAAACAACATACAAAGAGCTAATTAAGGTTTGCTATTAGTGGCAATCGATCTAGGAACTAGATGCATTGGTGTATTTGGAGGATACACAAGAGTCGCATGCATTTTCCTAAGGGGAGTGTTTTGCAACAAGATTTTCAAATTTTTTGCATATCCATATCCTTTTCCGTAGCACTTGTTCGTGGGTTAATAGAGTCTGATGCTTAAACTTGTTTAAGGAGATCCAATTTTCCTTAGTGTAATCATGGGGTTTTATCGTTATGTTTTCCTTTATACACACAGGATCGTTAAGCTTCTTATCCATTTTCTCCCTAGAGGCATCATTTAATTTTCTATCCTCTTCCTAAGTGCTTCCAACACACCATGGTGTTTTGCCTAGGCTTAAATCTCATTACCATCATATAGTACCTTATGAGCGTCTAGCCTTTTTAACTACCTCAGGATCGGGTTCCTCAACAAGGGGAATGCTATGCTTATCGATTAAGACTCTATGCTTAGTGATCAAGTGAGCATCCGAATGGTATTCCCTTGAACGTACAACTTATTTTCAAGCTTGTTTTTCAAAGTTTTTAGATTGGAAAATCATTCAAAAGTTTTGATTCCTTAGCATTGAATTCTTGCTTAAGCATTTTAACATTTTCGAAGTTCTTGCTTTGCTTAGCGCTTTGAAAGCTTTTCTTGTAAGGAGTTTAACTCTTGTTTTAATACTTCTCTAAAATTACTTTTTCTAATAATTGTACGCATTTGGTCATCCATTTCCTCGCCACGGGTAGTTAACTTAAATTTAGCACGTTGTTCATAAATAGCAACTTGTTCTTTATAGGCATTCAATTCAGAGATAACAGAATCATCAGGGGCACATGTAGTGTATTCATCAAAAACAAAGTCATCATTGACTGCAGGAGATGCATTACTTGGTACAATCTCACTTTCACTTTGCTTCACATATTGATCATATGATAAAATATTGCTATTATCCTTATCATCAATATCTGATTCATAAGCTTCAAGAGATTGTACTTTATTATGCATCTTTTGCTCATCAACTTCATCATATAGTTTTAATACCTCTGAAATGATTGAGTCTTTGGATGGGCCAGCCTGTTGTGGTGAAGAGACCTTTGGAGAGACCATAGGTGAGATGCTAGCCATGAAGATAGTTTGAGCAAAGAGGTTCATCATCGACATCGAGTCAAATGCATACGCCTACTTGAAAGGCATTTTGATGATTATGACCTATTTCCTGAATTGGTTGTTCATCAACATCAACATAATAGGTTTTGGCATTGCCCCTCAGAAGAAACAAAGAACTCCTCTTCATCCAAAAACAAAGACCATTATCCCGAGCTTGCACAAGTAACATCTTGTCTCTGAAGTACTCTGCATTTTGAGGACGCTTTTGGAGATGTGCGCCCTGCTATATGTCCATCACCACCACAGTTGTAGCACTTAATCGGCTTTGCTTGACCTTGATTTCCATTTCTTCCCCATTCTCGATATGCAACATAACCTCCACCTACTCCACCTCTTCCTTGTTCATATTGTCTTCCTTGAACTGGTTGCACCATAACTTTTCCATCTCTGAAAATAGCATGATTGTGTAGATTGGATGCGCTCGATCCCTATTGTCATGTGAAGACGTGGTATGTATATTAAGGGTCAAGTTTTGTTTAACCATAAGAGCCAGTTGATTGATGAAGTGTCCCATGACCCAGATCAAAGATCGCCTTGCTTGAAACTCCGGATCGAATGAGTTTGTGATTACCATTACCCGTGGGTATGACTTGAGAAGCTTTGGTTGTAATACCAACATTGGTGTAGAAAGTTGTTGAATCATTTGATGAGCTTGTTTCTCCCTCGGTTGGTTTTGAACTGCTCAAGAATCCTTTTTCAAACATAGCATGTCTCTCCTCAAGAAGGAAGGCATACAGTTGCTCATAGTTTGTATTCTTCAATCCTTTGGTAAGCTTCACAATGGTGACAAATTTGTGCCATTCGGGATTCATGTTGTTCACAAACTTTGAGTTCACCAATTAATGTTTGGCATGGTCATTTTGATATTCCTCATATCATTCACAAGCTTGTGGAATCTCATGTAATATTCATAGATACTCTCATCGTTTCATCTTGAAGTGCTCAAATTCATCATACAGCTTTTGATTCTCTCTGCCTTCCTTAGTTAATTCGTAACCCGAGAAGCATCTTGACATTATCCCAAATAGCCTTTGCTTCAAGTTGTTGTGATTGATAAGCTTGTAGATATCTTTTGGAAGACCTTGAAGTATAATGTTTGAGGCCCTGATATCAGCATCGAATCTCTTTTTCTCCTTATCACTCGAGCTCATCATACGCCTTTGGCCTATCCAATCTAAAGATCATGGTTCCATCTCGCAGCAGTGATCAATTATGTCTCTTGTAGTCTTAATCTGATAAGGTCCTTCATCAATGGATTTGAGAATGTTGACCCTATTTTCCTTCCAAGACAAGATAACTCGATTCGTTGAGCCCAAGAGTCGTAGTCACTCTCAAGCATGGGTGGACGTAGTATCTCAATCCACCGCTGAACATCCTCAGCAGTGGAGATGATTGTAGGTACGCTTGGTAGACATGTTTACATATTACACGGATTTTATAATTATATGATTAAACCGGGAAATAGATTCTTTCATGGGATTTTACTAAATCAAGAGAAAACCGTATTAGAAACAAAAGTTCAACCAAGTCGCTAAGAATCCTTGAACCAAGTTGCTAAGCACCAAGTCGCTAAGTAGCAACTCGCTAAACCTCAAGTTGCTATGAATCAAGTCGCTAAACCCAAGTCGCTAAGACCCAAGTCGCTGGACACAAATCGCTAAAGCACCAAGTCGCTAAACAGTCAAGTCGCTAAAGAGAAACTCGATAAGTATCCAAATCGCTAAGAGACAACTCGCTAAGAACTATAAGTACAAGTCGCTAGAAATAATGAAAGCAAGTCGCTACCCCTCCAAGTAGTTAGCCGTAGTGGAGAATCCACTAACTTGTACTGTTTTTCGGCTTGTCTCAATAGACAAGTCGCTACGATCAAATCGCTACGACTAACACTACAAATCGCTAGAAATTACTATAGCAAGTCGCTATGAAGAAATTCACAACGAGACTCAAGTCGCTAACTTGAAAAACTTCAAAACACACTTTTCAATCCAAAACAAGCCCAACCACAGTGATTCAAGCTTTCCAAATCAAAACCCAAGCACTTTCAATGATTCTAAACACAAAAGTACACTCAAAATTCAAATTTTAACACAAGAAATGATCCAAATGATGCAAAAACCACTAAACTTTTTCAAACTCAAAAACCATCTAAAACCACTAGAAATCCAAGTTTATGTAAGAGAGATGATCAAACCATGGCTCTTGATACCATATGTAACATATTGGATTTCACAAACACATTATATCATGATCAAGTGGGCGTATAATTCAAGGTTTTAGAGAGAGAAATAGTTAGAGGTTTGGGAACTTAGTGAGAGAAAATGAAAGTATTATTATGAGCTCCAACTCTCTACCTCGGGAGGTAAAGAGTATTTATAGTCTTACACAAATCGCCACCTACTGGGCTGGATCGTGCATACATGGGTAAAGACCCGTCCATCCTCCACGGTGTTACTTAACTAAATACTACTTAACTTAAATAATCTACGACTACGAGCTTTCTAACAATTACATATACTTGAGGTGACCGACTCTTTAATAACTGGATTTACTAAATCCTAACAGATACAAAGTGAAAGTGAAATTGTACCAAGTGGTGCATCTTCTGCAGTCAATGATGACTATGTTTTTGATGAATACACTGCATGTGCCCCTGATGATTCTGTTATCTCTGAACTAAATGCCTATAAAGAACAAGTTGCCATTTATGAACAACATGCTAAGTTTGAGTTAACTACTCGTGAGCATGAAATGGATGACCAAATGCGTACAATTATTAGAAAAAGTAATTTTAGAGAAGAAGTGTTAAAACAAGAGTTAAACTCCTTACAAGAAAAGCTTTCTAAAACTGTTAAGCAAAAGCAAGAACTCCAAGATAATGTTAAAGTGCTTAAACAAGAATTTAATACTAAGGAATCAAAACTTTTGAATGACTTTTCCAATCTAAAAACATTGAAAAACAAGCTTGAAAATAAGTTGTACGTACAAGGGAATACCATTCAGACGGCTCACATGATCACTAAGCATAGAGTTCTCAACATAAGCATAGCATTCCCCTCGTAAAGAACCCAATCCCTAATATGGTAAAGTGGCTAGAAAAGCTCGTAAGGTAATATATGATGGGAATGAAATCCTAAGCCTAGGAAGAAACCTAATTGCTGAAAAGTACTAAGGAAGATATGCAATTAGAAGAAGTCAATAGGGAGAAAATGGATAAGAAGCTAAAAGATCCCGAGTGTAAAAGAAAAACATAACGCTCAAAACCCCATGATTACACTAAGGAAATTTGGATCTCCCTGAACATGTTTAAGCCTCAAACTCAATTAACCCCAGAACAAATTTTTTGGAAGAAAGATATGGATAAGCAAAAAGCAAATGTACTTGTTGAAATGAACACTCTTAGAAAGTGCTCGTAGCTACCGTGTATCCTCTGAATACACCAATGCATTTAGTTCCTAGAACTATTTCCACTAATAGAAAGACCTTAATCACCAGATGTTGTGTATCAACTATTCGCTGATTTTGAGAAGACATGTAAGAAGAGAATCACACCTACTGTGATAATCAAGTGGGAAAGGGGTTTTGATCAAACTAAAGAATGCTATTTAACTGAGGTCATACCTTTCTTTAAACAATTAAAAGATCAATTTGAGAGTCTTCAAAAGGGGATAAACTCAGACATTAAAGAAATGGAAAAGGAATTTGATGCAATGATAGTTGAGGTCAATGATTATGAACGGGAACTCAAATATAATGAAATTGAAAGGAAGAATCTGCATATCTTAAATGAGAACTTAGTTTTGAACATGAACACCTTAGAAAATGGACACATGACCATCCATTGGACAACATCATTTGAAACCCCTCTCGTCCAGTATCCACTCGGAAACAACTTGCAACTGATGCCATATGGTGCTTCTTCAACTCCGTACTCTCTAAGATCGAACCAAAAGACGTTAAAACTGCCATGAATGAAGACAGCTGGTTCTGTAGCATATTGGATTTCACAAACACATCAAACCATGATCAAATGTAGGCGTATACTATAAGGTTTTTAGAGAGAGAAAGAGTTAGAGGTTTGGGAACTAAGTGAGAGAAAGTAAAAGTATTATTATGAGCTCCAACCCTCTACCTTGGGAGGTAGAGGGTATTTACAGTATCTTACATAAACGCCACCTACGGGCTGTGGATCAGCATACATAGTAGGTAAAGACCCGTCCGTCCTCCACGGTATTACTAAACTAAATACTAACTAACATTAAATAACTACAACTACGAGCTTTCTAACGATTACATATACTTGAGGTGACCGACACTTTAATAACTGGATTTACTAAATCCTAACAATCTCCCCTAAGGGAGGTCACCTCAAATTACATTGAATACAAACAGATATAACATTAAGATTGTTCTTGGATTCTTGTTAAAGTTCTTTGCTCAGAGTCGTAGTCTTTGATTCTTCATGTTTTGCATGTTTGGTTAATCCAAGTGGAGGTCTTTAACCGATCCACATGATGATGAGTTTTGAGCCAGCTTTGAGATCATCAACTACCATAATTCTCCACTCTTCCTTTGTAGTGTTGACATTATGTGATGTTGTGACTTTTGGACAGACATGCTCACATTCAGGATCATGAAATCTTCTCATCGAGTTGCGAAAAGCTTTAGTTAATTCATGATATTTGCGCAGCCAGAAAGGTACATGGAATGAAAATATCAGAGTCGTTGATGCACTTATCATGATTTCTTTATAAATGAATGTGTTGTGTGAGCATGCGGCTATGGATTGACCTCTCCATTATGATCAGCTACAAACATCGGGTGTACCTGCATACAAAAGTTAGCAATAAAGCGCACGAAAGTGTCTTTGAACAATTTCGTTGAATTGAGGTACACGGCCCATGGTTCCTCGCTGATCGCATAAGTTGGCACGCCTGTGATTAGGTATAATTCAAGAATCTCCTTGAAGGTTTCGCATTGTCCTAGTCGTTTCAAACCGAACGTCTCAAAGAAGACAACGCGGAGTGAGTGAACCAGCGAATTTGAGATTCACTGATTGATGAGAAAGAGATTTGAAAAACAATCGTGTACTGCTTAATAAAGTGTTTTTGCAATACAACGAGGGTTTCAATGAAAATCAATTATCGATCATAAACACCTTTTATTTTGAAACATTAATACACAGTCAATGTGCTAGTGAAAAATATTTTGAGTACAACGACTGGTTTTTCAAAGGCATCCGTCAATCCATAACCTGAACCAGGATTGATTCATAATTTTGAATCTCCACATTGTTTCTGTTCAGTTGTCACATGGTTGATCTATTGGATAGATCTCACATGCCACCTACCAAGAGCTAGTTTGATGTTGGCTCTAGAAGGCTTTCCATCTTCATTGTGAATATGTTTTCATATCACTCAGATGTTCTGGCAATACCACAAGGATAATGCGTAGGACTCTTAAAATATATTCTCACTTTCCACATTGTGTGAAACAGTGAGTCTTCACTGATAGTGTCCTAGTGAGATTTATTTGATGATCTCGAGGCTATAGACTCAATAGTGCATATTTGGTTTCCTATGCCGGAGACTAGGGAGAGGGTCTCCTTCTTCAATATCAACAATCTCTAAGAGAAAGTCGATAGATAATGTAGGTTCCCCGTGAGAATGAAATAAGTCCTTTTAAGAGGAACTTGAGTGGCTTGGGAAGTTGTAGTGCAGTGCGTCACTCGGTCCATGACGTCTTGTCTTCAATATTGGTGTTACCTTAGTAACCACCAAGAGTATATGTATTGAACCCGGTTCGCCTCTAAGGTTGAAATAATGGAGGGCTATTTTTTTACCCTTTCACATTCAATTCTCTTTCATTCTTCAACCCCTTCAGTGCTTACCGAGACTTCATAACTAGAACCTTGTTGGGTTTATTCCAGTTCTAGCTCTATCTCAGTCCGCACTCTTCCCATATCTCACTTTTCTCCTTTTTTACATTATACCTAAGGACTTCTACACTATCTAGTGGATTGTCCCCGGTAGATCCCTCCTGCTCAAGGGATCGTGGGAACGAATACCTAACCTAACCATCCTTATATCGCCATACATAAAGTAAATTTGGTTAGTCTTTTTGGTATTTGTTCATCAGCCATTGGAACCAATTGAAAACCATTTGAAAAATCAATCCAGATACTTGTGATATATTATCAAAGCATTTTGTACCTGAATTGTTTTTGATATTTTAGAAAAAAGAGCTCCCCCTCAACATGTGCATCGTATTTGAAATCGTTTTGGCACACGGAGGCAAGAGGAAGGATTCACTTCTTTGATTACCATTTTCTAAAAGATATCAACATCACTTTCCTGATCAGAATTAGTATTTTTCATACTTTGTTACGGATATTTTTGGAAAGGATGTGGTTTTCAAAAAGTTGCTCCCCCTTAATATTTGCATCATGATTCGTAAGTGTTTTGCACATATAAGGGAAAACCATCACATTTGAAACAAATCAATCACGTTTCAATCCTTTTTGGTTTGATATAGATGCTCCCCCTTAACATGTGCATGGAAAATTTGAAATCGTTTGGCACATGAAGGGAGGAGAGCTTGCTAAACACTTATAAAACCATTTATTGAATTATCAGTTTAAATCCAATTTAAATCATAAATTCTCCCCCGATCACAATTTTTAAATCATTTGAGATTTGTGATCTCGGTAGATTTAAATTGATTTTGAAAACTTTTGAGGAGAAGTGTGACTTGCTTATGAAACCATTTAACCAATAAGGATCAAATCTGTGACTTTAAACTCCAAAGATTAAACATGCTTGAATATCTTTTGAAAACATGATATAAAGCTTGGTCTGAACCAATTGTATGACAAATAACCTTTTGATTTAAATGAAATCATTCTCCCCCTCAATCATTGACATAAGTTGTTGATTGAGAGATAGAGATTTTTACAACTGACAAGTCCAGATGATTTTCAAAAATTGAGACCAAGTTATTTTTATTAGTTTTCATTTAGATAACAAATATTTTTCAGAAGAATTTATAGAAGGAAAAATATTTGTGAGGAAAATATTTGTCTTTTTTGTGACAAACATTTGTTTATAGAATCAGAGCATGAGATTTGAAAAAATTAAGATAAAGCATGGCACTGTTCTTTCTTTAAAAATGGGTTATAGACTGAAATAACTATAATCCTTGAGTTTAACTTTCTCCAATTTTTTTTTTTTTTTTAAATATGTACATTCGAACAACATCTAAAGACCCGTGTCACTCTTTGAATGACAGCACAAAGACCGTAGATATTATCGAATCAAGAAAAGCATGACAAAATGACAATATTTTTGAAATTTTTCGAATTTTTTTTTTTTTTTTTGGGATTTTTATGGATTTTTGAAAGTTTTATATTTTTCTATTTGCTTTTTGTTGGTTTTGAAATTTTGTATTTTGCTTTTTGAATAACTATTTACAAGAGATGGATGAAGAAAAAACTTTTACTCCTCGTCTTCCTCTTGAAGGCGTTTGAGTTTTTCCGGTTGTAGACTCTTTAGACCAAGTCGTGAGAGGATAAACTCAAAACGTTCTCTAGGAATAGCTTTGGTGAAGATGTCTGCTAACTGGTATTCAGTCCTTACAAAATAAAGTTCCACCACACCGTTTCCACTTGCTCCCTGATGAAATGATGTCGAATGTCAATATGCTTTGCTCTTGAATGTTGAACGTTGTTGCATGAGAGAGCAATGGCACTTTTGTTATCACAATACAGAGGGATTTTATTGAATTCAAAGCCATAGTCAGATAATTGGGATCTCATCCAAAGGATTTGAGCACAACAAGATGACATGGCTATGTATTCACCAGAGGATATAGAAGTACTCATTTGTTTCTTTGAAGACCAGACACAAGCTTATCGCCCAAAAATCGAAAGCACCTCCTGACATGCTTCGACGTGTATCTTGACATCCCGCATGGTCAGCGATTTGCATAGGCCGTTAGTGACATACCGGTGTCCTTCAGGTACCAAAGTCCCATATTGATGGTTCCTTGGAGATACCGAAAGACCCGCTTAACCGCTTCAAGGTGCTTTTGGTAGGCTTAGCTTGGTATCTAGCACACATGCATACAAATAACGTAATATCGCCTATCGGTTGTGAGGTACATCGTGGATCCAATCATACTACGATATTTCGCTTTGATCTACCATGATCCCCGAAAGTGGTCATCATCCGTTTAGTACGCTCTATCATGGGAGTGTCAACAGGTCACAAGAATCAAATCCAAATTTCTTTAAAATCTCATTTGCATATTTAGATTGATTGATAAAAATGCCTTCGGGACTTTGTGAAATTTGTAATCCCAAGAAAATGACATTTGTCCCATCATTGACATTTGAAATTTGGAGCCCATCTCCTTAGAAAAACGGTCATCATTCATTGGGGTCGTCTGAGGCAAAATAATATCATCAACATAAATTCAACGTGAATTAAATGTTTGCCCCGACTTTCTCGGTGAACAATGTCGGATCAATCTCCTTTGTGAATCCAGAGATAGAAGAAACATTGATAGCGTATCATACCATGCCCTTGGAGCTTGCTTCAAACCGTAAAGGACCTTTTTCAAGCGATAGACATGAGTAGGATGCTCTAGATTCACAAAACCTTCAGTTGGCTGACGATACGACTTCTTTAAGATCTCCTAAGAAAAGTCGCCTTTACATCCATCCGATAGACTACCATATTATTACTTGCAGATTAGCCAGAAGATTTTGATTGCCTCGATACGCGCAATCGGAGGAAATGATTCTTCAAAGTCAATACCCTCCTCTTGACGGTATCCTTTTGCAACCAATAGAGCCTTGTTCTTTAATACATCACCATGCTCATCGAGTTTTACTTTGAAGATCCATTTTAGAGCAATGATTATAGCACAGTGATCGTACTAATTCCCATATATCAAGTCGATCGAACTCATGAATTTCTTCTTGCATGGCATTGAACCAGCTGCCTTCATTCATGGCAGTTTTAACGTCTTTTGGTTCGACCTTAGATAGTACGGAATTAAAGAAGCACCATAAGGCATCATTTGCAAGTTGTTTACGAGTGGATACTAGACGAGAAAGGTTTCCAATGATGTTATCCAATGGATGGTCATGTGTCCATTTTCTAAGGTGTTCGTGTGGTTGTTGTTGAGGAACCGAAGTAGCAGAGTCGCTTTCTCCCGATGAAGATGGTTCGATGATGGTTCAGAGCAAATATGTTCTCAAATGGAGCATCTTCGGGAGTAGCAAATGGGTTATCTCCATCATAGGTGCCAAGAACAATTCCATAATGTACACTTGATGATTGAGGATTTGATGATGAGACAGAGTGATCATCACAGCGCTTCTTGACTTAATGATATAGAAACTGAAGGGTTAACTTCATTGATGGGATAGAGCGTACCTCTGTTGATGGATTTGACAGATCATTAGCAAATGGCTCATAGTGTTCATCAAACATTGGATCAAACAATTTCTTCAAATCATATTCTAAAGGAGGTACATAAGGAGTTGCTGGTGAGAGATGTTGTACAAGAGAAGAACTAATGGGACTACTTAATGAAGGTTGTGATACGGGTCCAGAACTTGATTGTCCTGGAGCCATTTGACCGGTCAGCTCATCGAACGTGACATGAATTGTTTCCATGATATTTTGGGTTCTTTTGTTGTATATTCGGTATCCTTTTCTGTTTGGTGCATATCCTACAAATACTCCAATGTCCTCTTTAGCTTTCAGTTTACCTAGATCTTGACCCTCATTAGTTGGATAACACAATGCACCAAAGACACGTAGGAATGATAGATCAGGTTTTCGATTGTGGACAAGTTCATATGGAGTTTTTCCATGAGTTGTATGAATTAGGGAACGATTTTGAGTGTAGCATGCAAAGGGCAATGGCTTCAGCCCAACATTGGAACCTTTGAGTAAATCAACATTGTTCTTGCGGCTTCCACAAGAGTTCGATTTCTTCTTTCAACTACACCGTCCTGTTGAGGAGTTCGTGGAACACTTCTTTGATGACTGATTCCAACACTTTCATAAAACTCACTAAGTTCTTTATTGACAAACTCGCCCATTGTTTGTTCGGATGATTCTGACAGTTTTGTTAAGTCGAACCTGCAGCTGTTTGATAAGTTTAATGATGATATCTGGAGTTTCATCCTTTGTCCTTAAGAACTTAACCCAAGTAATTTGAGAGTAGTCATCAACAACGACTAAAATATATTTCTTCCCATTTATCGTTTGCACTCTCATTGGTCCACATAAGTCCATGTGAATGGTATAAAGAACTTCCATAACTGAACAAAAATGATCCTTTTCATACTTTAGTCTAGGTAAGCCTCTTACTAAGTCCTTTCTGGAAAGATCATTTATGGTGCCGAAGTTCAAGTGATTGAGACGACGATGCCATAACCATGACTTTGTTTTCAAAGCCTTTGACAACAAGCAAATTGGAGAAGACTTCATCATATCTTCGATAGAGCTGGTGTATAGGTTTGAACCACGTGTTCCTCTTAAAAGTTCAAGCACCATCAAGTTCTCTAACAAAACAAGTATGTTTTCTCAAGGCCACTTCTAGATCGTAATCACAAAATTGACCAACGTAAAAAATAAGTTATGACCAAGACCTTCAACGTAATATACCCCGAGATTACACTATCACCAACAACATAGTCTCCATAACCCATAATTGCACCAAATGATCGTTCCCGATCTAACAGTCCCCGATGAATTTACTCACGGTTCATGAGCCGCGACCGGTCTCCGTGCATATGCTTGGAACAAATGAGTCCATGTACCACATAACGATTTGAACGATCTGCAGCTTGAACGCAGACAAGAATGGATAATCGATAATTGGGATCCCCATGCAAGAATGGGTTCCATTTTGTTAGTAACGCGATTGATACACCCACATCGGAAGTAGAAACAATGGAATCATCGGGATAGATGCAAAGGCTAGTGTCCGTATTTGACCTATTCAAAGTATGTTCACTACTTAAAGGAATAGTTCTACCAGTAGGCATCCATTTTCTAATGGGCATTGACTTAGATAATTTAGGACACAACTCATTAAGACTAAGCTTGCGGCCAGTAGGTATCCACTGATAACCTACATTACTAAATATTCTTCCTGTGGGTTTCCAATGTTTTCTAACCTTCTTTCGCCTTTGCTTTCTAGCCTTCTTAGCTTGATTTTTGGCATTAACAATTTTAACTAGGCATTTAACATCATTAATCAAATCATTCACACCACATTCATGATTAGTAACAGAAGTCAAGCAATCATCATTACATGGTTTGCAGATAGTAGCGTAATTCATTAATTACAAGACGCTTATAGCTAATACTAGAATCAACACGATTCGCTTTATTCAACTCAAACTTAATGTTCCTAGGGTGATCTTCTACTTTCTTCCATTGCACATTCTTAGCTTCATGCAGGTCCTATCTTGCTTAGTATTGCCTGGAGGCTTTGACCCGCTTGCTTTTATGTCACTGATTACTCCTATAGAGGGAATTATGGGAACATTAGTTGGTTGGGCTACCTTTTGCATTCCTGAACTAGAAGTGCAGGGATCTGAACTACTTGAAGGCACTTTAGAGTTCACTTTCTTAATACTGGCCATAGAATGGGTTGCAAACTTGGCACTAGGCATAGAACACGACATCACAGCTTTATCTTTCTTACCAAAGGATTTAGGGCACATCAAACCATGATCAAATGTAGGCGTATACTATAAGGTTTTTAGAGAGAGAAAGAGTTAGAGGTTTGGGAACTTAGTGAGAGAAAGTAAAAGTATTATTATGAGCTCCAACCCTCCACCTTGGGAGGTAGAGGGTATTTATAGTATCTTACATAAACGCCACCTACGGGCTGTGGATCAGGTATACAGTAGGTAAAGACCCGTCCGTCCTCCACGGTATTACTAAACTAAATACTAATAACATTAAATAACTACGACTACGAGCTTTCTAACGATTACATATACTTGAGGTGACCGACACTTTAATAACTGGATTTACTAAATCCTAACAGGTTCAATGCCATGCAAGAAGAAATTTATGAGTTTGATCGACTAGACGTATGGGAATTAGTACCTGCTCGGTTAGGAGCAGGCTGCTCCTGACTGTGCTATGATCATTTCTCTAAAATGGATCTTTAAAGTAAAACTCGATGAGCATGGTGATGTATTAAAGAACAAGGATCGATTGGTTGCAAAAGGATACCGTCAAGAGGAGGGTATTGACTTTGAAGAATCATTTGCTCCAGTTGCACGTATCGAGGCAATCATAATCTTCCTAGCTAATGCGGCAAGTAAGAATATGGTAGTCTATCAGATGGATGCAAAGACGGCTTTTCTTAATGGAGATCTTAAAGAAGTCGTATACGTCAGCCAACCTGAAGGTTTTGTGAATCCAGAGCATCCTACTCACGTCTATCGCTTAAAGAAGGCTATTTACGGTTAGAAGCAAGCTCCAAGGGCATGGTATTATACGCTGTCAAAGTTTCTTCTATCTAATCGGATTCAAAGAAAGGAGCAGCTTGATCCGACATTGTTTACCAGAAAGTCAGGCAAACATTTAATTCACGTTCAAATCTATGTTGATGATATTATTTTTGCCTCGGCTGACCCCAATGAATGTGACCATTTTTCTAAGGAGATGGGCTCCAAATTTCAAATGTCAATGATGGGACAAATGTCATTTTTCTTGGGATTAAAAATTTCACAAAGTCCCGGAGGCATTTTTATCAATCAATCTAAATATGCAAATGAGATTTTAAAGAATTTTGGATTTGATTCTTGTGCACTCTGCTTGACACTCCCATGATAGAGCTGCATACAAATGGATGAGGACCACTCAGGGATCATGGTAGATCAAACAAAATATCGTAGTATGATTGGATCCCTGATGTACCTCACAGCCAGTAGACCTGATATTTTGTTCGCTGTATGCATGTGTGCTAGATACCATGCTAAGCCTACCAAAAAGCACCTTGAAGCGGTTAAACGGGTCTTTCGGTATCTCCAAGGAACCATCAATATGGGTCTTTGGTACCAAGGGACACCGTATGTCACTAACAACCTATGCAGATGCTTCTGACCATGCAGATGTCAAGATACACGTCGAAGCACGCCGAGGTGCTCAGCTTTTAGGTGATAAGCTTGTGAGCTGGTCTTCAAAGAAACAAATGAGTACTTCTATATCCTCTACGAGGTTGAATACATAGCCATGTCATCTTGTTGTGCTCAAATCCTATGGATGAGATCCCACTATTATCCACTATGGCTTTGAATTCAATAAAATCCCTCTGTATTGTGATAACAAAAGTGTCATTGCCTCTCATGCAACAACGTTCAACATTCAAGAGCAAAGCATATTGACATTCGACATCATTTCATCAGGGAGCAAGTGGAGAACGGTGTGGTGGAACTTTATTTTGTAAGGACCTAATACCGCTAGCGGTGACATCTTCACCAAAGCTATTCCTAGAGAACGTTTTGAGTTTATCCTCCCACGACTTGGTCTAAAGAGTCTACAACCATAAACACTCAAACATCTTCAAGAGGAAGACGAGGAGTAAAATTTTTTCTTCATCCTTCTCTTGTAAATATTTATTCAAAAAGCAAAATACAAAATTACAAAACCAACAAAAAGCAAATAGAAAAATATAAAACTTTCAAAAATCCATAAAATTTGAAAACTCAAAAATTTTCAAAAATATTGTCATTTTGTCATGTTTTTCTTGATTCGATAATATCTATGGTCTTTGTGCTGTCATTCAAAGAGTGACACGGGTCTTTAGATGTTGTTCGAATGTACATAAAAAAAATTGAGAGAAAGAAAAACAAAAGGCTTATAGTCATTTCAGTCTATAACCCGGTTTTAAAGAAAGAACAGAGCCATGCCTTATCTTATTTTTCAAATCTCATGTTCTGATTCTAAAAACAAATGTTTGCCACTAATAAGACACATGTTTCCCTCATAAATATTTTTCCTTCCATAAATTCTTCTGAAAAATATTTGGTTATCTAAATGAAAACTAATAAAAATAACTCGGACTCAATTTTCGAAAATCATCTGAACTTGACATTTGTCAAAATCTCTATCTCTCAATCAACAACTTGTGTCATTGATTGAGGGGAGAATGATTTCAATTAAATCAAAAAGGTTATTTGTCATACAATTGGTTCGCACTGTTTGTCATGTTTTCAAAATATACTCAAGCATGTTTAATCTTTGGAGTTTAAAGTCTCAGATTTGATCCTTATCGGTTAAAATGTTTCATAAGCAAGTCACAATCTCCTCAAAAGCTTTCAAAAACAATTTAAGCTACAGAGATCACAAATCTCAAATGATTTGAAAATTGTGATCGGGGAGAATTTGTGATTTAAATTGGATTTAAACTGATAATTCGCCAAATGGTTTGTAAGTGATTAACAAGCTCTCATCCCTACATGTGCCAAACGATTTCAAATTTTCTATGCACATGTTAAGGGGGGGCATCTATATCAAACCAAAAAGGATTGAAACGTGATTGATTTGTTTCAATGTGTTTCCCTTATATGTGCAAAACACTTTCTAATCTTGATGCACATATTGAGGGGGAGCAACGTTTTGAAAACCACATCCTTTCCAAAAATGTTCGTAACAAAGTATGCAAAATACTAATTTTGATCAGGAAAGTGATGTTGATATCTTTTAGAAAATGATAATCAAAAAAATGAATCCTTCCTGTTGCCTCCATGTGCCAAAACTGTTTCAAATATATGATGCACATGTTGAGGGGGAGCTCATTTTCTGAAATATCAAAAACAATTCAGGTACAAAATGCTTTGATAATAAATCACAAGTATCTGGATTGATTTTTCAAATGGTTTTCAATTGGTTCCAATGACAGAAGAACAATACCAAAAGACCGACCGAATTTACTTTATGCATGGTGTTATAAGGATGGCTAGGTTAGGTATTCGTTCCCACGATCCCGCCAGAGCCAGAGAGATCTACCCAGGGACAATCCACTAGATAGTGTAGAGTCCTTAGGTATGATGAAAAAAGGAGAAAAGTGAGATATGGGAAGAGTGCAGACTGAGATAGAGCTAGAACCGGAATAAACCCAACAAGGTTCTAGTTATGATGTCTCGGTTAGCACTGAAGGGGTTGAAGAATGAAAAAGAATTGAATGAGAAAAGGGTGAAAAGAAATAGCCCTCCATTATCTCAACCTTAGGGCAGAAACCGGGTTCAATACATATGCTACTGGTGTTTACTAAGGTAACACCGGTATTGAAGACAAGACGTCATGGACCCAGTGATGCACTGCACTATATCTTCCCAAGCTACTCAAGTTCCTCTTAAAAGGACTTGTTTCATTCTCACAAGGGAACCTACATTATCTATCAACTTTCTCTTAGAGATTGTTGATATTGAAGAAGGAGACCCTCTCCCTACTCTCCGACATAGGAACCAAATGTGCACAATTGAGTCTAGAGCCACGAGATCATCAAATAAATCTCATTAGGACACTGTCAATGAAGACTCTCTGTTTCACACAATGTGAAAAGAGAGAATATATTTTAAGAGTCCAACGCATTATCCTTGTGTTATTGCCAAAACATCTGAGTGATATACAAACATATTCACAATGAAGATGGAAAGCCTTCTAGAGCCAACATCAAACAAGCTCTTGGTAGGTGGCATGTGAGATCTATCCAATAGATCAACCATGTGACAACTGAACAGAAACAATGGGCGATTCAAAATTATGAATCAATCATGGTTCATGTTTTGGATTGACGGATGCCTTTGAAAAACCGGTCGTTGTGCCAAAAATTCTTTTCTCTAACACATCGACTGTGTATTAATGTTTCAAAATTAAAAGGTGTTTATGATTGATAATTGATTTACCATAAAACCCTCGTTGTATTGCAAAACCCTTTATATTAAGCAATACCGCATTGTTTTTCAAATCATTTTTCATCAATCGTGAATCTCATTTCGCCGGTTCACTCACTGTTGTCTTATTTGAGACATTATCGGTTTGAGAACGCTAGAATTTGCATACCGCTAAAACCCTCAGGAGATTCTTCAATTATACCGATCACAGTATTTATACCTGACCAACGGGAACCGTGAGGCCGTGTACCTCAATTCAACGAAAGTGATCAAAGACACTTTCAGCACTTTATTGCTAATGTTGTATGCAGGTACAACCCAACGCTTGGTACCGATCGTAATGGAGAGGTCAATTCATAGCCGCATGCTCACACAACACATTCATCTCAAAAGAAATCATGATAAGTGCATCAACGACTCTGATATTTTCACTCCATGCTTCGCTACGCCGCCGCAAATATCATGAATCAACTAAAGCTTCCGCTACTCGGATGAGAAGATTCATGATCCGAATGAATGCATGTCGGGTCCAAAAGTCACTTACATCACATAATGTCAACACTACAAAGGAAGAGTCGAGATTTATGGTAGCTAATGATCTCAAAGTGGCTCAAAACTCATTATCACGCGGATCAGCTTAAAGACCTCCACTTATATTAACCAAACATGCAAAACATGAAGAATCAAAGACTACAAGCTAGAGCAAAAGAACTTTAATAAGAATCCAAGAACAATCTAAATGTTATATCTGTTTTGTATTCATTGTATTTGAGGTGATCTCCCTGTGGGAGATTGTTAGGATTTAGTAAACTAGTTATTAAAAGTGTTAGTCACCTCAAGTATATGTAATCGTTAGAAAGCTCGTAGTCGTAGTTATTTAATGTTAGTTAATATTTAGTTTAGTAATACCGCGGGAGGACGAATGGTCTTACCCACTGTATGCCCATCCACAGTAGGTGGCGCTTATGTAAGATACTATAAATACCCTCTACCTCCCAAGGTAGAGGGTTTGAGCTCATAATAATATTTTTTACTTTCTCTCTCACTAAGTTCCTAAACCTCTAAACTTTCTCTCTCTAAAACCTCAAAGTGTACGCCCATATTTGATCATGGTTTGATGTGTTTGTGATTTCCAATATGTTACATGTTGATCACATTTTTGTCCTACTAAGTGATAAAAGAGTCTCTAAGACTCAAAGCAAACATGTTCAACCTCCCTCTTCTTCATCATCCTCAATGAGCGAAGATGATGGTCTTCCGAACTCTAGGCTTCCTCCACTTGAGTACCTACAACAACTTCCGGAGTTAGAGAACCCATCAGCAGAGTTCAAGCAAACAAGGGGGATGTTCAAATGTATTGGCATGTACCTCACGAAGATGAGCAAGAAGTTGGACAAGCAGTGAGAGGTTTGTGTGAGTGTTTGGTACAATATGTTAAAACAATGATGTATTATGTATATTTGTTCTCCTAGGATGATAACTAAACTATGAACAAATGTGAACTAACCTCCGCTTGCAGGGAGATAACACCTATGTGTTATCAATTTTTCACCCCTCTTTACACCAGTAATGAAATTCGTTAGCCCCTGCTCAATATATGCCAATACGTATGTTAGTATATGTGTTTTGTTATTTCCTAATCACAACTAATTAGTTACACATGTTTACAGCAAAATTAAAAAATTTGAACGGGATTCGGGCTGTCAAAAATACCCTATGTTAAGGATTTGGCATCTCGGATAGCACGGAACCAAAAATTTGGTTCCGTCAGAATTGATCACACAGACCAGACGAAACCAAAATCCGGGTTCCGTCTATATAATGTTTTGGTTTCGTGGTCTTGCAACAGACCAGATACAATTTTGCTCTAATCTCGCACTCTAGATCACTCACTTTTGTTACTAGGATAGTTTTTACTGATACTTAATCATATTAGGATGTCTTGAACTAAATTAAACCAATAGGACATGCATTTCCCACCATAATTTGAAATTTCTCAAAATACACTCAAATTACCTTTCTGCATAAAGGAAGGGACCAAAAATTTGGTTCCTTGCATTCCAGGGCTATCCTATTTCCAGGATTTTGCAATGATTGAAGTTCATTTATTGCATATCTTTCACATCTTACTCAATACATCTTACTCACCTTCATATGATTAGAAACCACCATATTTATATGGATTAACATCAAACCAAACACAATTCCCCAACAATACTGTTAATACAAATAAGCCGTAAAAACGTTTATTTATATTTTACGATATTCTAATGTTTTGTCGATAACAAACGTAAAATCATTTTAACGAAACAAATAAAATACGTAAATGGTTTGAACTAATAGTTTCTAACATATTCACATTTTCACATAAAACACTAAAACAAGTATAAGTGATTTTATGATTTAATATTACATATGTACAACAACTAGTGTTTACATATTTGGGTAAAATATACATATAACTAGTATGTAGTATATTGGGTAATATAAATGGGTAGAAACTTAAGTATCATAAACCATTGGGCAAATACATTGAATGTAGTTGGGTACAACCCAAATCCCATGACCCATGGAGCTTGACCCATAACCCATTGCATGACATCATGCTTATATCATATATGGATAATATCCATAACCCATGGTTTTGACCCATACCCATGTAGGTGCATTGTACTCAAGAGATACATTGTATCTAGCTAAAGACCCATGGATCAACCCATGACCCATGACCCATAACCAAAATACCCATGGGTAATAGAGCGCCCCACGGATCCCTAGCTTTACGCTAGACGGATCCCTTGTGGGAGGGATCCGTGGGATCCGTGGAACAGTAGAATTTTTCCTCTATAAATAGTGAGCCATTTCTTCATTGTTGCTCACCCCTTTCTAACATACTTTCTCTTAGAGTTAAAAACTCTCTAACCTCAGATCCAAGAGATCTATGTTTGTAGTTTTGTTTTTGTCTGATCTTCTAGGTTCCTCTTAAAGGCAAGATCACCACCTTTGAAGTCGAAGCTCCAAGTCCATGAGTTGCCATGCTTCCTCATCATCAAGACTACAAAGTCTCTTGTTGGTGATTGTTTTTCTTCTCCTAAGAAGTGTTGAAGACATTTGTGAAAGGTGTCTCAAGTGTCAAGACGAAGATATTAGTGAAGGGTATCTATCGTCCATATCATAAGCACTGGTGGTAGGTGCTTAGAAGTCAAGACGCAGAATTATTGAAGGGTGCTTAGAAGTCTAGACACAAGACATTAGTGAAGGGTGTCTTGAAGATCTAGTTAAAGGCATTAGTGAAAGGTGCCTTAGATGTACATTCGATATGGTATGTTTCGATGTACAAGATAGATTAGTACTAGATCCAAGGATATTGATATCCTTGATGATGTTGTAAAAGGAGTTGATCTCCTTTGGGATTAGTCGTTGGTGTAGTGTTGGGTAGTAGTTCCTCCATTGCAATGGAACTAGGTGCTTAGCCTAGTACCTAATAAAGGGTAGGCGACGTTGTGTAGGTGTGGTTCACCTTGGTGTTAAAGAACTAGGTACTTACCCTAGTACCTGATAAATGGTAGGCGACGTTATGAAGGTGTGGTTCACCTTGGAGTTAAAGAACCCGGTGGTTAGCCTAGCACCAGAAAAAGGGTAGGCGACGTTGTGAAGGCTTCTCCGCCATAAGGAGATTGGTGTAGTGTTTACGAACTCTCGAGTAGGTGACTCGAGGAGTGGAGTAGGGCAAGGAAGGTGTCCTTGTAGCCGAACCACTATAAATACTCTCTTTGTGGTTTGGTGCTTCTTACTCTTATCTTTTCATAACATACCTTTATATGCTTGTTTATCAACATCCAAATAGATTGACATAAGTCGATCTAAATAGTTTAAAAGCAAGTTTTAATTGGCAAAACTATTCAACCCCCCCCCCCTTCTACTTTTCCACAATTGGTATCAGAGCTTCGTTACCAAGTTTCTTAAAGTATATTGTACTTTAAAAACTTGATACGATCCATGGTTAATTGAAAACTACAACGAAAGTTTTTCATAAAAACAAACATCATGTCTTTTAAAACTATATGTTTGGATGTTGATTTGATAACAACACTTTTTCTTATTCATTTTTTTCACTTAATTGCACTAATCCTCTTTGTCATGTTAATTAGTCAAAGCTCACATCTATCAAGCCATAGGATTTGCTTGATAATAAAGATTACCTTCCCTAAGAAGGTATCTTAAGCATAAAGGAGCTGGAATTGTCTTCTGACATTTTCTGTGTCATTTGTAAAGACATTCCTAAGTGAATTTGAGGTATGACTTTCCACTTATCTCTAAATGATATTAGTTTAATCAATAATTGTGATTACTTAGGCATTTATTTGAGTAGCTCTCGTGTATACACATGTTTTACATATAGCTTCATTAGGAAGCTTTTTCTCACATACGTGTCACTCTTTCGTCTAAAAATCATGGTTTATAAAACTTGTGTTTTGTCTTACTTAAATTCAAAAATTCCTCCTTCCCCATAAATAAACCCTCCGTCAATCACTCTATCAAATCCCTACTTTTCAAATCTTCCAAATTTCAAAAATTTCCTTTCACTCAAAACTTCATCCTCCTCACCATTTTCATCTCAACCGAAACTAAGAAGAATCGACTTCAACATGGTTTACATCGCCCTCGTGCTCATCGCCTTAACACTCATCTCACTTGTGTTTCCTATGATGAAGTTCAAATACGGAGACATATGCTTTGTGTTGTTAATCTACATTGGGGTTATATACCCAATCCTTTGTATCATCCTTAGCATTGAAATGAAATATTACTAATAATCTAGTTTATCTAGGTTGTTGTCATAATGTGTTTATCATTTCCTTTTTATTTTTTTTTCGTGATACATTAAAAGTCATGTATGCATGTTAAAAGAAAATGTAGGCTAAAACACTTATCTTGGTATAAAACTATGAGATCTAAAAACCTATGTTTTTCATCATAAAATCTGTTTCGTAACTACGATCCACGGATCCCGACAAATGTATACTAGCCGGATCCCTTTTCAAAGGGAACCGTGATCCGCCCTATGGAGAACAGCTTTTCATGCAAATAAATTAAAACCACTTTTCTTCTAAAAGTAATACTCCACTAGAATGTCAAAACCATAAGTGAGTTAAGTGTCATTGTTGTTAAAAAAACCATTGTTAATAAAAATCTAGTAAAAACGTTAGATAATCATTGGTTGACCACAAACATCACTTTCCATTAACTCATCATTTCTATAGGTTCGACTATGACGCATGAATATGAGTTTGATTTTTCACTCACTAGCGTCTACACTCCGAACATCTCCTTTGAGCCCAACACACCTGGCAATCATGTCCGTGGGTTCAATAATCTCGAATACCATCACTTCCACAAAGGACGATTGTAGACACCTTCTACAATTCGAAGAAAGTATCAATACCTCCTTCCGAGCCATAGGACTAGAATGTCTTCTTGAAATCAACGAGAAGATATGTCCAAGGTTCATAATGGAATTCTTCCCGTCAAGTTGAACTCGCTCGTAACGAGGATCGCTTCTCATCTCTTTGGTTTTATATCAAAAACAAAAATTTCACTCTAACCCTTGGGCATTTTGCTCACATCCTCCTAATTCCAAATCATGGACAATGTGCCTTCACCGAAGATTGGTCTCTTGATTCTCTCTTCAACTTTCGTGAAGAAAATAGTCCATATTGTTCACACATACATACCTCCCGGAAGATTTACATCGCATAATATGCAAACCTCGAATTATACTCCGATCCAAACATTATCTTCACACGGATATCCGAAGAGTACAAGCCTCTTGCACTCATCCTACGTGAAAATGTTTGGAGTCTTAGGGAAATCGAGAAATCCTTCCCGCTTGTTGTGCTCACATAATGTATTGTTTGCTAACACAACAACCATATTCGCCTACTTCTTCGCAAGACGAATTGTAAATCTTCAAAGCTCCAAGAATAAACTCATCCCTTATGGAATGTTCTTGACGCACCTCTATCATAACGTTATGCACTTTCATCCTCAATTTCAAAGTTCTGTACGCATTTGTGAACAAGATGATAGAACCGCTAAACATATCTCTCATGAAGACTTTCTTCATTCTTGATTCCACCAACACTCATCAACCACGTGATGATCCTTCTAGCGAAAACGCTCAAGGAACTTAGTAGTCTTTCAAATAGGATCAATCCTTTTGTACTCATGCTTTATCAATGTAATCCAATTTCTCTCTTGAAATAAAACATCTTACATTTGATATCTTAGTGTTAGAACCCCTTTAAACTAACCTTGCAATATAATGCATTGTCAAGATCATTGCATACCTTTAGTAAAGGTTCGCTAGCAGATGGACGGATCCCAAAGTTGTGCTAAGGACGGATCCCTTTAGGGAACCGTGGGATCCGGTAAACAGAAAATGCAATTGCAAGCATTGTATTTCAAACATATCCTTAGAACACCTCACACTAAACTTGACATAGTGTCTTAAGGCAAATTAAGTCCTTATTAAGTTAAGTAGATCCTTCCTACTCACACATAACTCACCTAGGTCACACTCAAAGACGCTTGTAGATCTATTGTTTCACTTTAATCCATTTACTCTTCCGTTCATTAAGCTCACACATCATTTTTTCATGACCCCTCATATCTAAATGTTGGAAACCTCTTATAGCAAAATTGATCATAATCATCCTTACGTCAAAATTGGTCGAAATTGATCAAATTCTAGTTTTTCCATCTTAAGTCTTTAGGATATTCTCCAAAAAGATTAATCTAAGTCACTATCTGATTTCTAGGATTATTTAGCTTCAATTGACACTCTCATCTTTAGTGTCATCCTTGTTCATTCATTGGACTCATGAAAGTTCCAATTCCTTCCATAAAAGGCAATCGTTAGCTACATCACTCATTACCTTCAAGTACTTAAGCACCCCTTCATTTAAGACCCTTAGGAGGACTGAAACACTCAAGATGATATAAATCTTAGACCTTAGAGACATCATTTCTACTCTTTCATAGCTGATGAGAGCCGGATCCCTAGGATTAGTTCAGACGGATCCCTCTGAGGAGGGAACCGTGGGTCCGGATGACGATTATGTCAAACCTTGCTAAAACAATCATTTCAACTCATATTTCTAACTCAAACACTCCATCTCATCTTAAATGAGTTCCTAGATCAGACAAACTCAGTTGACTCTTGGCATGTTAATCATCACATTCCAATGAATCCTAGTGGATTAAGGCTTAAATGTACTTGCCAAATCTCTTGCTTTATAAACCACATTGTTAGGACTTCCATAGTCATCACCTTCATCCTAATTTTCAGCACTTAAGAAACCCTTACAAACTTCTTGAAATCATCTCATCATGAGGAAAACTCCAAGTAGTAACTTATCCACCAAAGAACCACCCAAGAAAATTGCACGTGTTGTACACGAAATTTCTTCAACCGAATCATCTCCGGTCAAGCCAAAAAATGCAAGGATATCTTCTCAACCAATCAAACCAATTCCTAAAAGGATAGTACCCACAAAACTACCTATGCCAAATGATAACGCTACACCAGTCGTTCGGGGTCAAAGGAACTTCCTTTTCTTCAAGCAAGTTTTATAACACCCTAGGCAGTGAACCTAATCGTTGTAGTGTAGTATTAGGGTAAGCCACAGGTATTGATATCGTTCTCTAGGGGAATAGTGGCGTAGGGCTGAAGTGTATGTCGATTTAAGTCTAAAGGTGAGGGATGATTATTATTGTATTTTTATATTTTATGAATCTTTTCTGTGAAAGGTAGTGGTGGAATTAGTTGCTAGTCAACTATCCCAAAAGATACTAACTAAATTATGGTCTCCAACGTGAAGCGATTCTACTTATGATGTAATAATCCTGCTAGCTATCCAACTCTACCTACTGAATTGTCACGCCCTATTGATGGTTGAATGTCATGTCCTTATTCTTAACGTTGTGTTTCCTAAGGTCGTAATGTGCATTCTCAACTCTTTGAAGTCACCTTAAGTGTAGTAAACTAAATCCAATTACCATTCATAAACTAACTTTGAGGTTATCTTTAGGTTTAGTAAACAAAATCCACTAAGTCATTCATAAACTATCCAAGATTTATCAAGTATTAAACACAACGATAGCCTAGTGGCACTCCTAAGCCAATTACAATTAAGGTAAGAGACAACCAATCAAACAAGAGACAGTGGGATGCAAGAATTATAAACTAAACCAATTAGACTCATTGAAATTGTCACACCCCTAATGATGAAGATAGACAAAAGCATCATTAAGAAATCAATAAGATCTAATTAATTATATACAAGTTTCATACAATCATAAGCAAATACTAGATGAATTAGCCAAGCATAATTAATGAAGAGCAAGCAACAATTATGATAATTGAAGACATACCATAGGATTGGATAATCAAACAAACCATTACACGATGTTTATAGAGTGTTTGAAACCCTTTTAAGTTGCCGAAACACCTACCTAAACCCTAGAATCGGACTTAGGGTTTAGGGCTTACAAAAAAGTGAAGTTATAATGTTATATTTATAGGCATTTTTCTGTCGGCAAAGAGTGACGGCATCACACCTATAGAGTAACGGCTACCTAATTCATTTTTTTCACCAAACTGTAGATTTTCTTGTTTCGATGCTGGGCTTTTGAATCACTTAAACCGAAGTCCGTATGCAAAAGTTATGGCCAAAACAAGATCAGCTACTTCGGCGATAAAGTTGCATTTTGTGACGACGTCACCTTATGCTTGGACGTCGTCCTCTTCGCCTCTCGACGTCGTCTGGATCAAATCTAGGCCGTCCGAGGCGATGCCCCGTTTTTAAAAACCTGAAGCCGTCACTTGTAAATGACCAATTTTGCTATGAGCCGTCACAAAGTTGTCCCGACGGCGCGCAGCAGCGCGGACGCCGCCACCTTCGCCCAGAGCTTCAAGTCTCGATTCTTGATTTTGGCTATTTACTATATATCCGCCGCTTTTCGTCCAAATAAGTGCCATTCCAAAGAATTTGCCTTCAAGATATCTAAAAAGTGAAAATGAACGATATTAAGTAATAACGGATACAAAAGTGATCAAATAAGGGCTTAAACGACCCCGTAAAAAGGTACATTTTAAAACCTTATCACCAAACACCACCATACCTCCTAGGCCAAACAATATCATCTCCACTAAACCATCACCATTGGTTCCTAGAGCTATTTCTTTTACATCTTCACTATCATCACCACACCTCTACAATTTAGAAGATTTGCCTCCTAGGCCGTCTCATCCTCCTTCGCCGACAACATTCTCCTCATTAGGAGGAATAATGGTACAAAATCAAGGTGTTGAGTCAACATTAGCTCCTTCCGCCGTTTCCATCATATAATCCCATTTGGATTATGAGAAATCATCAAAGTCAACCACACGACCATATGGAAGTTGACACTTCTCTACCACCACCATCATTCTTGGTCGAGCCATTCTCAAATGAGCCTCCATCAATCCCTCCGTCGTTTGAAGCTCCACAAGCCGCTTCACTTGATCCTTCGCATCAAGCCATTTCATTTCTTCCACCGCCACTACCTAGCCATGACAAAGATTGTTATCATTGTCAACATGTTGAAAGTTTGATACATGAAGTACGAGAAGACCAACGTTTCATGTTCTATCACCTCGAATGTTTCGACGACATTAAACCTAAAAAAAACTTGAGCTATAAGATTTTAGTGGTGTCCTAGCATCAAGCGATAGTTGGTCCAAAAATTCCTAGTCATGTATTTTTTATTTTCTTAGTTTTTAGAGTCATGTATATTGATGAGTGTCTAAATACTCATCATTTTTGTACCATCTAAACTGCAAAATCATCTGAAAACACTCAGAAATGCATCAAAATGATGAAAATATCACAAACAAGTGTTTTATGTGTTTTAAATGCAAAAATATCAAAATCAGATGAAAACGTATCAAGTTTGCAAATGGGCGCTTTTAGTCCCCAAGTTTTCAAAAGTTGTCAAATCTAGTCCCTGGAATCCAAAAAATATGGATTTTTATCATTCAAGGTCCCTGAAATATTCTAAATTGTCAAAAATGATCCTTGAATGATTCTTTGGTCAAATGGCGTAAAAGGTCCCTCAAGTTTGAAAAATGTCAAAAATTAGTCCTTGGATATTTTAAAATGGAAAATGATCAAATATTATCCTTGTACTATTAAAGTTTGTCACGATTGGTCCTTTTGATATCTTTGGAAAAGTGTCATGTTCAGTCCCTCAAAGTTTGGAGAAGTTGCAAAAATGGTTCTTGTTATTTCAACAAAACCAAACCGGACCCTAATATCAAACCCAATCCAACCCAACTCCTGGCCCAAACCTTAGCCCAATCCCAACTTGACTCTTGACCCCCACTCTGAGCCGTCCAAATACCCACCGACCACCATAACCAATCATTGTGACTGCCTATTAATACCACTCCCAGCAAAAGTAAACCAGATGCACTGTGCATCTCCCTCACATTAACGCGTCAAAACCAGTGACTCCTCAAACCACCATGGTTTTCAATTCCACTTGCTCCAATCACCTTACCACCACCTTACCTTGTCCCCATCCACTACCACAATCATCCAAGAAGCTTTAATTGATTGAAACCTGCTTATAGACTTTTGGCGCCAAAATATCCAAATGGACGATTATGATGATTTTGTCCAATCCAATGGTTGGAATGAAGTGGGATACAATCAGAGATGTCGACAAGAGCTTAAGAGATCATTATAAAGAGGAGAGAAGCAATGTAGCAATATATCGAGTGTAACTTAGTTTAATATATGTCGTTTTAGTTAATTTCAAGTTTCCAGTGTATTTTAAAGCTTTTAAGTACCTTCTTAAGTATTCTCAGTGTATTTTGAATCCTTTTCAATAATAAATTGTTGTTCAAGCTAAATTTCAGTTTATGCATTTTCAAAGTTCAAAATCTCATGTGAATTTAATGTTGTTATTAGTTGTTACTTTGGACTGAATAAGCCATATAAGCTCCTCAGAAAGTTTATTTAAGCTTTTAGAAACATTTAAAATCAGTTTAGAAGTCAAACTCAAAATTCACCAAAAATACAAATAAATTAGTGAAAAAATAAAAAAATCACAAGAAATGGTGATCAAAGCTGGAGCAGGGTTGATATTGGATGGCCTTGGTTTAGAGCTTCTTGGGAAGCTATAGGTTATGGTCTCAGTCCTTGGTTCTCATTTTTTCACTTGGAATCCAGTTTGTAAGCTTTTTGCTAAATTTTGTTACCTCATTGTTCTATGTTGTTATTGATGTTGTTCAATGTTTATTTAGCTTTAGTATATAATAATATATGGTTATTAATCAAATGCATGGATGAATCAGGAAATCCTTTAAAAGGCTTCATTAATTAGGCTTATAAAGGTTGTTTTGATTTGCTAGTCTAACTTTTTTAAGAGTGTTTGTGTTATTGCTTTTGTTGTTCTCTTTCACACTTGGTCTAAATAACTAATCTCAGCAAAGAAAACCAGTCCTCATTTGTGAAATAGTCAAAATCATCTTTAAATCTCACTTGCTAGTTAACCTAAGGTTTTAGTTTGTCAAATTCATCATATTAGCTTAAAACTTGTTAAACTAGCTTAAATTAGTCTTAACATAACTTAATATTACATAATCAAGTAGTAGTATTGATTCAAAGTTCATATAAGTCAACCTTAGTGTTTTTCTTAAAAAGTCAAAATTTTCAATTTGGTCGCTTTTGAAAAAATAGATAATTTTAGTGTGTGTTTAATATTGAGATTTAGCTTATAAGCTTTTGGTATATTAAATTTTAGCTGCTTAACTTAATTAGAAAAATAATAGTTCATCTCTTCTTAGCTTATGCAGTGCTTATTTCTCAACTTCTTGGACCCTTGTCCGAAAATGGTGCCCTGGCACGTTGAGTAGTCCAATTTGATAAGCTCACACAGAGCTTATTAGTTGGTCAAAGCTTGTGAATCTTGGTTCTTTGGAAAGTCGACCTAGCCATCTTGAGGTCTCAAGCTTAAAATTCCATTTTGTAGCTTGTTTGTTTGGGTCGCAATAAGCTTAAACCTTGTCCCATTTCCTTTTTAACAATAAGATCATAAGTGCTTATTTGCTTATTAGTAGCTTTTCAAGATGCTTATCTGTGTTTTCTAGCTTAATATAAGTAGCATTAGCTTGTTTGTAGCTTATTTCAGCTTTGGTTCCAATTTATAAGCCTGTTTGAGCTTAAAACATCAAATAAGCTCATAAGCTCAATCAAGGTTTTTAAGCTCTCAAACAGCTTATTATTAAGTTGCTAAAATTCTGTCTTCATTAAAGTTTCATATTTTAAGTAGTTAAATAGTTTTCAAAAAGAAAATCCACAAAAACATCATTTTAAATATAGTGATAGCGTTTATTTAATATTAATTAGCTTTTTAATTTTTCTTTTCAGCTTATTATTAAGCAAATTCCGTTTTTATATTTTTCTTAACCTTCTGTCACCTTAAGTTATTTTTAGAAAAAGTTTCATAATTTTCCTAATCTGTTTAGTATTTATTATAATTTTAAATAGTTAAAAGTATTAGATAATTAGTAATAAATAATTAAAAAGCATAAAAAAATATCTTTTCAGTTCTAAAATTAGTTTTATCATATTTTAGATTTTTCTAAGTTAAAATTTTATTTTTCCAGGTTAATTTTATATTTTCTAGTATTTAAGTGTATTTTAAATCATAAATAATTAGTAATAAATAGATAAAAAGTGTAAAAAATATATTTTCAATTTTAAAATTAGTTTTATCATATTTTAGATTTTTCTGAATCATAATCTTATTTTTCTAGCCTTATTTCATATTTTCTTTTATTTTAGAGTATTATTAAATAATTAAAAATAGTTTTTAATTAATAGTAATTAAATAAATAGTTATAAAAATAATTTTATTTTTCTAATAATTTTCTTTTATTTTTAGGATTTCAAAAATATCATTTTCATATTTTTAGGTCTTTTATTTCTTAGATCTCACTTTTTATTTTGTACGTTTACGTAGTTTAATAAACGTACGTATTTACGTTTGTTAATCTGATTGTTGTGTTTTACAATTCTGTATCCAATTCATTCCAATCAATCAGTAGTGTAATAATCCATCAAAATCTTTACTGATCACTATCCTTAGTGATCATTCTATCATCTGAAAAGTTTTGAAACACCATTGAGTCTCCGTGGGACTTAACGACCCGGGAATCCACTATATCCTCCTGATTTAATTGCATTTGCTTTCGAGTGCTTTTAAGTTTATTACGGTTAGCCATTCACAAGTGGTCAGCTTGTGTGATTAAACTTGACTGTTCAGACCGAACCAAATTTTACCACGGAGCTTTAGCGCGGTGTTAAACCTTTTCGACCCATTCTTGCACATATATCATATTTTGTAAAAAGTTTTTTGTAAAGTTATCAAATTATCAAAAAGTTCATTAACACTTTTCCTAAAGTGTTAACAACACCAAACAAAATATAAAACAATAAAACAATCGGAACGTTTTCTATCTTGTATTTTCTTTAAGGTGATTCTTGAAGAGATACGATTTGGTTAAACGAGACGATATCAAAAATATTGTCCAAAAGTTTTAAAACCCTTTGCACAAATCTATACCTACGTCTTTTCAGTGGAACTTAATATATACATAAAAATCAACCACCGCAAATCAAGGCAAGACACCTACTAACCGGGGTGTAACCATTAATAAGTTTCGAACATCGATTTAAAACTTGCCTTTGTGTCCTTGTGATTGGGTGTACCTTTTTCAAAGAAGCCATTTCATTTGTGATTATTGGTTTAAGTTCACTTGTCGCTTTGCCTCGCATTTGTTTTGAAAATTGATTTTTAAACTTAGTGCATGCGACTGCTCTTCCGTCCACAAGTCCACTTTCTCGAGCTTGCTAATATTCCTCGTAGACGTAGAGGGACGTTCGCTCCTTCACTGCAATCGAGGAACGTCTAGTACCACCACCACCCCGTCGTAATGGCGTAAGACAAACCGATGAAAGAGCTTCTCCAAGCACCCATCGAGGGTTACGGAGATGCTATTGTTGTCCCAACCATCGTGGTTGATACCTTTGAGCTCAAACCGTTGCTTAATCTTGTAACCCAAAGCCTATTTTATGGTTTTGAGCGGGATGATCCTCATGCACACATTCGATGGTTTAACAAGATTGCATCTACCATCAAATACAAGAATGTCCCACATGAAGCAATTAAGCTTCTTCTGTTCCCATTTCTCTAGAGGGACAAGCCCGGAATTGGCTTGAGAAACAACCCCCTCGTTCCATTGAGACATGGGAGGTCTAGTCACCAAGTTCGTTAACGAATTCTATCCTCCATCCTAACTACAAGTCCAAGAATGAGATAATGAAATTTTCTCAAAGATTTGATGAATCATTCGGGGAGGCATGGGATCTACAAAGAGTTGTTCCGCAAGTGTCCGCATCATGGTTTTACCGAGTTAATGCAAATGGATACTATCTATAATGGTCTGAACCGCACTAATCAAGACTTTAAATGCCTCCTCGGGAGGTAATTTCTTGAGCAAGACCACTAAAGAAGCCTTGCAAATCATTGAAAACAAGTCCCGTGTCCGCCTTTCCGAGCAAAGACATATCAGTCTCGCTCAATGCTGGACCTTCATCATCTCCGTGAGTACATCTAGCACCGATGCTAAGATTGATAAACTCACGGATATTTTTCAGGCTTTGGTTCTTGCTAACCAAAAGAAAGTCACTTTCAAACACCACACACATGGTGAAGTGAAGACAGTTGAAGTTTGTGTTACTTGTGGTGGTCCTCATGCATACTACAACTGTACTGCCACCGATGGTAGTCCATTTGAAGCCAATGCTCTAGCCTAGTACTTCACATCGTGGAGGTAATCAATACCGTCCAAAATGAACCAAGCTACCGTAACACTTATCGCAGCACCACCCGGTTTTAACCGAATCCTAACATACAAAACCGAATCGAACCAACCTAGAATGAACCAAGGTTATCAAAACCAAGGTAATTTCTATCCCGAACCCAATCAAGGTTTCCAACATCAAGGAAATCTTAATCAAAACACTTTCAATCGAGGGAATCAATTTCAGGGAAATATGAACCCTAATCAAGGGAATTTTGGCTATAATCAGAACATACGGCCTCAAATTATCCCTCCACCTCCTCCGATCACATCATCTGATGAGCTTTTAAAGCAATTCATGAAATCTCAAGGGAGACAAACAAGTTGTTGGTCGGGCCGACTGAATTAAAGAAGTCTTTAAATGATCAACCCTCTCAGAAAACTTCCGAAAGCAACACGATCGCTAACCCGAGGCGATGCAAAGGCGTATCATAACCAAGTGGTGTTTCATACAATGGACCTGCTATTCCTACTACCTCTTCTTCTTCTCTCCCTAAGGTAGTAGAAAGTGAACCTAAGACACACAATGGACCTTCGACTCCAATGCCTCCTCTACTAGGAGCAATGAGTCAAGTTACCAAGGATACAACGGACAAGGTGCATTTTTCAAGCCCACGAAGTACCAGACACGCCCCACCTTCTGGGTAGTCCAACTCAAGTTGTCCAAACCCAAATCAAATCCGAGTTGTTTTGAACCTCCTAGCTCTCATGAGAACACCAAATCCAAATCTTCTATTCCTACCCATCACGCTGAATGAGCAAAGCTCCGCTTAAAAGCTACATCAAATGGACAAATTTTTTCAAATTTTCCAAGAGCTACATTTTGACATAAGTTTAAGGATGCTATCATGCGATGCCCAAGTTTGCATCAACTCTCAAACACATGTTATATAGAAAGGAGATGGGCGGATTGAAAGATCAACACATATACAAAACAATAATAAGACCGGTTAGGCTGTGAGTAATGTGAAAAGAGAAAACTTGAACAACCAACCTTCAAATGAAGGTTATTACATGATTTATATAGGCAAGGAGCTAGGGCAACACTCCCTCTCCTTCCCTATTCCTTAAGTTTGGGCCAAGCTTATGGGCCTTCTACATAAGCTTGACCTTAAAAAAACATAAAGGCCATAATAAAGCTACCTATTACATATGAAATATAAATACTTGAAATACTGTTTAGGAGTGATTCCAACAATCTCCCTCTCAAGTATATATGAATGAAACGGTGAAGCGCTTGATGTAATAGTAGCAGTTGACGTCTCCTGACATTCTTCTTTCTTGTGAGAAGAATTGCCTTGATTCGAACAATCTACCCAGTGTAGAGAGATAGTTATCTTTGAACAGCGCTTTGACGCCTCTTTAACTTTGTTCTTTGATCATTGTTCTTTGTGGTGAGAGTGATAGTATGTTGTTGCCCATCGCCCCGCTTCGTCCGCTGCTCTGTTCCACGCCATTCTTCTCAACATGCTCACACTTTGACGTTGGAATTCAATACTGATGAAGTTCTTTAAGTCTTTGACTTTGTAGATTCTTTGGTTTGACGAAGAATCATTCGGACGGTTGTGTTGCTTTTGAATAGAACTTCCATTAGTGATGATGGGCGGAGCATGAAGAATCAAAGACGATCATCCCGCCCCGGAGCTTCCATAAGAAGAAAACATTTCAAACGGTTAGTAATAAGCGGTTTCCGACACTTACAAGTTTGAACCGAGAGAGTGTCAACAAAGATAGTGTGAGACACAACTCTAATTTTACAAAGGCGTTCCTGAATCGAGTCCACAAGTGAGATAACGCATGTACGGGGCAGCCTAAAGTTCGGATGAGTCGCCGAGGTACACCGAAGCATCACCTCACCCATCAGAGACCGCTTTGAGACACACCGCTAATCCACGGGAGTTACCGGGCGACCCACCAGGGTGTCGTTTGATGTTGACCCCGCGCAGAGTTTCCATTCAATCACCGAGGATCACGATGTGAACCTCTCATAATGTTCTCTACGCATTGCTAAGATCTGTGAAGGACTCGATATGAACCACCGATGATCTTATTAGTTGATCATCAAGTGATTAAATGTCAAGTGTTCCTAAGAGATCTTTTGATGAATCTCGTGGCTCTAGACTCAATAGTGCTTTGGTTTTCCAAGCGAGACTAGGAGAGGGTCTCCTTCTTCAATACCAGCAATCTCTAGGAGAAAGCCGATAGTTTACGTAGGGTTCCCCGTGAGAATGAAACAAGCTTCTGTTGAGAGAAACTTGAGTGGATAAGTTGTTTAGTGCATGCGCCATCGGGTCCATGACGACTTTTAATCTTCAATACCGGCGCCACTAAGTGACAACCAAGAGCATATGAATTGAACCCGTGTCTGCCCTAAGTTGAATAACTGAGGGCTATTTCTTTTACCCTTTTCTTTGCATTTCTTTTTAATTCTTCAACTCCTTCTTTCTCCGATTCTCATTTTTCCTTTTTCAATCATACCTAAGGACTTCTAAATACTAACTATTTGTAGTGTCCTTGGTAGATCCTCCCGCTCAAGTGATCATAGGACGGTTATTACTAACCTTAGTCACCTTATAACTCCATGACTAACCTATGTTTGCCATTAAAACCATCAGTATGAAAAAATGTCTCTCAAAGGGTTTGTTAATGAAAAACATGTTTGAACCATTGTGAGAGATGATGTTTTTCATAAATACTCCCCCTCCACATGTGCTTAATAGTTTTAATGGTTAAATGCACAGTGAGGAAAGAGCGCCGACTTTTGAATTGATCCAATCAAGATAGACAATCCTCAGCGAGACACGGTTACGCTGCATAGTTAAAGAGTTACATTGTCGCTTTAGGTGACAACTAGCTCTAATAACTAACTTGAAGGTGTAGACAAACCTTGGAAGGTTGTCAAACCCGTCAGAGTTCATGTCTATCAAAAGTTTCTAGAATGGTACATTCTACTCAGACAAGTCCTTTGCAGACACGCTTACATCACTAGCTTAACTAGCTTGAAATTATTACCCGCCCGTGACAAGTCTTTTCGAAGTTACTAACAGTTAAGTATCGCCAATTGCTGGTTAAGTCTCGAGGTACACGATTCATTTGCATTTTGTACAACATATTTCTTATCAAACAATTTTCTCCCCCTCAAAAATGGCATATTAAAGTGTTATTTTTGAAACGCTTGAGAATAAATATGACCATTTCGAGTGTTGCGGGAAGAATGACCACTGTGAACAATTTTGAACAAAGTTTCAGAATACCCCCTCAACAAGTGATATAAACGGTTGAGGTTTTGAAAGTCTTGTGGAAGTACTTGTTCTTTTGAGCAAAACCTTGAAAAAATGAAAGGTTTGATAGGTTTTATTCAAAAGTAAGAAGCTTTCGCTCCTTTTCTAAGGATTGTGGCATCAAGCGTACTACGTGGTCCTTTCTTGACCATTACGGTTGTACACCGCTATGTGTGCACAAGCCATTGACAGATTAAATCACACATCCAAAATTATATGAAGGAAACAATTCAAGGGGTACCGTGAGTTGCAGGATATTCCTGTGAGTGCGCATT
>OU343220.1:148261385-148342602 GCA_910596185.1 Chrysanthemum makinoi
CCTTCATATGGATTTGTGCGGACCAATGAGAGTGCAAACGATAAATGGGAAGAAATACATTCTAGTCATTGTTGATGACTACTCTCGATTTACTTGGGTAAAGATTTTGAGGACAAAGGATGAAACTCCAGATGTCATCATCAAACTTATCCAACAACTTCAGGTTCGACTCAACAATGCTGTTAGAATTGTTCGAACAAACAATGGCACATAGTTTGTTAACAAAGACTTAATTCAGTTTTATGAAAGTGTTGGAATCAGTCATCAACAAAGTGTTCCACGAACTCCTCAACAGAACGGTGTAGTTGAAAGACGAAATTGAACTCTTGTGGAAGCCACAAGAACAATGCTAATTTATTCAAAGGTTCCAATTTTTCTATGGGCTGAAGCCATTGCCACCGCTTGCTACACCCAAAATCGTTCCCTTATTCATACCTCTCATGGAAAAACTCCATATGAACTTGTTCATAAACGAAAACACGATCTCTCCTACCTTCGTGTGTTTGGTGCTTTGTGCTATCCAACGAATGACGGTCAAGATTTAGGCAAATTAAGAGCAAAGGCAGATATTGGAGTTTTTGTTGTTTATGCACCAAACAAGAAGGGTTACCGAATCTACAACAAAAGAACTCGAGATATCATGGAAACTATTCACGTCACGTTCGATGAGTTGTCCGGGCAAATGGCTCCAGGACAATCCAATTCTGGACCCGCATTTCAACCTTCATCAAGTAGTCCTATCAGTTCTACTCTTGTTCTAAATTCCTCACCAACAACTCCGTATGTACCTCCTTCAGAAGATGATTTGAAGAAATTGTTTGATCCAATGTTTGATGAACATTATGAGCCAAGTGCAAATGATCTGTCAATTCCATCAACAGAGGCTGCTCCTATCTCTGTCAATGAAGTTAACCCGTCAGTATCTATGTCATTAAGTCAAGAAGCACCTGCTGCTGATCACTCTATCTCATCAACAAATCATCAATCATCGAGTATACATCATGGAATTGTGTCTGGTACCTATGATGGAGATAATCCCTTTGCTACTCCTGAAGATGCCCCATTTGAAAACATATTTGCCCCTGAATCATCATCAGAACCATCTTCATCATGAGAAATCGACTCTGCTACTTGAGTTCCTCAACAACAACTACACGAACACCTTAGAAAATGGACACATGATCATCCATTGGACAACATCATTGGTAACCTCTCTCGTCCAGTATCCACTCGTAAATAACTTGCAGCTGATGCCTTATGGTGCTTCTTCAACTCCGTACTCTCTAAGATCGAACCTAAAGATGTCAAAAGTGCCATGAATGAAGACAGCTGGTTCAATGCCATGCAAGAAGAAATTCATGAGTTTGATCGACTAGATGTATGGGAATTAGTACCTGCTCCTGACTGTGCTATGATCATTGCTGTAAAGTGGATCTTCAAAGTAAAACTTGATGAGCATGGCGATGTTTTAAAAAACAAGGCTAGATTGGTTGCAAAAGGATACCGTCAAGAGGAGGGGATTGACTTTGAAGAATCATTTGCTCTAGTTGCTCGTATCGAAGCAATCAGAATCTTCTTGGCTAATGCTGCAAGTAAGAACATGGTAGTCTATCAGATGGATGTCAAGACGGCTTTTCTTAACGGAGATCTGAAAGAAGTCGTATACGTCAACCAACCTGAAGGCTTTGTGAATCCAGTGCATCCTACTCACGTCTATCGTTTGAAGAAGGCTCTTTACGGTTTGAAGCAAGCTCCAAGGGCGTGATATGATACGCTATCAAAGTTTCTTCTATCTACTGGATTCAGCAATGGAGCAGTTGATCCGACATTGTTCACCAGAAAGTCAGGCAAACATTTAATTCACGTCCAAATATATGTTGATGATATTATTTTTGCTTCAACTGACCCCAATGAATGTGGTCGTTTTTCAAATGAAATGGGTTCCAAATTTCAAATGTCTATGATGGGACAAATGTCATTTTTCTTGGGATTACAAATTTCACAAAGTCCCGGAGGCATTTTTATAAATCAATCTAAATATGCAAATGAGATTTCAAAGAAATTTGGATTTGATTCTTGTGACCCTGTTGACACTCCCATGATAGAGTGTACTAAACTGGATGAGGACCACTCAAGGATCATGGTAGACCAAACGAAATATCGTAGTATGATTGGATCCCTGATGTACCTCACCGATGAGCCGGACATTTTGTTATTTGTTTGCATGTGCGCTAGATATCAGGCTAAGCCAACCAAAAAGCACCTTGAAGCGGTTAAACGGGTCTTTCGGTATCTCCAAGGAACCATCAATATGGGACTTTGGTACACGAAGGACACCGGTATGTCACTAACAGCCTATGCAGATGCTGATCATGCAGGATGTCAAGATACACGTCGAAGTACGTCTGGAGGTGCTTAGTTTTTGGGTGATAAGCTTGTAAGCTGGTCTTCAAAGAAACGAATGTGTACTTCTATTTCCTCTACAGAGGTTGAATACATAGCCATGTCATCTTGTTGTGCTCAAATCCTATGAATGAGATCCCAATTATCTGACTATGGCTTTGAATTCAACAAAATCCCTATGTACTGTGATAATAAAAGTGCCATTTCTCTCTCATGCAACAACGTTCAACACTCAAAAGCAAAGCACATCGACATTCGACATCATTTCATCAGGGAGCAAGTAGAAAAGGGTGTGGTGGAACTCTATTTTGTGAGGATGAATTCCGGTTAGCGGACATCTTCACCAAAGCTCTTCCTAGAGAACGTTTTGAGTTTATCCTCCACGACTTGGTCTAAAGAGTCTTCAACCAGAAACACTCAAACGTCTTCAAGAGGAAGACGAGGAGTAAATGTCTTTCTTCATCCATCTATTGTAAATATTTATTCGAAAAGCAAAATACAAAATTACAAAACCTTCAAAAACCAAAATAGAAAAATATAAAACTTTCAAAAATCCATAAAAATTTGAAAAATCTGGAAAAATTTCAAAAAAATATTGTCATTTTGTCATGTTTTTCTCGATTCGATAATATCTACGGTCTTTGTGCTGTCATTCAAAGAATGACACGGGACTTTAGATATTGTTCGAATGTTTAAAAAAAAATAATAAAAAAATAATATTGAGAGAAAATGAATCAATGGTTTATTGTCATTTCAGGCAGTAACCCATTTTTAAAGAAAGAACAGAGCCATGGTTTATCTTGTTTTTCAAATGTCATGCTCTGATTCTATAAACAATTACTTACTATCTAATGAAAACTAATTGCTTTGATAAAATAACTCGGACTAAATTTTTGAAAATCACCTGGACTTAACGTTTGTCAAAAACGCTATCCTTCAATCAATAACATACGTCATTGATTGAGGGGGGGAATGATTTCAATTAAATCAAAAGGTTATTTGTCATACAATTGTTTTCAAAAGCTCATCATGCATGTTTAATCAATGGAGTTCAAAGTCTCAAAATCCGATCCTTATCAGTTAAAATGTTTTCATAATCAAGTCACAATTCTCCTCAAAAGCTTTCAAAATAAATTTAAATCTACAGAGATCACAAATCTCAAACGATTTGAAAATTGTGATCGGGGGAGAATTTGTAATTTAAATTGGATTTAAACTGATAATTCTATAAATGGTTTCACAAGTGTTTAGCAAGCTTTCCTCCCCACATGTGCCAAACGATTTCAAATTTTCCATGCATATGTTGAGGGGGAGCATTTATTTCAAACCACAAAGAATTGAAACGTGATTGATTTGTCTCTAAGTGCAGGTTCCTTCTAATATGTGCAAAACTCTTTCAAACCTCGAGGCATATATTGAGGGGGAGCAAACTTATGAAAACATCATCCTTCCTCAATATGCTTTATCTACTTGATTTGATCAGGGAAGTGATGTTGATATCTTTTAAAAAATGGTAATCAAAGAAGTTAATTCTTCCTCTTGCCTCCGTGTGCCAAAACAATTTCAAATACATGATGCACATGTTGAGGGGGAGTTCTTTTTCTAAAAATATCAAAAACAATTCAGGTACAAAATGCTTTGATAATATATCACAAGTATCTTGATTGATTTTCAAATGGTTTTCAATTGGTTCCAATGGCAGATGAACAATACCAAATAGACCGACCAAATTTACTTTATATATGGTGATATAAGGATGATAAGGTTAGGTATTAGTTCCCATGATTCGCCAGAACCTGAGGGATCTACCCAGGGATAATCCACTAGATAGTGTAGAAGTCCTTAGGTATGATGAAAAAAGGAGAAAAGTGAGATATAGGAAGAGTACGGACTGAGACAGAGCTAGTACTGGAATAAACCCAACAAGGTTCTAGTTATGAAGTCTCGGTAAGCACTGAAGGGGTTGAAGAATGAAAAAGAATTGAATGAGAAAAGGGTGAAAATAAATAGCCCTCCATTTATTCAACCTTAGGGCAGAAACCGGGTTCAATTCATATGCTACTGGTGGTTACCAAGGTAACATCGGTATTGAATACAAGACGTCATGGACCCAGTGACGCACTGCACTACAACTTCCCAAGCTACTCAAGTTCCTCTTAAAAGGACTTGTTTCATTCTCACAGGGAACCGACATTATCTATCGACTTTCTATTAGAGTTTGTTGATATTGAAGAAGGAAACCCTCTCCCTAGTCTCCGGCATAGGAACCAAATATACACAATTGAGTCTAGAGCCACGAGATCATCATATAAATCTCATTAGGACACTGTCTATGAAGACTCTCTATTTCACACAATGTAGAAAGAGAGATTATATCTTATGATTCCTACGCATTATCCTTGTGGTATTGCCAGAACATCTGAGTGATATGCTAACATATTCACAATGAGGATGGAAAGCCTTCTGGAGCCAACAATAGATCAACCATGTGACAACTGAATAGAAACAATGGGGCGACTCAATCTTTTGAATCAATCCTGGTTCAGGTTATGGATTGACGGATACATTTGAAAAACCGGTCGTTGTGCTTAAAAACTCTTTTCTTTAGCACATCGACTGTGTACTAATATTTCAAAATAAAATGTTTTTATGATTGATAATTGATTTTCATTAAAACCTTCGTTGTATTGCAAAAACAATTTCTATTGAGTGGTACACGATTGTTTTTCAAATCTCTTTTCATCAATCAGTGAATCTCAATTCGTTAGTTCACTCACTCCGTGTTGTCTTCTTTGAGACGTTCCGGTTTGAGAACAGCTAGAGCAGCTGCGAAACCCTGTCAAGGAAATTCTTTGGAATTATACCTGATCACAGGCAGTACTTGTACTGATCAACGGGGAATCGTGGGCCGTGTACCTCAATTCAATGAAAGTGATCAAAGACACTTTCGTGCACTTTATTGCTAACTGTTGTATGCAGGTACGCCCGATGTTTGCAGCTGATCAGAATGAAGCGGTCAATCCATATCTGCATGCTCACTCAAACACATTCACTTCTAAAGAAATCATGATTAGTGCATCAATGAATCTGATATTTTCACTCCATGCTTCTACTACGCTGCTGCAAATATCATGAGTCAACTAAAGCTTCCGCTACTCTGATAAGAAGAAATCATGATCCAGTTAGTGAGCATGTCGGTCCAAATGTCACGACATCACATAACACCAACACCACAATGGAAGAGTCAGAGATTTATGTTAGCTGATGATCTCAATGCTGGCTCAAAATTCATAATCACGTGGATCAGTTAAAGACCTCCACTTGGATTAACGAAACATGCAAAAATGAAGAATCAATGACTACGAACTTCAGAGCAAAGAACATTAACAAGAATCCAAGAACAATCTTATTGTAATATCTGTTTGTATTCAATGTATTTTTTGAGGTGACCTCCCTTAGGGGGAGATTGTTAGGATTTAGTAAATCCAGTTATTAAAGAGTCGGTCACCTCAAGTATATGTAATCGTTAGAAAGCTCGTAGTCGTAGATTATTTAAGTTAAGTAGTATTTAGTTAAGTAACACCGTGGAGGACGGACGGGTCTTTACCCACTGTATGCCTGATCCACAGACCGTAGGTGGCGATTTGTGTAAGACTATAAATACTCTCTACCTCCCAAGGTAGAGAGTTGGAGCTCATAATAATACTTTCATTTTCTCTTACTAAGTTCCCAAACCTCTAACTATTTCTCTCTCTAAAACCTTGAATTATACACCCACTTGATCATGATATAATGTGTATGTGAAATCCAATATGTTACAGTATCACATATTGATCATATGAGACAATATTTCTATTTTCCACATTATCAATATCTGACTCATAAGTTTCATGAGATTGTACTTCGTTATGTATCTTTTGCTCATCAACTTCATCGTATAGTTTTAATACCTCTGAAATGATTGAATCTTTGGATGGACCATAAGTTTCATGAGACAATATTTCTGACTCATAAGTTTTAAAACCTTGAATTATACGCCCACTTGATCATGATATAATGTGTTTGTGAAATTCAATATGTTACAGTATCACATATTGATCATATGAGACAATATTTCTATTTTCCACATTATCAATTTCTGACTCATAAGTTTCATGAGATTGTACTTCGTTATGTATCTTTTGCTCATCAACTTCATCGTATAGTTTTAATACCTCTGAAATGATTTGAATCTTTGGATGGACCAGCCTGTTGTGGTGAAGAGACCTTTGGAGAAACCATTGGTGAAATTCTAGCCATGAAGATTGTGCAGGCGAGTAGGTTCATCATCGACATCGAGTCAAATGCATCATCGGCTACTTGAAAAGCATTTTGATGATTGTGACCTATTTCCTGAATTGGCTGGTCATCCACATCAGCATCATAGGTTTTGCCATTTCCCTCAGCAAGAAACAACAACTCTTCTTCATCCAAAACCGCACCACTGTCTTGAGCTTGCACCAGCAGCATCTTGTCCCTGAAATACTCTGCATTTTGAGGGCGTTTTGGAGATGTGCAGTTCCTTGCAATGTGTCCATCACCACCACAGTTGTAGCACTTGATTGGCTTTGCTTGTCCTTGATTTGCATTCCTTCCACGATTCTGATTAGCCACATACCCTCCAACAGCTCCAGTATTTCCATAACCTGCTCCAATCATCCCTTGTTCATATCGTCTTCCTTGCACATTCTGCACCACTACCCTTCCATCTCTAACAGTAGCCTGATTGTGTGGATTGGATGCTGTTCTGAGGTTATTGTTGGTGTGTGGGATGGAATTTAGATTTTGACTGACCATGAGAGATAGTTGATTGATGAAGTTTTCCATGACTGTGTTTGAGTTTGGAGGCATGTATGTTGGATCAGGAATGAGCTTGTGATTACCATTACCCGTGGGTATGACTTGAGAAGCTTTGGTGGTAATTCCAACATTGGTGTAAAAGGCTGTTGAATCATTTGACGAACTTTTTTCTCCGTGTTTAGATTTGAAATGTTCAAGAACCATTCGTTCAAACATAGCATGTCTCTCATTCTGAAGCAGGAATGCATACAATTGCTCATAGTTAGTGTTCCTGAAACCCTTAGTTAACTTGACTGAAGTGACGAATTTGTGCCATTCGGGATTCATGTTGTTCACAAACTTTGAGTTTAGCTGAATATTTGGCATAGTCATTTTGATATTCCTCATGTCATTCACAAGCTTATGGAACCTCACATAATATTCATTGACACTTTCTCCTGGTTTCATCTTAAAGTGCTCAAATTCATCATACAATTGTGATTCTCTGTCTTCCTTAGTCAATTCAGAACCTGAGAGAAGCATCTTGACATTATCCCAAACCGCCTTGGCTTCAGTGTTGTGATTGATAAGCTTGTAGATATCTTTTGGAAGACCCTGAAGTATAATGTTTGAAGCCCTGATATCAGCATCATATCTCTTTTTCTCCTTATCACTGAGCTCATCATACGTCTTTGGTCTGTCCAAACCTAAGATCACTGTACCATCCGCAACAGTTTCAAGAACATCTCTGGTGGTCTCAATTTGATAAGGTCCTTCATCAATCGATTTGAGAATGTTGACCCCATTTTCCTTTCCCAGACAATACAACCTAATTCGTTGAGCCCACGAGTCATAGTCAGTTCTGTCAAGCATGGGTGGACGAGTATCTGATCCAGCTGCTTGAACATCCTCAGCTACAGAAGAGGTGATTGTAGGCACGTTGGTAGACATGTTTACAGATTTCACGGGATTTTAGAACTCTACGATTAAACCGGGAAATATATTTTTTGACGGGATTTTACTAAATCAAGAGAAAACCGTATTAGAAACAATAATCAACCAAGTCGCTATAACCCTTGAAGACAAGTCGCTAAGTCACCAAGTCGCTAAGTAACAACTCGCTAAAAGCTCAAGTCGCTAAAGCAACAACTCGCTAAGCTGACAAGTCGCTAAAGAACAACTCGCTAAGTGGGCAAGTCGCTAAGGAACAACTCGCTAAGAGGCCAAGTCACTAAAGAGCAACTCGCTAGTCACAACAAAGTCAAGTCGCTGAGAATAATAAAGACAAGTCGCTACGTTGAACAAGTCGCTAGCCGAAGTGGTACATCCACTACTTTGTATTATTTGTCGCCTTGTCGCAATAGACAAGTCGCTAGAGCTCAAGTCGCTACCACTTCAACTACAAGTCACTGAAAACTAAAGAAGCAAGTTGCTACGAAGAAAAATTATCCGAGAGTCAAGTCGCTAGCTAGAAAAACTTAAACACAACCCTTTTTAATCCAAAACTAACCCAACGACAGTGATTCAAGTTTTCCAAATCAAAACCCAAGCACTTACAATGATTCTAAACACAAAAGTACAATCAAAATTCAAACTTTAACACAACAAATGATCCAAATGATGCAAAAACCACTAAACTTTTTCAAACCCAAAAACCATATAAAACCACTAGAAATCCAAGAACATGTAAGAGAGATGATCAAACCATGGCTCTTGATACCATTTGTAACATATTGGATTTCACAAACACATCAAACCATGATCAAATATGGGCGTACACTTTGAGGTTTTAGAGAGAGAAAGTTTAGAGGTTTGGGAACTTAGTGAGAGAAAGTAAAAGTATTCTTATGAGCTCCAACCCTCTACCTTGGGAGGTAGAGGGTATTTATAGTATCTTACATAAACGCCACCTACGGGCTGTGGATCAGGCATACAGTGGGTAAAGACCCGTCCGTCCTCCACGGTATTACTAAACTAAATACTAACTAACATTAAATAACTGCGACTACGAGCTTTCTAACGATTACATATACTTGAGGTGACCGGCACTTTTAATAACTGGATTTACTAAATCCTAACACAACAAGATAGTAATCCAAACATATCCCTTTAGGATTTGGTGGAATTTGTAATAGATACGGGTGAGAAGCATCCCGTAAAGAAGGGCAGCGGTTCCTAGCAAGGGTATGTCCACCATCCTCTTAGCAATGTAGTAGGCTAAGTTGAAAGGTTGGCGAGTTGACAAGCTATAGATCATGTAACAAAGGCACGCATTGATGTGGTCCCGATTTCCTATAGTGCGTAACACATTTTCCCTTAGAACCTCTTCCTACTTTTTGAATTGTGGCTTAAGCTCATTCAGCTCCATGCCAAAGGGATCCTTGTTAACTTCATTACCCGTATGGGTTGTCCTAGTGGTTTGAGTTCTAGGGAGAAAAAGGAGTTCTAGGATAATTTCCTTTGCAACTAGAGGAGTGTCGTATGGAGGCATACGGTTAACAATTGAATCAAGTATTGAAAGGGACCACTTGTCCGTGTAAAGGCATGCACCTTCAAATGGAATGCAGAGGACTTCCACAAAGTTGCGGAGAGGAATGTGAAAATCTTGTTGATTGATTTTGAAGCGAAGAGACAAAAGACCATTATCATTAGTTACAATCATTACACTAGCATAGAACGAACCTAGGATAAATTTGTTCATTTATGTTTAGAATACCATCAAAGTGAATGGTGGCAAGTTCGTTATGAATGTTTGTGCCTTCAAGGAAGGATGGGTCAATAGTTTTACCTTCATGGAAATAACATTTTTCAAGTGCCTTAAAGATTTTCACTTCTTCCTTAGAGAGACCCTTAGTTTTGTGGTGTTTGGGAATGTAGTTAAGAGTATCCTTGTGATCATAAAAGGTTGTGGGAGGTATGTTTGGTCCTAGATACAAAACAATTTACATTTTAGTCAAAACGAAAGAGAATTTTGATATTGTGTTCTAGTGTATGTCTGTATGAAAATGATGTGGAGGTACGGCTATCTCGACTCCTTTTAATGCATAAAAATAAATTCTTAAGTAGTTTAGTAACAAAACGGGAGATAACCTAAACACTCCTAATTCAATGTGGCTTCAACTAAATGTACCCGAGAATACATATTAATTATGTAATTTCTTTAGCATTCAAGAGAAATTATGCAAGTGATGAAATAACGTTTTCTATTTGTATGAACAATGAGAAATTGTTTGTCCTAAAGTGAGAAGTTTTTCATTGACATGGAGTTTTTAGCTAATTATGATAATGCCATATGAGATGTAATTTCTGACTAAGAAAAACATGATTAGTTAACTAATTTTAACAAATGTACTTCATGATTTGTCTAAGAATAATGTGTAATCGCCATGTTTGGTTTGTGCAAAAATTAAAAGCCCTAGACTCATAATCAAGGGAAGGAAAGTAGTAAGAAGACTTACAATGTTGGTTAAGGCTGAGATTGGTTGAAGAGAATACCTCAATTGTGAGTTAGGTGCATTCTTGGAAGGGTTTGAGTCGTTTGTGAGTTATGAGGGAAGATGTATTTGTTAAATAATTTCAAAAACTGTTCCAGGGAACCACATATAGGACGGAACCAAAACAAGGGTTCCGTCCTTGTTGTCGTTTGGTTCCGTAGAACTAGATTGACTTTGGTCAATTTTTGTTGTGTTTGGTTAAACTAATATTTGGGTTAAGGTTTCAACTATAGGTTTGGTTCCATTAGTCCTAATCCGAGTATAAGAAGATTAAATGGTTCTCGTTTAAGAGGTTTTGTTAAGATGTCGGAAAATGTTGTTTTCGGAGGATACTTTCTCGATTGAGATATTTCCTTTTTGAACATTGTCACGAAGGAAGTGATGAAGAATTTTAATATGTTTGGTTCGAGCATGTTGGACGGGATTTTTACTGAGATCAATAGCTCCTTTGTTGTCACAAAGGATAAAGATGTCGTTGGGTAGAATTCCGTAGTTCACGAAAGCTTGATTCATCCAAAGAGCTTGTTGACATGCGTTTCCGGTTGATAGGTACTCGGCTTCGGTTTTTGAAATAGAGAGGGCTGTTTGTTTCTTAGAGAACCATGAGGTGAGATATTTTACAACAAAAGTACAAATACCACTTGTACTTTTTTTATCGACATAGTCACCGGCATGGTCTGAGTCGGCATACACTTTGGTTTCTACACCCATTCCTTTGGGGTACCATAATCCTAAGTGTGTAACACCTTTAATGTATCTAAATATTCGTTTCACCGCTTCAAGATGAGATGTTTTAGGATCTTCTTTAAAGCGAGCACATAAACAAACACTAAACATAATGTCGGGTCTACTAGCTGTGAGATAGAGTAGACTACCAATCATTCTTCTATATTTAGTGTTATCTACGAATTCTCCTTCTTCATCCTTTGTGAGCTTAGTTTCCGAGGACATGGGTGTTTTGATAGGTTTAGAGTCTTCAAGACCAAATTTCTTAAGCATATCCTTTATGTATTTAGATTGGTTAAAGAATATACCATCTTCTAATTGTTTAATTTGAAGTCCTAAAAAGAAGCTTAGTTCTCCCATCATACTTATCTCAAACTCGTCGTGCATGATTTTTAAGAAATCATCACATAGCTCTTGACAAGTTGATCCGAATATGATGTCATCTACATATATTTGGACGATGATAATATGTGAATCCTTTTTCTTGGTAAAGAGAGTATTATCTACTAAACCCATGGTGTACTTATTTTTAGCTAAGAAGGTTTTAAGTCGATCATACCATGTTTTTGGTGCTTGCCTAAGTCTGTATAATACCTTTTTAAGTTTGTAAATGTGATTTGGTTTTTCAAAATTGGTGAACCCGGGAGGTTGTGCGACATAGACTTCTTCATTAATGAAACCATTCAAAAATTCACTTTTAAACCACAACACGATTGTTTATAGTGGTTCGGTCTACAAGGACTCTTTTTCCTTGCCCTACTCCACTCCCTGAGTGTCCAACTCGAGAGTTATCTTCACTAATCAACAAGCTCCTTTAACCGGCGGAGAAAACCTTTACACGTCGCTTACACAATATTTCCGACACAAAGCTAGATGTCGAGTTCTTTTACAAGGGCATAAACACTCCCAACACACTAAGTATTTTAAGGACTAAAATACTAACCACTCACACTCAGAGGTTTATGATGGTTTGGTGCAAACAATGACGTATGAATAACAACAATTCACACAACTATAAACAAACAAGACTTGCAACAATTCGTTGAAGATTGGAATGTCTTGATCTGCTTTGCTACAAAAGAGGATCACTAAAAATAAAATGAAAATGAGTTAGATGAAATAGAATGAGAGAATGTATGTGTTTTTATGCTTAGAAAGGATGAGAACAACTTGGTTTGGCTTGCCCAAATGCCTCAGCAACCTACGGATCACACGGAACCAAAAATTTGGTTCCGTCCTTGTTAATTTTTGGTTCTATGGGTCTGACAGAAAATCTCAACAAAATATTAGGCATATCTTACCATGATCTTAACATATCTAACCAAGATTACATTTGATATATTAAGTAAAAATCTAAATAAGATATCCAAAAAATCTTTCAAATATTTTCATGATGATGCAACACATGATGTAATATACATTTTTTATTTTTAGTTTTATATGTTTATGTAAATAAACATTGCAATGTACATGCTAGCAAACTAGATGAGTAAAAACTAATTTTCTTGTAAAAGACTAAAAGTGTAATGTGTCTTTTTGTTTAACATCTGATAGTGGCATTTTATCTTAAAATGACAAACTACCATTTTGTGAACAAATGTTGAAAACATTTTGTGTTTAAGAAACACTTATAGCTACATGGCAAAGTCTTGACAAGATTTATATTTTTGCTAAAATGAAATTTATTATTGTTAATAACAAAATATAGCAAAGATCGTAAAATATAAATAACATTTTTTAGAAGATATTTGTATTAACACAATCATTGCACGTGTAGACGAATCTTGCATTTATTTGAGTAATTTGGTTAATACGTTTTCCTTAAATTTAAGCTTGACCTCTTCTTTATCTTCTGTTTATCTCCTTGTGTGTGTAGCTAGTTCTATTTACTGCTTTATTAGTTTAGAATAAACCAGAACTCATGCTAGTCTCTCAAGCTAAACCCCCTTTTCATTAGTTTAGGTTAATTTAGATAATTAAAATACTAATAGATTAAGTGTTAACTTTCATTCTTAGTGATCGACACCCTACTTACCAATGAACCTACAAATGATCGGGTACACTGCCCGTTAGTGTTAGTTTATAGGTAAAGTCGGCAAAATATAAATAGTAAAACTTGATAATATAATTACTTATACCACACAACAGACATCAGTTGGTTTGAATAAATATGATTCTTATGCTTAAAAGAAAGATCATCAAAAACGACTTTCTTCCATCGATGTAAAGATCGACCATGGTAATGCTAGTGACGAGGAATTCAAGAATCATAGAGACTCTCTTACCTTCTTAGGAGTTCTAGATCGCATGGAGGCTAGAGATTTAGCTCAAAAAGCTAAGGTTAAGTGGGCTCTAGAGGGTGATGAAAACACAAGTTTCTTCCATGGTACGTTAAAAAAAGAGGCGTAAATTGGCTATTAAAGGTATTTTGAAGAAGTATATTGGATCGAGGAACCTAGTTTAGTTAAGGTGGAATTCCTAGGTCACTTCAAAAATCAGTTTCAACAGCCCACGTGCATTTCTCCTACCTTGGATACTGAATTGCTTAATCTCCTCTCTCCCAGCCAATGTGATTTCCTGGAATGACCCTTTTCACGTGATGAGATTAAAAAAGCAGTTTGGAACCGTGGTAGTTCTCGAGCGTCGGGTCCTGATGGATTCACTTTCAAATTGTTTACTTCCTTTTGGGATCTAATTGAAGATGACGTGGCTTGATTTGTGCATGAGTTCTTTCGTACTAATTTCTTCCCTAAAGGTTGTAACTCATCCTTCATTGCTTTTAATTCCAAAGGTTTCTAATTCCAAGTTTGTTTTTGATTTTTGGCCTATCAGCCTAATAGGGTGCCAATACAAAATTATTGGTAAACTTTTAGCCAATAGACTTAGTACGGCGATTGGGGACTGCATTATTCATGTGCAATCAACTTTTATCAAAGGGATAAATATCCTTGATGGTCCTCTTATCTTAATTGAAATCCTGGCCTTTTATCGTCAACGTAAGAAAGAGCTTATGGTTTTTAAAGTTGATTTTGAGAAAGCTTTCGACTCCATGCGTTGGGATATTTTGGACTTAATTTTGGATAAGTTGGGTTTTGGTCTTAAATGGCGTGCTTGGATCAAAGGTTACCTTCATAATGCCCGTTCTTCCGTATTAGTTAATGGTTCTCCTATGGACGAGTTCGAGCTTTTTAGGGTCTTAGACAAATAGAACCCACGCTCTCACATTTAAGGCCGAGGTGTTAGATATTTTTAAAGGTGCTTCTATTGGCAGAGATAACTTGAGCATCTCTCATCTTATGTATGCGGATGACGTTATCTTCTTTGGCGAATGGTCTTGGGTTAACGTCCATAACCTCATTAGCATGCTTCGGTGTTTTTTCCTTGTCTCGGGGTTAAAAATCAATATTCATAAAAGTAATGTTCTAGGGGTTGGTGTTACCGACGAGGAGGTCTCTCACATGGCGAATATTATTGGTTGTGGGCCGACTAAACTCCCTTTGAAATACTTAGGTGTTTTGGTAGGTTGTAACATGGCCAGGTGTACTAATTGGAATGGTATAATTCAAAAATTCTCTTCCAAACTTTGCCCATGGAAAGCTCGATTATTATCAGTTGGTGGGTGCCTCTCGTTAACAAATTCGGTTCTTGGTAATCTTCTTACATGTTGATAACGCTCATAGTGTACATGTTTTCAGTAGCGTTATTCGTGCTTTTGTAGATGTTATTTGGTCATATTCATTTGTTTTTAGTGCTTAATCGTATCAAAGAACGTTTGTCTAGTACATGTAACCAAGTGTAGGTAAACAGAAGGAAAAGTAAAAGAATATTAGATAAAAGAAGATTTCCGTTTCAGTGAAGCATGTTAAGCACAATTCAGCATTCCAAGTATCGAAGAAGATCAAGTTTGGATGAAGAATCAGGTACCATGAGCTAGAATCAAGCAAAAAGTCCAAGATCCATCTAATCAGGAAGACCAGCCGACCAGTTGCTGCCCGCAACTAATTTTGCTGGAGAACTTTTGGGAATCGTTTTGAAGACGAACCAGCCGATCGGTCGATGCCCGCAACCGATTCGGCTGGAGAGATGTCAAGAAGACCAGCCAGTTGGCTGGACAGCAAACCGATCGGCTAGGGAGTCCTGATCTACCATTTCTTCATCATTAAGATTCCTCATTGTATCAAAACATTTCTAGGTCCTTCCTTGGTGTATTCTAGTCCCTTCCAAGCTCCTTGGAGGCCAAGTTCAACATTTATGACCCTAGGCCTTGGGATTAGTATAAATAGAGACCTCTTGTGAGCATTTGAGAACACACACTTCAACACAACTCTCTACTCATGAAACCCATCTCTAATAGCTCTCAAATTCGTCATTAAAATTCCAGGAAAGTTTGGAGGTCCAAGAAGTCAACATTTGGAGGTCCAACCCCCGAGAAGTCAACATAAATACTTTGGGAATCATTACTCAATAATTTCTAATCTTATTCCAATCATTGTAAGACTCTTAATCATGTTTTCTATTGTTCTAAGTTATGAGTTTATGTTTATGTTTGCTATGAGTGGCTAGTTTCTTTATGCACTTGCTTAAACAATGTTAATTATCTAATGATGTAGGATCTTACATATATCGTGTTATGATGATTCGGGTGGCCTTGGATGGTGATGATACAAGAAAGCCATGGTTTTAGAGAGATGAAGAGAGGAGAGGGTGTTTCTAGAGAGATAAACAAAAAAGAAAGGTTAGATTAAGAATGAAGCACCACCCCTTCCAAGGATGGAAGGGGTATATATAGTTACAAACTAAACGCCCTCCTGTCGGGCTGTGGATCAGGCATACAGTGGGTAAAGACCCGTCCTTCCTCCACGGTGTTACTCTAAGCAAAACTATGCTAATAAGTAACTAATAAACAAGTAAATAACGATATGTCTACGAGCTAACTTGTGCTAGACTATAGTTGGGGTGACCGACACTTCACTATGGATTTTCTAAATCCTAAAAATCTCCCCCTAAGGGAGGTCACCCCATGATTTACATTTCGAATCCTAGCATTCTATTTTATCTTTAGTCTTGAGCTCGTAGACTTCAATTCTTCACTTCGGCAATCTTTGTGCTTTAGCAGTGACTCTTCATAGTCCGCATAGTATTGTACTTTCAGTGGAGGTCTTTGAACTGATCCACGTCTTGATGATCTTTGAGCTTTCTTTGAGATCATTAGCCACAGTAAATCTCTGAATCATCCTTTTGATGTATCGCCATTAAGTGATGTTGAAACTTTCGGACCGACATGCTCACACATCTGGATCATGACATCTTTTCATCAGAGTAGCGGAAGCTTTACTGGTTCATGATATTTGTACCTATCAGAGCCAGGTTATGTAGATTAGCACTTGTCATGATTTCTTTAATTAAATGTGGATGTTGTGAGCATGCGGCTATGGATTGACTCCTCAATTCTGATCAGCTGCAACCGTCGGGTGTTCCTGCATAAAACAGTTAGCAATAAAGCGCACAAAAGTGTCTTTGATCACTTTTGTTGAATTGAGGTACACGGCCCACGGTTCCTGTTGATCAAGTACAAGTACTGCCTGTGATCGGTATAATTCGAAGAATCTCCTTGACAGGTTTCGCTGCTCCTAGTTGTTCTCAAACCGGAGCGTCTCAAAGAAGACAACACGGAGTGAGTGAACCAGCGAATTGAGATTCACTGATTGATGAAAATGATTTGAAAAAAATCGTGTATTGCTTAATAGAAAGTGTTTTGCAATACAACGAAGGTTTTATGGAAAATCAATTATCAATCATAAATACCCTTTAATTTTAAAACATTAATACACAGTCGATGTGCTCTGGAAAAGAATTTTTAAGCACAACGACCGGTTTTTCAAAGGTATCCGTCAATTCATTTCCTGGACCAAGGTTGATTCGAGATTGAATAGCCCCATCGTTTCTATCCAGTTGTCACAAGCTTGATCTTTTGTAAGATCTCACATGTCACCCACCAAGAGTTTGTTTGATGTTGGCTCTAGAAGGATTTCCATCTTCATCGTGAATATTTAACATATCACTCGGATGTTCTGGCAATACCACAAGGATAATGCGTAGGACTCTTAATATATTTTTACTTTCCACATTGTGTGAAACAGCAAGTCTTCATTAATTTTGTGTCCTAATGAGATATTGTGGATGATCTCTTGGCTCTAGACTCAATAGTGCACATTTGGTTTCCTATGCTGGAGACTAGGGAGAGGGTCTCCTTCTTCAATATCAACAATCTCTAAGAGAAAGTCGATAGATTATGTAGGTTCCCCGTGAGAATGAAACAAGTCCTTTTAAGAGGAACTTGAGTAGCTTGGGAAGTTTAGGTGCAGTGCATCACTGGGTCCATGACGTCTTGTATTCAATACCAGTGTTACCTAAGTAACCACCAGTAGCATATGTATTGAACCCGGTTTCTGCCCTAAGGTTGAATTGCTAGAGGGCTATTTCTTTTCACCCTTTTCACATTCCAATTCTTTTTCATTCTTCAACCCCTTCAGTGCTTACCGAGACTTCATAACTAGAACCTTTTTGGGTTTATTCCAGTACTAGCTCTGTCTCAGTCCGCACTCTTCCCATATTCTCATTTTTCTCCTTTTTCAACATTCCTAAGGACTCCATACTATCTAGTGGATTGTCCCTGGGAAGATCCCTCCGGCTCTGGCTGGATCGTGGGAACTAATACCTAACCTTACCATCCTTATAACTCCAATACATAAAGTAAGATGGTCGGTCTTTTGGTACAGTTCTTACTTCCTTGAAACCAATTGAAAAATCATTTGGAAAACCAATCAAGGTACTTGTGATATAATATCAAAACATTTTGTACCTTAATTGTTTTGATCATTTAGAAATGCTCCCCCTCAACATGTGCATCATGTATTTGAAATTTTTTCGCACATGGAGGCAAGAGTTCTTTGAAATATTTCTTGATCACAATTTTCATAGAAAAAGCCATTTGATTTTCTTGGTAAATTCTCCCCCTCAATATGTGCGTAGGATATTTTAAAACATTTTATCACATAGAGGAAAGAGTTCTTTTAAGTACTTTCACGATCACACATGCCATAGAGAAAACCATTTGAAAACTCAATCAAGGTACTTTATGTTAAAACATAAAAGCTTTTGTACCTCGATAGTTTATTTTCTTTTGAAATGCTCCCCCTCAATATGTGCTTCGAGATTCTAAAGCGTTTAGCACATATGGGAGAGCAGCCTGCACAATTGAATCAAACAATCACCTTTTATAAGATTTCATATTAAATCACAAATTCTCCCCAAATCAAAAATATCAAACCCTTTGAGATTTTGGATCCCAAGTGATTTAATAAGGTTTAGAAAACATTGGAGAACATGTGGCCTGGTTTAAATACTCATCTTGTTTTTGGATAAATGCTCCTCCTCAATCATGTGCATTATGTATATGAAATCGTTTGGCACATGGAGGCAGGAGTGCCTTTGAAGGACTAAAACCAATTCCATTGAAACAGATTTGAGATTTAAATCACGATCTCTCCCCCGATCAAAAATTTCAAACCATTTGAGATTTGTGATCCCAACTGATTTAAATCATTTAGAAAAATTTGGGGAAAGACGTGGCATGATTTAATTTTTAAAATTGACAGAAGAGGACCAATTATAGACATTAAAGATTGTTAGTGTCAGGTATGATAGTTTTTAAGAGATCTTATTAAGAAAAATAAAACAGTTTCACAATCAAACAAGAACAGAAAAATTTCATTTTGAAAGATCCTTGAGTTTTAAAGAAAATCATACCATGACATAACATTAAATCTTTAGATCACAACTTATTTTGTACAAACGGACTTGATAGATGAAATATCGTTTGAAAATATTTAATTTGAAATCACTCTCCCCCTCAATCCATGACATTAGTCGTTGATTGAGTGACTTTAGTTTAAAATGAAGTCCGGTTGATTTCCAAAAATTTAGTTCAATTTATTTTCAAAACAATATTTTTTCCATTTTCAAAACAATATTTTTCAAAGTTTTAGAAAAATGGTATCATCACTGTTATACCTGCACAAAGATACGTTAGGTGGTTAAGCTGCTTTTGTTGTTGTTGTTGTAGGGAAGGAAGAAAACCATCTACTGATGCAGTGAGACCTATTACGTTGCATTTTTTTCATGCCAACTCTTCATAGAGGTCCAATTAAGCTCCGTTTCTTCATTTGTCGACCCAAGAAATAGTTACCCTTTCCTTTCGGCATCCAATCATCTTCATTTGTGGGATCCGGATCAGGAACATTCTTATATCCATGATATCTGCATACGTTAGTGAACATACATACAGATATATGGTGGTCGACATCACCCAAACAACAATTGACTAATAAAAGTCAATCCAACATATCAATCAGATCATATAAGGCATGGGAATAATGTGTTTATCAAACTCTGATCATCTAATCCTAACAATCATATCCTAGGCACCTAGTCCTTCAACGTAGGTTAACATGTTTTACATTTAAGTATATAGGATAATTAGATAAGCCCGTTAGATGATATAAATTTGAAAACATTCTCCCCCTCAATCAATGACTCATTTTCTGAAAAATTTAAAAGCGCTGAAGTCATTGATTGAGTTTTCAAATTTTTACGAAAACTCTGATTCTGAACGATTTTTAAGCAACTCATTTTCCACCATTTAGAAAACAACAAATATTTTTCTGAAGAATTTTAGACGGAAAAACATTTATGTAGGAACAGTAGTCCTTCGACATACTTTCCTCATTTTTGTTTTTAGGATAAGTGCACGAAATATTTGAAAATTGGTTTAGCGCTACACTTTCCTTTCTTGAAGAGCGGGTTGCTATCTGAAATAATAGCAAACCATGGTTTAAGCACGAGTTACAGTCTGAAGTAACTGCAAGCCATTTGAGACATGTTTTGGAAAAGAATATTTACACCTCCTGCTCGAACTTCATCTATTGTCCCGTGCCATTGTTGAATGACATTTCTAAGACCGTAGATGTTATCGATACCAGAAGACATGTCTTAAAAAAACATATTTTTGGTATTTTCCAAATTTTCTGATTTTTTATGGATTTTTGAAGGTTTTATATTTTTCTATTTTCTTTTTACTGGTTTTATATTTTTGTATTTGGTTTTTGATAAATATATATAGAAAGTATAGATGATATAGTTTAAGAAGGATGATGATACGAGTACCGAGATAAGGATATCGAGCAGCCCCATTGTAGAAGAACTCATCATCTCTTAAACTTTCACCACCAAAGCTTCTGAGGCTCCAGAATAGAAGATAGAACATGAGCCTTTGAGAAAGAGAGACTTTGGCAGCTTCCCCCCAAACCAAAAATCCATTAGATGAGCAGATTCGAAGCTCTATTTCAAGCTTGCCTTAGCCAGGTGCACAGAGAAGCACACCATTATCATAAATCACGCTACTCCTTTAAAGAACGATAGTCGAGATTCTTCGTTCGGGGTTATATCATCAACAAGAACAGCAACGTATCATCCCACTCTTTAAATTTCTTCTCATATTTCATTACCACTGAAGTCTGAAGCGATGCATCCCCAAAAGGTGTCAAAAGACCACTTCCCCCATGTAGTTGAATTGATGCAGTCAGTCTCTTAGACTAGAGCTCACGAACCCGAATACACATATACCCAAAGACAGAGAAACTTATAACATCGAAGTAGCAGATTAAGTCCGATAGCCAAAGAATAACCCCGATGAATACTTTTCTCTCCCCTAAAGATAGTGTATGAAGCTCAAGAACCCGAAGTACCTGAATGCCTAAAGAGAGAATAATCGATAACATTGAAGAAGCAGGCCGAATCACTGATTATCTTTGCGGATGACAACTCTGCGAATATCAACTCCGGAATAAGTGATTATATCTCTGAATCACTGATTAAGCACTCAAGTGAAACAGCTGAGCGCCCCCCATGTACACAATTCTCTTTCCCCTGATGATTGCGATAACATCAAAATCATCACACACTTGTGTACCTCTTTTATCTTCAGAAACTTTCTCTTACATCACTTCCCCACGTAGTTGGAATAATAACACTAAAAGCCTTGATGAGTAAAACCTTGAGTTTCTCTGCGGTTATGACATTTGTCTTCTTGGGATATCTTCAATTAGTTAGAAGAATTAAGTTCATCAAGTTTACTCGCTTTGTGTTTAGATGTGTGTCTCCTTCCCCATTGCTGGTTTTGATACTTCAGAATCAACAACACATTATAAGCCCATGAACAAGAAATCTATTGAGAAGAACACTTGAACTCTTGTGAGAATCAACTTGCTGAAGTAGAATGTGAGCAAGTCTTATTGGGGATTGAATCTGACTTATCACTCTCCCCCAATTAGTTCTCTCCCCTAAACCGACAATCTTTTTCAAGATTGCCGTTTGGGGATCAGAAAGTTAACATCTTCTTCTCACCATATGCATTCCCGTTAACTTGTATATAGCAAGTCCCCTTAAATCAAGTCCCTCCCAATCAAAGAAGAACAGAAAGATGTTCATCAAGGAAATCAGCCCCGCAACTGGAAGCACTTTGTCGTTAATCTCATTAGTCCGTGAGAAGATGTCAACCACCGGATCTTAGAAGAAACTCCATGTAAATATGACCCGATAAGAAGAAGCTCGGTTCTTACATAAGTTAGGAGCCGTATGACCATTTGTTCTCAGATGTCTATCAACATGCAGTAGTTTCACACTTCTTCTCCCCCTCTAGAATTGCATACGACGTTGCCATTCTTGACTAAACAAGTGAAATCATCCATGTGTAGTCTATTTCCACTTCTCCCCCGCAAAATTTGCATGTGATGTCGCCATCGCCATTTTAATTGAGCTAGTGAAAACAAGAAAAACAATCAACGGTAAGTAGATCACCATTGAGAAACCGTATCACTAGCATCAGATAAGACCTCGAAATACACTTTCCTTTCTCCAGGATGGTTCCATCTTCACGGGATTTTACAATTCTATGGTTTAAACCGAGAAATAGTTTCTTTCATGGGATTTTACAAAACCAAGAATAAACCATAAGATTGATCCGGAAATGCACATTACTTTTACCAGGATGTTTCCATTGTCACGGGATTTTACAAGTCTATGATTTAAACCGAGAAATAGATTATTTCGTGGGATTTTACAAAATCAAGACAAAACCGTAAACAATGTCAGCTTGAATGTGTTATGACAAATTAGGTTTTGGTGAATATCTGTTTTAGGGGAACATGCAGCGGTTTTTCAACGATTCTTCTCTACTATCAACAATTCTTTACCCATATGTAGACAACTTCACAAACCATACTAAGTCAAGTAGTATATACTATTTCCCCCTAGAGGTGGACCGTAACACAAAGTACACGTTTCTCCCCCATGATGGTTTCGAACTTTCGAAAGCATCATAACGTGTACGACCATTTGCATGAGAAGTTCTTGTCATAAGCAAACATCTTGAAAAATCATAACTGACGTTGAAGATTCTTGAAAGATTTTGCTTTGACTGTGAAGTATCATTGACATTATGTGACGTCGAATATCTCATGGGAATTGATGAAGTTGAACCTCCATTGATTCATCGGCTAATTCGTAATGACCGCTTATGGGAGAGCATTTTACGTCAATGATACCGTACAAAAACCCCGTAGTCATTTTTCACTTTTTCACTCAAGCCATGAATTTATGTATCCTCCGTGAAATTTGACCATACCAAAATACCAACTTATTTAGACAAAATAAAATTTGTATCCGTGACCTCAATCAGTTAATACTCTCGACAGCCAATTAATCCAATGTCAATTTAGATCATCCCAACAAACAATTTCAGCCCAAGGACAAAATACTGAAGCCCGATCCAATATAGTTCACGAATTTAAACTCAAAGCCCAAAAGCTAATTCTAGTCTCAAAGCCCACGTCCAACTGTTGTGATACAAACCCACGATCCATATCCGAGAATTATAAATCTGGTTAAAACATTGCAACCCTTTTCATTTCTCTTAACCTAAACTTAAATCACATCTTAAACTTAAGTCGCCTCCCATATACGTTTTTCTCCCAAGGATCTGAGAAAAAAAATAACGCATCTTATCAACCTTTATCTCATCTCCATTAACAATACAAACTCCCATCAACCTTCTCATATCTAAACAAACGCATCTAATCTCATATCTATCATTCATAATCGATCAAACAGCAAAACATCTCCATCCTTTCTTGTACCAGATTCGAAGACCACAAGCGGCGTCAAGATCTTAGAAAAAGGGTCTCGGGTAGGTTTATAAGTATTTATGTTTTAGAGTTTGATTGTACGAGCCAAAGAAAACAAATAACATAATTGTTAATTTGTTTCTCTTTACTAGTTCGGAAATGAAGTGAAGATAAATCTTCTTAAATTTATAGATCCGTGATGATGAAGGTTCAAAAAAAATCTATTGAAAGATTGAAATTGAACCTGTTTCAGAGATCTTTTGCATTTAATATCGTTTTAGTTAGATGATTGGAGGTGAGGTGATGTAGTAGAAATGGAGATAGAGGATGAGTAGGATAGTATGGGATTTGAAATTGTTGGTGTTGGTTTGTCGAGGCTGTGAGGGTTGAGATGGACCAGTTAGATTTTGTTTTGAGTCACGTTCTTATTAAAACATTTCAGTTGTAGAACATGGACCTATGATGGATGAAAAACTGAGGTCGACTGATTGAGTTTTGTTTTGTATATGGAATAGTGGTCTAGTCTTGGTCGTTTTACGCATAACTTTTTCATTTCTTTCGCGTAAACATTTTGTTACGCGTAACTTTTCTTTCTTATCCTTATGCGTAGGCTTTTATTCTTATGCGTAAAGCATGTCATTCTTAAGCGTAAGTCTGCTTATGCGTAAACCAGACTTAGGCGTAAGCCTAGGCTTAGGCGTAAAAGCATACGCGTAAAAATTCCAATGCATAACTTCACAGTTATGGGTAATATTTCTGTAGATGCTCCTTAGGCGTAGAAAATGAGGGTTTTGACCCTTTGACTTTTTTTCGATGAGTTTTCCGATCATGTTTTTCGATCATGTTTTCCGTCTATCTTCATACTTACCCAGAAAAACTGCATGTGAAGCTTCATATTTACCTGAGTTTGACCAAAGAAAACTGAATTTGACCACATGGTTTCACGAATTTGGATTAAAAAGTCACAAAAGTATGATGGTACAAATATCACACAAGACCAAATATTGTACATAAGAATGAACCAGATGACTTTTTACCAAAAAGATACATAAAAATTTGTTTTTAACAAACTGATATTACTTAAAAAGTAGAAGAATAATTTTCCGACAACAAAAATTATATTAACTCAGTTAAAACAAGATTCGAACCACACTAAATCATCAAAACACAAAAACCTTGGCTCTTGATACCATTTGTAGGATCTTACATATATCTTGTTATGATGATTCGGGTGGCCTTGGATGGTGATGATACAAGAAAGCCATGGTTTTAGAGAGATGAAGAGAGGAGAGGGTGTTTCTAGAGAGATAAACAAAAAGAGAATGTTAGATTAAGAATGAAGCACCACCCCTTCCAAGGATGGAAGGGGTATATATAGTTACAAACTAAACGCCCTCTTGTCGGGCTGTGGATCAGGCATACAGTGGGTAAAGACCCGTCCTTCCTCCACGGTGTTACTCTAAGCAAAACTATGCTAATAACTAACTAATAAACAAGTAAATAACGATATGTCTACGAGCTAACTTGTGCTAGACTATAGTTGGGGTGACCGAAACTTCACTATGGATTTTCTAATTCCTAACATGATTAGTTTATGATTGTGCTAACATGTTTTAATTCAATTTCAAGTTAATTCTAAGATCCAATTGTGCTTAAGTTTCATACTGACATTTGTTAATCAAGATTGACTAGTTATTAGTAATTGTAAAAGGTCGAAAGAACTTATTGGTATTCAACTAGTTATAATCATTTTGCCTATGGATGATTGTTTTTACCCATTATTCTTGATCAAACAAAGAAACTAAAGTGTGGTTGTAATAAGAACGCATTTTGATTATCAAGTTGGATTGATTGGAAACATCTAAAAGGTCGTAAGATTAGTTGTTTACAATCAATTGTGACCCTTTGTCTATAATCGGTTACCTTTTGCATTGACAATTTCTTAAGCTAATTTGATAAAACAAATGGATGTTTTTGTGTTTAAGTTTATGAATGTAAAGTTATGAAACTTGAATTGATCTTGAATTGATTGGTTAAACTTAATGCTTGTTTTTATAAACTAAAATCTTGATGAAGGTTTAACTTGTAAGAAGAATAGATTAGTACACCATATAATTATCATAACTAACATGCTAAGAAGAGGTTAATACAATCACACTACTCAAAGATTAGAAACTAGTTTAAGCAAGTGTAGTTTTAATCATCTGAATTTCATTATGTAAATTCTCGTTATTATTTGCTTTTGGATTGCTATAGTAGATTTTATACTCGTTTCTTGATTCACTCAAAAATCCTTGCGAACGATCATGACTTACCATCACAATCTTGCTATAACGGACGAGTGCACTTGCTCGTATGTGTTATTGGTAGAATTGGTAAATCATCTTTTATAAATTTAAAACTTGTACACACGTAGCACATCAAGTTTTTGGCGCCGCTGCTGGGGATTTTGATTGTGTTTCAACAAGTTTTAAAAATCCACGTCAGTCGATCCATTCCAAAAAACAATTACGAGACTTCTAACCGATGGGTCGTCCATCCAACCGATCCGGGTAACGCCCAAACTCAGACCAAAAACGTTTCCAACCGATCGGTCGCCTTTCGCAATCGATCCGGTTCATCTTTTCTGTCTGGAAACTGTTTTCTTTATTTGCTCGTGTGATTGAATATTGCATGGATTTTGTAGGTAGTTGTATGAACACTCGAGCAACTGGAGTAGAACCAATTTCACCTCTTACCAACCCCAAACGTTTGATACGAAGAAGAAGAACACCTTTTGTCCCATTAGAAAACCATGTACCTAGAGTACCAAACCCACCATTTAATAACCTTTTGGCAGCCAAGGTCGTTTATAACCCATTCACCAATTTACCTTTTCCCATGGCCGACGATCAACCAATGTGGGGAACCAACCGAGCCGTAGCACCCACTCCCGAGCCGTCAACCTAGGTGACCACTTCACCGTGAAGGGCCACCATCTTTCTATGCTCAAAGACCGCCAATTCGATGGCCGTGCGCGGGCCGATCCACATAAGCACATTTCCGAATTCATCAAAATTTATGGCATGTTTTGATATGGCAATACCGATGTCAATGCCATCAAACTCAAACTTTTTCCATCATCACTCGCCGGAGATGCAAAAGTATGGTATAATGAATTAACCCCAGGAATTATCAATAATTGGGAGGAGATGAGGCAAGCTTTTGTAAGCCGATTCTTTCCACCTGCCATGTTTGATCGATTAATGGGAGAAATTCTTGCTTTTTCACAAAACCCCAACGAATCACTTGTCGAAGCTTGGCTTCAAATGAAAGACTTACTTCGTAGTTGTCATGGACATGGTCTACCTCGTGGAACCATTATCCAAATCTTTTACCAAGGACTAGACGAAATTTCTCAAGTTATTCTTGATGCCGGAGGAATTTTTCTCTATAAGACTCCTAACGAAGCATATCAATTACTCGAAGATCGAGTACTTCTTAAACTCGATTGGTCCAAAGATTCCAAAGCCAAACCCCTTAGAAAATTGTTTATTTTTTCAAAAATTCCGATACTTCGAAACTCATGGAGAAAATGGAAGCCTTGACTTCTAAAATCGACTCGCAATACAAAGATCTCAAAGGAGAAATGAAAGAAATACGAGATGGATGTAACAATTGTGGAGGAAATCACCCATCGTCGGAATGCGACGATAAACCTATGGGTGGACCCAACGAAGGAGAAGCTAATTATGTTCAAGGAGGATACCGTGGAGGAGGATATCGTGGTAGTTATTACGGTAGAAATTCTAGAAATTGGCAAGACCGCCAACAAAGGGATAACAATCGTGATTCTCAACCCCGAACAGACAATCAACCTTCACAAAACTCTGACAAAAAGTTGGAAGAATCCAAATTCGAAAAAACCATGAGAGAATTCACGGTTGCTCAAAAATCAACGAATGATTTTATCAAAAATCAATTTTTCAATCTTAAAACCAAAGTTGAGCAAGGACATAAAAATCATCAAGCTTCTATAAGGGACCTTGAAAACAAATTCGGTAGATTTTCTGATCAACTTTCTTCTCGACCATCGGGTTCTTTACCAAGTAACACCCAATCAAACCCAAAACCATCAAACGATAAAACTTATCGTCCACCACAAACAAGAAATGAGCATATCAATGTTGTATTCACAAGAAGTGGTCTCTTATATGATCCGCCTCCAAATCTAAACAATGATGTTCCTATCACCCTAGATAGTGAAGATGAAGCTGAGGAAACCAACCCAACCCAACCCGCCAAAAAGAAACCCGTTTCACCAATCAAGGCGTACACACCAAAAATTCCATATCCTCAACGCCTTAAGAAAGAGAAAATGGAGGAGCCATATAAGAAGTCCATTGAAATAATCAAAGAGGTTAGACTTAATGTTCCTCTCGTTGATGTCTTAGCCGGAATGCCCAATTATGGGAAATTTTTAAAGGAACTTCTGAACAACAAAAGTAAGTTAGAGAAAATATCCGCTACCTTCCTAAACGAGGAATGTTTAGCCATTGTTCAAAACAAAATTCCACCAAAGCTCGGAGATCCCGGGTGCTTTCTGATTCCATGCACCTTTGGGAATAATATGCAATGCGATGCTCTAGCCGATCTTGGCGCACGTATCAATTTGATTCCCTATTCGATGTATTCCAAATTATCCATCAACAGCCTAAAACCTACAAAGATGAGTATTCGATTAGCCAATCATTCTTATCAATATCCTGTTGGAATTGCTGAGAATATTCTCGTTCAAGTTGGTAAATTCATTTTTCTTGTAGATTTTGTGATCCTAGAAATAGAAGAAGACAGTAAAGTCCTACTCATCTTAGGAAGACCTTTCCTAAATACCGCTGACGCAATCATCAAAGTAAAAGGTAAAGAGCTCAACCTAGGAGTTGGAGAAGATCAAATTACCTTTTTAATCGATAAAGCAATGCGATGCCCACGTTCCAGTGATGACACTTGCTTCAATATTAATGTTATCGATGAAATCACTGATGAAGAATTGGATGCATTACTTACTGATTCTGATCCATTCATGACTACTTCAGAAAAAATTAGTGAAACCGATCTTGATAAAGAGTTCGCTGATTTTATGAAAGTAGACTTCGAAGAAGACACAACTGAGGAGGAAGAAATGGAGGAAGAGAACTTTGAAGAAATAACTTTTGATGACGAAATGAGGATAAAATCTTCTCTTCAAGAACCACCAAAAGATCTCGTGCTAAAACCACTTCCTGGACATCTTGAATATGCTTATCTAGAGAAAAACTCACTTCTTCCGGTAGTCGTATCTTCATTACTCAAAGATGAGGAGAAGGAACACTTGGTTTCTATTCTCAAAAATCATAAAAGAGCTTTCGCTTGGAAAACTTCTGATATCCTAGGAATTAGTCTCAATTTTTGCAAACACAAAATCAATTTCAAAAATGGGATTAAACCTGTTTTGGAAAGACAACGTCGACTCAATCCCAATATGAAAGAAGTTGTCAAAAAAGAAATCATTAAACTTCTTGATGCTGGTATTATTTACCCCATCGAGGATAGTCCTTAGGTGAGTCCAGTTCACTGTGTCCCTAAAAAAGGAGGAATGACTGTTGTGACTAACGAACAGAATGAACTAGTTCCTACTAGAACTGTCACTGGATGGCGCGTTTGTATTGATTATCGTAAATTAAACAAATCCACCAAAAAATATCATTTCCCTCTTCCTTTCATGGATCAAATGATCGAAAGACTAGCATGGAACAAGTTCTTTTATTTCCTCGATGGATTTTTAGGGTATTTTCATATTCCGATCGATCCGACTGGTCAAGAAAAGACCACCTTTTTTTTTGGTGCCAAAGGTGATCATATCTTATTAATAACAAAAGCCAATTACAACAATGGAAGAGTTACAGACAATCCTATAACTCTTGGCATACAATAAAAATAAAACACAACAGATAACAAAAGTTATCTAATACAATCAGTAAGCTAAAATACATTTTTAAAAGACAAGTAGATTTCCATCAGCAAGGTTGCAAAGAACTTTTCAAACTGCAGCATGTCCAAATCACCTTTTGATGCACCATTAACCATCTAACTACATTTCCACCTAAACTACTCATCATGATCATTCAACCTGCCACCACAACAACCATGACAAGCTAGTTTGGTGGCTTCACTAGGGACCCATAACCTCTCCACTGCAAGGGCTATACCACCTGTGCTACATTTCCATCTACTACAATGACTTCACACAGATGGGAACACACACCTTGTAGTGAGTTCCAACCATTACCTCCTTAGTAGAGCATATCTAGGACCATGTAGGTTCATCTTTCACTCCTCACAATTCCTAGAAACATGCTCCACCACACATGTTCATTTTACCCTTCACATATGGAAACTCACTTTATGAGTATCAAGTATAGGCCATAAACTATAAATTGATTCAAACATCACTTCAATTACCTAACAAAGGCCTAGAAAAGTGATGATAGACCAACTACAGTTATGAGACTATATTGAAACTCAAGGTACAGAGCCATCATCAAAATGAACACACCTCATCAGTTTCCTCAAACTTAGGACCCTGAAGAGAAGGTTAACAACCTATATACATCAGAAGAAATACAATCCCTTTGCATCTATATCAGCAGAAAAACAATCCACAGCTCTGCTTATCCAAAGAATATCAACTTTGAATGTAATTCCATACTATACCATGAAAGACAACTTATGACAGTTATCTTGTATACTGAGAGCAGGAAACTACCTTATGGAAGAGGCACTAAACCACATGAATTACTTTTATACCAAATTGCTACCCCAAAACAGATCCACAATCTGAATAAAAGAGATCCAAGATTTAGACTACTCCCAAGATACTAGCCATCTGCATTAAAACACCCTTTACCCCAATACTTTTGTGATTCAGAATTCATATGCCCAATCTTTTTAGACCACTTGCATTTTGACATCCCATCTATCTTGGGCTTTTCTAACTGCAATGGAATTTTTGACTTTCAGGCTGTACATTCTGAATCTAATGTCATCCATAACAACTTTGAGAAGATCTTCCCATTTTCTACATTCAGTCTTGAACAGCCTATTATTCCTTTCTTGCCAAATAAAGTAGACACAATTTGCTAGACCCAGTCTTCTTATAATGCTATCAATGGATTTACTATTAGGCATATCAGTAAATTTTTCCACTATTTCATTCCAATCTATACCATCACAAACCACATTGATTTTTTTCTGAATTTCCCTCCAAATAGAATTAGCATAGCTGCACTTGAAGAAGAGATGAGAGTGGGAGTCCATATCACTGTAATATAGAGGGCAAACCATCAAATCATATGAACCCCATTTCCTTATCCTATCATGAGTGTTAAGTCTACCATGAATAGCTAGCCACAAAATGAAGGAGCATTTAGGAATATTATGGGAAAACCACACCAATTTATACCACTTTACATCATCTTCACTATGCTGAAGATCTCTGTATGCCTGGCTTACAGAGAAACTACCAATCTTCCCAGTGTTGCTTTTCCATTTTATCTGATCATCCACATTATTGTTAATGGGGACAACATTGAGATGTGTTATCATAGGGAACTTATTATACCAATCATTAGGCCACTTCTATGCACCATTCTCAATCATATCAGCTACTGTTGTATCAACATTCAGCCTTGCATTGTATAAATCTCTATAAGATAAGAATTTAAACAATGTTCCAATAGAGCTCCAATTATCAAACCACATGTAAGCATTTCTACCATTACCCACCTGCATGATCATGTATTCACACACTTCTTGTCTTAACCTCAGAATATTCTTCCAATTCCAGCTATCATTAACATCCTCACTTATGGCCCAAACACTTTTCCCTTTCAGTTTGACTGTATTGATCCATTTTACCCACAGAGAATTTTTATCCATAACCACATGCCAGAGATGCTTAATGATCATTGCTTTGTTCCATATACTTAAGTTTTTGAGACCAAGACCTCCTTTACTTTTTGGCTTGCACACATTTTCCCATGCAATTTTGGCTTTCCCTTTAGATTCTTCAGCTTGATTCCATAGGAAACCTTTTAATAGCTTGTTGATTTCATTGACAATAGATATAGGCAATAGAAAGACTGATGCCCAATATGCATGAATAGATTCCAAAACTAAGGCTACTAACTGTAGTCTTCCCGCATAAGACAAGCTTCTATTTTTCCAATTAGTCACTCTGCTCTTGACTCTATCAATGATACTTGTACAATCTTTGATTCCTAGCCTCTTAGCAATTAAAGGCACTCCAAGATATCTGACTGGAAGCTTTTCCACTTTAAAAGGAACAACATCCAAAATTCTTCTTTTATCTTCTTCATTTAGACTTCCAAAAATAACTGTACTTTTATGGTAATTAGGAAGCAATCCAGAGTATTTACCAAAATCCTCAATAGCATTCTTAAGAACAGATACAGAATAAGGATCCCCATGACAGAACATAAGAAGGTCATCAGCAAAACAAACATGGGTTATCTTCAATTCTTTACATCCAAAGTGATATTTGAAGTTCTTATCCCTGTCCACCTTTTCCATAACAATCAGATTTAGTACTTCCATAACTAGAGTGAACAGATAAGGAGAAATGGGGTCTCCTTGTCTTAACCCTCTCCCACCTTTGAAATAGCCATACCTTTCCCCATTAATACAGATAGAAAAAGTGGTGGTAGATACACATTCCATAACCCATTTAATCATCTTACTGTGAAACCCAAAACCAACAAGAATCTCTTCTAAAAATTGCCAATTAACAGTATCATATGCTTTCTGTATATCAATCTTCAAAGCAGTTCTTTTAGGGCCCTCTTTTCTGCAATATCCTTTCAAAAGTTCTTGAGATAGAAGGATATTATCTTGAATATGCCTATTAGGGATAAAAGCACTCTGATTAACACTAACCAACTTACCCAATACAGTCTTCATTCTCTCAGTGAGAATTTTGCTTATGCATTTAAAAAGAACATTGCAACAAGCAATTGGCCTGTAATCAAAAACCTTTGCTGGAGTATTGTTCTTAGGAATAAGTGTGATAAGAGTTGAATTAACCTCCTTTAAAAGATTCCCAGATTCAAAGAACTCTTTGACAGCTTTACAAACATCCTTGCCTACCACATTCCACCATTTCTTAAAGAAATGAGATGAAAAGCCATCATGACCTGGAGCTTTGTTATCATCAATCATGAACATAGCAGACTTGATTTCTTCATCATTCACTTCTCTAATCATATATGTAGCTTCCTCCACTGATATCTTGGACTTAATCATGTGATCTAAATTATTCATTTTATGAACCGGATGATTAACTCCTAGGAAGTTTTGGAAGTGCCTTACAAATTGCTTTGGAACCTCATCCCCCACATGCCTATGACCATCATCATCATTAATAACCTCAATTCTGTTTCTATGTTGCCTGCTCTTGAGCACTTTGTGGAAATATGCATTGTTCCTATCTCCAGCTTCAAGCCATTTGATTTTTGCCTTCTGGTATAACAGCTTCTCTTCATCTTCCAGAGCCTCCACATATGACTTTAAGACATCACATTCTTGGTCTCTAAGATTTGTATTCCTAGGGTCTTTATCAATCTTGCATTGAACTTCTTTCAAAGCTTCTCTAAGTTGACAAACATTTTCAAAAATATCTCCATTCTTCCAAGCAAGCTGTTTGAGGTGCTTCTTAATATTCTTAAGCTTTTTGACAGTTCTGAACATGTTGCTTCCTTGAACATCATCATTCCAGTGTTTCTCAAGAAGAGGTAAAAACTCTGTTTTATCAGCAACAAAGTTAGCAAATCTGAAGGATCTCCTTCTTTTCTGCATTACATTAGGAATAATGAGGATACAAGGACAATGATCAGAGATTAAGTAAGGAAGGAAGATAGCATGAGCTTGAGGATGAAACTTAATGAATTCTTCACTTCCCATGATCCTGTCCAGCTTTTTGAGAATACCAGTACCATCTCCTTTTTTGGTTTTGTGTAAGTTTTTTGTCCAAGTATAAGAAAGCCCAGAGCTAGCCACATCTTCCATCTCAATTAGATTAACACAATCTTGAAAATCATGCATATCAACAGACATTCTAGAGCTTCCAGCAGTGTGTTCATTAGGAGAAAGAGTCACATTAAAGTCTCCCATCATGGTCCAAGGATTGTTCCCAATAAGCCTCTTATAGATGGTTAAGTCTTTCCAAAGCTCTTTCCTTTCTAGCCCACTATTAGCAGCATATATGAACATACAATGAAGAGCCATATCACCTCTGATAGCTTGAATTTTGTAGAGAACTGATTGTTTAGCCATATGGACCACATGTAGACTAACTTCCTCATTATTCCAACCCACCATAATCCTACACCCTTTATCACAATGCCTCATATTTGAAGTCCACTCTAAACTGCCAAAAATACTATCTCCAATTTTTTGCAACTTCTGGCTTTTTACATGTGTTTCTAAAACAGCACAAACATACAATTTCTCATCACTAATAAACTTTTTGATTTCTTTTTGTTTATTAGAAGTACTCAGACCCCTAATATTCCATACTCCAATCTTGCATTCCATTTAAACTGCTATTTTTCCCCCTTTCCCAATAACACCTTTATCCATACCCTTCAATACATTTCTATTGATACTTTTTGCCATTCCTGACTCATCACTCAGAACATCATCTTCTTCATGAACACCACATTCCTTGACTGTACTTATTCCTTTGTCTTTACTTCTTAATAACTCATTTTTTTTTATTGAAATAAGCAACCATGTCCCCATTCCAGCTCTTTAATACTTCTTCAGTAGGCTCTTTTTTTTTTACTTATATACTCATCCACAATCTCTGTGCATCTCATTTCATTCAGTTCATCAGAATCATTTACATCATATTCCCTTAGAACATGGTATTTATTAGAGGTTTTCTTCAAAGCATCCAATATTACATTGTTCACAGTCCATGTTTTCTTAGGAGAACAAACTTTTTTGGTATTTTTTGGAGAGTCTTCACCATACTTAGTGTTACCAGAGTTTCTCTTATGTACTTCATTCTCCACTACAGTCTTTCCTTTTGCTCTTGGTTGATATTCAAATCTATTGACAGGTTTGTTTCTATTTTCTTTATTATTCCTTCCACTTTTGTGTTGGTTAAGATTTACTCCTTCACTCTGTTTACTACCTCCAACATCTTCTTTTCTCTTATGATTGACTTGTACAAAACCTTCATCTTTATCTTCCACATTCTTGTTATTTTGTTCTTTATCCTTACACTCCTTGTGCACTTCAGTTTCCCCATCTGCTTCCTTTTCAACCCTCAACTTGCAATCTATTGTACTATGTCCAAAGACACAGCATTCATTACACATAGGGGGTTTCCAATCATAAATCACCTTTACATATTTCCTACACAACTCCTCTTTCTGAGCATTCCTGTACACAACCTCAATCACATCTGGTAATTCCTTATCCGCAGAAACTTCCACCAGTACTCTAGCATAACCAATTCTACCCACTCCTACTTTGCATATGGATGTTGTCACAGTATCCATTATCAGAGGCTTTCCAACTCTACTAGCTAAAGCACTGACTCCCAAATGTGACCAGGCCTCCAGTGGAACATTACACATTTTTACCCATAGTGGAATAGTTTTAGGCTCAGTTTTGTCCAAACACATGTTAATGTCCCATTTTTGTACAACAAAAGGTTTGTTATCTACCATCCATGGTCCATTATTTATTATGTAGTTAATTCCATTGTCATTATGGAATTTCATGTAAAAGATGCCATTGCAACAATCAATAATGTCCTTAAAACCATATATATTCCACATTTTCCTAAGGTTGAATCTGAGAGTATTAATGGGCATATTATAACCAACAAAATACCCACACACAGTCTTATCCCACTTCAAACTACCCTCAATGACCAGAGCCTCATCAAAAATGACATATTCATTCCTATTTTCATCAATTTCAGTGGGAATAGCAACAAGTTTTTTATCAAAAAGATTTTGATTAGTAGCCTTAGCATAAGAGTTGCCCATTCCATTACTAATAGTGTTATCTTTAGTAGAAGGTATAGTACTATTTGCAGAGAATACCTGACCAGTTGCCTCCATTGAACTTCCCACCTTCTCAACATTATCACCAGTAGTAACACCTTTGATACCATCATCCAACCCAGCATTAACTGAATGAATGTTCACATCCCCGTTACCATTAGTGTCCTGCAAACATTCCTCAACAATACTATCATCCATCACAGTTGACTCACTCAAACCAGTACTATGACCATTACTATACTCATGCCTTTCCTCAAACTCACTCTCTTCTCTACCTTCAGTAGTTTTGTTACCAAACTCAGCATCCTTCATCATAACAGATTCAACTTTTTCCCCTAAAATTTCACTGCTGGATCTATCTTCAGAACTACTTTCTCCCAAAACAGTTTCCTTCACATCTTCTTTCTTGTTATTCAGATCACATATAATATCCTTGAACTTATTAGGAATACGAATCCTTCTTTTAGAGCTTTTTCCTTTGTTAGACATCTTGATATGGATCAATAAGTCACAAATGAAACGATAACAATTGACAAGTACAATCAGAAAGATTCAATGGATTAAAATTGTACAGAAAATGTGATTCCAATTTTGGCGCCAAAACCATACAAACTGGGTTTTATAGTAAAACTACATAAAAATTGGGGAAAATAGCACCAATAGATGCGGAATTGAAAAATGATACGATTTCACTAATTAGATTTAGGAAGTACTCAGTGAAATCAGAGTAATTGAGAATTTTTGAAGGTTTTTAATGGTGAAATTTTGGAAAGAAAAGCAGTTAGAGGAGAGAGAAACATTGAGTCATTTCACTAAATGAATATAGAAAAGACCACCTTTACTTGCCCTTTTGGAACATACGCTTACCGGCGTATGCCTTTTGGTCTTTGTAATGCACCTGCAACTTTTCAAAGGAGTATGATTGCAATATTTCAAGGCATGCTTGAAACCTCCATGGAAGTTTTCATGGATGACTTTTCAGTTTTTGGAAACTCATTTGAGGCTTGTCTTTTCAATCTTGATAAAATGCTCGAAAGATGCGAAGCTGCACATCTTGTCCTTAACTAGAGAAATGTCACTTTATGGTGACTGAAGGAATTATGCTTGGTCACAAAATCTCTAGTGCAGGAATGGAGGTTGATAAAGCAAAAATCAACATTATCACGAAGCTACCACCTCGAACTAACGTTAAAGCCGTAGAAGTTTTTTAGGATATGCCGGTTTTTACCGCCGCTTTATCAAGGATTTTTCCAAAATATCTCGTCCTATGACAAAACTTCTTCAGAAAGATTCTGTTTTCGACTTCAATTCAGATTGCATAAAAGCATTCAAAACCTTGAAATCACAAATGACTAGTACACCCATTATCGTTTCACCTGATTGGTCACTGCCATTTGAGCTCATGTGCGATGCAAGCAATGTTGCTGTTGGAGCTGTTTTAGGCCAACGAGAAGGAAAAAAATTTCGACCCATATATTTTGCAAGCAAGACACTAAACGGTGCTCAACAGAATTATATGGTTACAGAAAAAGAATTACTGGCCGAAGTTTTCGCATTCGACAAATTCAGATCTTACCTCGTGCTTTCAAAAACAACCGTGTTCACCGATCATTCGGCACTCAAATATCTGTTTACCAAACAAAATGCAAAGCCGCTTCTTATCCGATGGATTCTACTACTCCAAGAATTTGACATTGAGATCAAAGATAAGAAAGGAGCAGAGAATCTAGCCGCTGATCATTTATCACGGCTTGAAAACCCCGATCTAAAGGAGTTGAAGGAAGAAGAAATCGATGATTACTTTCCTGACGAAACCCTCATGACAGTAGATGAAAATGAAGATCCTTGGTTTGCTGACTTTGCGAATTACCTCGTCAGAAGAATCCTTTGAAAAGGACTAACTCACGCTTAACGGAGTAAATTCTTTTCGGAACTTAAACACTATTATTGGGAAGATCCCTATCTTTTTCAAGATGTGTCCCGATGGAATGATCCGAAGATGTGTTTCTGGTTCCGAAACCCGAAAAATTCTTGATGAATGTCATCATGGCCCTACTGGGGGACACTATGGTCCTTCCACCACAGCTAAAAAAGTTTTTGATGCTGGATTCTATTGGCCGACAATATTCAAAGAAGCATATACACTTGTCCAAAACTGTGATGCTTGCCAAAGATTGCAAAATATTCGATATTTAGGGAATCGATTTCATGGGACCATTTCCTAAATCCCACAAATATGAATACATTCTCGTTCCTATCGATTATGAGTCAAAATGGGCAGAAGCCGAAGCTTTACCAACAAACGATGCTCGTGTTGTCGTTAATTTTCTCAAAAAGCTTTTCGCTTGTTACGGAATTCCCAAAGCTTTGATAAGCGATCGAGGAACTCATTTTTGTAACAGAAAAATGGAGAAAACCATGAAAAGATATGGAGTTCATCATCGTTTCGCTACCGCTTATCATCCACAAACCAGTGGCCAAGTTGAAAACACCAACAGAGCTCTAAAAAGAATACTCGAAAAAACAGTGAAGGGATAATCCTTCAGTGTGGTCGAATAAACTTGACGATGCTCTGTGGGTGTTTCGTACGGCTTACAAAACTCCTATTGGCACAACTCCTTACAGACTTTTGTATGGAAAAACTTGTCATTTGCCGTTCGAAGTCGAACATCGCGCTTACTGGGCCCTTAGAAGTTGTAACACCGATCTCAAAATAGCTGGAGAAAAGAGATTCTTGCAGTTGCATGAACTCGATGAATTAAGACTCCAACTTATGAGAATTCCAAACTGTACAAAGCTAGAACCAAAGCTTATCATGAAAAGAAGCTGAGAATTCGAAAAGAATTCAAAGCCGGAGATAAAGTTCTGCTTTTCAACATGAAATTCAAATTCAAAGCTCATAAGCTACAACCAAAATGGTTCGGACCGTATATCGTGAAACATGGATATCCATCCGGTTATGTCGAACTTTATGACAAGCAAGGTGGAAGTTTCATTGTTAATGGGCACCGAATCAAGTTATACTATGATAAGGAGCAATTGAATGAAATTTTAATCAAGGCAATCTTGCCTGAGACAGAATTCGAAACCATCACATTCGTAGCACCCTTTCTAGGAAGATTCACACAAAGTGTTCTTTGGGCACCAACTGTTGAATTCATCTGGAAAGATATAGATGTGACTGGTGAAGAATTTATGTATATTCCTGAAATTTTAAAGAAGAAATCCAAAGCTGCTACTGCAACTACGTAAATTCGGGAAATTTTGAGTCAGGATGATGACTCGGTAATAAAACAAGCGCTTCTCAGGAGGCAACCCGCATTGTTTTCAGATTTGATTTTCATTTTTTCGTGCTCACGCCCCAAAGTTTAAACCTTTGGTTTAACTTAAGTGTGTGTGTGGGGAGGGGGGTGACACCCTTTAATAAAACTGTTTTTGTTTTGTATAAGATTGATGCAGGTAATGATTACTTCCGTGGACACTTAGATCAAAGAAGTTAAGCTGAAAAACTCATTCGGAAAATTTGGTTTTTCCCTATTTCTATGCTTTGAAGTTCGTTTTTCACATTGAGGACAATGTTTAACTTTAGTGTATGTGTGGGGGGGGGGGTAAATAGGAAAATTAGAGTTTTTAGGCTTAAATTTAAATTTTGTTTGCCCTTGTGATCTAGTTATTTTCACGCTTTTAGGATAATATATTAGAATAACTGGATCAATCCACTGGTAAAATTTGTAATTTTTGAAAATTTGAGATGTGTTCCGATTAATATTGCAATCCATTCTGGGATCGATAACATTTGCTAGCACACATTATAAACCCTTTCCACCAAATTGTGAGGATTTGAGCCTATTTCATACATATATAGCATACATCTTTTATGCTTAGATCTTTTCATGAGTGTGCCAGTGATTTTATTTATTCTAGAACTTGTGCTTGTAAATCATTACCAGACCGCAGTGAGATTGCATTCGTGCGATATAAGTGAATTCGTGTGATAAAGAGGCACCTTAGGATTTAAACCCAAATGGCCTTCCATTTTACATATAATGATATATTAACTAACCACATCGGTTAGTTAACCACCCATATGGATCCATTTGTAGCACTCACTTTTAATGGTAGATACCTTTAGTTACACCCTCCGAGCCAATCTTTTCGTTTTTTTTAAATTCAGAAAAATACAAAAATATTTTACACTTTAAGCCTTAGCCTAACCCTTGTCAATGTCAAAACGGTTGTTTGCTAGTCGCCTTGTATGATTGTATTGTCTAGTTGATTATGAGTGACCGCACTTTGTCATTCATATGTGCCATTTCGAAGAAAGGAGAATTAAAAAAAAAGAAAAAAGAAAAGTTAGTTATGTAATAAGTATTAGCCAATGTGCTATGTTTGAAGAATATTGTTATGGCAAATCAATGTGAAGAATTATGGAAGTCTGAAGAAGAGAAAAATTGTATCTATAATCATTTACTGGTTTGCGGACTGTTTGGTAGCTAGCAACATGGGTATTATACTTGACTTTATTTTTCTTTTAACACCAATTTCATAAACATTTCCATGCCTTATCCATACCCTTTACCCGAAGCCTAACAATTGAACCCGAATAAAAGCCCTCTTTAGATCTTTACACTTGGTGCTCACGCCACGTCGGTGGAGTTTTGTTTCTTGTACAAGTTTATGGTAATAAACAAATCATAACTGAGCAATGAGTGTGATTTATCTTGTTACTCCACCTAAAATTGAGTGATTGAGTGAATTATATTTCGTTCCTTTTTTGTGAGGTGTTTTGAAATGTTAATCGTGCAAGAATATCATTGGATATTGTCAAACATCTTGAATTTTCATCCTTAAAAGCTAACACGATGAATCTTATCTTGTACTTGGTAGATTTGCATCGTATTTTTCTCAATCATATTTTTGTACCAGTTGGATATTTTATTTCAATTCTAAATTTGCTTGAGGGCAAGCAAAGTTTAAGTGTGGAGGAATTTGATAACGCTCATATTGTACATGTTTTTAGTAGCGTTATTCGTGCTTTTGTATATGTTATTTGGTCATATTCATGTGTTTTTAGTGCTTAATCGTATCAAAGAACGTTTGTCTAGTACATGTAACCAAGTGCAGGGAAACGGAAGGAAAAATAAATGAATATTAGATAAAAGAAGATTTTCGTTTTAGTGAAGCATGTCAAGCACGGTTCAACATTCCAAGTATCGAAGAAGATCAAGTTTGGATGAAGAATCAAGTACCACGAGCTAGAATCAAGCAAAAAGTCCAAGATCCATCTAATCAAGAAGACCAGCCGATCAGTTGCTGCCCGCAACCGATTCGGCTGGAGAACTTTTGCTAATCGTTTTGAAGACAGACCAGCCGATCGGTCGCTGCCCGCAACCGATTCGACTGGAGAGATGTCAAGAAGACCAACCGATCGGCTGGAGAGTAAACCGATCGGCTGGGGAGTCCTGGTCTACAATTTCTTCATCATTAAGATTCATCATTGTATCCAAATGTTTTTAGGTCCTTCCTTAATGTATTCTAGTCCCTTCCAAGCTCCTTAGTTCAACATTTATGACCCTAGGCCTTGGGATTAGTATAAATAGAGGCCTCTTGTGAGCATTTGAGAATACACACTTCAACACAACTCTATACTCATCAAACCCATCTCTAATAGCTCTCAAATTCGTCATTAGAATTCCAGGAAAGTTTGGAGGTCCAAGAAGTCAACATTTAGAGGTCCAACCCCTGAGAAGTCAACACCAATACTTTGGGAATCATTACTCAATCATTTGTAATCTTATTCCAATCATTGTAAGATTCTTAATCATGTTTTCTAATGTTCAAAGTTCTGAGTTTATGTTTATGCTTGCTATGAGTGGCTAGTTTCTGTATGCATTTGCTTAAACAATGTTAATTATCTAATGACTAGTTTATGATTGTGTTAACATGTTTTAATTCAATTTTAAGTTGATTCTAAGATCCAATTATGCTTAAGTTTCATAGTGACATTTGTTAATCAAGATTGACTAGTTGTTAGTAATTGTAAAAGTTTGAAAGAACTTATTGTTATTCAACTAGTTATAATCATTTTGTCTATGGATGATTGTTTTTACCCATTATTCTTGATCAAACAAAGAAACTAAAGTGTGGTTGTAATAAGAACGCTTTTTGATTATCACATTGGATTGATTGAAAACATCTAAAAGGTCGTAAGATTAGTTGTTTACAATCAATTGTGACCCTTTGTCTATAACCGGTTACCTTTTGCATTGACCGTTTCTTAAGCTAATTTGATAAAACAAATGAATGTTTTTGTGTTTAAGTTTATGAATGTAAACTTATGAAACTTGAATTGATCTTGAATTGATTGGTTAAACTTAATGCTTGTTTTTATAAACTAAAATCTTGATGAAGGTTTAACTTGTAAGAACAATAGATTAGTACACCATCTAATTATCATAACCAACATGAAGAGATTAACACAAGCATACTACCCAAAGATAAGAAACTAGTTTAAGCAAGTGTAGTTTTAATCATCTGAATTTCATTATGTAAATTCTCGTTATTATTTGCTTTTGGATTGCTATAGTAGATTTTATACTTATTTCTTGATTCACTCACAAATCCCTGCGAACGATCCTGACTTACCATCCCAATCTTGATATAACGGACGAGTGCACTTGCTCGTATGTGTAATTGGTAGAATTGGTAAATGATGTTTTATAAATTCAAAACTTGTACACACGTAGCACATCAAGTTTTTTACGATTTATAATGTGTGCAAGGTACACCTTATCCAAATACTAAACTAGAATTATCATGCATTGATCTATTTAGTATTTGGATAAGGTGTTAATACAAATAAATCGTAAAAACGTTTATTCATATTTAGCGATCTCTTTGTGTTTTGTTGATAACAAATATAAAGTTATCATAAGTAAAATTATAAGGATACATGTTATTTTTGTAAAGCATTTACATATATAGTCATTTAACATAAATTGTTGTAATAATTCATTTTTTTAATAGTTTATTAGGATGGGCAAAAACCATAACCCATGACCCATACCCATGGAGCAAATCCATAACCCATAACCCATACCCATGATCCAATGTCTAGACACATTGTATGTATTTGGGTACCCATGATCCAAAGTCCATGACCCATGAACCATGATCCATGAACCATAACCCAAATAGGGAGGAGCGTCCACGGATCCCTGGGGATACACTGGACGGATCCCCCAAGTAAGGGATCTGTGGGATCCGGGGAATAATAGACATTTTTGCCTATAAATAATGAGCCATTTCTTCATTGTTCCTCACCCCTCTTCTTACAAACTCTCTCATATATTACTTCTCTCTTCTAATCTCATATCTCTTGATCTATATAGTAGTTCTTCTTTCTTTTGTTGTAATTCTCATATAGGTCCTTCTCAAAGGCGAGATCACGAGATACTACAAGTCATCCAAGAAAGGGGTCCTTGATTTGTTCCTTCACAAGATTTCTGTAGCAAGATCTTGTATTTCATATTTCACATAGTTTTTGTGTTATAGTTGTGTTGGTTTGGTCCTCCGTGTCAAGGACTCGGTATTTAGCTTTGTACCGGAAAAAGTGTAAGCGACGTTGTGAGGCTTCTCCGCCGAGTTGAAGGAGCTTGTTGACATAGTGCTTGAACTCTCGAGTAGGTGACTCGGGGAGTGGAGTAGGACAAGGAATGTGTCCTTGTAACCGAACCACTATTAATCGGTTGTGTCATTACTTTCTATCATTTACTTTACTTGCTTTCATTACTTACATTAATTATTGCTTTATACTTTTCATCCATCCGTACGAATTCACATAAGATCGAATCTAAAGTTTTTGAAACTAAATTTTAAATCGGCAAAACTATTCAACCCCCCCTTCTAGTTTTCCACATAAGGAATGTTAAACAAATTATTATTTATAATAAATAAAAGTACCTGATACGTTTATTTTCATTTATAATAAGTTGTATCATGTATTTGCTTGTTTATATCCATGAATAACTTGTGTTATTCTAAATAGTCCGTTGTCGATCAATGATATGAGAATATTATTGAATTAAGACAAATTTGAGTTTTGGTTAAAATATACTTATATTTATTGATGCGTTGACATGCTAAATTCACATGATATTCAATGGATTGAATATAGGACTTATCCCAACCACATGATTGTACTTTATGGATCTTTATCATCAAGTAAATCATGAATAGTTATTGTAGTCACCTGGAAAATTTCGCTATTTTAAAATCTTCATATTTATGAACTAGACCGTTTATCAAAATTTATTTGATCTAAATTGAGAATTTAGCATGTACATTTCATCTTTTCTTGCATAAAAGTTATGCATATCCGAGTAGTCTTACTTATTTAAGCCTAATGCTTACTGATTTCTAAATCAGTCTCACAAGAAAGATTTTCTTATCTTACGAGTCCGCACGCGTACCAAAATAAAATAAAAGAAAACGCGAAAAATAAAAACAAACTAATAAAAATTAAAAATTTCGTCATCATGACAGTTTATTTAAAACGTGACCAAAAATACGAGTATTATAATTCTTACAATAAACTGTATACGGTTGTGAAACAAACAACAGTGTACGAAATACATTATGTACAATAATTATACACAAGTCATAAACACTTACTAACTATTTTTACTAATAACCAAACCTTATCTCAACCCCCACAAACCCACTTATTTTTCTCTGCCTTCTTCAGAAAGACGCCCCACCTGCAACCCTCCATCTTCTCCCCTGCACACACTGCCTTGTTCCCCTCCAAGAATAGCTACACCTCCAAAAACCCTTTCCCAACATCTTATGCAACTCCAAACCAAGAATAGCTAACCCTTGGCTTATCCATGAGAACAAATCGACAAACCTTGTCCTTCTTGGACCACGGCTGAAGACGAAGACAGAGGAAGACCACGTGAAGACCTGAAATCATTACCCAAAGAAGGCTATGACTCCCTCCCCACTTTGAAGGACAAGCAACCACTTCCCCTTTTATCTCTATTTAAACCATGGGTCTCAAGAGGATATCTCACACCCACTCTTCATATCACCACTTAAACTAAAGAAAGATTGATCGAGTTGCTGGAAACCAAGAGTCTCGTTGCTCGAGTTTTACTTCCTTTGATATCATCTTGCTACACCACTTCTCTTTTGTTGTAAGAATTTTTATTGAATCCCTTCTTGAATAATATAGTTATATTTACTTATTTTGATGGTTTGATCAAGTATATATTCGGTTTGTTATCACCAAATTGGTATAAATTGGTTGAAGTTAAAATTGTTAATATCTTGAGATAAGAATCAGTTGTAGAATCAAAAATATTTATGTTGTTAAAACTTGGCTTGTGTGGTCGTTTGGTCGAGAGTCGAGACTGTCACACGAAGAGGAACACTTAAATCACAAACTTTAAAACTTGAAAGATTGAAATATGTAATCGACGTGTATGAGAATCAAGGTGTAGTGTTTCGGTTTGTTTTCATTAGCTAATGGTCTATATGGTTCGGTTTAATTTCGAATTACTTGATAACTTGCTTAGTCTCGACTTCGTCCCAGCTTATTTTTGGATTTACTAGTGTTCGGTTTAGGAATATTTGATGTTTTCCATGTCTTGGTCAAGTTTGCCTTTCAAAACTGTTTTGGTTAATAACGTGTAACATATTGATTCAAGATGGGTTAAGTTAGTTTTGTCGCGGGTCAAAACCCACTATGGTTGAACCACCGTGGTATGTCTTCATGGTATTGATGAGTAGAATAAAACGTCACCCCTGCTCTTTTCCTTTTGACCTGCCTTCGAGACATCCTTTTGATGTGAGTCTAATAAAATGGTTAAAACAAGACTTCAAACTATTATGTTTTTTTTTAGAGTTAAATTGGTTTTTAGTTCTTTTGTTACTACAATGCATACAAGTACAGGAAATAGAAAGCAAAACATAAAACTTGTCAAATACTTATGTGATAATTAGCTTATGTCAAGAGCTTGATGTACTCGTGTCGTCGTTATAATTGTTGTATGGAACGAACCTAAAAGAAAATATCGTGCTTGTAGTGGCTTACCTTTTCGACTTACTTCTTTGCTCGTCCCCGTGGTTTATTTGTGCTTCGTTTGGTTGTGACAAGACCTTGTCATAGTTGTGTTTTAAACCTGAGCTTTCAGCCCTATTAGGTGCGTTTGCCAGCTGATTTCCAGCTCGAATAGAGTACTTTTGTTCACTGATTTCTGCACCAAATGGGTGTGTTTGTTTCGCTTATTTTCAGCCCAACTAAGGGCATTCGTTTCCACCTATGTGCAGCCACCCAAAGAGTGTATACCCGCTGCAACGTAGCCACCCAGAGGGGTGTTTAGCTGCTGCAACGCAGCCACCCAAAGGGGTGTCTAGCTGCTGCAACGCAGCCACTCGAAGGGCGCTCATTCCCACATAAGGCTGCCCGTTCTTCTGGGTTACCAATGTGAATGCGTCTAGTAAATATTCTTGTTTTTCCTTCTTCCTTCATGCGTCACATTTGCTTGTTTTTTTTAGTGTACTGTTCTTTTCTTTCCTTCGCATATGGGTGCGTTTGGGATATCAGTTGGACCATGAAACCACAGTCAAATTTGACTTCCTTTCTTGGGTCTAAAATACACGCTGAGGACTAGTTGGGCCAAGGCCCATTTAATGTTCATTCATTTCCGAAAAACAGATATGTACACAAAATTTCAACTGAAACATAAAGTTTTACACAGCGAGACAAACAAATAAAGTTCATAACATTGAGTATAACAAAAATCGTCATCTTAAACGTGCTATGATTACTTGTCTTTTTTTTCTCACGCCTTGTTCACGACATGCTCGCCTACTCGTCTTGACACATTTACTTTAAATACTATCTTCACAATGCCTCATTTTATTAGCATATGACACAAACGACTAACGAAATACGACTAACTCTTAATTTATACTAAACTAGATTTATTTTAAAACAATAATAATTCCCTACACCTCGTCACCAAATATATTTTAGACATATAAACAAGTCCTATTCATTTTTCTAAAAGACAATTATAACACATAAAATGAAAAGTTATTACTTTTCCTTATATATATATATATATATATATATATATATATATATATATATATATATATATATATATATATATATATATATATATATATATATATTTTAAGCGACGTCCTTATAATTTAAGTATATTTATTATTTGTTTGCGATATCTTCCGTGCGTCATCTTCCAATTACGACAAACCCACGACCCACTCGTTTTAATACTTTTGTGTGTGTCTAAGCACTTCCATGAGCCAAAGTTAATCATGTTCAATAATAAACGATACCCATAAATAACTTAAACTTTTGGTGTATATAAATGTTATCAATTCAAAATACAAACGTATTAATTAAAGTATTGGTATACAAACTATAGGTCGCGTGACGGTACTCGGTGCATCATTTACTTGACTCTTTACTACTCGGATACTGCTTTACTAAGGTGAGTTCATAGCCTCGCCTTTACTTATTTCTTTCAAACCCCGCGAGGGAGATGCATGTTATAAACTAGAACACAAGTCTTTTCTTAAACTGTATGCTTGCCTGATCATTATTATTATAGCCTAAGTTGCCTGCCATAAGTCCCTTACATCATGAACCATTAATCACTTGCGAGTGAACGCGAATATTGTGGATAGTACTATGGGAATTAACGACCCTGACTCGGTTATCGGAAATAACCGGGGCGCACTATATTTGGTTAACTATGGAATTGGAAATTTCATCTCTGAGGGCAATATTATTACTTACACCAGTAATTAGGTGTATGCAGTTAGTTTGGTGTCATGAGCTTAGTGCATAATAATAATCTATGTTTTCCATGGTGATTGTATTCGAAGCAATTATCATCTCTTACTTGTGTTAAACCCCTTTATTTAAACCTATGAATATCACTCAACATTTTGTTGATCTTTTTAAGCATGTTCATCTCAGGTACTAATTAGATATCATGAAAGCGTGGAGTGGACGTCAAGGGACGCTTGAAGTGGTGTAGTTTTCAATTAAAGTTATCATTTCGTAAACGTTTAAAACTATCTTTTATGTAATTTCAAAACATGTGGTATTTCCTTTTGTGTTTCCAAAACACTGAGATTTATGAAATGGTAACAACTTTTATTTAAAACGTCTCTTTAGAGTCGTTTTCTATAACTTATGACTATGATCCTCTACGTAATACCCCAAATAGTCTTCCGCTGTCACATTGTGATTTTGGGGGTGTTACAGTTATCCTCATACTTGAGATATCAGATGATTGTCATGGGTGTAGCACATTTCTGTGAAACAGTTTAACGCTATATTTAACTGGTAGCAATAAGGACTGTTTTCAGAAGTGTTGCAAAATTCATGGGTTTTGCTTGTACTCAAGAAAGAATTTGTTCCTTCAAATTTGTTTTGAAGATTAATACTGTTGGGCCCCTTTTATGGTTGACAAGATGTTTGCATGGCCATGCCCAAGATCTATCTGGAATACGTTCAGAAGATTTGGTAATCTTGTTCAATCAGATACAATGAGAAACATAATAGTTTAATAATGAATGACTAAGATCCATATCCATATTTAACGTGATATTAGAAACAAAAGGATAAGTATAATGATGATTCATTTAAAAGGTTTTTTCAGGGAACCACACTCGCGTTGTTCTGGGGGCATTGGTGTGTTGCTAGACGCTAACCAATGTCATTACACATATTAAGATATGTCTAAGTGGGAGCTGTTAGTTTGTGACATTTTTTTTAATATGTGTATGACCGGATTCGAACTCGAGACTATAGGATTGCACAATTTACGTGTGAGACTCGATGTCTAAATAATTAATGTAAAATGTTATGTTTAATTATTAATTCACAATAAACGACTAATGAGCGTTAAGTACTTAACGGAATTGACTAACGATCGTTTAATATCAACGAAATACGAAGAAAAGGAAACAAGCCAAGAGAAGGTTTATATATTATGATTGTTATGTTTATGTAATTCCTAACAGTTTTAATATACATGAAATATATATATACTCCTGTCAATCATATTCTTTATTGATTTATGCACTAAAAAAGCTCATAATTTACATAAAGAAATCTTTAATAGACTGGAAAGTTCATGCAAAAGTTTGAAAGCATAAAGTTTCAATCAAGAATAGCTAGCCTCTTTAACAAAGCTCATATTCTTAAATACAGACTAACACACAACTAATTATGCACCATATATGTATACATTATCATATATAGAAGTGTTACTTCCATTGCAAGCAAGCCCTTCCATCTTTTAGTAGGTTTCCTTCTTGTCATATTAAGTCCCTCTTGTTTAATTCTTTTTGTCTTTATCAACTCAAACGTATAATTCCCAACAGTCGTTGTCACCCCACCTGCTTTGACCATACTCGAGTTTCTGCCCGTTTTTTGTCCCCCCACTTATGACCGATATCTGGAGTCACAGCAGTGGCTATCACCTTCTGACATTATGTCTCAGACACACTCACACACTGATTCCGTGTCTTCTATTTCTTGCCCATCACCACTACCTGTTCGCCGGAGGCGAAGGCGAGCTAGGGTTCTCAAACCCTACGAGCCTACGCCATTGGGCCAGCCATTCCGTTACCGTGAGGATGGTGCTACCTTCATGCATACCACTCGAAAACGAGTGAGGGCACCCATCACTTTTGTTCCACCATCTGACATACCATCATCCTCTGCTTTTCCACCATCAGCTGCACCTGCACCACCACTCATACCTGTTTCACCATTACCACCACCTAACACATTCATTTATCAGACCACCACTGTACCGGCTTCATCCTCACCCCGTGCATCATCACCCTTGGTGATGCACACTGAGCCGGTGATATCTCTTAGGGAGAGAGCCCGTCTCTCACCCGCACATTCAGACCCATATCACCATGTTGTGTTTGGTACCTCTGAGCCGGGAGCCCATAGGAGGGTCGATGCCAGACGTTGGTCCTACATGATGCCGCTCATTAGTCGATGGAGGTCGGAGGAGGGTGCACCTAGGGCTATGGAGCTTGGGGAGCATCTGTTTGCTGCTGCTGAGACTCTCCCTGTCACGGGAGAACCCCTTCATCATACCATTCCATTGTTAGCTGCCCGAGTGCTGCGAGCTGAGGATCAGCTTGAGGATGTTGTGGCATTTGTTGATGAGGTTCCATTAGTTCGTATCGAGAACATTGAGGATGAGGTTAGAGAGCTCCTCAACAGGAGGACCACGATGGAGGGAGTGCTTGACAGGATTGGTGCCCAGAGCGAGAGAGCTAGTGGAGCAGTTACAGTGTTGGAGAGGAGGATGGAGTCAGATAGATTAGGACTGCTGGACAGAGCTGAGATGTTGGAGGGAGTTGTGCGACGTCAGTCTGAGAGGATGATGATCATGGAGACTCGTGCTACTGCTTTGGAGCAGAGATTGGAGGCACGAGATAGAGAGGTGGATGATCTGGCGGAGCTAGTCCGTGACCTACAGCGCCGATTGAGGGGCACACCCGACAGCCTCTAGATTGGTGATTCATCTATTTAGTTTTCTGGTACTTTAGCCTGCCGCATGTGGCACTAATAAAGGCTTTGTATTCGCATGTTTTGTAAACTATCGAACAAGCTATTTATGTGACATTGTATGGTTATCGTATCACTATGTATGGATGATAGGCCTATGACATTATGGTTGTTGTTTCCTTATGTTCTTATGTATGGTGATCTTTCTTATTTATCGGTTTGTGTGAATCGAAGTGATCATTTATATATATTCTCTTGTGTGGTTCTAACATATTGTGATTCTTTCTTATGATGATTATACTCTCTTGATATAATGTGATGATCTTGACTATTATGAAATCATTTTTATAATAATACACACTTATGTTGAATGATTCTAAAATCTGAGTGTATGTCTTTAGAAAAATGGCAAGGACAAGAACTACCTCTACCCCTACTCAAACTCCTGAGATGACCCCTGAAGCAATTCGGAGGCTGGTTACCAATGAAATTGGTGCTGCTTTTGCTGCAAGACCTGCTGAGGCAACTCGAACAAATGAAGCACCAAATCAAGCCAACCGGAATGAAGCTGTGGTGAATCGCAAATGCGGATATAAGGAGTTCATGAATTGCAAACCTACCTTCTTCAAAGGAACTGAAGGCGCTGTTGGCCTTATCCATTGGTTTGAAAGATCTGAAACTGTGTTTCTTCTAAGTGATTGCTCAGAAGATTGCAAGGTGAAATTTGCTACTGGTACTCTGCTGGAAGATGCATTGTCTTGGTGGAAGGCTCATGCCCAACCTATTGGCATGGAAGAAGCCTACAAAACCACTTGGACTGAACTAAAGCAATTGATGATGAAGCAATACTGTCCAAGGACCGAGATCAAGAAACTTGAAGATGAATTCTACCATCTGACTACTAAGGGCAATGATCTCAAGACCTACTTCAAGCGCTTCCAAGAATTGAAAGCTCTATGCCCTTCCATGGTTTCTGATAATGTCAAGTTGCTGGAAAATCTCATTGGGGGATAACCCCGAAGCATTGAGGGCAATGTTACTGCATCAAAGCCCAAGACCGTGGAAGAAGTGATCACAATTTCCTACCAACTCATGGATCAAGTCTTGAAGCATGGATCCGTGCAAGGCACTAATGACAACAAAAGGAAAATTGATGACCGTCGAGGCAACACTTCAAATAACTTCCATCACAACAATAACCGTAACAACAACAACCAAGGCCGCAACAATCATAATCAACACCGCAACAACAATCCCAACTCATACCACCAAAACCGAAACAACCACCACAATCAACAAAACCGTAGACAAGAAGTTGCGAGGGCTTATGATGCTACCCCCGCTACTGGAAGAGGCTATGCTGGACCACACCCTTTGTGCACTCGATGAAACCTGCATCATGTGGGACGTTGTACCATTAAGTGTGGAAAGTGTAACAAGGTAGGCCATACCCACAAGGATTGCCGAAGCCCTGCCACTGGTAGTAACCTTCAACCCATTGGGATAACTTGCTTTGGATGTGGATAAGCTGGACATGTTAAGAGTAGATGCCCAAAGCTGTACGGGAACAACAACAACAATAACAACAACCCTGCTAGAGCAAGAGCTTATGTGCTAGGAGATGGAGATGCACAAGAAAACCCGGACGTCGTTACGGGTACGTTTTCACTCAACCATCATTTAGCTAAAGTGTTATTTGATTCTGGAGCCGACAAAAGCTTTGTGTCTTCTAAGTTTGCACCTTTGTTAAAAGTCACCCCAACTACCCTAGATACCACTTATGAAGTAGAGTTAGCCGATGGAAAAATTGTAGGAACTAACACTATCCTTCGAGGTTGAAACCTATCCTTATCAAATCACCCGTTCGATATAGACCTTATGCCTATCCAACTTGGTAGCTTCGATGCTGTCATTGGCATGGATTGGCTATCCAAGAATCGTGCAAGAATCATCTGTGACGAGAAAGTCGTTCACATTCCTCTCGATGGTGAAACTCTAATCATTCGGGGTAATTGTAGTAAGACCCGATTGAACATCATCTCGTGCGTTAAAACGGCGAAGTACATAGAAAAAGGATGCCACATTTTTCTAGCACAAGTAACGGAGAAGGAGAAAGCGGACGAGAAGCAACTAAAAGACGTCCCCGTGGCTAGGGACTTTCCCGAAGTATTTCCTGAAGACTTGCCTGGCCTTCCTCAAAGTCGGCAAGTAGAATTCCAAATCGAGCTAGTGCCGGGAGCGGCACCTGTAGCATGAGCACCCTATAGATTGGCACCTTCCGAACTACAAGAATTGTCTGACCAACTTCAAGAACTGTCTGAAAAAGGATTTATTCGACCGAGTTCTTCGCCTTGGGGAGCTCCGGTCTTATTTGTCAAGAAAAAGGACGGATATTTCCGTATGTGTATTGATTACCGAGAGTTGAACAAACTGACGGTGAAAAATCGCTATCCACTGCCTAGGATTGATGATTTGTTTGACCAACTGCAAGGGTCAAGCGTCTACTCAAAGATTGATCTGAGATCTGGCTACCATCAACTAAGGGTTAGAGAGGAGGATATCCCGAAAACTGCTTTTCAAACACGATACGGCCACTATGAGTTCCAAGTGATGCCATTTGGTTTGACAAATGCACCGGCGGTATTCATGGACCTAATGAACCGAGTGTGTAAACCCTACTTGGACAAATTTGTGATTGTGTTCATTGACGACATTCTCATCTATTCCCGCAACAGGGAAGATCATGCGGAACACTTGAAAGCCATCCTAGAGCTGCTCAAGAAAGAAGAACTGTATGCTAAATTTTCCAAGTGCGACTTCTGGATTCAAAAAGTCCAATTCCTTGGTCACGTGATAGATAGTAATGGTCTTCATGTTGATCCTTCAAAAATCGAAGCTGTCAAGGATTGGTCATCCCCTACTACCCCTACCGAGATACGCCAATTTTTAGGTCTTGCGGGTTATTATCGAAGATTTATCGAAGGATTTTCGAAAATCGCTAAACCTCTAACGGAGCTAACCCAGAAAAAGAAGAACTTTGACTGGGGAGAGAAACAAGAGTTAGCCTTTCAACTCTTGAAACAAAAGCTTTGCGAAGCTCCTATCTTAGCCTTACCCGATGGAGTGGAAGATTTTATGGTCTATTGTGATGCATCACACCTAGGGTTAGGTGCGGTATTGATGCAAAGGAACAAGGTGATCGCTTATGCTTCGCGACAACTCAAAACTCATGAGAAGAACTACACTACCCATGACTTGGAATTGGGAGCCGTGGTTTTCGCTCTCAAAATATGGAGACATTACCTATATGGAACCAAGTGTACGGTGTTCACCGACCATAAAAGTCTCCAACACATTCTCGATCAAAAGGAGTTAAACATGCGACAACGCCGATGGCTAGAATTGCTTAGTGATTACGACTGTGAAATCCGTTATCACCCGGGAAAAGCAAATGTCGTAGCTGATGCTCTTAGTCGGAAGGATCGACCTAAACCTCTTCGAGTAAGATCCTTGGGAATGACAATTCAGTCACCCCTTCCATCAAAAATCCTTGAAGCTCAAGCTGAAGCTCTCAAACCTGAAAACCGTCCCAATGAGAGAATCTTTGGAATGCCGGAAAACGAGAACGGTTTTGTGCAAAGATCGGATGGAACCTTATGTTTTGGCGATAGAAGTTGGATACCACTTTGTGGAGGAATACGAGAACTCATTATGCATGAGTCTCACAAGTCTAAATATTACATTCACCCGGGATCCGACAAAATGTACCAAGATCTCAAGAAGCTTTATTGGTGGCCAAACATGAAAGCTGAAATTGCAACGTACGTTGGGAAGTGTCTCACCTGTTCTCGACTCAAAGCCGAATGTCAAAAACCTTCCGGATTGTTAACTCAACCTGAACTCCCAGTTTGGAAATGGGAGAGAATTACTATGGACTTCATAACCAAACTACCAAATACTGGTAGAGGTTACGACACTATTTGGGTTATCATTGATCGTCTTACCAAATCCGCTCATTTCCTACCCATCAAAGAAAATGATGAAATGGAAACCCTTGCTCAACTATACCTGAAGGAAATTGTATCCCGTCATGGAGTACCAATTTCCATCATTTCTGATCGTGACAGTCGTTTTACTTCACACTTCTGGAAATCTCTTCAAAAGGCCTTAGGAACTCGTTTGGATATGAGTACCGCATATCATCCCCAAACCGATGGCCAAAGCGAAAGGACTATCCAAACCTTGGAAGACATGCTTCGAGCATGCGTGATCGACTTTGGAAAAGGTTGGGATAAACACTTACCGTTGGCGGAATTCTCCTACAACAATAGTTATCACGCGAGCATCAAGGCAGCTCCATTCGAGGCACTTTATGGTCGAAAGTGTCGATCACCCGTTTGTTGGGCTGAAGTTGGAGATGCCCAACTCACTGGACCTGAACTTGTCCAAGAAACAACCGAGAAGATTGTACAAATCCGTCAACGACTTCAAGTTGCTAGAGATCGACAAAAGAGTTACGCCGATGTTAGAAGGAAGCCCATGGAATTTCAAGTTGGTGATCGAGTTATGTTGAAAGTATCACCTTGGAAAGGAAAGGTTCGATTCGGAAAACGAGGAAAGCTACATCCTCAATACATTGGCCCTTTCAAAATTCTCGAAAGAATCGGCCCGGTTGCTTACAAGCTTGATCTTCCGGAAGAACTTAGTAGAGTGCACCCTACCTTTCACGTTTCAAATCTGAAGAAATGCTTGTCGGATGAATCTCTTGTTGTTTCACTAAAAGAGATTAAGCTCGATGACAAGCTCAACTTTGTCTAGGAACCAATCGAAATCATGGATAGGGAAGTCAAGCGACTTAAGCAAAGTCGCATCCCTATCGTCAAGGTTAGATGGAACTCCAAGAGAGGACCGGAGTACACGAGGGAACGCGAAGACACCATGCGTGTTAAGTACCCACATCTGTTTGATGATCCAACTCCGACAACCACCATAAACTAGAATTCCAGGACGGAATCCTCTTAAGGGGTAGGTACTGTAGTCACCTGGAAAATTTCGCTATTTTAAAATATTCATATTTATGAACTAGACCGTTTATCAAAATTTATTTGATCTAAATTGAGCATTTAGCATGTACATTTCATCTTTTCTTGCATAAAAGTTATGCATATCCGAGTAGTCTTACTTATTTAAGCCTAATGCTTACTGATTTCTAAATCAGTCTCACAAGAAAGATTTTCTTATCTTACGAGTCCGCACGCGTACCAAAATAAAATAAAAGAAAACGCGAAAAATAAAAACAAACTAATAAAAATTAAAAATTTCGTCATCATGACAGTTTATTTAAAACGTGACCAAAATACGAGTATTATAATTCTTACAATAAACTGTATACGGTTGCGAAACAAACAACAGTGTACGAAATACATTATGTACAATAATTATACACAAGTCATAAACACTTACTAACTATTTTTACTAATAACCAATATATATACAAAAAAATAAAATAAAACAACCAAACCTTATCTCAACCCCCACAAACCCACTTATTTTTCTCTGCCTTCTTCAGAAAGACGCCCCACCTGCAACCCTCCATCTTCGCCTCTCCCCTTCTCCCCTGCACACGCTGCCTTGTTCCCCTCCAAGAATAGCTACACCTCCAAAAACCCTTTCCCAACATCTTATGCAACTCCAAACCAAGAATAGCTAACCCTTGGCTTATCCATGAGAACAAATCGACAAACCTTGTCCTTCTTGGACCACCACTGAAGACGAAGACAGAGGAAGACCACGTGAAGACCTGAAATCATTACCCAAAGAAGGCTATTACTCCCTCCCCACTTCGAAGGACAAGCAACCACTTCCCCTTTTATCTCTATTTAAACCATGGGTCTCAAGAGGATATCTCACACCCACTCTTCATATCACCACTTAAACTAAAGAAAGATTGATCGAGTTGCTGGAAACCAAGAGTCTCGTTGCTCGAGTTTTTACTTCCTTTGATATCATCTTGCTACACCACTTCTCTTTTGTTGTAAGAATTTTTATTGAATCCCTTCTTGAATAATATAGTTATATTTACTTATTTTGATGGTTTGATCAAGTATATATTCGGTTTGTTATCACCAAATTGGTATGAATTGGTTGAAGTTAAAATTGTTAATATCTTGAGATAAGATTCAGTTATAGAATCAAAATTATTTATGTTGTTAAAACTTGGCTTGTGTGGTCGTTTGGTCGAGAGTCGAGACTGTCACCCGAAGAGGAACACTTAAATCACAAACTTTAAAACTTGAAAGATTGAAATATGTAATCGACGTGTATGAGAATCAAGGTGTAGTGTTTCGGTTTGTTTTCATTAGCTAATGGTCTATATGGTTCGGTTTAATTTCGAATTACTTGATAACTTGCTTAGTCCCGACTTTGTCCCAGCTTATTTTTGGATTTACTAGTGTTCGGTTTAGGAATATTTGATGTTTTCCATGTCTTGGTCAAGTTTGCCTTTCAAAACTGTTTTGGTTAATAACGTGTAACATATTGATTCAAGATGGGTTAAGTTAGTTTTTTCGCGGGTCAAAACCCACTATGGTTGAACCACCGTGGTATGTCTTCATGGTATTGATGAGTAGAATAAAACGTCACCCCTGCTCTTTTCCTTTTGACCTGCCTTCGAGACATCCTTTTGATGTGAGTCTAATAAAATGGTTAAAACAAGACTTCAAACTATTATGTTTTTTTGAGTTAAATGGGTTTTTAGTTCTTTTGTTACTACAATGCATACAAGTACAGGAAATAGAAAGCAAAACATAAAACTTGTCAAATACTTATGTGATAATTAGCTTATGTCAAGAGCTTGATGTACTCGTGTCGTCGTTATAATTGTTGTATGGAACGAACCTAAAAGAAAATATCGTGCTTGTAGTGGCTTACCTTTTCGACTTACTTCTTTGCTCGTCCCCGTGGTTTATTTGTGCTTCGTTTGGTTGTGACAAGACCTTGTCATAGTTGTGTTTTAAACCTGAGCTTTCAGCCCTATTAGGTGCATTTGCCAGCTGATTTCCAGCTCGAATAGAGTACTTTTGTTTGATTTACGCACCAAATGGGTGTGTTTGTTTAGCTTATTTTCAGCCCAACTAAGGGCATTCGTTTCCACCTATGTGAAGCCACCCAAAGAGTGTATACCCGCTGCAACGCAGCCACTCGAAGGGCGCTCATTCCCACATAAGGCTTCCCGTACTTCTGGGTTACCAATGTGAATGCGTCTAGTAAATATTCTTGTTTTTCCTTCTTCCTTCATGCGTCACATTTGCTTGTTTTTCTTTAGTGTACTGGTCTTTTCTTTCCTTCACATATGGGTGCGTTTGGGATATCAGTTGGACCATGAAACCACAGTCAAATTTGACTTCCTTTCTTGGGTCTAAAATACGCGCTGAGGACTAGTTGGGCCAAGGCCCATTTAATGTTCATTCATTTCCGAAAAACATATATGTACACAAAATTTCAACTGAAACATAAAGTTTTACACAGCGAGACAAACAAATAAAGTTCATAACATTGAGTATAACAAAAATCGTCATCTTAAACGTGCTACGATTACTTGTCTTTTTTTTCTTTCTCACGCCTTGTTCACGACATGCTCGCCTACTCGTCTTGACACATTTACTTTAAATACTATCTTCACAATGCCTCATTTTATGAGCATATGACACAAACGACTAACGAAATACGACTAACTCTTAATTCATACTAAACTAGATTTATTTTAAAACAATAACAATTCCCTACACCTCGTCACCAAATATATTTTAGACATATAAACAAGTCCTATTCATTTTTCTAAAAGACAATTATAACACATAAAACGAAAAGTTATTACTTTTCCTTATATATATATATATATATATATATATATATATATATATATATATATATATATATATATATATATATATATATATATATATATATTTTATTGACGTCCTATAATTTAAGTATATTTATTATTTGTTTGCGATATCTTCCGTGCGTCATCTTCCAATTACGACAAACCCACGACCCACTCGTTTTAATACTTTTGTGTGTGTCTAAGCACTTCCATGAGCCAAAGTTAATCATGTTCAATAATAAACGATACCCATAAATAACTTAAACTTTTGGTGTATATAAATGTTATCAATTCAAAATACAAACGTATTAATTAAAGTATTGGTATACAAACTATAGGTCGCGTGACGGATTTTCGGTGCATCATTTACTTGACTCTTTACTACTCGGATCTTGCTTTACTAAGGTGAGTTCATAGCCTCGCCTTTACTTATTTCTTTTAAACCCCGCGAGGGAGATGCATGCTATAAACTAGAACATAAGTCTTTTCTTAAACGTATCTGCTGATCATTATTATTATAGCCTAAGTTGCCTGCCATAAGTCCCTTACATCATGAACCATTAATCACTTGCTAGTGAACGCGAATATTGTGGATAGTACTTTGGGAATTAACGACCCGACTTCGGTTATCGGAAATAACGGGGCACTATATTTGGTTAACTATGGAATTGGCAATTTCATCTCTGAGGGCAATATTATTACTTACACCAGTAATTAGGTGTATGCAGTTAGTTTGGTGTCATGAGCTTAGTGCATAATAATAATCTATGTTTTCCATGGTGATTGTATTTGAAGCAATTATCATCTCTTACTTGTGTTAAACCCCTTTATTTAAACCTATGAATATCACTCAACATTTTGTTGATCTTTTTAAGCATGTTCATCTCAGGTACTAATTAGATATCATGAAGGCGTGGAGTGGACGTCAAGGGACGCTTGAAGTGGTGTAGTTTTCAATTAAAGTTATCATTTCGTAAACGTTTAAAACTATCTTTTATGTAATTTCAAAACATGTGGTATTTCCTTTTGTGTTTCCAAAACACTGAGATTTATGAAATGGTAACAACTTTTATTTAAAACGTCTCTTTAGAGTCGTTTTCTATAACTTATGACTATGATCCTCTACGTAATACCCCAAATAGTCTTCCGCTGTCACATTGTGATTTTGGGGGTGTTACAGTTATCCTCATACTTGAGATATCAGATGATTGTCATGGGTGTAGCACATTTCTGTGAAACAGTTTAACGCTATATTTAACTGGTAGCAATAAGGACTGTTTTCAGAAGTGTTGCAAAATTCATGGGTTTTGCTTGTACTCAAGAAAGAATTTGTTCCTTCAAATTTGTTTTGAAGATTAATACTTGTTGGGCCCTTTTATGGTTGACAAGATGTTTGCATGGCCATACCCAAGATCTATCTGAATACGTTCGAAGATTTGGTAATCTTGTTCAATCAAATACAATGAGAAACATAATAGTTTAATAATGAATGACTAAGATCCATATCCATATTTAACGTGATATTAGAAACAAAAGGATAAGTATAATGATGATTCATTTAAAAGGTTTTTTCAGGGAACCACACTCGCGTTGTTCTCAGGGCATTGGTGTGTTGCTAGACGCTAACCAATGTCATTACACATATTAAGATATGTCTAAGTGGGAGCTGTTAGTTTGTGACATTTTTTTTAATATGTGTATGACCGGATTCGAACTCGAGACTATAGGATTGCACAATTTACGTGTGAGACTCGATGTCTAAATAATTAATGTAAAATGTTATGTTTAATTATTAATTCACAATAAAGACTAATGGCGTTAAGTACTTACGGAATTGACTAATGATCGTTTAATATCAACGAAATACGAAGAAAGGAAACAAGCCAGAGAAGGTTTATATATTATGATTGTTATGTTTATGTAATTCCTAACAGTTTTAATATACATGAAATATATATATACTCCTGTCAATCATATTCTTTATTGATTTATGCACTAAAAAAGCTCATAATTTACATAAAGAAATCTTTAATAGACTGGAAAGTTCATGCAAAAGTTTGAAAGCATAAAGTTTCAATCAAGAATAGCTAGCCTCTTTAACAAAGCTCATATTCTTAAATACAGACTAACACACAACTAATTATGCACCATATATGTATACATTATCATATATAGAAGTGTTACTTTGATTTTGATAAATTTAATTTAGCCCATAAAAAGGAATTAAAACAAGATATGGACCATGCGTTGTATTATTATTCGAGAGCATTTTACGTTCTCAGTTGTTTGTATTATATTTTTGTGCAAACAGAAAAAAAAAAAAAAAAAAAAAAAACATGCATGTTTGAAAAGTAAGGTTTTGATAATTATAGTTTATACACGTAAGTGCGCATACTCTTGACAACAATTATTTAAGAGTTGTATATTTGTTAAACATGATATATAAATCAAAATACGACACTTAACTAAAAGTTTTAGTAAGCAAAAATAAGGGTTGTAAATTATCTACAAATGGCAAGTGTGGAGAAGTATGTCTTTTTATGTGCAATTTGTTCATTTTCATAGGGACGCAAATATTTCTGTATTAAAAGTAGAGTAGTGATAAATAGGCTTTAGTAAATAAATCTTCGAATAAAAGCATTTCGTCCACATGTTAACAAATGTTAACCACTCATTCTTTTCTGATATTCATCAATCAATTATTCAATTGCAAAAATAACATTTGTATGTAGGTCTACTTTTAGGTTTATCATCTATGTCTAAAAATCATTTTCCTTAAAAATATGTATAATCACTTTATTAATAGGTCTACAACATATAATTATTCGCTTCTATTATATGTAATAAACTTTTCTTACACATGTAACTTTGTTGTTTGAACTATTATTTTTAGTAAAGGCTTTTATAAGCTTGAGTTGGTAAAATATAATATACCATGTTGACAAGAAAATGTAAATAGGCTGGATGTATAAATAGGCAAATCATGGACTCCATGCAGCTTCATTGAAAGCAAAGAAAGCAACATGGCTGCATTGCTTAGCTCATTACTTGTTCTCTCATTCTTTTCTCTTGGAACTTCATTATCCTCAAATTACTACAAAAAAACATGCCCAAACGCAGAATCAATTATTAAGAAAGCTGTAATTGACGCGACTAAAAATGACAAAACAGCCCCTGCGGGACTAATTCGAATGCATTTCCATGATTGTTTCATAAGGGTACATGCATTTTTTCTTTTTTATTAAAGTTTTCTTGGTCTCTTAGTTGAGTCATACTAATCTGTTTTGAGCTTTGATGATGAATTGAAGGGGTGTGATGGTTCGGTTCTTATAAATTCCAAGGGTAAGAACACTGCTGAAAAAGATGGACCCCCTAATGTTTCTCTGCACGCATTTTATGTCATTGATAACGCGAAAAAAGCACTTGAATCTGCGTGTCCTGGTGTTGTTTCGTGTGCTGATATCTTAGCTGTAGCTGCAAGAGATGCAACTGTGGTGGTAAGCATAATAAAACTATCTAGTATGCCATCTGCAAAAATATGCACAAAATGATATAAGTAGCATTATGCCTTGTACAAAAATATGCAAATTGTACACAGGTATGACTATTTCAAGTACATAGTACAAAGAATCATAAGGGTGGCTCTTAGGCAAAAGAAAAGTGTGTTTTCATGTGATGTTTGGAGGTTAATTGATTTATATGTATGCAGTCTGGTGGACCATCTTGGGATGTTCCTAAAGGCCGAAAAGATGGAAGAATATCAAGGGCTAGTGAAAGCACACAACTACCAGCTCCAACCTTCAACATTTCTCAGCTCCAACAAAGTTGGTCTCAAAGAGGCCTGTCGATGGAAGATCTAGTAGCACTTTCAGGTACTTTTAAATCATAATTTTATATAGGGTAAAAGCTATAAATGCTTAACGTACTTTCCCCAAAAACTCATTATGCTCTATGTACTTCAAATATTGTCATTATACATAACCATTTTCATTTTAATTGGTTATGTCTCATTGATATAGGCACTTGTTGAGCGGGTTAAAAGTTGACCCTTTGTGCATACAACCTCAATCCTCTTGTTCAGATAGAATAAACATAAAGGCAACTTTTGCTAGCGGGTCAGACTTACTCATATCGCCATACTAAAAATGCAGTTTCAAAGGACTTGTAACGCTGACCCGCAAACTTTGTACTTTTGCTTACTAGGTATGCAACAGGCATGAAGTAAACATACTCGAGGAGAATCCATTGAAAAGCATTAATTCACCTACAAGCACAACGTGTCGTATCGCCATCTATGGTCAGAATCTAAAGCCAAAAGAACATGGCGATGCCATTGTAAAACATGTATAAGACAAAATTGTGGATTACTAGCAATATCACACATAGGATCAAACTTTAGGTATAATCAATAAAGTGTCAGTCCATTATACTCTATGTACTTCTCGTGAAAACTCATTATGCTTTCTCAACTTTTTTTATTGTCATTATACATAAAAAAGTAATTAAGCATAATGAGTCGAAAATGGAAACAACGTTAAGTATAATGACAATAAAAAAAGTTGAGAAAGCATAATGAGTTTTCACGAGAAGTACATAGAGTATTTTTGGCTTTTACCCTTTTATATAATATGGTTTCTAGCTAGCTATGTATAAGCAAGTGTTTTGGTATAACTATAGAGCTAAAAATGACATCAAGCTAAGGAAGTAAGTATCTATAGGTGGCATGGTGGGCAGACACACTGCACAAGTTGGGTAACTGGTTCAAGCTAGGTAAATTATGATTTTGGGTGACTTTCGGCAAATGTAACTCTTCCTTATTATTTAATTTTTTTATTTGACCTGTTTTAGATAGACGATGACCCAAATCAGCCTTTTATAAGCTAACCGGTAGAAATTACCGCCACCAGTTCATCACTTTCCTTTTTAATTTGGAAAGCTTACAAGCTAAGAATAGGCTTTTGCCTATTTGTATTACTGTTATAAGAAAAACAATGATATTAAACTGTATCCCCAAGTTTTTTTAGCAGTCTTTATAAATGCTATCTTGACATTTAACTAAGATTTAAACAAGTACTCAAGTCAAATGTTGCTATAGTTATGAGACAAGCAAGTAACTTAGTACTATTATTCTATGAAGTTAATTAAAGGACACATTGTACCATCAGAGTGCTGATATAACTTAAGTATATAACTTGTTCCGTAGGTGGGCATACTCTTGGGTTTTCGCATTGCTCGTCGTTCAACAACAGAATTCACAACTTCAACTCCACAGTCGACATTGACCCTTCTCTCCAGCCTTCATTTGCTGCAAGTCTAAGACGTGTTTCCCAGCCAGAAACAACGCAAAGAAAGCTGGAGTCACCATGGACCCTTCTTCTACAACTTTTGATAATACATATTACAAATTAATTTTGCAGAACAAAGTCTTATTTTCTTCAGATAATGCTTTGCTCAATTCCCCCAAGACCAAAAGTTTAGTTTCTAAGTTTGCAAGCTCAAGTGATGCTTTTTTCAAAGCATTCACGAAGTCTATGATCAAGATGAGTAGCATCACCGGTGGTCAGGAGATAAGAAAGGACTGCAGGGTTGTAAACTAAGTGATTATTCATCTTTCCTATCACTAAAGATGTACACAACATATGTAATTACCCTTTAAAAAAAATGGATGATAAATAAAAAAAGGAGCATTCATGTTACATAAAGATATAATATTCTTTTGAAAACAAAAGGCAAGAATCAGTTGCATAACCAACAAATTTGTTCTTAGTTTACACATTTTCTTGTTGTATGATGGTGTCAATAAAAAATCCATGCAGGAACAACAGTATCATGTTATGATTATGTTATTACTGCACTAGACAAAATAACGACTTCCTGAATAATTCTAACCAATTGTAATAGATGTTGAATGCATTGAAAAAATTAACGTTAATCCTAACCTTATCCTATATTACTTTAGCAAGAAAAGATGGAATTAATTAAAGCTACTTTTTAAGATTGAAATAGTTTCATTAATAATTCATGCATGCATTTTTATGTCATCAGCGTGTGATTGACTAATTTGTATCCGTGATAGTGATCACGTACTATCATGTCCCCATGACAAAGACTAAAAATCAGTCATATAAACTTGCAGGGCCATATGAAGCTTTTTTTAAGGCTTTTGTTACGTGCATTATTGATTTAAGGTCTGGTGAGAAATTAGATAATAGAATCATATGCTACTTATTGCAGGCATGAAATCTTTTTAAAGTTGATAAAACTAGAAGAAGCCTTAAAAAGCTTTGCATCACAAACAATACACAACGGATACTATTTTGGTTGCCCGAAACTATAAAGATGAAAAAAAGTACACACAGATCAGCTATATAACAAAAGAGATCTGCGATAGATTCTTGATAAGTCGAATTATAAGAAACTTATAAATCCTTGCGAACAAAAAACTAAGAACTCTCACATCAAAGGTCCTGTAATGAGCTCAATAATGGGATATCTGATGTAAGTGGCACAAACATAAGTACCCACCTTACCAACCGTGTGTATGAGTGGGCACAACAAAAGAGTGATGGACATATGGTTGGCAACTGCTGAAATTTTGTTTTATACTGACATAATTGATTTACATACTGCATGCCATAAACATCACAAACAACTTATCTAATAAGGTCCTAAAATCTCATGAATCATTTCTGGAATAATGCTCTACAACCACTTACCAAGTGTCCATTTGAAGGGACGTAGCCAATCATTCAAAGCCAACTGAAACAAAAGTATAGATATTTGAGAAACCAAAAGTGAACAGAAGATTATTCATGTTACCCGTATCCACAATCGATATAGCGAAAGACCTTTTTATGATTTTGCAGAAACCACATGACCCATTTACTTTAGTTGCACTTTTATTTATTTTGATCTTTATTTAAAAATAGTGAAGTCATGACCCATCTACTTAAGTTGCACTTTTATAATGTCATAAAAATATAACCATGAGAATTTCGATAATAGGTCTGCTAGTTGATAACATCAAATAGTCTTGAATATTAAGTGTCAATTGTGGGAAACTGTGTACACTTTTTATTAAAATAATAAATCAGATTACAATAATTAAATAACAGAATGTAAAACAGTAAATAAACGCAGACAGAAAGGAGTAGAATTAGAAGACGGACACTATATAAAGCAGTAAAAGTCGTGAGCGAGGCTCGTGTTTAACACGATTCCCTTAAGCAATTCGCCGTCTTTTACCAGGTACAACGTTCTAACTGTTGCACAGTCGGACTGACAAACTTGCCGAAAATTCATTTGAAAACTTGTGTGCTTCGATCGAACAATTCTGGAGTGGAGTTACGTTTTTCCGGATCTCAAAACTGAATGAGGAATGGTTTATTTTATAGCGTAACAATGTCTTGGTCACCAAGACAGTATATTGCTAAAAAATAACACGATATGCAAATCTGTTAATCTATTCCTTAAATAGATTTACAGAAAATTCTGGAAAAATGAAACACGAATCAAAGCAAAAAGATACGCACGCATGCGAGAGCTTCGGACGTGCATTCGTGTCATAAGTCGCGCGGGCTCGCATGAGTTGAAGCTTCGAACCCATTTTGGCCGAAATCGCAACCCCCCTTGGCATAGCGGCCTGCGTAGGTGTTGGAGTAAAACCAACAAATCAATTTGAAGGTTCATATCAAGATTCCTATATAAACAAGGTTTCACTTCTTGTTTTGGGCGATGTGGGATACTCCCACTTTTCCAAATTTTGTGTTTCAAGTGCCTCACTTTGAGACACGATATCTCATTCATATCAACTCTATTTTTGACACTCTTTAGCTCGTTCGAAGCTCGTTAGGAGGAGAACGCAAAGCTACCAAGAAATATAAATATATATAACATATACATATATTAAATAGTGTCCAAAATTTGCAAAAACTCATTTTGCAAAACTCATTTTCCAACAATTTCCCCCGATAATGCTCGTTATTTATATCATTTATATGGGTTTACGCTTGTTTTCCATTGTTTTCCACTTTCAGGTAAATTACGAGCATTGGAGCTAAAGAGACGCGAAAATGGAAACATTACTAAAGATTTATCACAGTATGCCTATTTTGAAGAAGTTACGGCGTAACTCATCTCTCACATTACTCCGTAACTATTGCGTGACCCTGAATACCAACTTATCAAGAGGTTACGGCCTAACTCTTCCCAAAGATTACGACATAACTCAATTCGGTCAAAAGACGTTCCACGCCGCTGTTATTTACGCCGTAACTACTGCATCACTTACGACGTAACCGATTTTATTGAAGACTACGCTGTAACTAGCAGATCTAGTGCATTTACGAAGAAATAGAAGGTTACGGCGTAACTCCTCTATTGGTTACGCCGTAACCCAGACCTGGCCTATAAATACCCCACGAATTCCATCATTTCAAATCATCCCATTCCACACACAACACTATGAGAACGTGGGAAAAAGCTCAAGGCAGGTCTAGGGGAGCATACGGAGCTGTTTCCAAGGGAGAAGTCACACCATTAAGATAAGCTTTAGCGTTTTATATTTCTTTTACTTTCAATTCATGTATTTCGTACCTTTGAATATTGAATTGATTTGCATAATTAATATGAGCGGCTAAGCACCCTTTGGTGCTAGCCTAGTTATGATTCCTTAATTATTTTGTTTGCGTTTACCTTTACTTCCGTACAATTATTTCTAAGTGTATGCATGCATAGTTCTTTGGTAGTCACCCCTGGTTCGGTAGTTTTGAATGGCGGTAGAGGCCAATTGCCTAGGAGATATCACCAACTGACCCTAGGTGAGCGGACTGAGACGGGAAGGGTAAGATATGACCAACTGAAGACCCTTTCTACTTGTGCGATTTGACCAACTCATCACCTATCGTTTGGATGAACTTAAGAATTGGGGGGTGTAGTGTCTAAGTTCCTAACTGTCGGGCACTCACTATTTAGAATCTAGCATGTAGCGGTACTTAATGACTTAGCTTAGGGGACCTGGAACAACAGGACTTATGACGGTGCGCCTAATTTCTCCTGTGGTGGCATCTTTGCTGATAGGTTAGGGCGAATTGACCAAATGCTGTCCTCTCGAATTTGACCCCACCTGAAGTAATTGGAAGTAGGTAGACGTAGACATAACTAGCTAGGAGGATTGACTAGGTTAGCACCACTATTCCTCTATTGATTTCCCTTTACCATTTATCTGCTTTTATTCTGCATTAGTAGTTAAATTAATTAAATCCCTATCGAAACCATTATTATTCTGTGACAATTAGACTTAGTAATAATCCAACACACATAGCTCTTGGGACGACCTCGGCTTTACCATTTACTACGCTACACGCGACCGGGTACACTGCCGTTAGTGCATTAGGGTAGACCATAGGTATAGCGAGACACTATAAATATTAAGACACTGGTCATAAACACGCATCAAGTTTTTGGCGCTGCGGGAGTTATATTAGGATTGATATTAAGTCTTTCATTTCGTTTTTAAACTTTTCTCACGATCATATTTCAAGTTTTCAGGTACCATGGAAGTTGTTAACAACGATGACCTCACTCTTGAGGAATACTTGGCGTTGACTAGAGTAGATCAAGGGCCGGGTCTCGTAAGACCGGCAATCGGAGCGGATGTTCGTTTCGAAATTAAAGACTAATTTATGAGGGAGCTTCGCTCTAACCCTTTTTCAGGAAACAGGGACGAAGACGCATATGAGCACGTTGAAAATGTCCTATACATCGCTAGCCTTTTCAACATTCTGAGCGTGTCTCATGATCTTTGTTATGCTTAGGGTATTCCCAATGACTCTTCTGGAGCAGCCGGAAGATGGATCGAAAGATTGCCCGCCGGGCGTTAATACTTGGGTGCTACTAAAGAAACACTTTATCCAAAGATATTGCCCACCATCGAAGATTTCTAATCAACTTTTGGAGATCCATAATTTCAAACAAGAAGACGACGAAACTCTGTATCAAGCTTGAGACAGATACAACGATCTTCTTTATAAGTGTCCTACCAATGATCTAAATAACCAGCAGAAGGTCAATATTTTCTACAAAGGAATAAATGTAACTACAAGACAGATGTTGGACTAAAAAGGACCTATCCCGAACATGACTCCTACTACTGCAATTGAAGCCATTCAAAAAATGGCGGACCACTCTCAAAAATGGCACGATGGTGGGAGTACAAGAAACCAAGGCGGAAGTTTCGACGGAATTGCAGCAATCGCTAGTAAAATTGAAAGTCTGAGTCGAGATATGTTGAAGTTCAGAGAAACCGTTCATGCCATCCAAGTAGGTTGTGAAAGCTGTGGAGGAGGATATCTTACGAAGAATTGTCCTCATATGGACGAAGAGGATATTGAAGAAGCTAAGTATGGAGAAAATCGACCATTTTACGGTGATAATCAAAATAGTAATGGTTATCGTGGAAATTACAACTGTGGGCCCTATGGAGAAAGAAAGCCCAGTCTTGAAGAAACAATTAATAAGTTTCTGAAAATTCAGCCCAAAGACAAAAGGAGCAAGATGAGTGGTTGAAGGAATTCCAGGAAAACACTGACAGAAACCTTTCCAAACACGACTCAACTCTGAAAAACCTAGAATCCATGATGATAAAGCTCAGTGAAAAAGTAAGGAGAAATAACGATAAACCTGAAGGATCTAAACCAGCTATGGAATGTAAGGTAATTTTTTCTGATGATAACTCAAAGGTTCAGGTCAATGATACGAATTTAGGGGACAATTTAGGTGGACGGATCGAGTTATGCCGTAACATGCCTAATGAGTTACGGCGTAACTTTGTGTTTGACAGCGACAACGGGGTTGTGAAGAATACTGAAGAAAGAGACTCTAACGAATTACGCCGTAACCAAGAATCTGATTCGGCGTAAGCGGATACATGGGCAGAAAAATTCCTCGACATGGACGAGTCAAAAAAACTCGAGGAACTCTCCCTTGAAGATGAAGAAGAGCCACTTATCACTCACTGGTGTACTCCTGTCGTCATTACTGATGAAGAGACCACAAGGGCATGGCCTACATGCATCCCCTTCCACGAGTATTGCAATGGAGGAGACGATGAAAGAAAGGAAGAATGGACATGCCCTCATGAGCGTGAAAGACATAGTATTAAATTCGGTGATTTGGCCTTTAAAGATTGGTACGCAATTCAATTTGGGGATGCCAAGATCAATCCAAATCTTCTTATTAAGCTAAAAATTGATTACGCATAGCACATTCAGAAAAAGGAAGAGACTAATAAAGACATATACTGCACGGATGAGCATTTAAGTGAAACTGACAACAAGGAATTACGATCACTAGTGCGAAAAGTAAAATCTCCTGGGAAATTTTTTGGGCGTCATGCAACCCGTATGACGATATCTGTAATGGGGGAAGCAACTCTGGAAGATTAGGAAAAAATGAATTCTTTTGGTCCTCGACCAATCATGAGGAGAGAACGAGTTTGCCTTGGCTGGACAACCTAGGTTTCGATAGTTGGGTGAAAATTAAGTATGGACATGTGGACACATCAACCAAAGAGAAGATTTGGAAAGAATACATGGATCGAGAAAATTCAAACGACAAAAGTCTCAACAACACGAGTAAAATAACAATTGATAATGACAAAGAGCAGGTTAGTAATGATAAAGAAGAATGCAAGCGCGTTCTAGTGGAGAATCTGCTCGATGAAGAATGGTTCAAGGACACTGCTTCTGATGACGATGATATCGAAGGGATGCTAGATTACCTTGAGTTGCAAGGAAATGAGGAGTTCACTGATCCCCAATGGCGAAGCTTGCGAACAAAGGAGGTGCAAACTCCTGGGGATTCCATACAAAAGACCACCTCCAATTATTGTCAAAAAATATGAATTCACTCGCTACCACCTGGGACCGGAAGAGAAATTTTGTAAAGTCCGAAAAATTGAAACCATTGAATACCTCCGAACTGCCTCGAATGTTGCATGGATGAGGCATAATTTGATGAAAGATATTGAAGAAGTCGGTGATGTTCAAAGGCCCCCATAGGAAGTTGGCCAAGTCAGGCTTTGAGTCTAACTTAAAGACTCATTAATAAATAAAAGTGCTCTTTCGGGAGACAACCCAAATTATCCCTTTCATTTTGTTTTATTTCCATTTCTGTTGGGTTTTGTGTTTTTCCAACCATTTTTGCGAGGAAAACTTGAGCGAACTAATTGCTGCTGCGACTGATGTCCATAGTTACGACGTAACTCATTCTTATGGTGATTACGCCGTAACCATACATTTTAGCGGCAGAAATTCTTCTGGACGCATTACCAATTACGGCGTAATCCCTATCTCAATGGTTACGCCGTAACTACACTCGCTGGCGTCATACCAGGTTTTGCACGATTACGGTGTAACTCCCTAATAAGAGTTCGACGTAACTCTCTCTGTAACACTTTAATTCTTTCATCTTAAAACACAAGTAACCTTGTATTAGTTATTTAAATGAACTTTTGTGGGTGTGTTACACTTGTAAACCCTCACGAGACTTCACTCGTCCACTTGGGACACCAAGTGGTTTAAAAGGCTTGTTGCATTCGCTAAATGCAACCGTGATTCCTACGAAAGTGAGTTAGGTTTGTTTTTCATTTTTCATTTTTTCTTTTTAGAATTATGTTTGTCGGTATTGTATGATTTTCAGGGATTGAAGTTTGTTCATGGATGCTTAAATGAATGCACGATTCTTTTCGTAGGCCTTCTTTCTTTTTGGAGCAAATTTCAGGGAAGTTCTTGCTCTAATTCTACCTTTCTCTTCACCTTTATTTTAATGCCTAGTACAAAAGGGACTTTTTACAATTCAAGTGGGGGACGGGAGTAGAATTATCTCTTGAACTTTATTCTGCCCTCATTTTTCTAGTTTATTTTGAAAAATTATGCCATTTTTAAAATTTTGATATGTTTTTCTTAACCTAACTAGATTAGACCTTAGCCGAGCACATTCAACCCTTGACATTACATGGTGAGATTAGCCCTATCCATTTCTAAATATTTTACCCCAAATCCACCAAATTATGAGTGTGCCGGTAGCTTGTAAACTTTAGAACTTGGCCTATACATCATTTCGAGACCGATAGAGCGAGGTATGTTGAGTTAGCTCGATGTATTTGGACTTTTAGTTTTAGGAGGCAATATTTTACAGGATTATCACCCAAAAAGCATACCATTGTGAGTCTATCGATTAGTCACCTCGACTTTTCGACCCCCATGTGAAACCCTTTTGTTGCACTCCCCTTTAGTGCAAGATACCCCTAGTTACACCCTTCTAAGCCATTCCTTTCATTTTTTCAACCCAATATATTATTTTATTACACCTATACACCTTAGCCTACCCTGTAGTCTTTATTTGTGATTGGGAAGTCATTGTTTGCCTAAGTTCAAGGTTCAAGTGGAAAGGTTTGGAAATCACGCTTTCATCGACGACATTTATGAAGATCATTGAAGGCCCCGAATTCCCATTGGTCATCTCAAGTGGGGGATATTATGTTTAGTTGTTATATTATGTTGAAGAAAAAAAGAAAAAAAAATTGATGATGATTCGGAAAAAAAAATTGATTGAGTTATGATATTGTAAAGTCGATGTTATAAGCAACGTATGTTATGAGCTTTTATTGATTAGTATCTAGGAGGCCACCTCGGTCACATTTGAAGATTGGAGTTGGTAGTTTTGCCAACAGAATAAGAAAAGGTAGTATGCCCATCACGGACGTCCTCTAATGGCACGCATCTACCGGTTGCATTATCATGATCCGGTTCTCTAGACTTCTGAAAGCTTGAACTTTGGATGAACGGTAAGTGGTGATGACTTAGTTATAGATTTAGATTACCTGCTTGTTTTTCATTTTACACCAATTATATATCCCATGTCTTATCCTACCCTTTAGTCATGAAGCGTGTCTAGGTGATGCAGTGAGCAATCTTTGGTGTCTTGGCCATGGATTTGGTCATGTATCATTGATTTTGTCCACTTCGCCGTGACATGTTAGTAATGACGAGTCACCCCTTAACCTTTGTCGTGTCTACCCATATTGCCTTCGAAAATTGTTTAGTCCTTAACTCTAGTGGTGGAGATTTATGTTTAACCGCCAAGCTTATGATAGTTAATACAAATGTAAAACTATATTTTATGATCTTCTAATATTTTGTCGATAACAAACGGAAAAATCATTTTAGAAACAAATAGTTGAGATTTGAGTAGTTTTGTTCGAACCATTTCGTGAGGTTCACATAAAACACTAAAACAAGCTTTGTTTTATTCTAGCATAAGGGATTTGTAACTTATATTTTCCAAGTAATGGGAGATATCTTTTTAGGAATCTATCTAATAAGGTCTACTTAAGGGCAAGTAGAGTTCTAAAAATGGGATATTTGATAAATCATAGTTAATACTAAAATGGGTATAAACTAGCAAATGGTATTGACCCATAACCCATGGTTTTATATTTACCACTTAACCAAGTTCATTGTATCTAAAGAGACGTGGATTTGGAGAGTTTATTAAAAACATGGATCAGTATGCCCATTTTAACCCATGTTACCCATGACCCATAACCAAAAATACCCATGGGCAAGAGGGCGTTCCGCGGATCCAGTGTAGCTCGGACCAACTGGAAGGGTAATCCTAGGATTACGTCGTAACAGTAGAGAATTTTCTCTATCAAATAGAGGCCATTTCCGCCCTTTCTATGCAGCTCACTTTACACACATACTTCCTCAAAGTATTCTAACCCTTAAAGATACTAACTCATCTCATGATGTTACGCCGTCTTTTCGAGCAAATGTACGATCTTCTAGGTTCCTCTTAAAGGAGAGATCACTCCACTTCTTGAAGATCCGGCCTATAAATACCACCCAAAGTCCATCATGCTTCTAATCATCTTCACACACCAATTCAAAGAACGTGAGTTGGGTTGAAGGCATCTTAGCATAGCCATCTCTAAGGGAGAAAGTGTCAAGATAAGCATTAGCATGAAAGATGTTCATCATTTCTTTACGTTCAGCATTCATGTATTTGCTAAATGTCAACCGAAGGCATTGGTGAAGGGTGCCAATCAAAGGTTTAGTTAATATGATGTCGAAGAATCAAATCGGTCGCTATTTAGAATTCCTTATTGTTATGTTTAGTTTATATTGTTTCCGTATAATTGTTTCTAGTGTATGCATGCATAGTTTGTTGGTAGTTACCCTCGTTTCAAGTTTTGAATGGCGGGTGGCTAGTTACTTAGGAGATATAAACAACTGACCCTAATAGTTAGGTGTTGTGTCGGAAGGGTATGAATTGACCATAGTAATGGACGACTTCTTAGCCTAGTACTTAATAACCAAGGCGATCACCTACCGTTTGTGATGAACTTAGTTAGGGATGAGTGTTTAAGATGCCTAGCACTCATTGTATACAAATCTTGCATGTAGCGGTACTTAATGACGTTGTGCTTAGGACTAAAACAACTGAAATTTCAACAGGTTCACTGCTCTCCGGTGTGAAAGAACTTTCTGTATAGGTTAGCTTTGTACCGGAAAAAGGTTACCAAGCGATGTTGTCCTAGAAGGACCTTCTACCCCCACTTGAAGCGAGTTGGTGTAATTAAACATGAACTTAACATGAGTAGGATGACTCGGGGAGTGGAGTAGGGCAAGGAAGGTGTCTTCTCCTCTATTAAATCACAACCTTGTGTCCTTGGTGACTGTGCTATACTCTTTATTTTCATGTCTTTAGCTATTAATTAATCTATTTCAACTTTAAAATCAACACCTAGACTTAGTTAAAATCCACTCACATCTCTTGGGACGAACCAAATACTAAACACATGCAAATAGGGTATTGACCATAAGGTATAACGAGACAATCTAAATATTTAAAAGGAAGTTTTAAATTGGTAAAACCTATTCATCACCCCCTTCTATTTTTGTTATTCTAAAACCAACTTATGATAGAATACATGCTATGACTTGTGCGTGTAGGTCATAACCCGAAATTGACACGTAGAGTATTAGATGAGAGTTTGAGTGTTTGTTCCCCTTTCGTGAGGTAATGTAAAAATCATAAGCAAATGATTCACAATCAATGGTTTATGTCATGTAGACATCATTATAATAGTACAATCACATAGGTAATCATTTCGGCCTTTTAACCAACTGACTATTCTTTTGAAATCCATTTGTTTGAAAATGATTCTTATCTAACTTAAGGTCTACTTACGAGGGCACCCTTTCACCTTTTTCGTAATGAAATCGTTTCAAGTGGGGGATATTTGATAACATAAGCAAATAATGATTAAGTGTCAATCATCATATCCTATACTAGTTAATGCACTAACGTTATTTGAAATATCATTTAAACATGAAGAGAAATCCTTATGCCTTGTTTATCCTTTGAAATGTTATTACCAACTTTCGGTAAATTACGAGCATTGGAGCTAACTAGATGTTATCTCAATGGAAACTCATTACTACAAGATTGATATCACATGCCTATCACAAAGATGAAGAGTTACGGCACTCCCAACAATTGTCTACATCTCTACACACAATTATATCCAAGTAACTATTGCGTGACCCTGATTATAACCATAACAAAACTTATCAAGAGGTTAGCAAACATATCTTCATATAATTCAACAGAAATTACATGGCAAAGTAACAAAGTATACCTATCCTCGGATTACAAAACTAATTATTGAGGAACTATAGCAATCCACGCCGCAATGCCTTATATGCCCGTAACAACTCTGCAAAGTCACTTACGGCGTAAAGTGATTGAGAATTGAACTCGGGTAACACTTATCCGGGCGTTTTATAGATCTAGTGACTTTTGGGTTGAATAAAAATGGTTAGTAATAGCTTTGGTATAAGTCTATTACTTCTAAGTTGTGTACGCCGTAAGTACATAGGCCTAGATCAATATATAGCAAAGAACCCACCAACAAGCCAAAAATGTTCTACAAATAATCCCATTCCACACACATGATCGGACTCCAATGATTAACGTGGGAAAAGTAATGCCTTCATTAAATGCGAAATTTGTCTAGAGAATCCCAGCGGAGGTTGTGAATTGCAACCGATTGGCTCCTCCTTGTTTCCAAGGGATCCGGTTGCGGGCTCCATACCATTATGATAAGCTTATAGCGTTCATCCGTACAACAATTTTGACTTTTTCTTGAATCGTTCGATGCATGTTTTTCTTTGCTTCGACACTTTGAATATTGAACTTGATATTTTATTGATGTAGAAACTTAGAAATCTCCGTGCTTCAAATCATTGAGTCTTTGAGTAGTTTCTTCTATCATCTCCTTCTCGGGAATTATCCAAATGTGCATATTATCATCATTTCTTCATCTTTTCCGATACCTGGCTACATTTACATACAAATACGCTTCTTTGGTAGTCACCCTGGTTTTCAACAATTATGTATAAATATATCCAATTATCATGCACAAAACTAACAATAACGCTACTAAAAACATGCTCATTTTGAGCATTATCACACTACATTTATTTTGATAAACTTTATCTAACTTCCGTTATTTTGCTCATCTTCATCAAATGATGTATAGTTGGTGGATGATTCAGGAATGAAGAACGATAATATGTAAGGCTAATTCCTAACGGTTCCGAGCACTTTATCGACAAGTGAATATTGAGGACCTTAATAGTGTAGGTGAAAGTGCATGAAATGGTTATAGAGACGAGTTAAGAACATTCCATAAGGTATTAGTTTGTTTTTGTCACCCTTGAGATGTACAATTCGCTTAGCGAAGAAGTAAGCAAAATTATGAGGTTGTTGAGTTAGAAGACAGTAGATCATATGAGCATAACACACCGGAAGTTGCTCACGATTTCCCGTAAGACTCCAAACATTTTCACGCAGAATAACCGCTATTAGTTTTAACTCATATCGGAGCTCAAGTGTATGAATTATGTCTGGATCAAGACAATTCAAACGTTAGCTAGGAAGACGGGTTGAGTTCTTGTAGGGAAGGTATATATGAGCACCATATGGACTATTTTCCTCACGATAGTTAAAGAGAGATTTCCCTACCAATCTTGATGTAGGCACATTGCCTTAGGTTTGGAAATCAGTATGTGAGCAAATTGCTCAAGAAACCAAATTTTTGGTCTATGACAATTAGACTTAGTAATAAAACACAATAGCTTTTGACAAGGAACGATCCTCGTTACGTACGAGTTCAACTTGACGGAAGAATTCCAACACGAATCGTGGACAAATTTTCTTGTTGATGGTATGGAGGCACTCAAATCCTATTGTGCGAAAACATGTGTTGATATATTTTTGGAAGGCAAGAGAAGAATCATCAATACGACCTTCATAAAAGAAACGGGCTTCAAGATTATTGAACCCACGAAAATGACTCAAGTGTTTGGTTCATGTGATAAAGCACACTTATTCAGGGTGTAAATTACAAACATTAGTTACTTTAAAACGATGATCGAAGTCATACTAGCAGGGTGACACATATTGGGACCTATACAAGGATATATTTATATGTATTAGGATAAAATTTTACATAGAAAACATGTGTCTAGTACATTCTTGCAGTATAAGAAAAACTTTCTTTGGAACTATGAATGTTTATGGTTAAAGACGCTTTATATTTCAAGAATTTATTAATTGGAGTTTTACAGAAGATTAGCAAATGTTGGTTGATTGTTAACTATTACATTATAAAATCTATAAGTTTTTACTTGTATTAAAATGCTTAATAGACCTTTTAATTCATTATTTCAAATGATCATTCATACAAGATGAAAGATAATTTAAGTTATTAAAAAGGTTTAATATCTAAAGATAATTTTCAAATTTGCATACTTAAGTTTGTAGGAATGATTTAAACAACCTTGTCTCATATGCGTAACTAGTTGACTTAAAAGACAAAACTTTTGATTTAGGTAGAGAAAAGTTTTAGGAAGATGTAATTACTTATGAACGTGATTAGGAGACAAAGGTGGATGATTTAGTGTTTAGACTGAGAGTGTGTGTGTTTTTGGTCGTTTTGAGAGGAAAAGGAGAATATTGTCCGTGATGTATACATGAATAAGTATATAAGTGTCTGCTCATAAGCGGTTTTGGGATCCTTTAGCAAGGGATTAGTCCAACATTAAATTGAACGGATCCTGGAGGACAGTAGACAATAGGGTTTTGAATGTTTGGTAATCGAATTACGTAACTAAAGCTATAGTTTGAGGGCTAATATGTGACAACTGGCAATTAGGAAGCCCATTTTAGGTAACCGCATTACGCTAAGTTTGAAAGTAATTGCCTTTAGAACTATTTCGATTAACCATGACTTGTTTTGATATCGTTTATTGGTTTTATGATTATATATATATATTATATAGTGCGTATGAGTTTTAGCCCATTTCGATAAGCACTATGTGATTCGACACAATAAAATCCTATATAATAATTTTATAACCGTAAACGAAACTTGATAAATAAATAATACTCTTGGAAAACGTCATTTTTAAATATCTTTTTTAGAAAAACGAGCGGTGAGTTTTTTGCAAGGAAATGCCCCTTAAGCGTTGGGACACTTGTAGACAATATATGCAGCATTCGGGGGCGGGTAAACGTTTTTTAGTTCGTTACTAAAATCCGTTAGTTAGTTTGGCCCAGCCTATGGCGCCCTTCCCACCCTTTTTATTATTTTTGAGGTCCCCAACACTAAATCCGCCATATAAATCCCCCAACCCACCTCATTCCGCACCTACCCTTTGTGTTGAGGGACATTTCTCTGGCTAAAAACACACATCTTACACTTTCTCTCTCTACTCTCTCTCTCCACCAAACAAAACCCTAACCCTAAATATAAACTACCACCGCCGCCCCTATTCCGGCCACTTTCCGGCCAAAATTCGGTGAGTGCAATCTCACCTCCACCACTATTAGATAGATCTTTCTTTCCTATTTCCTCTTGTACACAATCACAAAGTATATGGCACGCCTAGAAAGCCTTTGTTAACACCTCTTCCCAAATCTTAGTAAAACTATTACATATTTCAAAGGTATTATGTTTACATTATCAAAATGTAGATCGAGTTTTGAAAAGGTAAAAGGAACATAGTGGTGACTCCAAATGTATTGAGTCATGAGGAGTCAATCCTATGGCGATGCCTTATTTGCTCGTACAGCGACCTAAGTGGGTTTTACATGATGAACATGGGTCTAAAAAATTTATAACTAGTAAACATGTAAACTAGTGATTTGGTATCGTGTGTTGTGTCATAGGTTTATTGTGTTTTGAATTTTTATAATTGTTTCATGTTCTTGGTCTAGAATTAAGTTGGACCATAAGAGTTTGATGATTGGATGTTGTTTGGATGATGTTCACACAAAGTTGTGTATTGCGTCGGCACTAAGTTTCATGGAGAAGCCATTTGGGGACGGTGTTTGGCATGGATTTGGTAGTGGAACGAGCCACATGAGGCGTTGGATACATGACCCATGAGGACCAAGGTCCGAAAAGTGTCGTTACCCCAATGGTACACTTGTTGTAGTTCCGTTGATATACACCCGATAGTGTTTGGCATGAAGCCGAACAACGGCCTAGAGCTTGTTTGGTTCACGTGGTCTTAACCCCGAAGATCTTGTCATGACCATTAGGGTCGCTTCTGACATTGGAAATTAACGGTTCATTTTGGTAGTTTGGATGGCGAGATTGATATGGGTTGATTGGAGATTGATTTGCGATATTGTGATTATTTACTTGGACTTATATTATAAATTGTCAACTTTGAGCATAAGTTGTTACTTTAAAGGCTTTTAGTCATAGTTGATCCCGACAACGCCATAACATGGACTTTAGTATATATTGGACTAGAGAATGTATAAAAGAGTAAAGTCATGACTGCTTGTGGACTCACCTCGGCGAATAACGATTTGAAACTTATATTGAAATTGAGGTAATATATATATAAACATGTTAATAAAACTAAGAAACGATCGGCATAACCTAATAAAGGGTTTTATACTAAAACCTTCGATAACAATACTTGTCTTGTTATTCGCTATTTTAAATGGAAACTAACGACTAAAAATGAAAAGGTTTTCTAATTAATGAGTATTTAATGTTTCGAGTGCCGTTTATCGTAAATGTGCCATTTATGTAAAAGCATTTAATGCCATTTTCGTAAAGCATTTAGTATACTATTTACGTCTTCGTGCATGGGTTACGGATGACCTAACATTAATAGCGTCAATCTACGTATGAGGACTTATTATGTTGACGAATTTAATAAGAGCGTTAGGCACGTGGGATAACGTATATTCCAATGGGTAAATTATCCTTATGACTCGTTAGGAAGCGGTTTATGGAATAAGAAAGCAAACAAGGAATAAATGATTAAGTTTATCGAGTAATACAATTCGATAAGGAAATGACACAAAAACTATTTATTCAAGAAAACTTATAAGTGCACTATGGAACTTATCGCTAGACGTCTCATTGTGTTGCATTGAGTCACATTGTGAAAAGAAAATTATTTGAAAGTGCATTCATGATGTCTTGTTGAGTCGATACACACACACGATGATACCAAACGCTAGGACTAAATGGTGAAACTTATTAGATAAATTTTTGGAGATAAAGAAAAGGAATACATTGGGGTAGATAACGTTGAATTTGGAATTATATATTAAGAATTGGTTTATATTAATAGGTTGTGAAAGAGTTGGGCCGAGCCGTGTTAGTGTTATCTTCGTTGCTAGTGTTTCCCAACCTTTTCAAATTTGTGCGTTGCTTGCTTGAGGTGAGTTTCATGTTTATCTCTTTTTAAAACATTATAAGTAAATTAAGTGGGTGAGAAATCATGCTACTGTTTTGGACCTTTTAAACTATTTTGATTTGCTTATGTGTTGACTGTCTAGACAGATATGTGGTAGTTGTTGGCTTAGTCTAGGGTAGCAATCATGTTGCTATGACACTTGCCTAGCTAAGTATAGACTTCAAATACCTCACCTAGTCGAGGTAATATATTTGTTCTAGACCTTGCTACGTTGTCTGGCAATAGAGTCATGCTTAGGGCCCTACTATGACGTCGGTTATGTTATTGATGGTATATGTTTTGTGTATCTATCTTAGTCTCACATAGCAAATAAACTCTTACAGGTCCACTATTGAATTTGAACTTAAACCTATGAACTCACTTAAATGACCTTTTATGTTTTTCAAAATCAAGATAAAATCTAAGTGATGTTTGGAATGCCCGATAATTGTGGAAGCTATTGGCATAATGAGGCATGGTTGAAGGATCATAATTAAACTCGATAATATTATATGACCTTTTATAAAAATCATGTTGGGCCTTACATTCCAAATCCAAGCCAAGTCCATTTTGGGATGATTGTATTTGGATAATCAAACCAAATTTGGGATTGGTTTTTGAACTATAATATGGGATTATCTTGTTTGCTATACTTTGTGAGTAGCAATCCGACGCCCAAAACTTGTTTAATGGGTCTTCTATGAGGCACGAGATTTGGGGGTGTTACATAATATTAGGAGAGTGAACACATTATCGTGAGATAGTTTGACATGGGAATAGATGAGTAACATTTATGATGATGATTAAAATGTAGACAACGTTTCTTTGCGGCAACTTAACGTTTTCATTTAGAGGGGTTTTCATAGATGAATTAAGAAATTGGGAGTTGATGAAGTGAAATACCATTCCTGACCTATTCTAAGGAATGTGAAAGTTCGTGAAAAGTGATCTTTTGAAAGATGTGATTGGTGCGACAAGTAATTCACGTGAATATGTCATTTAAGTAAGACACATAAAATCAATGATCAACTAAAAGGTTTAGAAATGAGATCATGCAGATGTTAACAGAAGAAAACTAGACCAACACTTTAAACATAAGAAAACTAGACCAAAAAC